>JAEQBH010001614.1:0-600000 GCA_016808115.1 Tetrastigma voinierianum
TATTAATTGTATGCCATCTAGGTGTTGCCATTCAGCTCCTTACAAACTTTACAAAAATATTTTCTGAAAAAGCGTATTTTTCTAGACTGTGATCATGAATATTTTTTGGATGTATGCGCCTTTGCGATGTGATACGATCCTTCTGTAACAAGATTGGATGCAAGGATAAGTGTCAATGTAGTTGCTCTTAAGGTCTATTCTTGTGGGTTCCAAAAAAGGTTATGCGGGTGTTAACTCAGTTGAAAAAGAAAATATTTTGTTTCTAAAGATGTTACTTTTTGGCTGAAGTATAAAAACAAACTCAAACATCGATCTACGATGAGTATGGATGGAGATGGACATTCATCTTGGAACTGCCATTGTTCACTTTGTAAAATATTTCCCTTTGGTATTTGAAGAATTAGTGCTGATTTAGTATTTATTGTGTTTTGTTCATTTTAACGATATATACAACATGTTGAATTAATGTATGATTCTGTTCGCATAATAATCATTCATTTTTACATTAATTATTAAATATATGTCATTATTGTTCAGGAATGGAAAACATGGTCGGACTGAGATAAATCCCATGGATGATATTAGATTAAAGATGGAGTTTTAGTGATAAAGTTTAGGCGGGGATTACCGAGGGTTTGTTGATTTTGCTCAAGGCGCCTGAATTAATGGATGGATCAAAAATAATAAGATGTTGTATATATTGTTTGTAAATGCGAATAGGATTTTCAAGGCTAGACATTGTGCGATTCTTATCTGCATAAAAGATAGTTTGTTAGAGGATAACTATGTTTAGCAAACCATAACGACGGGACTTGATTAATACGAAGCAGACTTCAAACCAAAATGTCTGAGAATGTTAGATGGGATGTTTGTACGATAGAATATCTTGCCAACCAACAATGCATGTCAGCAGAAGTATTCTTGAAACAGATGTTATTGAAGTGGAATCACCTTCAATCTAATGTCGCGAGATGTCTGCGAACCTAGAACACAAGGCACATGGGAAATGTAACATGAACAAGGGTTGGCGCGATAATCGCTGACCGTACTCAAGGGATGCTGCGCGGTGGCGGCTGACTGAACTGAAGGCCCGAACATCGTGCCTGCGAAGTGTTTGATGGACTTTCAGTTCTTGTTGAATTATTGCGGGATATCGCTGTGGGATAAATTTCTGATCTGAAAAGTGGGACGGTTTGTACATGTGAAAAAATTCATTGTTTGCATTAATGAGGTGCATGTATTGGGGCGGAAGGCGATGAACTAATTGAATTGCAAATTTTATAACCATCTATAAATTATAAGACATCGTGCATCAATAAGAGAAAACAATGTTCCTAAACCAAGAAAGATGTGACCACTTTTTGTATTTGGCTCCTCGTTTGAAAGATTATGTGCATCAAAACCCGCATGTAGCTGAGAATTGGCCACAGACGCTCGCGAAGAGGTGTCATGACATTGTGCGGGATTGTCTGACGACATTTGATCAGGATTCACCTTCGATCTTTGCGATTGAAAATCCGAAGAATAATGAATTAATACGAGACTTTGCGCGGATAGATTCGACCATTTGGACAAAATGAGGTGGCATATGAATACTCGTGTTTATGGCCGTTGATAGATTACACCTTATAATTTTTGTATCAGGATGGCATGAAGATGAGATACATGTTTCTGGCTCTATTATATTACTAGTCAAGACAAAGGTGGATGTTTCTTCTGACCACGCAATTGCGGAGGCTAAGCATTTGTGGGAGGTGGGTGTACAAGCGATATGATGTATCCTTAGTAAGCAGAGAACTTTCAGGATCTGGGTGCATTGTATGGACCTGGAGGACTGATTTTCCAGCGCATATTCTTTGCTCATTGTGAAGGATGAGTGTTACTGAGTGAGCATCTTGCGTGTGGAGAAGTCTGATGCATTTCTGTTGATGAGTGGAAAAGACATCTTGGTTTTGATAACCATCGTAAGTTCTTACTAATGGACATAATCCATTTTGGAGGATAGGAGGCATTGAGAAGAGACCCAGGTTCCTAAAAGGTGCACCATTGGTCGAGGTTGCGAGATCTTAGAGCTCATTGATTGTGGCTTCAAAGGTTGGGAGGATGATGATGGGATAAATACAAATTTCGGGTTCTTATGGTTGGAACTTGAGAGCATCTTTTGGGATTGTGCCTTGTTGGAGAGCAAACCTGATTAGGCCTGACTTAGAGATGTGTTTACATTGAGAAGAACTTTTTGATGAATATTTTTTAATACTATCATGAATATGGAACAAAGACAATGCTAAATCAAGAGAGGATTTAAAAGAGGATTACGTTCACGTCGAGTTAGACAGAGCAACAAATAGATACCCGTATCTGACATTACGGATTCTCTAGAAAGATACAGAAGGAAGCTTTGTGCAAATGGTACGAAGGAATTTCAAGTTCACTGATGGATATACATCCCAGTGGATCTGTTGATGGAAGAAGCATAAGTTATTTGGGATGAAAAGTCATGATTGCTTGCATGTGTGTTTATCGGAAAAGGCTAATACCGCAGATGTGGCGGATGTGCTGAAATGGGGCAAGCCGTGACCGAAATAAACATTTTTTAGAATGCTCACTTCTCTTGTCATAAAGACATGGACGCCCAGAAAAGGATATACCCATCATTTTGGAACGGAGTGCGTTTTCCTCCGAAGCGCTTTGACTCCGGCGATAAATCGCCGGATCGCGATGTAACATGAATCAATGATATGCAAGGCCTGTGGCATTATCTGAGGATGGATGTATCCGACTGAGAGGTTGTTCTGTTTTTCATTTGAGATCATCCCGGTACAATGTATCTTCAAATAGACGATGACGACGATAGGTGTTTGAGATATCTGGTTAACAATATTTAGAAATAAAGCTAAAGTTGGGATCGATATGCAGCTCGTGACGGTTGACTGGCGTGCGTATGGCGCAGTCACCCGGTTTAAGTTATCTTTGACATCGAAAAATGCGGAGGATTTGATTATGGGCGTGGATGGATTAGAACAAGATTATGCGTGCTGTTTCAATATCTGGTTGATCGCATGGTAGAAACAGGGATCGTGGGATATGTTATTGGATGACCCGGAGTATCCATCTTTGCTCCATTTATATATCTTATTGAGCTAGAGAAGTTAACAATGATATGAGTAAGACTTAATTTTTAGTTTGATTTGTTCTCATGGTATATATACCACAGGTTTGTATCGATAAAGTACTTCAATCCTGTTTTTGTAGAAATTGCTAGCAGTGCGGAAATGAACCGCATAGTGATGCGATTGATCTTCAGCTTGACCAGATTTTGCTTCTTGGTTTTAGATTAGCCGATAAATAATTTTGACATCGTATAAATAGTGATTCGATTGTTATAGTTTGGTGTGTGTTTTTTCCTTCTTTGGCACATAATCAAATCATCTGCAAATATTTCTAATAAACGAATAAAGGATGTTGCAAGAGGCCATTGAAGTTTACAGGAGCGTATCAGTTATGTAGTGGATACAAATTTCACACTAAAACATGGACAATAAACTCTGATGAAACGTTAGTGACAAGGTTGATGTAGTGCATCTAACAGGACTTTTATGGTCGATTGGTTGAGAAATTCTACAATTGGAGTATCACCTTTGCAATTAAGAGGACAAGAATTCTGTTTAGAATGGATAGTTTGATCTGAGTTGTAAATTTGGGCGTTCAATTTAAGTGATTGGAACATTAACCTTGTGGATGACATTCCTGTGAATCTTATGAAATGCGATCCATTCATTCTTGCGATTTTAAGCGAGAACAAGTGTGTTGACATCACCGCCATCAACCACCAAGAAGAAATCGGATAGTGATGGACATTGGCGCAAAATAAAAGCTAGATATAAATTGTAGAAAGTTCATAAGCGGATGTGATGGAACTGCGCCATCGCAAGTACATTGCATTTCAAGGATCATTGTGGACTGTACCGTCAACCGAACAAATCTATTTGTATGGAAGGATGGATGTGGACCTCAAGGAGTTTGGTGAAGATGGGACTGTTAGGCAGTGATGATGCACATGGTGAAAGAGGGATAATGAGTCTCAAGAATTAAATAGTAGAATCAGGTGAGGATGAAGAGTTGGATGGAATGGGCATTTTGATGGCTGATATTAGTTGGCTTTGTGGTTCTGCCAGGATGTTATATTATATTTCTTTCTTTTTAAGCGCCAGTACAGTTGTGAATAACAATTGTTTGAACATGTGATTTATTGAATGTGTTTGTAACTGATCTTTGTTTAGTATGTGTGTTGATTAACTATAATTGTTGTCTTTAGTGTTTGGATGTTTTATGAAAATTGTAATGGACATGAGAGTAACCATTCAAGTGGCGAGGATCTCAATCCCTAAATGCAAGGGGTAGAAGAAGTAAAAAAAATAGTTAAACAGAGGAGGAATTCAACAGGTTCAATTAGGGAATAATACCCACAAATGTTTTCTCATTCTTACCATGTGCAGAGGATACGTTAGCATGTCTCACTCTTCGACACACCGCGTATTGTGCGCTGTGACCAGACTCCATCTCATCTCATTACGCATTCATTTGACTGTGACAGCTCTATCCCACCATTATCTTGGGAGGACACATCTGCAATGTCTTTGCGGCATCGACCACGGTGGGATTTTTCACAATCCATGTGTCTAGACTAAATTGATGATAAAATCTTTATTGACCCACTCTAGAACAGACCTGAAAGCATTCGTATTTTACAGGTATTACCTCATGACGCGGATGTGTGTTACATAGTTGTTGATTATCATTGTTCAAATGCGGACTTAGTTCATAATCTTGTATAATTTGTGATTGGCAACATGTTATTAACGATCTATTATCGGTAGAATAGAATAAACATTACTAATTTGTGTTTGCATTACTTTGACATGTGAATAATAAAAATGAAAATTGTCGTGATAACAAAAGTCGTGCATTTCTTTATGTTATTTTGTTGTGGGTTTATTCCTTCCCGACTTCTCGTAAGAATGGGAAGATATTTAAGGAAACTAGTTGAGAGGAGTATTAAGTGGAGCAAGTGCCTTCAAATGAAGGGGAATATTATTGGAAGAATTTGAAGTACAATTTAATGATGACCTATTGATAAGTGTTGAATTATTTAATAATTATAATAAAAATAATGCATATATAGATTTATTTTTTTTGGCACACATTGTTGAAAGGAAAAATATAGAACAGATTTAGCATGTTGGATATGTTAAGGATACATGAAACATGTATTTGAGTGTCTGGAAATACAATGACAAGCTTAGATGGAGAAGAGAGGATAGTGTAGATACAAAGAAGACTCAAACAGTGTTCCTCAGGGTTGAACAAATGGATGGATATTTAGACAGACCGAGTTGAGGGGCCTTAACTCCCCGGAAGAGCATCCCAAGAATGGTCCCGATCAGAGAAAGTAGGTGAAGGATCGGGACCTTATGAACATTAGTGAAATATAGCGACATCAACATTCTATAGATTGATAAAGGTCATTTCAGACTAATTTGTTGTTAACTTTTATTTGATGTGTTGCGACATGCAAAAGTACTATCATTCTACAAAGTGTGTATAATGTACATAGTGTGTTATGTTATTTATTTTTAGGTGATTGGGACGTCCATTAACACCATTTGAGGTGATTAAGCGCATGCGGAGAAGAAGGATATAGGTCATTTGCTTAGACAGCGGTCCAAATGATATTAATGGATTATATTAAATATTTATTTTCATTATGTAACGATGACAGTATTGAACATACTTATGTATGCATTTAAATTTATTGAATATTAATGGAATTGGAGAAATGTTATTTTCTTTCCATGTTTTGGATTGTATTTACACACCATTATGTTAGGATTGAAGGTCTTAATATAGGTGTATTTATATAGATAAATGGGCGCTTGTGGCAGGTCATTTTAATCTGTATGGACTTTGTGTGGTGGATTGTATAATATTGGAGACGGGTTGCATGAAATTACACGGGTTGTATTCCCAGGTAGAGCTCAGGTAAAGAGGCTAACGGAGTTGGTAAATCTTGCAGGTCTTGGGAAAGGGGACTCAATGGAGTGGTGTGGATTACGACATCCACAAATTCTCCTTGAGTTAGCCAGGTTGTCAACGAACCCCAAGGATTTAGGGGATGATATTTATAATTGTTAATTGGAGGATGATAATACTTATTGCATTTAAATTTTAATGAGTTTTCTTTCTTGGAAATCAGTTGATGAAGAATTTACAACCATTATTTACATTTATATCTACAAGTTTTATTATGTTGGTTATTGAGGAAAGAATGTGGAGGTATATCATATTGACGATCATTTTTCTATATTATTATTGACAATACAGTGTCTCAGTGTATCTGTTCAATTTATTTTGATTGATTGTTGTGTGATAATTTTGTTTAGTTTGTTTAGTTGCTGTTCTTTGTGATTGTTCTCTCCACGGGATCTAGTTGATAATTTAAACTTTTATCAAAGTGTGATTTATTATATAAACATGATTTTCTTCAGTGAGGTTTGGCTAATTGAGTATTATTTATCAAATGAATTTGTATTTACAATCCATACATATAATTGACAGACATATTCCTATTCATGATTATGTAAAAAATATTTTGCCTTTAAATAAGTACATAGGATATGCGTATTTGTTTGGTGATTTTTTTTTTATATATATTTTACTGTTTATATATTGTTAGTATACAATTGTGGACTGTGGAGAATATGGTTGCAATTGCTTCTCCGGTGTGGATGAATCTCTGGGACTCGGGATTGATGTTGCTCATATTTTAGCCTTGTTGGTTACAGGTTGGAGCCCCAGCGGAGTGTATGGTCTTGTACCATGATCTAAATCTGGTTAAGACTGTCAAGCTCATCTCTTTGCCTTTCTTCCAGCAGAACAGCAATACTTTATTTGATGGCTGATTTGGGGATTAGGGAAAATTCAGAAGAATTGCCTGAAAAAAATGAAAGAATACAATGGAAGAATGAAGATGCAAAAACAAATTGAAGAGATGAAAAAAAAAAGAAAGGAAAGGATTAAAAAGAGAGGATGGAGAAATGCAACAGAAGATTTTACATATGGAGCAAATTGAGCGACAGCAAGTTAGCCGGATGTCGTATTTATATCAACGAGCAGGATCCATTCAAATCTCAGGGACGGAACATACTCATGATGTGACACTGCGGTGATAGGCTTTTTAATGGGGTGTTGCGTTAAACTTTGTGTGTTAAGCATTTGTGTGACATTATATGATTTACAGTAGTGTATGTAATCTATACAACATCTGATGGAATTAAGATGTGTGTAAGTGATTTTGTATATATATAATATGAATATTAAGATGTGCGTTATTAGACATTTTTAAATGAAAATTTTTTATCCCGAAAGTGTGATCAACATTCTATTTGTTCCGCGTGCCAAAAATAAACGGTGTAATAAATTATTATAAACAGTTGATCATAAGTGGGGACAGAGGAGCTTCGTTTCTATTTTTAAAGTTAATAAACGGATATTCGTTGATCAGTTCAATTCGTTAAAATGAGGCGGAATCATTCGTTCTATTTTTGTAAAGCAGAACACCGTTTCTGTTGTATCTCAATAATGATATTTTGGTATGTCGGGTTAGAGCGGGAATATGCCGCTGCTCTTGGAAATTTAGAAAGCGGACAGAGTTTCATATTCGGGTGGCTGTTTTAGTATCAGGATTAAACCAAGAAAGGATTCTAACAGCTCATTTCGTTACATTTAGAAAGCGGAAATAGGTTCTATTTAGTTATTTGTTATTAGTATCTCGAATTAGCAGGAGTATTTGTATTATTTACGTTAGAGAGACAGGACAGTTTCTGTTGATGATATGTTTGAAGCGGAATTTTCCGTTGCAAAAATTGAAAGCAGGACACGCAAATTAGTTCTAAAATTTAGAAAAAAGACCTTTTGAAGCAGAATAGTTGACCTGAACCCGGATGCTATTTTTAAATAATGCTTTGGAATTAGAAGCAGTTCAGACCGTTCTTGTTTAGCCTGTAGCATAGTCAATGAGTTTTGGTAAAAAATTTAGGGAAGAAAAATCTCCGGCAAATCCTTAGTTCGTGTTTTAATTGGATATTTGGGATGGACTTAACAACATACTTTTGGAAAGTTCGTAGACCTTGGATGGTGCCCGCTAAGTAGCAGTCACTTAGAATCTTATCATAAAAGTGGAGAAGTGTTTCAGACAATGTAAAAGCTTGGACTATGTTTGTAATTGTTGTTAACTTGCTAGTGGATTGTTTCAATGTTTAAGTTGAACTCGAAAGAGTAGTCTTTGTATTAAAGCGTGTTATATAATTTTTTATGTTCCATTATTTCCTTCATTATTTTTTTGTCGCATTATTTCTTTGGTTTATAGTTCCATATCAGATCTGTTGTTCATTTGTAGATGTCATTTGAGAAGGATGTTATAATGTTAATTTGTGACCCTTATACTTAAAACCTTATTTCAAGTTCCACAGAGAAAAGTGTTATGATGAATATATTTTTATGCTTCATATTTGGCTTGAATATTTTATGGGTTTATATGATATTATTAAGTGTTTTAACACGTTTGCATTCATATTTGCTATTAGGATAAAATGCAGACGCTTTTGATTAATATAAGAACGTTATGGACGAAGAAGGGCAGAAGGAAAGAAAGGCACAAGAAGTTCGTGAAGACAGCTCGTGGCTGATGCTGATGACCCCACGTCTGATATTGACAGACTACATCCGTGAGGGTGTACGTCATTGCCGTTTGGTCCGCGGTACTATGCGGCGTGGCGACGGGGATTCAAGCCACATTCGCGATGTGGCGATCACGCTACAATATTGAGGCCCTTTTTTGTTAAATTAAGATATTAGGGATATAAGGTGAGAACCCTAATTTTGGAAAAACAGAGGGATACAAGGTTCGTGGATGATCTTGTGGACTTGTAAGGCAGAAGAAAAATTAAGAACAAGGAAGAAGGACAAAGGAGCTGAAGATCACCATCATTCACTGGTTTTCCTCTTTCCTTCAGGATTTTCATATGTTTGGTGTAATGTTACATTCCCTGCGGATGTTCTGGGTTCTTGTTCTAGGGTTATGATGTAAATTGATCATAGGCTATATTAGTGATATGGATTTCTAATGTATGAGTGATAGTTGGATGTTATATGCACAAATGTTTCTTCTCATTCTGATACTAGTTGATAATTGAGTCACTATCAATTTGGTGTGAACTATTGTGAATTTGAGAAGTAGAAAAAACGAGTTGAATTGTGGATGCGGATCATTCATAATTCTCCATTGACTAGAAAGATCACTCAATGATTTAATGTGACAATTGTAGTCATCTTGAATGCTGTGTGCGTTCTTAGGATTTGGGGGTTGAGTAGAGATGCAAAATACAATTCTAAAGGAGTAGATGTGATGATCTGAGAGAGATTCACAACTATGTTGTGAGAAATTTGCCGTTTATCATCTAATAATTTCAATTACAGGAAAAGGGGATCAGACCAATTTGCTTGAGATTAATCAATTGAAATCAAAAACCCTATTTCTTCTTTCCACATGTCCATATTATTTCTTCTAACTGAATAAAGTTAGGTTGTGAGCTGTAATTGGGTTGTGGGCGGACATAGTTAGATTCAAATTCCAGTTTCACAAATTGTAGTTAGAATAAGAAGAATATTCTAATTTACGGTGGTTAACATAACAGCTATATGGGATCGATTACTCTGACATTTATTATATTGCTTGTTAAGCGATGTAGACATCGACATGGCATATCACATTTCGTGCAAACAAAATCAGTTGACATTGGATTGTTATCGGGTTGAGTGTTTTCTAATATTGATACTAGACATTTCTTCTTTACTTCGGATGTTGTATAACTTTGTTTTACTTTGAGTTTTGAGATCATTTCTTATATATGATTATTGTGCTGAGTGCCAGGCCAGGTTATGGGTTTTGGTGGTAGATATGCATGCCCTCTTCAGGTGCCTAAGTGGAAGGTTTCAGGAAAATAAAAGACAAGAAATAATTTCTTTGAATTTGAAGTAAATAAATGGATATGATGGATTGAGAAGAAGAAAGAAGGGATTGTTTCAAGGAGTGGAAGAGTATTCTTCAACAACCCACCCATGATAATTTTGAGGAGCTTTGAGAGATTAAGCTCTTCCACATGTTAGTATCCCACCGTGCTAAGGAGACGGCAGATTTGGGCTAATAACCCGAGATTAAAATATCATTCTTTAGTTAATACAAAATATTAGTTTAATAGGATTACCACCTTGCATTGTTCCAACTTTTTGGGAGGTATCAGATACAATAAATACAATGGGATTAGTAATGATGTGGTCGCCTTGGTTATTCATTTTCTTTGAGACAAGGTGAAACATTGATTAAATTCGGAAACCTCCTCATTCCATCACTACGCCGGTGATGATATCCAATACGCGTGATGTGTGATTTGTATAAACTGGGTAAAGCGCCTATATGCGCAGTGTAATAAGTGAATCAAGACATTAGTGTGCCAAAAATCACGGATATCTTCGATCCATAAGAGAAATCGTTAATCTTTAAAGGTGAACCCTGAATATTAATGAATGACATAACTGAATGTCTAATTAATGTATGGAATTAAAACAAAATCTAATTAACTTGTGAGAAATTCATTTGTAGAAAACTAGAGTTTGCCTGTGTACCCTACATTTGATGGATTATTACCTGGGGACATTATTACAGTCTATTGACAATTCGATGGCGAAATTTGATCATGCACCCCGAGATACCTCTCTTAAAGAAGTATATTCGCTATCTCACATATGGAGTTGGAAATTTACATCTACGCCTCGACCACAACTCTGTAAAACATTCTGTCTCAAACCCTAATAATATATGTGGAATCGGGATATCTTTATTCTTGATTGACCAAGGGTGCTCTATAACATCCATGAGTCATATCTCTCGATCGAATATACACAACAAGATCATGTCAATGTTGGCCAAACATCACCATGAAAATAAACCATAGACATAGAAACAAATCGATATAAATCTTGTGGTGATAAACTTAATAGATTAGATTTAAACCTTAATCCGATGGCCCGAAAGCAAGGTTTAGCGAAACCTATAAACCGATAGAACATATTGGAATTTATGGCGTAGTTATGGAAATTGGCTAATGGACTTTTGAGAAAATACGACGTGAGATGTTTTGATCTCGGGTTGCTGCGCGCGTTTTTGCTCCTCGTTTGTGTTTGCCTCTGGAAGTAATCTTGAAAATTTGGGTTCTTTGCTTTTTATAATTATGATCAGAATGATGACGTGGCGATGTACGCGCGTGTTGAGTGGGCGTGTGACTTTTCTTTCTGCAGTGGGCCGGCGTGCGAATGTTTGCAGCGTCATGGCGTTTGCAAATGTCGCGGCGTTACGCGTCGTAAGCATTCTTTGACAGGTTACTCCACTTATTTCTTGTTTCAAAAAGCTTCTAAAAACCGTGCCTGTTACGCAATGCACAAGATCACAAAATCAGATATGAGGAATAATGCGCCATTAGATAATATAGGATGAACTAAATAAGTAATAAGAGGCCTTGGATGGCATGAAGCGTTTTGGGCCTCATCACCCCATATGGTGCCAGCGTCTGCTAAGCAAAAGCAGACTCTAGACCGGACACACGAAGTGCGTTATGTGACTCTGACATGATTAGCAGTGCACATGTTGTAAAAGGAAGGATCAAAATGGATAGATGCCACAATCTTGTGCGGCCTTCTATACAGGGACTGGAGGATCCATAAGGTTGTTACGACGAAGAATTGATTGAACACGGTTTGGTTGACATGATGGGCTGACCTCTGACGCCTGAGCGACCTTTCCCGGAAGATCGTCTTTTTATTTGATACATGATCTCTCTGCATATAACTTCGGTTCAATACCCTAAGCTTGAATTCGAACGTTTGTTGGAGGGATGTTCACGGAAGGATGCCAGAGAACACATTATTTATTCCAACTAACATGTATCAGATGCCGGCAATGAAGTTTATGTTGAGTGTTCACGGCGGCGGGGATTAGTTGGTGACTCGCGGTTTGGATAAGGACGCGGACATTGATTCCTGTGGCGTCTTTTGCGGAACACTCAGTGTCAACCCTGAAAAGACCCCCTAAGACTATGGTAAACTTCATCCCTCACACTCTCCCATGACAGGCGGTTGAGGATCAATAACTCCGACCCAGTTGGACTGGACAGTGTAGGCTTTAGAAAAGCTCCTCGGGGACTGTGCTCAGGATGACTAGAACTCCAGTATTTGTAATACTTATTTGATTAGGAACAATGGCAGTGTGACATTTATTCTGGATGTGTGTGTTCTTTGGTGCAGAGACGCCCCTAAGTTTGTTAAACATTGACAATGGGTGTGAAGACCTAGGCGTACCCTAGAGATCACATGTGTGTGGGTCTGAGTGTTCAGTGGGGTGGTTTCTTGAATACCAGGAGGTGACTCACTGTCTCCCCCTATTCGACATGTAATTCTTCCAGGCAGCTCTATTTCCAACCATGGATCCTTTGTTGAATCATACTATGTTTTTTCCAAGGATGAAGAGTCGGAAGGATCCTTGATTAGAAATGCAGCGTACTCACCCAACTACACCATGACCTGTAAAACCCGAGACAAACTAAACGAGGGAACCCCAGTGAAACGAAACACGAAATAACCCCACAAACAAACACAGTGAAAGCCTTAGACATAAACACCAAGAAACCTAGGAACACATAAACATGTATAGAAATAGAGATACTGGAACAACAAAAATAAACACAAAAACAGCCCGATCACCCACCCCCAGTGAAGTGCGGACAGTCTCTGTGCGAATGTCTATGGAAGAATAAGGTGTCTTAATGAACTTCCCATGGACAGATCGCTGGATCGTGCGGTGGCGAGCCTGGTTTTCATAAACTCTGGATGTGCCAATAAGTTTCTTCAGTTTGATTCTTCTGTTGTGTTATCTTCAACAAAAAAATGTTAGCATTGATGAAATTCACCTCCTTGTTTGCATCGCGATCAGGAAATAATCTTTATCCGGATGACGAAGAGGGTGTATTTTATGGTTGGGTTATTAATTTATTATGTTCGCGATATGATTTGTGATAACAAGTTGGCTTAGTGATGAAACTTTGTCGCCCAACATAAAGCCTTTGTCTTAGTTGACTTGTTTGTGTGGACATTTTATATCAGCGTGGGATCTTGTCGACGGAGTTCATCTGGATCTTGGGACATTATGTTTGCGAGCCGCAAAAAAATAATGTTAATGACCTGTTCCTTCACCATTGAGGCAGCAAGTATGTCATTGATAGATTTGGGACAATGAGCTGCTGATATTCTTCAGAAGTTAATTGTGCTGTGAGAAAGTTCTTTGACCGCTGACACAAGCTCTTTTGGCATGAGTTATGACCAATCTTTAACGATGGATTTGATGGGCACGCGACTGGATTCCTTTGACTGCTTGGTTGTGTGTGGTTGCCGTTGAATCTTCCACATTGTGGGCATAAAGCATGGATCTAAAGCCCATTAAAAACATGCTAGAAAAATGGATTGGGAATGGATGATTTTTACTCATCAAAATTCCCCAAACTTAAAGTTTTGGTTCCCCAACAAAAGAAAGGATGGTGTGTCATAAAACAATTTAGTATTTTAGGACAGTTCTGTAATTCGCGACGATTGGGTAGGAAACATAAGTTAGTTGTGAAGTTATGGTTCTTAAACATGTTTGCGATGGGTCGGATTTTCAGTGGATTCATTCGACCAACCAGTAATTCATGGTGTGTAACAATTCAATCATTGAATCTGGATTTGTGTGTGTGCTGGTCTTTATATTTTCTTTGGTAAGTTCTGTCTTGTGGATATTACTGAGTTGGCATACTACTACTTTCATTTTAAGGACTGATATTGCTTGATGCGTCATATTAATATCGATTAATGGAACATAATACCACCTTGAATCAAATAGGTCTTAGGCTTGTGAATATTGTGCGTGTGGTGATGTGGTAGATAATTGGGCAACATGGGCTGATTAACCTAGATTCTGGGCGGACCTTTTGCCTTTTGCCATCATTTGATTCTGTTTCGATTGTAATTTTCTAACCTTCTGACAGGTTTGAGTGCATCTCTTGTTCTGAAGTTTGGTGTCTTTTCTCTTTTCATTGTTCCTTTGGGAAGGCATTCTAAATATTGTGTGAAGCTTGTCACTTTCAATTTGTGTATATAATTGCTGGATGGATGCGATGTTGATTGGCTGTAGCTTTCTACCATGTATTAATAAACTTTGGGTCGTTAGCTCCCACCGACAGAATAACCATAAGGTGTGTGGTATTTGAACATATGGACAAATTGTTCTGTGAGGGAAGGATAGAGTGTTCATTTATCTTGATGTTTTGGTGGCGACTTCTTTTTCATCTTTTCTTTTGGCTCATGTTGAACTATCATCTATAGCGTTTCTCTCTCGACGATCTGTTTCCTGATATGCTCTCAAAATGATATTTTAAACTCGTGTGGCCCTTTACGTCATTGGTTCATATTTTGTGTCTCTTTGCGTCTTGAACTGGAAATAAGGTTCTTCTTTGGATCTGGGATATGGAAAGTTAGGAAGCATCTATTCTTGGTTGATAATGTGGATTGTTTAGATGGAAATAGGATAGATGTATCTTATGTGCTCTGTGGACAGCATTCAGATGAGAAAAAACTCTAGGATATGACCGTAATTTCTTTTGTTAATTGATGTTAACTTTGTAAATTCGCGACCGACTAATAATCAAATGGTTTCTGGTTAGTTGTGCGATTCTTTGGGAGGATCGTTCATGGTCTTGACGGTTTCTTTCCATAGTTCTTGACGATTCATGCTCGGATAGACGGGTTTATGATCAAACTATTATGGGCGGATGGTTGCTCCCAGTTGTGGTTAAATAGACAACGCCATATATGTGATTCAACATATTTATTCGACAATAATGTGATTCATATTTGCGTTTATTCATTCCTACCCCGGAATAGTATCGATGTTTGTTTGGCTTCAGGGTTATTTATTTATGTTTATTTAAATCTGGATATCAGTTGCGGTTGATCGCATTGACTCAGGACCTCAACACGAAACCACAATTTCGTCAATTCCGTTCGACAGAATAAAAGATCAATTGGACGGATTGCCGATTCCAGTGGCTGGATTTGTGAGATGACTCAGACTAAATGAAGTATTCTGATCGGACTCCCAGAAAAATCAACAAAAAATAACTGACAGATGATGAAGATATTGAATGGTTATAAGAATTTTCAAAAATTCTTGTTTATATGAACTATTTTGTTAAGACTTTGGACGTTGAGTACATAGAGGATGAGAGATGGAACAATAGAGTGAACTGAACACTGCCATATTCATGTGGCATCTGGCATCCCCTTCTTTACTTCATCTGGATGATCTTCAACCTACTCTCTTTAGGGTGAGTTCTCTTTCTGTTGGTGTTTGTGGATGATTATTGACATTTCTTCTATGAGAGTTCGGAGAAAGGAGCTTTTGCATTTGGACCCAGGTTTAAGAAAGGCTAGTGTTGATTGAACCTTCTGGAGGGACTCATGTGAATCTTGGGATGTATTATTGTATGGCGTTTGATGGACTTGTGGGTTCTTCAACAACATTCAGTCCCGAAGATTTTGCATTGCTCTGCAATGGAGTTCTCTGTATTTTATTTTTGTAGTCTCAGGAACTGTTGTGTTTGTTTCTCATAAGTCAGAAATTCAAGTCACTTCACAACTAAATATGTCTTATGTTCTAATTCTGAACCGATCTTGGTCCCATCAACTGTATTCGCCCTCTCATTTTCATCTTTTTCTTAGCATCCTCTTGAAGTCGGATGCCTTCTTAGATCTTTCATATACTCTCTCTTAATTGTAGTTGGGAGCTTGGACTGGTTGTCCTTTCTTTCATCTCCTGTTGCACTGAACTATCTTGAAACAACAAATTATACTTCTTATTTAATTTACCCGGAACATGTATAAACATTCCCAGTGGTTATCATTTGAGGATCAAAACTATGGATGAACTTTTTATTTTCTGTGGAAGAACCTAACCTTGTTTAGATATGGACTGAACTCTACTTGATCGACTGTTCATTCACATTTCTTCTTCTAAACTTCTTTTTCTTTTATATTCCACATTCTGTGGACTGACTTTAGATTACTCTATTGAGATGGGGAGTTCTGTTCAAGATTCTTTGGAGTCAATTCTTACTCAAACTCTTTAATAGGATTACAGTTGTATTAATTTGGATGACAGGATAAGCCACTATTTAATAACTATGACATTCAGCCAATGTGCATGGGGTTCCAGCACTCCCTTCTCCTTTGTTGAGATAGTGATAGCTCCGGATGGGTGACGATGAGTGTGTTCTTGGTCGGATCTCCTCTAGCAATGGATTCGAAGATCGTGCGTCCCTTTCGAACTCTCCTTTCGCAAATTCGAACGGATCTTCGCTGACCTGTTGTGCCCGGACCTTCTGCCATAGTTCTTTTTCTGAACCCGATGTATCTGTGTTTGTGGCATTACCCAAGCTGTCCTGTGATCTTTATCTCTTCCATTACCTTACCCGAAGTGTATGGTGTGCCTCGTTATATTCTTCTGCCTCTCTCTCAGTTAGTGGAAGAGTCTTCTTCACTTCAAGCGAGCATCAACAAGGTCTTTCAATGTGCCATTGTTCGTCTCCTGGCACTCTGTTGATACTCTCAAAAGGAGATCGCATGAATCTGCCACCTTCAGCGATGATTCAATCCTTCAAGAACTTGTTTCTGTTAAGGATTCTCATTTGTTTGGGCGGATTTTGTAACGTTCCATCTTTCCTTTAATTGCTTGACTTCATGGACATGCCCGCCTTCTTTTCTTGGACCTGCGTATGCAGCGTAACTCTTGACGCGCTGATATTCCATTCACTGAAGACTTTGCTCTTGGATGTTTTGCTGAAGACTGATTACATGCGACGCGTTTGGAATTTCAGTGTACTCTTCCATTATTTGATTTCAGACATGGATTATAAACTTAGCGTTTAATTAATAACATTAATATCCGATATGTTTATGGTTGTGAACTCCATTTTTAATATGATTATGCGAATATCTGAAGATAGTTCATTTGACATAGTTTATCAGATTGAACTCGGATAAGTCGGTGACATTGAAGGATGACCGCGGCATGGATGCATCAAAACCAGTTTGACAATCCAGCGTGACGGTATCTCGACATGACCGTTCTTTTTCAGTTTGATTCCTAAATCAACGGTGTTGTGACATTTCGTTCGAATTTTTTGAGTGAATCTTCTGTTTCTTTCTCTCTTGAGCGTTGAGAAAAATGCATCTCATCTCTTGGGCATGGCGGGAAACTTTGTAAACAATCGAACCTCAGACTCAAGTATGGGACAGTTGTTTCATTTCTTGGTTCAAATGGGATTTCTTGAATTGCTTTGAATATATGACACATTTCAGCAAGCCCGGCTTTCTTCTTTTCTACTTTTAAAATAAAACACATTCTACCTCAGTCTGGTGTTTTTGCATTATCATTAACAACAGATTGTTGGAGGCCAGAGTGCTCCACTTTGTAGTCATTTTTTTCTTTTTGGGACGGTGTATGAAATAAGAGTCTTCTGAAGATTTTAAACATTGTCTTGAAAGGAAAAATCAACAACAGCTGAAATCAAAACTACTAACGGATTTAAGCTAAACAGCTACCTGACAGATTTATTCGGATGAATCAACTATTTAAAACTTAGGATAAAAAGTCTCTTGGTTGCCCTCTTCGAGAAGCTTCTCGGTTGATGTCCTAGCTGGACATGTATAACATTGATAACTAACTTTCAGCATCTCTTTGTTTGCTCCCACTTTAAAATTTAAAGCCATTCCATGATTAATTTCATTAAAGCGTCATGATCTTGTTTCGACCGCTGAATTTCTCGATGTTAAGGCCTACTCAGATTGCTGGTAGGATGGATCGTGACTTTAGATTTATCTAGGTACTGCGGGAGAGACAATTATCATGTGGTTTGAGAAAGGGGGTGCGATTACCCTGTGGTCTGGTTCTCGACGGACATATGTTAACAAGAACGGTTGTATTTGCTTAAGATTCTCAATTTGAAGAAAATCTCTTCTCATGCATATTTAAAATTCTTTTGTTTTCCAAAGACTGAAACATTGATCTTCAAGGACTAAAGTCCTTTGTTTGTGTTTATATCTAATATCCCTATCCTGTAAGCTACATTGTTGCTGTTGAGCTAACATAAACTTTGATGTAATCCATTTTGTAATCCGGATGTGACCATTTGCGCTCTTCTGTTCTGTGATTCCTTAAATCTTGATTCTTATAGTGTGTTAGCAGAGGTTGGGATTAAGAATAGTTGATATTCTTATTGCATTTAGTGAATTAAGCACTCCTCAACACAGGTAGACTCTTCTTCAGGCTGATTGTATACCCTGGCATTGCTTCATTCTGTAACACTTTATTATATTATGTATGGTGACCGCATTCTTCTCATTGTTCACTAGTTGGTTCTTGGCTGCATCGATTTGCTTTAACAGATCATTCTGTCTAGTGTAAAGACCACTTTACCTCGATCTGTGCGCTTCCTAAAACATGGATGGAGCCTTATGGTGCATTTGTGAGTTATTAATGGGTTACTTGCATATCTCTGTGT
The DNA here is from genome assembly GCA_016808115.1 of Tetrastigma voinierianum. Classification (NCBI taxonomy): domain Eukaryota; kingdom Viridiplantae; phylum Streptophyta; class Magnoliopsida; order Vitales; family Vitaceae; genus Tetrastigma; species Tetrastigma voinierianum. Next base: position 18,759 of record JAEQBH010001614.1, read on the forward strand.
TTTCTTCTTTGTGAAAACTCTCTTACTGGTCGCCAATTATACGCCGGACCGGCAATTGCGATGAATATATCCATCGAGTGGTGGAGATCTATTCCCCACATGGATATCATTTTAACAATCTCTTGGATCTCAGCCGTGTGAGACTCTATGTTTGCCACAACGATAATTGCTATATCTTATCTTGCTGTTAGAGGCCGGAGGAAAGTACGCTCATTCTTCCTCCACCCAACTCTTTGAATATTCATTGATCTCATGTGGGGATCGTGAAATCATGTGTCTGTCTCTCTGGATGAAAGGGTTTATCATTTTATTTGGGGATCCTTCCCCATTGACAGTATGTTGTGCATCCATCGCCGAACATCTCTATAGTCATCGTTGGGATCTTGGAGGGAGCATTTGTGTGGGCTGGTATTCTTGTTTGAATGACAAATCGCGTCAGAGAGCTCAAGGTTGTTTGCTTCAATTCTGGGTTGTCATTATTGCAAGAGATGTTTTTCATCTTAGATGAAACCAGGCCTTCCGGGATTCTCATGTGTAGGTGTTTGGTTTCTCTAGCTATTGCCATGTTCCTTCCAGAATAGACTGCTGAGTTTGTCTCCTTGATGTGCATATTTCTAGATTCTACGATGGATCTTCTCTCAGGTCGTAGTATTTATCTGTTGATCATCATAGAGCGGTGGGATCTCATGATGGATCTTGATTCGTGCCATGATGGGTGATCAGGAATCAACAATTTTTATATATGTTCACTCTCTTCCAGTAGTCAATCTTGAATATAGTAAATCTAAGGTGGAACAGGATGGGTTGTTCCAGTAATCGTTGGTGAAGTCAAAAAATGATGTGATTGTGAATTCCCCATTTGGTTCAGATTTTTTTGGTAAAAAACAGTGTTATATGTAGTGGATATGGATAAGATGATCAGTTAATCTATAGAAAGAAACTCTTGAAGTCCTTCAGACTCTTTTTGGATTAGTTCAAAATTCATTGAAGTTCTTGAGTTTATTTCTGTTGATTAGGGAAAATTGACTATCTGATATTCCGACCGGATCTTCCATTATTTAAAAACTAAACCTCTGATTTCCCTTGATTGGCATTGTGAACGTTATAAGCGGTCCGACAGTGAAAACCTACTAGGTTAATCTTTACATTGTTAGACGGACAACATGACAGATATCACCAGGATCTAGTAACCAAAATGAATGGAACATAAAGATTACCAAATACTGGTGGAGTCGAGAATGCGTTCAGATTTGAACGCTGGGGTGAAGGTTAGGAGCATAAATGCCCGTAAATGTAATGGACCAGAACGGAGGACCCGCGATTACCTTAATGGGCGCCAGCGCAGGGCGGAGCCTTACTTCGGGATGGTGACAGCATCTCGATTGTCATCTCTCGAGAGGGGTGTTTGACAGGGAGAAAAGGAAGCGGAAGCGGAGAAAAGCGGGACGTTGCTTACGAAATTTATTAGTTTGTGCGGTGTTGAAACAGATTTTATGATAACCCTTTACCATGTACCAAAAATAACCTCTGATCTGTTCTTTAATCGGTTTAAGAAAGAAAAAGACAAAGAGGGCAAAAACCATAACGCCGACCACAGGGAAGTCAAAATGCAACCGGTAAGCGGTGGCGGGGATGGTAATTAGTCTTTGCGGGAAGCCAATTTGTATATTTGAAACTAATTTCCTTGTATTTTCTTCTTTTCTTTCACTTCTAGTCTCTGATGTGCAGACTGTTGGATGACCTTCAGGATGATAGTAACCCAGATCGGCTCACTGGACGGCAGAAAGCTCAGTAGCATCAAAAAAAGCTACCACAAATTTGCCACAAATGGGCCATTAGAATCGGATATAATATTATCAGTGGTTGAGTAGAATGGTTCGCCTTCAGACAACCGAGGCCTATAATAAATGTCTGGGCCCGAAGATGTTGCACACAGGTACTAATCAAGATCTTCAATCATTAAATCTTCTACAGGCTAGAGGGTTCAAATGGATGAATGGATCACGTAAGGAAACAATTATCTCATGAACCTCATGAATCATAAGACTAACTAACCCGGCCTCTTAGCTTTAAAACCGATTTTTGTGATTTTCTAAAAATATTAACAAAATGAAAAATGTCAGAATTAGTAAAATCCCTTTTTGAGATTTAGAATATTGATCTTTAAGCGTATCATCTCCTCTGAAGAATGAAAACCGTTTTGATGGGACCAAATTATGTACGATTGCTTGACACTGTACAAGGACTGTGTACTTCAATCACGAGCCTTGATGGCATCGACTTGTTGGGGATAAAACTGTATGTACGTATAGAAAATAAAGAAGAAGAAGATTGTTTTCTCTTGTAGACAAACTCATTTCTAAAGACACACGTGAATTTGTGATTATGTCAAGCATTTTCCGGTGCCCAGACAGTGACAATGAGGAATGTAAGATGGATACATTTTGTAGATGATGTGATTTCCATTGAGGAATGATGTGGTTGATCAAGGATCAAATTGCTGACTACTTCTAAGATCATTATACTAATTTGGATTTCTTGTAGTTATTGATAATGGGAGGACTTAAAATATGACCTAGTGGGTGTCTTCTGTTCCTAGAGTGCAGTTCCCCAATAAAAGTGGGAACTGGATTCAGTGAATGGGCCCCGGATCGGATTGGTGTAACTGTCGATTTTACGCATCATTTTCAATTTTAAGCTCAACAATGATTGAAGCTTAAGTTTGTCAAAGATTACGGATAGTAACGATTTTACTGAAGGCACACCACCGCTGTGAACTTTCCAGCGTTCAGTTATTAATTTTGGGAACACAACGAATTCTGTCAGTTGCGTACATTCTGCAGCTTTTTCAGTTCGATGTACTTCCTTTGTTTGTTATCTTTATACGGATCATAAGGACTTCCCGGGATTTAACGCTTTTTGCCGAACAGATCTTTTTTGGCTTGTTTGATTAAGAACATAATCACCGACTGATTTGATCTCTTTCTCATGGTTATGAATCTGTTGCTGTAGATTAGAATCATTCATGAGAAAAGAATTTACTAATGATGAACAAAGATGAACATTCATTCAACTTCTTCTAAACTTTACTATGGGTTGATCTGTCTGATATCTTTCAAAGTTCAAATGTGATTCTTAAATGTTGATCTGCTTCATAGGAGCTGACCACTAGGATTCTCAATCCTACGTATCGCTGGGACCTCTTTGAAATCAGGAAGAAGTGGGTTTTTCAGTGACCACTTTGATGATTTGAGTGCCAAATCTGAGACTAGTCAGGATAGCTCTGTGATTCCGATCAGTGTTAAGGATTCCAGCCTTGGTAACTTGGCTAGCTGTATGAAGCAGATGACCACTCGCCAAAGATGACTCTGACGAACTCGGAAACATCAGGCTGGGATTGCTCATATAAGGCGTCAGCGGGACACGAAGATCAGCGAGAGTGCTGAACTAAGTGAAACCTCTGATGGACTAGTAACTGTTATCTTGTTTTGATCAAGGACAATGAGCAGGAGGAACATAAAAGCTGTGGATGGGAGTTTTGATTTTATTGATTCAGGAAGTGAGAAAACAAAGAAAAGGCTGAAGGCTGTACTAAAAATTCCAAAATATACCCCGGATCAGATCAGGCTGTAAAGATCATCTTGAGTGTTTGAACCACGAAATCTTGGAGGGCAACAGCTGATGCATTACATTTCTATTTCTGTTATGGAAAAACTCAATGGACATCATGAATGCGTTGTGGATCCCGAATTCTGGCCCAGTGGTCTCTTTGTCATTGATTGCGAAGTTATCTTCGACCGGGACCTCCGATCGTGTAATAGCTTCGCTGTAGCGGTGCATTGTACGTGACCTTTTCTTTGAGCGACAGCGGTTGATGTTGCAGCTTGTTTGGGTGGATCATCAAAGACAAAATTCTTTGGATCATGGATTGTGCTGGCGAAGAATGCAACCGTGGCATCGGAATCTAGTGACCCATCGTTTTCTCACCAGATCGCGTCATTACAGGTTGACGGCGACATAATTTTCCTTGTCGTGACAAAACAGTTGTTTATATGAAGCGCAGACAACGTTTGTGGCGGCGGACGCTCTATCAGCGAGTTCTTTGAAGTCATGAACAATTTCTGTATCCGCGACCAGGAACTAACTGGTGCGATAAACTTATAGGTTCGTGTGTTTTGTTTGGTTGATTTGTTGACGATAGGGTTATATGTTGTGACACGAATTGATTGATACGGACATAGGGTAAAAGCGGATCTCAGCAAGACTATATCAAGTAACAATTCCTCCTCATGAGATGATATCAGTCTTGTAGCACTGTGTGGATCTAAGGATATGAACACGGGATGGGTTTTCAAATAAATGATTTAGGTAAATAAGTGGGGTTTCCATTCAGATTTTAGGTTTGGCAACTGGATATGGAGATGAGGTTTGAAAACTGTGATGGACCTTAAAGGGAGATTAAAGTAGCTGGTTGTACAGCTGAAAATAAAATCAAGAAAAAATAAGAAAAAGAGAACTGTGACGTTGACCATGGGTTTGGAATCAAGCTAACTAAGGCTCACATGGGTTGAAAAACAATCTCTATTGCAAGTGTGACATGGGATGGAGTTGTAGTGTATTTTAATTCATTCTTATCCTTTGTTGTCAAATAACATCTTCTTTTGAGGCTCGTAAAGACCCAATAAGATAACGATTGCATCTCTTTTAGAAACATTGATATTATACAAAGCATGGAGTATTGACCCAGGAATATGGGCATGTAAATGTTATTTATAGCTTAGGTATTGAAAAGACATTTAACATGTAAATAATACATGAGGAGGCTAATGGACCATCTAAAGAACCCAGTGTGATCTTCCAGGCATAGTTGCAACTAAAGGCAATAGGAGTATTAGCCAATTTAATGGCATCTTATATTGATAACTAAGTTTAATGCCAGACCTATGATGTTTCACCTGTTCATGAAAAGCATTAGGACTCTTGTTTCAACTACAAGATCTTTGGCGGCCTTTTGCTTCCAGGAAGAGAAGTGGTTAGCAGCTCATCCTCTGGGTTGTCATCCTTGGAGGATGTTGTGGCTTGTAGAGAAAGGGGAGAGAAAGGGAGGAGAAGACAAGACATAAATAAAGGCTTTATTTGTGAAATAAAAACTTACAGGTGCTCCCAGTGGTGGCAGATGGTTGGCAGTTCTTACAAATAAGAGGAGACTGTATGAACTCCTCAAGGTATGAAAATACCAAAAAAAAACCTAACACAACTAGGCTGGTTAATGGACAAGATAATACAAAAATTGAAGGCGGTGCATTTACGTTGTTGGAAGGATAAATGGACTCTCTGTGACCCTCTTGTTCCATTGAGTGATGTTCTCTTTGGCTTCTCATCAATTTTCTTCTTTGTTGTATTTTTCTTCCATTTTCTTCTCTTCTTTCCTTCTAATTCTCACAGGATATTGATGTTGATTTATTAAATATTCATTGCTTGGATAAGACTCAACACTTTTGACGATTATCCCACAAAGCTGCAAAAATTGTAAAATGCGATCATTAAGGTCAGCCAGGGCGAAGATGAATAAATAAAATAAGTTGAGTGAATATTTTATTTTACAAAAAGCACTCAAAACCTATAATAAATAGGATTCCAGTGCACTTTTGGACTAATCACACCTTTAACCTACATTGCTAGTCCCACTAGCAGTAGAAAGAAAAGAAAGAAAGAGGTGATATTAGATGATGTTTTCAAATAATGTACACAAAAAAGGGTTGTTAGTTCAGGTTGTGAAAAGTAATGCTAACCTAGATAAAATTATCAGGCGTGTTAAATAACTATATCATGAGAGGAATAGATACCGTACAAATTGAGTATGTCTCTGTATCTCGAATGAATCAGCCGAAACTTCACCAAAATCTAGTGTTTATTTGATTGGCTCTCATGATAAAGTTTGCTGAAGCTGCCTCTCCCACGTGACACGGACATTACTACCGGAAGCTTCTTACGCCAACCAACCTAAATAGATCAGGACCTCCATGTATTCACAATTCTTTTTACGTTGTGGTGCAGTGCTAAACTTCATTGATCAGGTCCGTGTAAACAGTCCACCGATGACTCCAGATGATGAGGGCATCGAGCGGAGGATCAGGCAGGCCACACAAACTCTGAGCCTGCCCGGGATGAGTGAGCGAGGGGGTGGCTTGCTACAACATGGGCACTCAGCGCCTATCCACCCATGTAGCGAACACTAAGTGGGTGACTCCCAACAGTTGAAGGTTTAGAACCTTGATTTAAAAACTTTATGCCTCCATCTGCTGGATGGCGTTTCGAGTTTCAAGGCAAAGCATTACTAGCAATTTTATTCTTTTCTTTTCTTTTCTTTTCTTTTCTTTTTCTTTCTTTTTCATTATTTTTCATTCCACAGTGGTCAACCTATTAAAGATGATCTCAGGTGACTTAGGACAGGTTGTATTAAAATAAAGGAGGATTTGCACAGTTTTAACTATGGTGACAGGGAAATCTAATATTACTTTGTGTGTGGTTAGCTAAGGTGGAAAGGTTGAGATCAGTAGAATTCAACTAATCATTCGCTCTAGACTAAGCATGAACCAATCTAACATCGTAGGATGGATGACTGGTGTGAATGATGGCAGGGTTAGGACAGACTCTAAAGTTTATTTGTGAGCGGACCTGATTTGAAAAAATGGGTTTGTATGAGTATAACTGACTTTATAGGAACCAAACCAAACCATTGAACATCTGAAATGGGCTTCTTGCAAAATACTAACAAGCATAAATATAAAATCCACTTCCTTTATAACTCTCCCCAGCTTGAAGCATCTGGAATAGGAAATAGGGGTTCGGAATAGAAAATTAGATGGACTCTTACCTCTATGATAAGACAATTCATTTCTGGATGAGAGACCTCTGGCTCACCATCAAGCCTTATGCACTCGTTGGACATTCGAAGTGAACAAATTGAATTGAGAGAGGAAAAAAAGGTGACCGGACGGATCGGTTAAAATTGGCCTTACTTTCGTAATAATCCAGTGTTCTTTCTGGACATATTAGATTCACTCTGGTATATGCAATTACCAAGAGCAGATGGGATGGATGCCAAAGTTAATAGAAGACTGTGCGAGTCAAAGTTGAAGGATTTTAGCTAGGATTGCGAAATTGAAAATTAAAACGTTGCCGATAAACTGCAATCTGCATGAAATTGCAATTTTGAACAGTGGTTTGCTGGATGTTGGTAAAAATTGGCGTGTGACCTCGGATGGGTTTGCAGGCTTGGCGGGTGAGCATAAACATATGACGAAATTTTGATGACTGTGCTGTGACGGATTTATGGACCTTAGCTCTGATTGCGAAACAGTGCGAAACATTTGCGAGTGCATACGTTGAGGAGTTCATATGATTTCGGTTTCTGGATTGCATTTTTGCTTTAAGACGGGCATTCTGAAGGCGCAAATTTTAACTACAGGAAAAATTAGAAGTGCAGAAAGGACAATTTGACATAAATGACAAAAATAAGATAAGATGACAGAAAAATGGATAGATGGAGGCTTGGCGTATTCATGCTGGGTTGATTGTTTCCCGAGCGGGCAGGCATTGAATAACCGCTATGCCAAAATGAATGACATTCTCGCCTCTTATTGAATCTTAATGTTAAAGAGCATGAATTACCAGATCTTCCTATTTTGTATATAACGGATGATCAGGAGGTTGGCCTTGAGATGGATGTTTGGGGACTGTGAGGTTGTCTTTGCTGAGATATAAAACTGATGAAAAGTGAAGTCGGGATCTTCTGATAGTTAGATATGACTTTATTTGGGATGTCTTCTTGGTTTTGATTCTGTTGCAGATGAATTTATCGTGCAGTGGAGGTAGAATATATATGATCGTGAAGAAGCTACTAATGGTGGAGTGTGTTGGGGATCTTGGCGATGGCACTAGGATTTGTTCATGGGGATTGGTTGAAGGATGGAGTTCTTGGGACTGTTGTGTTTCCGCCATCCTCTCTCCCTCGATTAACGACGGATGTTGTTGACCAGTTTGTCAGAGCAGATCGCCCCAGGGCATCCTGGATTCCTCGGGGAACTTGTAATGATTCCGCACCAATTCCCACACGTTGCGATTGAGCACTCGGTGGGGCTGTTCGGATCAAAGCACTCTTCGCTCTTGACTCTCTTCCTCCAAATTTTCCTCCTCTTGATGAACAAGCTGATTGGATGTTTAGTGGACATCAACAACTGAATGTCAATTTTTAGCTAAAGTCATTTTGGAACCCATCAAATTCCTTATTCGAGGAAACTCACCGGTGTCTCAGTTTCTTTGTGGCACAGGCGGTCACTACTGCCTTCTTCTGTTGCCAGCTATGTCACCTGATGAATCCTCTTTCGGATGGGACGATTGGCGGATGCAATTAGGTCTTCAAGCGCGGATCGTAGTTAACGTGGTGTGCTGATCGTCTTTCGTACCGTCTCATGATCGAACTGAAGGAATTCCTCGGTATGGATTTTCGCTCAGTTGGGCATTGAATTCCTTTTGTTCTACCCACGGCATCACCCACCAGATTTAGTGGGATCAGAACTGCTTTGTAAGAGAAATTAAGCGCTGGTGCGGACTGGTGGCAAAGTGAAGCGAGGGTGCAGGCATAAATGGAGATTCAGGGGATGATTATTGTGGAGGTGGATAAGTTGAGGGGGAGCAGCATGAGATGCACTCATCAGATATGGATGTTTATATTCCTGTTGGACCTAAGTGGGTTGGATTCTCCCCTACGGTGAATTTGCCACTTTAGTATGAAGGATATGATCCCTCATTGTCATGTGACTCTAGGAGATTTACCATGTGGCGTAGTAATGCATATGGAATGATTCCATTTCTCTGGGTTTTCATGAAGGAAGACTAATCCTGCGGTTAAATAGAGGCCACACAAAACAACGAAAACTATCGACACAGACTACTTGGACATTTTTTTTTTTTTTTTAACGATCAAATAAAACTAGAAAAAATAGTGCAGATGATAAAGGGGATTCATTGAAGACTTGTGATGAGAGGATCACAAGTGTTTGACTCCTCATGCACTAGGGACAGATCAGTGCGGCATCGATTTTTGGGGATGAGTGCCACGGTAGGAGTGAAAGATCTCAGCAAAATTTGTATCCGTATAGTTCACTCTTCATAGTAGTCAAACTATTCTTGACCATGAAGTCTAGAGTGATTCGAGGATGGGGTTTCTTCATTTGAATAATGGGACTTGGGTGATAAGACTGATGGACAATTTTGGATTTTAGGGATTTTGTGAAAACAGTGTGGTGGTTGAAAGTATGGCCCATGAGATGAAAGTTAAGTGGCTGGTTTGGGCAGAAGCAATCAAGAAAAATAAAGAGAACTGCCCGGGGCGGGTGGGCATGGTGTGGGATCTGGAGGTACTAAGAGCTCCCCGGGTTGAAGAAGCGAGCTCTATTTATGGATCGACAACAGGGATCGTTATGGCTGCTGCACAGATTAAAACCCTGTTTCGTTCCGTGTCATTCTTTGAGAGGCTGTGACCATGGAATACTTCTTGATTTGTCTCTACTTTGACCTGATATTCTAAAGCATGGAGAGTATTGGCGAAGCAATAGCGTAAATGTTAACCCAAGATTTGGGATCTCCCCCAGTAAATGTTGCTGTGGAAGGCTAGACTGGACCGATCTAAAGAACCACGGTTTATCTCTCAGGAACGGACCTAAAGCATGAAGTGTTGCTTGAGGCGATAACATCCCATGTTATGCAACTAGATTTATGGATATCAGGCTATCATGTGTGTGCCTTTGCAGCATGAAGACGGAACCACCACCAGCAACAGATCTCCCACCCCAGCGACCTTTTACTTGAAAGGAAGTAGTTTTAGCAGCTCATCCTCGAGGTGTCATCCTTGGAAGGTGACATAGTAGAGAAAAGGAGAGAAGAGGAGAAAAGAAAAGCTAAAACAAAAAAATAAGGACTTTGTTATAAAAATGAAAACTTATGAAAATTATTCTCCAGAGTCTAGCAAGATGGACACTTGCAGATTCACAAAACAAGAGGGTGATATAGGCCTCATCAAGAGAAAATGCCAAAGAACTAACAACTAGGCTAAGTTAATGGACAAAGAAAGTAATAATAAAAAGTGAAGTCAGTTTAAATTAATTAAAACATGTGAGGGCATCAGAATTGGTATTGGCCGGTGCAGTTTAAACTGAGCTTTAGCGAAAATCAAGCGAATTTCTCTTGAACTCTTGTTCCAGTGGATATTATTCCTGCTAGCTACTCATCAATTTTCTTCCCGCTTCATTTTTCTTCCATTTTCTTCTCTTCTTCCTTCTCTAGTCTCGATATATGATGTTGAGTTTGACTTTAAATCTTCGTGCTTGGATCGACCTCAACACTTTTGGCATGATTATCTCAATAAACTCGCAAAAATTGCCACAAAATACATCATTAGAATATTAGGGACCGTAATGCGTAAATCGGGTTAATTAGCATGTTTAGTACACAAAAAGCACTCAAAACCTATAATAAATAAGGTTCAAAATTGCACTTTTTGGGCACTAATCAACAATTGCCTTGGCCATTCTTAAGTCTTCTTCAATCTTTGTCGCGACGTACTTTTCTCTTGTCGTGACAGAATTTTATCATTCTTTTGCTTTTATTGTCGTAACAAAACTTCACGCACATTGTATTCAGTCAAGAACTTCGACATGTCGCAACAAGTTTTCTTGTTTCCACTCTTTTGTGCTACTCTTCGCATCTTGTCGCAATGTGGAATTCACCTCCTTCATGTTTTGTCTATCGTGACAGGAATAATCTTTGTCGCGACAAAGATTGTGTTGCCCCTGGGTTGCGAACTCGACCGTTATGTCGCGACATGATTTCCTCAGTCGACTCGATGATGGAAACTTTGTCGCAACATAAAAACCATTGTCTGTACCTTTTAAATTTGTTTTGCCTTTCGATATTTTTCGCTATGACAGCATCGATCTCTTTGTCGCGGATAGAGTTCATCCATTAGTCTTCAGCCTCATGCTTATGACATAAAAATGTACGTTGCGATTAATAAATTCCTTCACCATTGACCTTAAGTATGTCGCGACAGATTTCAGGGTTGTCGCGACAGCTTTCTTCAAAATATTCTTCAAGTTCTGTCGCGATAGAAAACTTTACTGTCGCGACCTAGAAAGCTCTTTTAACCCTTGGTGCCCTTTAACGACCACTCCACGCCGACATAGATTTTCTTCCCGCCGCTAATAGTTCCCTTCGCCCCCTGAATTTTGTGTTACGACATATAAATGTTTCTGCGGTTAAGTAATACGTACTACCGTTTTCGTCTCCTTCTTAAGCTTCTCTTATATTGATCTTCTCATTTTTCAATGATTGCCCCCGCAAACCACAAAGTTGATATGAATATTCCACATTTTGCATAAAATAGATCTTAAACTCCGTTAAAAACATGCTAGAAAAACGATTAAAATAGATGAAGTTTTACACTCATCGTAGGTGGTGGCCGTGAAAGGCAAGGAGCCGGGGCAAGTGGATCCCGAGGGACCGCCTACTATGAGGATGGTCACCCTTGTGCATGACTCCTGTGCATGTCGGCCCGAGAAGTCCATATCCCGGTCGATGAGACCGATGCTCCCGGGTCTCCCCAACCCCAAAGAAGCATTAAAAATCGAGCGCTGAGGTCCCACACTGTCCTCTAGCGTAGCGGGCGACCCGATACCTCCCGAATGGTTGTGGTGGTGGGGGTTGCGAGGACTCCGCTTCGCCTTCTCCTAGGTGCCTATGTGGGGATCCCAAACCTAGACTGATATGCAGATGTCCAAGCTCATCCTCACCGGGCTCATTTCCAGTCGCACACCTCCTTCCGTCTCGTACACCGGGTTTATCTTACTTCAACCATGATTGCCTTGATCTGCATATCTAAGCCTCATTATCCCCAAGGGTACCCGACTTGCTTACGTGAGGGTCGTAAATAAGGCATGGGTGCCCCGGGCGCGGAATCTCTCGATAATGGCATAACTGGAAAGTGGTTTTCGCCTTCACTTCACACACATTAGTCGTCGAATGAGACTTTGACGCGGATGAAGTGATGCCATACCTTAGGAATATGTGCCAAATGTTTGGCCCTTGAAGTGCATAGCGTGTCCTTCACTGTTAAGTTTCCACTCACCCTACCCATTGGTTAATGATCCCAAGGACCCCAGGTAGTCAAGGTCGCAGCTTCATCATAGCCCTCGTAAGCACCCTGCTTCTGGTTATGCTGAGCCGGCTGATGTAATTCCCTGGCCACCGAAGTCTACCAACACTCCACGCACCCAAACCTTTTTCAATATATGGGAGGTGAGATTAGCGTAAACCCACCACACTTCAGGGTACCGGGCTAGTAAGGCATATGTCGCCATCCCTTATTCGCAATCGTCGCTTTTTACCGAAATAAGTCATCAGCGGTGAAACCCCTTCTCCTTAATGAAGGACCTATTTTTGGAGAAGAGGCCAAACTTCTCGGCAGCGCTTTCATTGACAAATTTGTCATGATCGTAACTGCAGAAAAAGCCCTCGGGCCTCGACCTCTCTCGAGCCTCATCTTGCTTCTTACCGACATCAAGCACCCTATGTGGCTCCGGTCGAGATGGTGGCCAAGCTTTTCTCACCCTTCTCGTCTTCCTAGACCTCCTAATGACCTCGTGTGATGCAGTTGGACCAAAATACCCAAATGAGGCTGCCTAACAGCTCACTGAGGCAAACTGTCGAACGCCTAGTATGCACTTTGGAGATGGGCATTGTGACTCTAACCTATAGCTTCTATGATCCCTAACCACTCTAAGGTGCTCACTAGCCTAAACGAGCCAAAAACAAAAACAAAAAAAACTCACTACAAAGTGAATTTGAGCCTTCACTCACTCTCGTAACCAAAACCAGAGTGGCTCCAAACGACAGTAGGCACTAGCATTTGCGTATCTAGGATGTCTCGTAGGGGATTTCGGGGCATTCCTGTGACCCGTGGGACAAGCCTGGATGTGTTTTCTGGGTATTTGCAAAAATCGGAGTTGTGTTAGGTTTTTTCAGGGTTTATGATATGAGAAGAATGAACACTTATGTTCATAAAAAACAAAGGGAAACATCGCGGACGCCGTTCAACGTCGCGACGCTCCCGAGTTACAGAATGCCAACCGCCGCGACGCCCGTAAGGTGTGGAAAGTTTCAACGTCACATGTTCCCCGAAGTGTCATTTTGCCAACGCCGCTGACGTTGAAATCTAACGTCGTGACGTTCCCGAGCATGTGGAAATCTGACGTCGCGACGTTGAGGCCAACGTTGTGACGTTACAGAGAGGGCTCCAACATGTGGTATGCCAACATCGTGACGTTGAAATCCAACGTCGCGACGTGATAGAGGCTTGAATTTTAGACTTCTTTCAGCGTCACGACGTTGGGACGTCGAGACATGACAACATCGCGACGTTGTCATCCAATGCCGCGACGTTACAGAGAGGGTCAAATTCAAAAAATTTCTACAAAACTTTCTAAATATGAGAAAACTCCCTGAATGAAGTTCAAACCCTGTCGTACTCTCCGAATGAGCTTAACTAGTTCTCCGGCCACTCCTCTTTATCTCGGGTCCCGAAAAACAAACAAACAAAAGAAAATTTCGATTACGAAAAAGAAACAAAAAATTATGCCAAAAACTAAAAACACTTCTAAACTACGATCCGAAAGAAAAAAAAAAATCAAAAGCTCGGGTCAGCTCCCAACTAGTGCTTTCATATTTAATGTCGCAAGCCTCGACTTCCCCTCGAATCTCAACAAGCTCAGAGATTACAGACTCCGCATCTAATTCCTAAGGCACTATTTTTGGTGTGCTCAAATGGATGGCCTGCTTGATTACATGAGACTCGCCCCTAAAGTATGGCTTCAATCGTTGTGTGTTAACTTTAAAGGTTCCTTTCTTTCGCGCATAATTTCTACCCTCCACATACGAAACCTCGAGTCACGTAAAGAATGCATCCGACCAATCGTGACTTTAATTTCCCTAGGAAAAGCTCGAGTTAGGAGTTAAATAAGAGGACCCGTTGACCCACCTGAAACTCTTTCCTTGCGATATATTTGTCGTGCTAGGCTTTCGCCTTTTCCTTATATATCTTTGCGTTCTCGTATGCCTTATTGAGGAACTCCTCTAATTCACTGAGCTGCAACATGCTTTTCTCGCCGGCCATCTTACTATTCATATTCAACTGCCTAGTTCGCATGCTTTATGCCTAATTCCTTCTAGTGACACGTCAACACTAAACAATGGTGACATTCCTAACGGTGTTCTAATGTCGCTCTATATGCCCGTAGCGCATCATCTATCTTTTCGACCAATCTTCTCTCGAGCTATTGACTGCTTTTCTCTAAGATAGACTTTGATTTCTCTATTCGTTTCTTCGCCGCCATTAGTCTCGTGGGGTGGTATGCAAGTGCAAGCCCGATGCCTGACACCATATTTCCTCAACACGTTGTCAATGAGTTTGCCAGTAATCCCGTACTCCCATTTCCGTGATCAATGCCCTTGAAGTTCCGAACCGGGTGAATATATGACTGCGGAGAAAGCCATACCACTTTCGCATTTTAAGCCTGTGTAGGTATTCTCCACCCATTTCGGGAAACCCACCTATGGCCAAGAGAATGTATAGGTTTCGGTGAGCGAAGGAAAAGGACCCATAAATCCATCCCGCGATATTATCAAACAACTCTACCTCTTAAAATAGTTGCAAAGGCGCCATCTCGCTTTTGATATGCTTCCCATTCTTTGGCATTTGTCACAAGTGGACACAAAGTGGTGTGCATCCTGGAATAAGGTAGTCCACTAACCTCGACAGCTAATCTCTTTTGCAATTGTCCTATTTCCCCCAAAGTGCCCCCCACATGCTAGCTCGTGACAATGAGCTAGAATACTTTCTATTTCCTCTTATGGGACACATCTTCTTATCACCTGGTCAGCACAATGCTTATACAGGATGGGTTCCTCCCGCAGCAGTGCTTCAATCAGGCAAAAATCTCTCTTCTCGCAGATAACAAATTCTTGGGAGCACTCTTGCTACCAAGTAGTTCACCAAATCCACAAACCAAGGTACTGGCTCTTTGTCTTCAATCCCTAAGAGCTGTTCATCAGGGAAATCATCATTTATCTGAATTTCTTTACTTGGCCCTTCCAATCGTGAAAGATGGTCGACTACTAGATTTTCCATTCCTTTCTTACTTCTTAATTTCTAGGTCAACCCTACAGTAGTAACACCCACCTTATCGCCTCCTTGCCAAAGATCCTTCTCGGGTCATTAGTACTTTACGGCTGAATGGCTCTGTGTGCACTATGACCCCGTTACTCACTAAGTATGGCCTGAATCATTAAACACAAACACAATAGCCAGAAGTTCTTTTTCAGTTGTTGCATAGTTGAGCTGCGCATCATTCAATGTTCGACTCGCATAATAGATAAGCTGAAATGTTCTATTCCTTTTTTGTCCTAGCACTGCCCCGATTGTGTAGTCGCTTGCATCAATAGTTCGTATGAAGATCACATTCCAAAGGTTACTACAATAGGTGCTTCACACCAATTTTGCTCGAGAAACAAGAATCCTTGTAGGCATTGATCATCAAACTTAAAGCGGGCTCTCGAACGTATCTCGACAGAACTTATCTATTTTGGAGAAATCCTTTACGACTCCCGTAGAACTACGTGACCTAGAAAGCTCCTTATTCCTTTCACTGAAGATGGGGGCAGTAGCTTCTCTATTGTTTCAACCTTGGCTCTATCTACCTTGATTCCTCTTTCTGATATCCGGTGCCCCAATATAATGCCTTTCTTCACCATGAAGTGACACTTTTCCCAATTCAGTACAAGGTTGGTTTCCTCACATCTTATTAATGCCTGTCTCAGTTCTCAGTACTATCAAAAGATTTCCCTAGTATAGAGAAATCATCCATGAATACTTCAATTGTTCTCTCGACCATGTCTTGGAATATGGCCATCATGCAAATAAGGAAAGTGCTCCTAAGTGCATTACATAGCCCAAAGGGTATTCGCCGCTTAAAAGCAAATGTAAAATTCATACGGCACGTGAATGCTGTTTTCTCAGCCTCCTGCTATATGTTGATCTCGATTATAACCCGAATACCCGTCTAAAAACAAGTACTCATGCCTTACCACTTGCCTAGCATATGATCCAAAGAATGGAAGTGGGAAATGATATTTTTTGGTTGCCTTATTTAACTTCCAGTAGTCTATGCAAAACCCTCCTAACTCGTAACTTATTCAAGAAGGTAGCGCTATACTCTCGTCCCGTATCACCGTGGTCTCCCTTTGGGACAACCTGCACCGGGCTTTACCCATGAACTATCCGAGACGGGGTAGATCACTCCCGCATCTAACCACTTTATCATTCTTTTTCTTACCACCTCCTTCTTCATTGTCTGCTTAGTCTCATCTCGAGCTTCTATTGATGGCTTCAGGCCCATCCTCCAATGTGATCTCGGTGCATACACATGGAGGGGCAGATCCCCTTTAAATCAGCTAGAGACCACCTGATAGCATTCTTGTGATCTCGAAGCAATCTCAAAAGCTTCTCTTCTTCCACTGCTGTCAGAGATGCTGATATGATAACTGGTAAGGTTCAGGATTCCCCTAGGTACGCATACCTTAAGTGACTAGGGAGTGGATTTTGCTCCAATTGTGGTGGTCGCTCGACCGAGGGCACTGAGGTCTGGGTGTTCTCTCCCAACGGCTCATAATACTTCCTCCTGTTCGGCTGGAAGGAGTCCATCCACTTCACATACTCTTCGACCTCTTCACTTAGTTCTTCCTTAGCATTATGCATAAGGCTAGCCTCCAAAGGGCAAGTCAAACCACTATGGCTAGGCATTATAGCCCCTTACCGCTCTATCATGCCATGACGCTCTCCGCCCGATGCCTCATCGCACAACACGCCACACCCCCACCCCTTCTAGTGCCAGTGTGCCAGCCACCCACAATTCCCCACTGCTACCCTAACGACTAGAAATTCCGGTGAAGCGAAGCCGTATTGCTTGCTTAAACCTCTTATAAATTTTTATTTTTCTTTTCCAACTTAGGATTTGGTACCCGCAACTTTGTAAAAACCCCGCCAGCATGACTACTTATTGCGGTGACAATTCCAAATCCCAGATATACACTTTTGCCAGCCCAATTATGGCAACTAGCAACCCCAAACATTTTCCCAACTACACTATGTACATACATATGTTCCATTATACAAATTCAAAATATATTCTTACAAAATATTATTAATACACAGCACTTATACTCCGATGTCGACAAATCCTATCAGGTTCAAATACCGCATACCACAGACACTTTTGGAAAATAATAGTTTTTAAAATAGAAAATAATGAGCTAAACGCAGCTCACCGAGTGTATGCTTTATGTAAATATTTTTTGCTTTTCTCTCGAAAACATCTCAAAACTCGTGAAACTCTCTTTACAATTATTTTCCGTAGTTTCTCGCTGCTTACTTTAAAGTTTCTAAAACTTCCTATACTTACTGCTTTAAAGTTTCTAAAACTTTTCATAATTCCCTTGCTTGCTTGCTTTGCTTTGCTTTTCTTTAAAAGCTTATAAAACTTTTATTGCTTGCTTGCTTGAAAGTTTATAAAACTTCTCTAAACTTCTCTTGCTTGCTTTATCTTGCTTTAAAAGTTTCTAAAACTTTTTTAATCAAATCTCTTGCTTAAAAAGTTTCTCAAAACCTTTCACAAACCTCTTGCTTTAAAAGTTTCTCAAAACTTTTATAAACACAGGAGCCTGGGCTCAATCGTTCTTTTGCTTTGAAATAAAAACGGGAGTCTGGGCTCGACCGTTTGCTTTAAAATCACCACTGAGCCTGGCTCAACCGATCGTTTTTGAAATATAAACTGAGCCTCGTGCTCAACCGTTGTTTTTAAATTTGGGTGAGTCTGGCTACCGTAAAACCAATGGTTGATTTTTCAAAACCGAATGATCATGCTTATAAATCAACCACCTGAGGCCTATACTTGCTTCTTGTTGTACCCCAGTGAACAAGGGAGCCCTGGCACGACCGTGCCTAAGTGGAAGGACTCAGTCCGCATCACCAGTGGAAGGGCCTGTGCACACTTCACTCCACCTTTTCCCAGAAATATGGTGGAATCGGGCTGGCCGCCATCACCATAATTTAGTTAGAGCCTTTAACCTTATATACTCCCGCACGTAAGCCACGCTCTTAAATGCCATGATACATGACCTAAGTTTGCCGACCGTGCAAACTAAAAATGCATGTATGATAATCCTAACTCCACCGTAACGTATCTAATACCTCTGACCGGGGTTTCGCTGCTAGAACTGTGGATTTTAGTTAAGCCTCGTTTTCACAAATATTCTTTTGCTTGCTTTGCTTTTTTGGACATATGGTTTTACAATTTAAACCATTGCTTCGCTTACTTGAAAATGGTTTAATAATTCAAACCATTTTGCTTACTCGCTTGTCGCTTGAAAAAATGGTTTAATAATTCCAAACCATTTTCTGTTCACTATGGTTTTACACTCAAAACCAATAAATACCAGTAAAAGCGCTTATAATAATAATACACTAGTATTTGAGAAAACAGTTTAGGAACACTCACCTTTTTTATGCTTACTAAACTGAGCACACCCAATTCACTTTCTTTCGCCTTTGTACATCCTCGAATATAAATCTACCGTTCGACATGTTTAGTATTTTTTGTAAGTTATGCTAATTTGAATGTTTCGTGAGTTAAATGCGCGAACATGGAAATGAAGGACCCGAATTTATTGTATTATCAAGGATAAATCGTAATTTGTCCAAAAAGAGACTTAAAAGTCATAAGTTAACAAGATTGAGGCCAAAATGAAATAAGGGGAAACTTGAAATACAAATGGTCAAGAGTTAGAGGACCAAAAAGCAAATAAAGAAAATTAACCCAAAAATGGGTTTTTGAGGGCCAAACAAGGCCTAAAAGATATTTGGATTTAAAAGACCAAAATTGGTCTCATGTTTTGAAGAGGAACAAACCGTATGGAGAGAAGAGAATGGGAGAAGAAGAAGAAGAGGAAGAGGAAGAGAAGAAGAAGTTCAAGCAAGGCCAACAAGGTATGGAATCTAACCTTGGGTATGGATTTCTTTTATGGAATTCTAAAGTTTGTATGAATTTCCATGCTATTGGATGGTTATTAGTTGTCCCCAAACCTAGGGTTTGTTAGGATTTCATCCTAACCAAAGATCGTATATTGAAAATTAGAGTCAGTAAAACTCCTCTAAATGGCATAAGATGGTTATGTAATCTCCCTTTCGAGGTTGATCTGGTTAAAATTGTATGTACGGAGTTAGGCTTAGAAAACAACCCTTACAAACTCATGCTTGATCATGTATGGTTGTGACCCATATTAGAATTGTTTTGGAAGGATTTCATGATATGTTTTTGAAGTAAGATAAGTGTCAAAGAGAATTGAAAGTAGAAAAGAGGTTACAAGAGAAATATGGAATGGTTTCGATGTGTGTCGAAGTATGTAGCTTGGTTTCGGGATGGAAAATATAGGAAAAAAGGAAAGAAATACAAATTCTCAAGCAATTTTCTATGATTACGTACTCCAAGTATTTAGCTTTGGGTTCCGGTATCTTAGTCAACACGCACCCACAGTCGGCATTGTACCTAAGACACCTTGCTCTATTTCGACCAAATAAGCTCATATTACTTTAAATTTATAACTTGCTTTATTTCTTATCCGATTGCGCGATTCAAGTTTTCATTATTTAAATCCGACCAAGGAGAACTAAACATCCGTGAAACGTGACATCGTCAATTTCTAACTTTAAGAGGTCCAAAAATTCCTCACCTCAAAGTGATATAATCCACCCAAATTCGCTTCGCGAATCATAAAGTGTCCTGCCGCTTGGACGTAACTCGAGTTTCTAAGTAGTCTCGATTCGGGTGATTCCAGCTGAGGGAGAACCTTAGAACCTTACTTCAAATGAGTATAAATAAATAGGTCAGGTATGAAGTTAGTTCCTGAAAAAATAAGAAATCAGACACCTTAGTGTAATCTCAGAACTGGACTTAGTTTAAGAGATGAAAAATGCTTTTCATAACTTTCTGCTCGAATGATTCAATTGAATGATTCCAATTTCTAAAAAAAGTGTGATGCATCGATGTGACAAGAATACATGAACGATGTGCAATACACGTATTCCCGTATAAGTATATGAAATATGAAAATGAACCAAACATTTAACATGAACATGAGAAGCAATATGTCATGAACACGAAGGTACTAAAATAAAGCATGAAGTCTCCGAAAGACATATAACTGTATGACTACCTAGGACCGGGAAAAGAATGAATGAGCGGACGTCCCGTCGGCTGCCAAGACTCACGCGTTGCGCTTCTAAGACTCCTCAAGCCGTAGTGCTTCTGGCACTCCTCGCTCGCGCTATTACACTCCCGCCGCATGGGTAACCACGTTTGATCGGGTGCTCCCGCACTCCCGCCAAGTGCTACGACACTCTTTGCCTGCGGCAGGCACGCCCTGAACCTAAGTGCTTCTAAGACTCCCTGCTGGTGCTACGGCACTCCTGTTTCGTATCAGACCTTTCGGGTACCTTATTATATTGCGGTCTTACTCATTTCTTATGATTGGTCTAGTAGTCTGCATAGACATAAGGATAAAACACCGAATAAAGAATAAGAGTAAAGATCCGAATGTATCTCAGACTGCTCGTGAGTACCTACTTCGGTACCCGTATCCGACAGTTCTCAAGTACCTACTAGTACCTTGAATCGACAGTTCTCAGAGTGCACCCACTCCGTACTCTCGCATTTCCAGAACATAAGTACAAGTTCTCAGAAAATAAAAAATAAGTCCAAGAAGCATCTACCTGCATTCTTATAATGAATTATGCAAGACCCACGGGTACCTCGTATCGCGAAAATAAGTATAAGTTTTGTAGCACCCACCTGCAATTCCGTATCCGTAAAATGCATATAAGTCCCTTTAATATCAGCTGAGATAAGTCCAGGCATCCACCCGTACTTCCGTATAATGAATCTGTGTAGTGCCTACGGGTACTTTTGTATAAGAATAAGCTCTAAAACTCCTACGGGAGATCCGAATAAGCATAGGCCTGTTATAAGCATAACAAATTGTATAAGTCTAAAGGTGATCTTTGTATCTACTACTCTGACTAACGTCCGTGATTCGCATAAGTCCGGACCGACCTTACAGTGATATGATTCTGATATGTTCCGACTTATCGTACCTACGGGTACCTTCGTACAAGAATAAGATCCGTAAGACAAGAATAAGTTCTGTAACACAAGTATAAGATCCGTAAGACAAGTATATGCTCTGGTAAGCATTATGTATATCCGAAATACATGTATAAGTTCAGAATACAAGTATAAGATCCGTGGGTGAAGACAAGTATATGCTCGTAAGATATATATAAGATCCTAAATACATGTATAAGTTCAGAATACACGTATAAGACCTCGAAATACAAGAATAAGTCTGCATCACCAAGATAATGCCCGTAATATCTCTGTAGTACCTACGGGTACTTTTGTATCAGAATAAGCTCCGTGTAAGATCCGAAGTACAAGAATAAGATCCGAAATACAAGAACACGTTCTGTAAAGCAAGTATAAACTCCGTAAGACAAGGATATGCTCCGTAGTACAAGTATAAGATACGAAGTACAAGTATAAGTTCCGCAGCACTTCCAAAAATTTCAAGAATCTAAGCTCGTAACCCTACGAGATCCGGATAAGTATCGGGCCTCCGAAAGAAGTTCCAAGCATAACCTTAAGAGATCTAAATAATTATAAGTAAGTCCGAGACAAGTATCGCATAAGTCCCGCAATATATGTCCTTCTGAGATCCGAATGCATACGTCCGATACAAGCATGGGCATGTGTCCCAATTTTAGAGACAAGTATAAATATAGGTATAAGCTCAGTACCGTATACGAGGAATCTGAATAAGTATGTGTCCTACGGGAGATCCGTATAAGAATAAGTCTGCTATAAGTAGAAGATCCTAATGCTATAAATATAAGATCCGAATGCTATAAGTATAAGATCCGAATAAGAATAAGCCTACTATGAGTATAAGATCCAAATAAGAATAAGTCTGCCATGAGTGTAAGACCCAAGTAAGTATAAGTTTGTTATAAATATAAGTAAAAGTTCAGTCCCACATACGAGAGATGTGAACAAGCATAAGTTTGTTATAAGGATAAGTATGTATGCAAAATTGTTATATGATAACAAGTATATGTATTAGTCTGTTATATGAATTCCTGAAGAATTCCGATATCTGTTACTGTCTTATGTTATTTGTGATTCAATTTAAATGCATGTGTTTCTGTATAAGATATATTTCCCACTAAGCGTAAAGCTTAGAACCAAGCTTTAACTGCGGTAGGTAATAAAAAGTGGAGAAGACGTCTCGAAAACATCGCATAATGTGTACCGCCAACACACCGCAAGGGTTCATCACACAGTCCCGCGCTCCGAATATGTAATTGGAATGTAAAGTTGTTTTTGTATATGTATAAGTAAATAAGACTCAGTTATATGTGCGTCTAGCTTACGACACCACCCTGTGGTAGTTCTTTGATTTTTGTATATATAATATTTTGATTATGTTACAAGATTTGGGCCATACCCACAGGTAAAAGTTCGGCTTTTTTTTAAAAAAAAAAAAAATCAGGTAAAGAGTCCCAGTATATGGTCTCGTCCCTGAAACCGGCTCGATCCGCCTAACGGCCTGGACGGATTCGGGCGTGACACCTCGCTTAGCCTACACACTCAAACGAATACGACGACATATTAATCGCCTACACATAACGTATAAACTTAACGTATTTCTTAGCACTTATTCACACTTAAGGAATATCGCCGAGGCGGCGAGGTACGCTACGTTTTTTGTCAAGTTCCAATCTTATTTGAACCTCTCTTAATCATTTAGTAAGGTTCCCATGCTAACGGTGTATGAATTTAGGCTTAAATACACAAATAATAATTCAAGTATTTGGCGCACCGTACCGGGTATTACCTTTGACCCGTACTCAGCATGTGTTGCATTCTCTGGTTGCGTACAGTACGTGTTGGAGCCATTGGGGTACTGCATGCCCTCGTACCCCAGACGCACAACTGAATTTTACCCGTATTTGCTTCTTTTGCCATCACTTTGGTGCCAACTCTCTTCATACAACTCCCCCATTCCTTAATACCTCAAAAACCAATATGGAATTCATCTAAAAACAACTCCATAACACTTGAATTGGTGGTTTGGAACCTCATACCACAAAACCCTAGGTGAAAGTCCAAGAACTCTTATGAATTTAACCAAAGGTCCACCAATTCTTCTAAAAACCATATAAATATGATGATTCTATGTTTATTTTACACCAATTGGGGTTTTACCCACAAAACCTCAACAAACCAAGGGCTTGTGTGGATCTCTCTCCACAAAACCCTGCATTAAAGGAGGAACAATTCTCCAAACCAAAACCTAGGGAATCCAAAATACCCATGATTTCAAGACAAAAACATACCTCGTGGTCTCTTCTCCTTCTCCTTCTTCCTCTTCTTCCTCTTCTTTCTCTCTCTTCTTCTCTCCTCTCCTACCTGCCAGTTCTAGCTTTTGTGAGACAAAATGAGGCTTTTGTTCGTCTCAATCTCCTATTTATAGTCTAATCTTTTGCCTTAATTGAAATTAAGTCCTCCATCCTTTTAATATTGTAAATCAACTCTTGTTATTTATATGATGGCCCATCTCTACTCATTTTATGATTTTCATATCCTTTATGGCAATTAAAATTTTATCCTTAATAATAACTCCCAAAAATATTAAAAATGTCACTCAAGTGCTCTTATACGCCCCTACGCTACATGTACCGCACACCTCCTGATCTCGGCGCTACAAAATCCTCCCTCCTTAGAACATTGGCCCTTCGAAATGAACAAACTTAAATTCAAAGGAAAAGAAAGGAAACACGTCATTCCTAAAAATACTTTGACATCGAAGGCGCATTTGAGCCTCCGCTCCCAAGTAGCCGCCTCCCTCTCATGATTCTTCCATAGTACTTAAACTGTGGAGGTCACTGTCCTACATCCACTCCCATGACTGATAATCACTGCAAAGATCAGCCACCCTTTAATTGCACTGGTTGCTCTCAACACATGTGAAGGATCTCGGGGATGTATTTCTCAACATCGCCACACATGGAATACTCATGAAATCTTGATAACTCGGGTAACTTCAACTTGTAAGCTATCGGGCCCCATTTCCGCTCATAATCTCATGTGGTCCCATATATCTCTGACTCAAGTCGTCTCTCTTCCCGAATATCTCAAAACACCTTTCCAAGGTGAAATTTTCAAAAGACTTGGTCACCTATCCGTAGGTGTTCCACGACATTGTCCGCAGATAACTTTTTCGTCTATCTCTTGCTATCTTCAAGTTATCACGAACAACTTTCACTTTTTCTGAAGTGATCTGTACTAGTTCAGGGCCTACTAGTCTTCTCTCACCAACCTCATCCCAGCACACTAGAGTCCTACATTTCCTACCATACAATGCTTCAAATGGAGCCATTTCTATAATCGGCTTGATAGTCAAGTAAGTTGGGTAAAGTAACCCTATTAGTGCTAAATGAGTATCCCAACTGCCCTTGAATTCCATCACACAAGTTTTCATATCCTCTCGACGTCCGAATAGTCCTCTCTTTGACCGCCATCCGTCTCGAGGATGAAATGTCGTGGGTCGAAATGTAGGCGAGTACCTAATGCTGTCTGTAAACTAAGCCAAAACCTGGATGTGAATATGGGGTCTCGATCTGAAACTATTGAAACTGGAACCCCATGAAGTATTACTATCTCATCCACATACAATTGGGCCAACTTTTCTAAAGAATCCTCAACATTAACTGGTAGAAAATGATCAGACTTCGTCAAACGATCAACTATCACCCATATCGCATCATGTTGCCTCTGAGTCCGTGGAAGACCGCTACAAAATCAGAGACTTTCCCATTTCCACATTGGAATGTGGAGTGACCTGATCTTCCCCGCGACTCGATGCTCCTCGCCTTCACCCGCCGACAAAGTTAGGCACCTAGAAACGAAGCTTGTGATCTCTTTCTTCATCCCATTCCACCGCAATGTTCTTCAAAGTTCTATACATTCGTACTCACTGATGCATAGCATACGCAGATGAATGCGCTTCTGAGAGTACGGTCTCTTTCGCCTCGCTATACTCTGGCACACACATTCTCTGCCCTTTCACTATCATTCCGTCATCCTTGATTTGAAACTCGCTGCTCCTTTCCTATCTCTCTTCCTTAAGCTTAATCATCCGTGGGTCCCGTGATCGCCTCGGCTAGGAATCGGGTCCACTGGTGAGTGGCCCAACATTAAAGGTGGCTAACAAGGCCCTCGAACTCTCAACTTCCAATATCACCCCTAAAGCTCTCAACCACCCTCAAACGCTTGAAGGTAACCCGAGGCTCATGTGAGACAAAGAACTCTCTCAGCCTACTCAAGGCATCCGCTACGACATTAGCTTTTCCTCGATGGTACTCCAATAGTACGCCGTAGTCCTTAATCAACTCTCAAGCCATCTTCTTTGTCTCAGTTTAACTTTTTTTTTGGGTGAAAATATATCAAGACTTTTATGATCTCAGAAGATCCTACAAGGAACACCATATAAATAATGTCTCCATATTTTTAGGAGCAAACACGACTGTCTGCTAGCTCTAAAAGTCGTGTGTGTGGTAATTTTCCCCATGCTTTAGCCTAGAGGCATATGCAATCACCCTATCATTCTGCATCAAAACACAACCAAGGCCTTGCCTGGAAGCATCACTATAAACCACAAACCCATCTCTTCCATTGGGTAAAGCTAGAACTGGAGTTGAAGTCAATATATCCTTCAACTCCTCGAAACTTTGTTGACAGGCATCTACCCAATCATACTTGACATCTTTTCTTGTCAGCTTGATCAGTGGAGCTGCTATCTTAGAGAACCCCTCAACAAACTTACTGTAATACCCCCGGCTAAACCAAGCGAAACTTCTCTCGACCTCCGACACATTCTTTGGTGGCTCACTTACCAATAACTTCTATTTTCCGTGGGATCCACACTCACCCTTCATCCGAGATCACATGACCTAGGAATGCCACCTCACAAGCCAAACCGACACTTGCTCAACATGGCATAACCTGCCGCCTCCCTAGTCTCGCACAATCCTCGTGTTCCTCAATGTTCCTCCGAACTAACACCAATACACTAGGATATCATCGATAAAAACTATGACGAACCTATCCAAATACTCCGGGCCGAATACCCTGGCTCATCAGTCCATAAAAGCCGCCTGAGCATTAGTCAAACCAAATGGCATCACCCAAAACTCTCATAATGCCCGTACGTGTCCCCCGAAATGCAGCCTAGGTACATCACTCTCTCGCACCCTCAACTCGATGATACCCCTCGACCTCAAGTCTATCTTGGAATATACTCGAGACCCCTTGAGTTGATCAACTCATCGAATCCTAGAGTGGATAATGATCATGATGGTAACTCGCTTAGTTGCCCTGTAATCTATACACAACCGCAAACCCCATATTTTTCAAGAAGAGAACTCGGAGCTCCCACTAGGATATGCTCTACCGAATGAACCCTTACTCAACAACTCTCCTAATTGAGCCTTAAGCTCCTCACCGTAGGAGCCATCCTATACAGGAATGGAAATTCGGGCTCGCCCTGATCAAATCAATGGTGAACTCCACCCCTTTCCGAGGTAATCCCAATATCATATGGAAATACATACTGAACTCTCTAACAACTCGAATCTCATCCATCATAGTCCTAATTCCTTTCCCCGTCACCACATAAGCTAGATAACCCCCCGACATCCTTTACGCAACATTCTCTCAGGTCGTCATGGCGAGATCATACAAAGATAACTCTACCGCATCCTCGAACTTTACCTCCACTTTCCCGGCCTATGCAACTTTACTTCCTTTTATAACACCCACTGCGGGCTCTACGACAGACAACCAATCCATACCGAGAACCACATCGAAGTCCCTCATATCTAAAGTTACAAGATTCATTGAACTCCCGTCCCAATCGTAATCAACTATACCGCTTCGACTACTATGTCTCGAGAATAACTGACTTCCAACTCGGGAAGGGAAACTCTCATACCGACTCTAACGGCCGGGTCTCTATCCGAAACCATCTAAGAATGGCTTCGATGCAAATGAATGCGCAGCTCCCGGGTCCACTAATGTATATGCATCATGCTTATGATAGGAAATAACACGGTGATCACATCCGAGCCGCATCTCGCATCTGGGCCGGGTCACGTAAAGATAAACTCGGCCCGCAGTGCGAGGCTTTGGCCGCATCCCCGCACTACCGCTTCTACCACGCCACCCCACCGCGGGCCGTGGCCGGGCCCCTCTCGCCGGGAAACCTCTCCCGGGCGACTGGCGGGCGCTCATCTTCGCAATCGGGTAGCTAGGACTGGCTACCGATGTCTCTACAATCACTAGCCGAGGGCACTTCCCTAATGAAATGGCCTTTCCCGGCCACGTGGAAACACCCTCGTATTGAACTTTACACTCCCTCATGGTGTCGCGACATATGAAAAATGGGAGGAATACTCCGGTTGGGCGCCTAGCAACCGGGGCCTCAATCGATCCCTGACTGTAGATAGCTCCGACTTGCACCTTCGGCCTCTATAACCTCCCGCCATTGCTTTTTCTTTCTCATCAGACCGCCCGTAGCTATTGGAAGTGCCCTCGTGGGTGCACTCCTCTTACTCTTACTTTCCGCTCACTCCGATACATAGTCAGAAGCACTCGTTTCAACCCCCAGCCGCCAACTAAGTCCCCAAATTTATTCGAGGAACCACCGATAAATCTATCTCCTCGATTCTGCCGTAGTCCCGATAAAAACCTTGCACTTCAGACTTCATCTCTGCCAATAAGGAACCGATTCCACTAATTCCGAGAACTCTTCATATTCTGACACCGACACGTTTCTTGTTCTAATTTCCCAGCAACTCCTCACTTTGAATCCTTATGGCTCGGGAAAGGAACCACGCTGAACTGGGCTGAATCATCCAATGATATGCCATCGATACCTCCTCTCACTCGCATCCCACCAATCGCCCTCGTCTTCCATTAGAAAACTGAAACAAGACTCTTTGCTCATCCATGCAGCCTATAACTCCAGAACCTTATTTACTCGTCTAAATCATAACCGATGCCTCGATCAACACTACCGTCATACGGCTCGCGCCCAAACTTCCGTACTCTCTCTATCTACCCCAATCCTGGGCTCTTCCATAACCTCTCTAGGTGGTGGTGGAGGCTGCGACTGCTGATGGGTCGCTATGGCTACCATCCGTGCAATCCAGGCCACCCAAGCTCGTCGTAAACACCCTGCACTCGAGCCCTCCGGTGGCCCGCATGGTCCGTACTCGACCCGGGCCGGAGTACCGATCTACGAGGCTTAGCGGAACCAACTACGTGCTCATCTCTCGTATTGCAGACGCCTGGACACCACCGGAATAATCCTCCTCGGGACGAATTCCCACGTCCTCTTCCTGACATAGTGCTGTATTTACCAAAAATCAATTGTTTACTTAATCACCCCATATGTATGTACTTTGAATTCAAAATACATGGCTGTGCTAATACTATGCTCTGACACCACGATGACACCCCCCACCCCCTCTAGCTGCAGTGTGCCGGCCAATTCACAAATCCGTTACCCTAACGACCAGAAATTCTGAAGCGAAGCCGTATTGTTGCTTAAACCTCTTATAATTTTTTTTTCTTTTTCCAACTTAGGATTCGTAAAATCTTGCAATGGAAAACCCGCCAGCACGACCTGGCCGTATATAGACAATTCCAACTCAGATATGCCAATTTATTAGCTCCAAATTATGGCAACCAGCAACCCCAAACATTTTCACAACTACACTATGTACATACATATGTTCCATTATACAAATTCAAAGTATATTCTTACAAAATATTATTAATACACAGCACTTATACTGATGTCAGGACAAATCCTATCAGGTTCGTAAATACTCGCATACTGCACTGAAAATAGTTTTTAAAATATAAAATAATGAGCTAAACGAGCCCAAAGGAGTTTATGCTTTATAAAATATTTGCTTTTCCTAAAACATCTCAAAACCTGTAAAACTCTTTTTACAATTATTTTCCGTAGCTTCTCGTGGTTGCTACTTTAAAGTTTCTAAAACTTCTATACTGGCCGCTTTTAAAAGTTTCTATGACTTTTCATAATTCCTCGCTTGCTGCTTGCTTTGCTTTTCTCTTTTAAAAGATTGCTTGCTTGCTTGAAAGTTTATAAAACTTCTCAAAACTTCTCTTGCTTGTTTTATTCGCTTTTAAAGTTTCTTAAAACTTTTAATCAAATCTCTGCTTAAAAGTTTCTAAAAAACTTTTAATCAAATCTCGCTTAAAAGTTTCTTAAAACCTTTCACAAACCTTTCTTGCTTTTTAAGTTTTCAAAACTTTTATAAACATGGGAGCCTCGGGCTCAACCGTTTCTCTTGCTTTGAAATAAAACTTAGCCTGCCTAATCGCTTGCTTTAAAATCACCAAGGGAGCCTAGCTCAACCGAATATTTCAAGTATAAACGGAAGCCTGTGCTCAACCGTTTGCTTTTAAATCTCTACGGAAGCCTGGGCTACTGTGCACCAATGGTTGATTTTTCAAAACTGAATGATCATGCTTATAAATCATCAACCACTGGAGGCCTACTTGCTTGTCAAGTATTCCTTAGTGAACACGGGAGCCCTGGCACGACCGCGGATCTGGAAATGACCTCGGGTCCTCATCACCTAGGCAAGGGCCCGCACACCCACCCACCTTCCTGCAGAAATATGGTGAATGACTCCTGGTCGCCATCAGCCATAATTCTAGTTAGAGCTCTTAACCCTTATATACTCCCGTACGCCACCTGCCTCCTTTTAAATGCCATGATACATGACCTGAAGCTCATTTGACCGTGCAAAAACTAAAAATGCATGTATGATATCCTAACTCAATCGCAAGTAACGCACGTAATACCTCCTCAATCGGTTTGCTTGCTTAGAACTAGGGACTTAGTTAAGCCTCATTCACAAATATTCTTTTGCTTGTTTGTTTTGGACATATGGTTTCACAATTTAAAACCATTAAGCTTCACATACTAAAATGGTTTAATAAATTCAAAACCATTTGCTTACTATTGCTATTGAAAATGTTTAATAATTCAAAAACCATTTGCTTACTGCTTGTTGCTTGAAAATGGTTAGTACCTCAAAACCATTTTCTTGTTCTTTGAATTATGGTTTACAACTTCAAACCAAAGAATACCAAGGTAAAGCAATTTATAATAATGGGTACACTAGTATTTGAGAAAATAGGTTTAGAACACTCACCTTTCTACTTACTAAACTTCGAAAGCATTATCAATTCCACCACTTTTCCCACCTCGCTTAGCCTACACACACTCAAACAAATACGACGATTATTATTAATCGCTCACGCATAACGTATAAACTTAACGCATTTCCTAGCACTTATTCACATCTTAATCGAATATCGCGAGGCGGCGAGGTACAGATAAGTTGCCGAGTTCCAATCTTATTCAACCTCTCTTAATCATTTAAGAAGGTTCCCATGCTAACGGTGTATGAATTTAGGGCTTAAATATACTAGTACACAATTCGGGCATTTTGGGCACACCTATACCGGGCACTAATTGCATCGGTACAGTTGCATTCTCGCTGCGTACCGTACGTCAAGTTCTCGCCGGGTGTACCGTGGCCACTCGTACTGCACCTCGCACAGCTGAATTTTGCCTGCATTTGCTTCTTTTTGCCACTTTTGGTGCCAACTCTTCAAGGCCAACTCCCCATTCCTAACACTCAAAAACCAATATGGAATTCATCTGAAACAACTCCATAACACTCAATTGCGGGATTGAACCTCATACCACAAAACCCTAGGTGAAAGTCCAAGAACTCTTATGAATTTAACCAAAGGTCCACCAATTCTTCTAAAAACCATATAAATATGATGATTCTATGTTTATTTTACACCAATTGGGGTTTTACCCACAAAACCTCAACAAACCAAGGGTTTGTGTGATCTCTCCACAAAACCCTAGACAAAGGAGGAACAATTCTCCAAACCAAAACCTTAGGAATCCCAAAATACCCATGATTTCAAGACAAAACATACCTTGGTTTGGTCTTCTTCTCCTTCTCCTTCTTCTTCCTCTTCTTCCTCTTCTTTTCTCCTTCTTCTCCTCTCCTACGGTTGCCCTAGCTTTTGTGAGACAAAATGAGGCTTTTGTTTGTCTCATCTCCTATTTATAGCCTAATCTTTGCCTTAATTGAAATTAAGTCCTCCATCCTTTTAATATTGTAAATCAACTCTTGTTATTTATATGATGGCCCATCTCTACTCATTTTATGATTTTCATATCCTTTATGGCAATTAAAATTTTATCCCATTAATAACTCCCAAAAATATTAAATGTCATTTGGTGTTTTATACGCCCTACGCTAATGCATCGTACACTCTCAGATCTGGCGTTACACGCCAAATCTCGACTTCATCTTCAGACTCTTAGTTTCTCAAATTTCTTCCTTACACTTCAATCAAAGCCCCGCTGGCCAAGTAGAAATGGTCTCGCCTCAAGATGATAGGTATTTCTTTTTATCTTCCTCCATGTCTAACACTATGAAGTTAGCAGGGAAGATAAACTTGTCTACCTTTACTAGCACATCCTCTATCACTCCCCGAGGATGTTTCAATGATCTATCTGCTAGTTGTAGTGTGACCTAGTAGCCCTAGCTTCGACTCCAACCCGCCGTTGAAAATGGATAAAGGTACGAGGTTACCACCGGCTCCTAAGTCACATAGGGCTCTCTCAAAGACCGTATCTTATAGGAGATCAGAAGTCAGCCTGATCCTTTAGCTTACGTGGTAATTTCTTCAAGTATGACCGCACTCTTTAAGAAGATTCACCGTCTCAAATTTTATAACCTTATTTTCCCGGATAGTATATCTTCATGAATTCGACGTAGTCAGCATATGTTCTAATGCGGGCATATGTTCTAATAAATCTGCGAATGGAATCTTGTTGTCTGTTCTTAAACACTTTATGAATTGTGCCTTATCGGTTGTGCTGCCCCTCAATCGAGGGTATGAATGCGGTGCATAGGGCTCAAGCTGCTGCTTGTTTCTCGGTTATTTCTTTCCATCGGTGTCTCTGGCGGCCTTCTCTTGGGATGCTCTGTAGACCCTCAATTTTGTCCTGGCACTTGCATTTATCCTATGGGTGTCACACTCACCCATCGTTCTCATATAACATCATTAGGGCCCTTTTAGGCTTAGTTTGTCTCCGAGCCTCAGGTGGGCTTGTATATGGTCTATTGAGTGTGTATGTAGTTCACTTTAGAGCGTCATCGTGGCTTTTTTTTTTTTTTTAGTTATTGGCATTGTGCCATAGGAAGCAAGTGGGGCCCCCCGAGGTTTTAGCTCAATCGAAGTTTATTAGAGTATGTCAAATTCGGAGCACTTGTGCTTGTTTCGATCGTATCTCCCTTGTCCGAACTCGGAATCGTGCACCATTTGTTTTGTTGGATTCCTTATTCACCAAGGAGGTTTTTGTTAAAATTATTAATTTTTTTCAACCGTTTGACCAATCGGTTTGGCCCAGTTCATCGGGGTATCACATTATCTGTTTCTTGTTTTTGGGTGGTTTTGGTGAGCGCTTTCTCGCTTGTTTTGATCCATATCTCTCTCATCAAACCTGGAATTTGAGCACCGTTTTTTGTTGATGCCTCCCTTATTCTTCGGAGAATATTTTTTGCAAAATTTCATAATTTTCCTCATCCAGGATACTAGTTTGGCATCCCGAGTTCAAGCACGGATAGTCAGACCGGCTGTGTGGGTACACTGATTTTGTGATTAAGACCCAAATCCTATATGGTTCAGGCCCATAAGCTCCAGATTGACCTTGGAAAATATTTTGGATCTATTTTGGGCTTTGGGTTTGGGTCAACCGTGGCCCACCAGATCATGGATTTCTAGTGGTGGCTCAACCCAAAAAAAAAAAAAAAAAAAAAAAGAAAAAATTAAAAATGTTAAGCTAGCCGTGATTTACTAAGAGCATTAATGGGGTGTATCCCATGCGAGGGAGCTGATTCAGTTGAGAATGGTAGGTACAAGGTGGGTTCGGTGAGGTAGGGTTTATGATATAAAGTCTAGAATGGAAGAGAACGAGGAGCTTTTTTCCTAGCATTTTTCTGGGGGAAGGGGGGGAGAGGTTGATACGGTTCCAAGATCTTCTTGGCGGATTCATTGTTGAAGGAGACTCGGTTTCGCTGGAAGCGAAGAAAAAATGGGGGGATAGCTTTGAATCCCTCACAGTGCAAAAAGTTATAATAGCCTCTTGGCTTTGCATACTTTCATTGCCTTTGTT
This sequence comes from Tetrastigma voinierianum, assembly GCA_016808115.1. NCBI lineage: Eukaryota > Viridiplantae > Streptophyta > Magnoliopsida > Vitales > Vitaceae > Tetrastigma > Tetrastigma voinierianum. The sequence continues at coordinate 52,353 of JAEQBH010001614.1, forward strand.
GTTTGCAGACTCGTGTTAGGGTACTTTTCTTTGTTTGTGTTGGTTCTTGATTATTCAGAGTTGAAATTGCACTCCGTTTATCTTGTTGGATTCCTGACTCTATGAGAAAGATTATGACAAGTTTTGAGATCTTTTCTTAATCGACTAGACTAGTTGGGAAATCAAACAGTAGATTCGTTGGGTCGGGTTCTTAGGAATGGCGGTTTAGATTACTGCTTTGTTTGTGTTGGTTCTTGGTCATTTGGGTAATTGCACTCCATTTGTCTTATTAGTTCTTGACTCTGAGGGAAGGTTGCTGACAAGTTTGAGATCTTTCTCAGCCGGATGGACTAGTTGGAAGCCCGAATCGGCCCGATTCATTGGGTTCGGTTGCGAGCCCGAAAAATTGGGGTGCTTTGGTTTATTTGTGTTGGTTCTTGGTCATTTAGAGTTGGAATTGCACCCCGTTTATCTTGTTGGATTCTTGACTCTATGAGGAAGGTTTTGACAAGTTTTGAGATCTTTTTCAAGCTAATTTGGATAAGTTGGCGACGAACCATTCGATTAGGTGGGTTAGATTGCACCTGGGAACTATAGTTTAGGTACTGCTTTGTTTGTTTGGTTCTTGGTCATTTGGTCGAATTGAACTTCATTTACATTTTGGATTCGACTGCGCGAGATCTTTTGTCAAGTTTTGACAAGTTTGAGGACATCTTTTCTCAGCCGGTGGGTAGTTTGGGAAAGCCCGAGCCGGCCGATTCATTGGGTTAAGTTACAGGAAGAGCGGTTGGGTACTTTGCTTTGTTTGTATTGGTTCTTGGTCATTCGGAGTTCGAATTGCACTTCATTTATCTTGTTGGATTCCTGACTTTGTGAGGAAGGTTTTGAAAATTTTTGAGATCTTTTCTCGGTATTTGAATAGGTTGGGAGGCCCGAACCGCCAGATTCGTTTGCCGTTTCGATTCTGAGGAAGACGGTTTAGGTACTTTTCTTTGTTTGTGTTTGTTCTTGGTCATTCGAGTCGGGTGCACTACATTGTATCGCATTCTGGATAGTTATTTCTGTGAGGAAGGTTACGAAAAGTTTGAGATTTTTTCCAAATGCGGGTTGGTTGGAAACCCGAAAGACCAACTTTGTTCATTGGGTTAAGTTTTCGAAACAACGACTTAGGTTGTGTATTGAGTTGGATAAACGGGTTGATTGTCGTGAAGATGTTGGTGTGTGATTCTGAGTTTGTCTCTTGTCTCCCTTGGGGTTGGTTTGAGGCCTTGGCATTGCATCACAACGAATGGTTACTTGGGTTCATTCCTAGAAATTTGTGTTGGGATGTTTTGTGAATGTCATGACTTTCTAGGAACAGTTGCTTTATTTGGAGGCTTTATGTAGTTGAATTTGCAGCTAAGTTTAAGGGATTTAGGTAGCCGAATTTCAGTTTGGTTCTAGGGATCTAGGTGGCTGCATCGTTTGTAAATTAGTTGAGTCCCATGGTCTTCATTTTAATAAAATGGGGTGGCTTGGTTGCAGCCCCGTTTTAAAGCACTTTGCCATGTTTCAGTTGGTTCTCACTCATTTGGGCTTGGAATCATGCATCGTTTATTTTTTTAGATTCCTTACTACATGAGGAATTTTCTAACAAAGTTTCAGAATTTTTCTCAATCGTTTGGACTTTTTGGAAACCGGTTCAACCGGTTGTGCAAGATAGCTCATGGGCAACCCCCTATTTTAGCATGTTTCAAGCCCGAATCTATTATGGCGTGCTCCTATTTGCTCTAAGGAACCTGTAGGCCGCCTTTAGGTTTGCGTTCAGTTTTGGTTTGAACAAAGTGGGGTAGTGGGCAATGTGGGATTGGTAAGTATGGTTCGGTTTGTGGGATTTTAAAGGAATGTGTGCTTACAAAAGTAAACAGTACTTACCTCAATTTCCCGACTTACTTCCTTTCTTTGGCATGGGATCAATATTTGGTTTTAAATGCATGATGTATGATGTATTATTTGCCTACTATTCTTGCATTGCTAGGGACCTAGTATGCTTGAGGCGTTGGTATTTGTATTCATATGTGTACATGGTTTTGGATTTTGACATTTGTGGTGCATTTGAGCTTGTTGGTGACCTCTTATGCGACGCGGCAAAGACCACCAATGCGCACCCATTGTTTGTTGGTTGGTATTTATGTTGAATCTGCGAGTAGGTTGGTGTGATTCGAGTCATCTATGTAACCCAGGAGGCTATTTGATCTTTGACCCATATGTTCCCACAGCCTTGATTCATTGTAGAGACCGAGGTTGGGCTGAAGGGTGCTATCTCATATGAGGGGTACCTTCAGATATAGCTAACCTGATCCCCTAGACCCGAGAATCTGGTTTTTACGTGGTGCTTTTCCATCTTGCCCAGGTCATAGGGGTTTTTTGTTCTTACTTGGTTTTCCCCTTTATAAAATAAAAACAAAAAGTAAGTGGCGACTCCAAAGCAAAACCGTTCATCCTTGAAGACGGATTTTCTAAAACTTGAAAATCAACCCACATTTTCTTTTCATTTTAAAAGCGAGGCCCGTGGATCGGGTAGGGTCCACAAATTGGCGACTCCACTGGGGATCGAACCTAGAATCTCTGGTTTCATAAGAGGATCAAGCTTGAACTTGAGTTGGGTATGTTGGAGCATATGGTTCTCTGATCAGTAGGCTCTTGGGCTACATAGATGACTGATGATCACACACTTGATTGGTATTTGGCATACACTTATGGTTTGTTTGTGCTTGTGTGTTCACCTATTGGATTCTAGCATGCTTGCTCATGGTTGATTTGGTACCTAGCTATATGTTTCTGATTGGCATAGATGGTTAGTTTGTGTGTAGATTTTGTGGTAGGCTTGCTCTTTGTGTATGATTGTTTCTTGCCTGTATTTGCTCCTTCCACTTACATGGCCTTGCAGCTTGTGTTTGTGGGACACGCATTGTGTATCCTTACTTCAGAATCACTAGTGTGGTCGGCCATTCCTCGTGGATTATGTTTCTTGGGAGTCATTCTAATTTTCTACGCCGACTAAGCTAGGGGTTTGGAATAGATCTAACATAAGAACTGCTCTTCGTTATGTGGGAGCACTATGGAGATGACGGATGTCAGAGCAATGAAGACACTTGTATAGCCCGAGCTAGATTTCATGGTCTGCGTGGCCGATTATTGTCACTTGTTTGTTGATTGATTGTTGATTAGGATATTAGGTTGTGTATCCTTGTGGAGTACGGTCATCCTAGCCTTTAGGACTTACCTTTTCTCTTTGTTGGCCCGAGAGCCAACACTAAGGTATTACCATGTCGAATCTCGCTCCTGCATGTGGGCCACATGTCAGTTAAACATTGATGTCACGTATCATTTCGTTCCATAGAGGATTTCATTGTGGGATTGCATTCTTTGGATTGATTTTCGGATTAATATTCACGAGGAGTTGACATGCCTCCTTTGCTGGGATTGGTAGAGTGACACGGGTTCACATTGCTTGAATCTGGTCCGGAGGTGAGCTTGTTAAAAGTGAGATCCACACGATCGGAGTTAGGTGTAGACATCAAATCATAGAGATATAGACCCTCAGTATGCTACTGTAGACCAGTTAGTTGAGATTACCGATACCATGGCATTTCTCCGGGATGCTATATTAGGATTGGGACAGAGGATTGATGGGCATCAAGCCCAACCATTGCCAATTTAGGAGCACCCGCGCTGACTCCTCTTGCACCTCCACCGCGCTGCCATCATGCGGACCCACTATCTGACAAGACTATATACGGTTCCTCCTCCCACCACCGCCACCACTTGACCGGTCCAACCCCCACACAAGTTGGAGCATTTGTACTACATGGTCAGAATGAGACCATGCCACATTCTGTTGTGGCCCCCGCACCGATTATTGATGACACTCAGGCCTGTATCGATAGGATTGAGCAGAGGATTAGGTCTCTGCATGTTCCTAATTGAGTTATGGGTTGGGACGGATATGATGATCTTAGATGCGACGCACCGAGTTCGGTTCCCGCATACGGATATTGAGAGGTACACGGGAATAGGGTGCCCCCGTATTCACTTAAAGTTGTACAATGCTGTTATGTGCAGGCATAGATTGGATGAGGCACAGATGATCATGCTTTTCCCTCTGTCGCTGAGTGGTGCCGCTCAGCGTTGGTTTGCATCATTGGACCCTTCGAGGCGTAGGACATGGGCAAATTTGGAATGAGGGGTTTATGGAGACAATAATTTTTACTATCTTGTAGTGGACGTATCCTAGAGAGTTAGAGGCCCTCAGGCAGAGGCCAGATGAGTTGGTCACTTCATTCGTGATACCATTTGGAGGAGAAGATTGCACATATTATAGATGAACCCTCGAGAGGTGTGGTGAATTGCATGATTATGCCCAATCTTGGCTTTCGCTTTGAGCATCTCAGCCCCAGGCTTCCGAGACAAACTTACGCGATCATTGGTTTCCAGGCCTACATGGCATTGAGGAGGGGCATATCGGGATTATGGGTGGGCTCTTCCCCGTACGGACTCTAAGGGAAAGAAGCCAAGGTCGGGACCCAGACCGTTAGATGTTGGTGCCATTGGCATGACAAGACATAAGAAGTCCACGCCACCCCTCGGGTTTCGGAGCGGTTTCGGACACTCCTGCCCAGATGATACAGCGGGATCGGTATGAACCAGCTACTCGCTTTTCGGTCGGTTGGGCCTGCATCCCACATCGCCACCATAGCCCGGTATATGCTACACGAGGGCACCTCGGAGGCTGTACGGTACCATCAGCGGGTATAGAGCGCGCGCCCTCCACGAGAGTCGACCGAGCGCGGTTACACGCGGCTTCGGGATGCCGCTGGCGCGAGCATTTTAGCGATTAGTTCCCAGGGGTTTGATTGTTCCGCTACCGCCTGACCACCATTACAACCTACCACCCGGTTCGGGGCGGTCTTGGCCCATGACTAGCCGTCAAGAGGCGGGTCATGTCTGATAGTTGTACCCGACGTGAGGCATCTTGTGGAACTTGATTGATCGAGGTTTAGTTGATTTGGGATGCCTTGGGTGACTCTGAGACCCGAGCTCCGCTCCGCGACACTAGGCACACCTCCGCCCCAGAGTGTACATTTGATTAGTATTCGAGAGATGAGATATTCGCGATGGGATGGGATGGGCTGCTCCGGCCAATCGGTTGTATCAAGGCTTCAGATTTTAGTGGATACACCAGTCGTGGTCTCGGGCCATTTAGATTTATTCGGATGATGTTCCCGATGAATACTTGATATCGCCCGGTATACTTGTAGCATGTTCCGACCAGCAAGAAACCCTTCATTACGTTCCGGTATGGGCGATACCTTAGAGATGTTCAAATTGTTCTGAGGAGTAGGAGGTAGCTCAGCCCCATATGTTAATGGTTTGCCAGCGTTGATGTTAGGATGGGATTTGGGAGGGAGATGTCGTGAGTTTTCCGGTGGCGCGCCACTCGGGCCGCATTTCCATTTGGAGCTTATTAGCCTCATCCGGCCACACATAGAGCGCGTGATCGAGCTCGGTCATATTAGAGTTGATACTTCCTACCGCCCAAGGGGCCGATCCACTTTACGGCGGTGGACGGGTTACATGCATAGTGTTTTCTGACGATGATTTACCACTTGAGGAATCAGACCATGTTCGTCCTTTGTTCATCGTGTTGCTTGTTAGTCATGGGGTGACGTCGGAATCTGATGGACAACGGCTCGCCCTTAACGTTTGTCAACGATTGTACCATTGCTTTGGGATTTTTCACCATCGATTTTAGGCCATCCATGCGAGACTTTTAGAGCTTATGGCGGGACTCAAAGGGCGGTTATGGTGCTCTCGCTACACATGTCGCGATCGATTACGTCGGATGCACCCGTACTGCTGAGGTTTTGAGGATCCGGTCATCGCCCCAACACCTTTTGGGCGCCAACGGATTCATGAGGCGGGTGTTATACCATCTTCACTTCATCAAAGGTGAAGTTCGCTACATGAGAGGCACATTATCCTTGTCTGAAGTATGATAAAGATGTTGTTACCTCTTGAGCCGGTGTTACCAGTGGTGCAGTGAGGACGACTTGCGCCAGTCTGGTTTGTTTGGCGAGACGGGTTGTCAGTTTAGAGGATGATAATAGAGACATGGTACCTATGTCTTTGGATCAGCACAACATCACTTTGGTGCTTAGCATGATGAGAAGCATGTCTTGTTGCCCGACTTGGGATTGGTGGCGCGGCCAGGGCGCGTGAGTTTACTTTCACAATTGATGGCATACCATATGGTTTTAGGTGCACTCCTTACGAGGATGATGCACGACACATGGCGATGTTGCGCCGAGATAGGGTGAGCTTCGCTTGTCTAGGGGTTTCATTCGTTTTACCCCCGCTTCTCACTTACCGGTTAGTTAACTATTTTACTAGAAAAATCAGAGCATGCACCCCACACAGAAGGAGTTGACCATGTTTTGAAGATGGATGAGATTCGGGGCATTAAATAGGCCCTGGGATAGATGTGTTTGAGTTCTAAGACCACTGAGCCACCCGAGGCCGTGATAGTTGCACCGTCGCTTTGGATCGAGCTAGTGTGACTTTCCTTGTACTTTCCCGAGGGAGGTCCACGACTATGATCTACCTATGGATTTAGGGGATGATACTAATGGAGTGACTCTTCCACGATACCCCACATGGGCCGAGTTGGACATGATCGACCGCTGGCGAAGTATCCTTGACCTGACCCAGCGTGGGCGTTCTTCTTTTGACATGTTTAGAGTTTCTATGATTGATTATGATGTAGTGACACTTTATGACGCTTGCACTGACACGATGGACAGCGGTGACGCGCCGATGCGGATGCTTCCCCCAGGGGCCCGATCCTCTTTTGATGTGTTTGGAATTTCACATGCTTGAGTTTGATGGTGATGGACTTGTTGCTGCGATGTTACTCATGAAATCGCATTTACGTTGAAGGGCGTCCGACTGTGGACACCTTTTTCTTTTGACACTATGTCAGGGTTTGTCCACACTTTGATGACATATCTAATGGTAATAATGACAGCCAAGGTATTTTGGTGTTGCTTATTGTCACAACATTTTCCTTTGATTGCACCACCATCTCCCGCAACACATGTATGCGATGTTGATGATATGGGAGACACAGATGACCCACTAGGTGGTCAGTCAGAGTCTAATTCTGATACAGATGATAGGAAAGTTACACCCGTTTCTGATAGCACAGAGTTGATAGATTTTGGTGTACTAGATCATCCCAAGGAGATTAGGATTGGCTCTTCCCTATCTCTTGATGAGAGGAGTAGATTGATTGACCTGCTCAGGTCATACTTGGATGTATTTTCACGGTCGTATGAGGACATGCCAGGCCTTGACCCCACTATAGTTCAGCATCACCTGCCTATTTTGCCACATGCTAGGCCAGTTAAGCAAAAATTAAGGAGGCTACACCCTCGATGAAGTCTGCAGGTTAAGGACTAAATTTAGAAGCAACTTAGTGTTGGCTTCTTATCAGTGGTTGAGTATCCTGAGTGGCTTGCTAACGTCGTCCAATTCCCAAAGGATACTTAAGGTTAGAGTTTTGTGTTGACTTTCGAGATTTGAATAAGGCCAGCCCTAAGGATGATTTTCCCCTCCCACACATCGATATGTTAGTTGACAATACTGCAGGGCACCCTATGTTGTCTTTCATGGATGGGTTTTCTGGGTATAATCAGATTTTGATGGCTCCAAAGGATATGAAGACTTCTTTCATCACTGAGTAGGGTACTTACTGCTATCGGGTCATGCCATTTGGGTTAAAGAATGCAGAAGCCACTTATCAGAGAGTTGCTACTACTTTGTTCCATGATATGATGCATAGAGATGTTAAGGTATATGAGGATGACATGATAGTAGGGAAGTCCCAGGTGAGGAGCGGGGTCAAGCCGCGACCTTACAGAGATTCTTTGAGAGGATCAGACAGTTCAGATTGAGATTGAATCCCAAGAAGTGCACCTTTGGGGTAACTTCTAGGAAATTGTTGGGTCACATTGTTAGTGAGCGCGGTATAGAGGTTGATCCAGAGAAGATCAAAGCTATACTTGACATTCTCTTGCTCCGGGAGCGAGAAGAGATCGGAGGCTTTTAGGTAGACTCACGATTATATCGATTACCCGTTTCATTGCTAGGCCCGGTAGACGCCATGAAGCTATCTTTTCGTCTTTTGAGGAAAAACCGACCTACGGTTTTGGAATGATGAGATTGCCGGTGATTCGTGCCACGGTAGGGTGATTCGGAATCAACAATATTTATATCCTTAGTTCCTCCTACTGCTTTGTAGTCAAAACTCTTTGCGGCATAGCGAATATCTAGGAACGAACAGGGATAGGTTTCATCCCAGATGATTTGCATCAGTGTTTGAAAATGGTGAAGCTTTTGTTTGGATTTATGGATTTGTTTCAAAACAGTGGAGGTTGGTTGTTCACTGGTTGACTGTAATAGCTTAAATGAAAGTGTGAAATGGTAGCCTTGAAGGCTTGGGTCACTAACTTGATAACATGGGGGTATTACAGTGTCCTCGGGTTATTTCCTCGCATTAGGGCAAATGACATATAGTCAAATCAAAACCGGATCTTAGTTTAGCTATAAAAACCTAACCCTAGAACCACTCCTATTTGAGTCGAGACAGTATTTATGCATTCAAAGTCCCATTCGGTTTAAAAACCTAGCACTTTCAGCCTCATTTCAATGGCTCATAAATGGCATCTAAAGGATATCGGTGCATCTAGCATTAAGAAATACTTGACCTAAACATGTAAGTATTGACCAAAGGAACAACATTAAATGGCATTAAACCCTAGTTGGAAGGTATGGAACCATAAATGCCGGTACACGTATCATTTACGACATGTAGGGACAACCACCGACCAACCCCCAAAACCAAACTAGCAGCTTCCCTGCTGAGGCTATGAGGCTTAATAAGCATCTCTTGAGTTGTCATCCACAAGGAATGTTTGGCAGCCGAAAAATGTGAAAGAAGAGAGAAGAGAGCAAATGAAACCACTAAAACCTTAAAAATTTGGAAACTTTATAAAATGAAAAGTTGCTTAAAGTTTCTTAGGGTTACACAATTATGGGGGTTTATAATTTTCAACCAAAGTGTGAAAATACTAAAACACCTAAAATATGAAATTACATAAGGGTTTATAATGGTAATACACCAAAAGCGGAGATTCGTTTGGGATCAAATATGCAAAAATCACGAGGGCGACAATTTTATTTGTGCGGGATTTATTTAGCATAGCGAAAATTTCGCTAGCCTAGCGAAATTCTACAGAGATAGCAAAATTGAGAAATTTCGCTATCAGCGATTAATTTAAGCCCCACAGCGAGCCCTACTCCCAACTACTTCGAAATTATGTGAGATAGCGAGAGTGGTTGAATTTGGTGGGCCGCAGAATGGGAGATTTAGCTAGTGCGAACCATGATCATGGCGGGAATTCACGGGATTAACTCTGCTTCAGCTGCATTGCTCCTTGCATGTTCCTTTTTGCTCTTTAGCCATTTTTCCTTCAATAATCCACTTCACATTCCTTCATTTTTGACGGTGGCAAATAGTTCCAATCTTCATGGTTCGGCCATAACTTGATATTGAACTCGAACTAAGTGGCGAGGCATGCAAAAACTGCAAAAAATACCAAAGCTCGGCACCAGTATGGCATCGGTGGTACTAAGTGGACCTACGCACGTCAATTGGCTTAATTGATATGATTAGTGCGCAAAAGCACGAAACCTATCATGAATAGGGTTAAAATACTTTTTGAAGCTAATCACCCGACGATGCCTTTGAGAAGATTAAAGGTGTTTACTTTCTCCCCGGTTTAGTGCCTCCCCACCTGCAAGGCGACCCTTGCTTCTATATTTGTCGGTTCGGAGACCTTAGCTTTGGGATGCATGTTGGCACCCGACTCGATGATTCGGGGAAAGGGGCTTGAGCCATTTATTGCTCTAAGTAAAGAGGATCTTGGAATAGAGTGCAAAATACATTATGATTGAGCGCCTCTGTTTAGCGTTGGTTTGGGCCACCAGGAGACTTAGGCACTATGTGACAGAGTATTCCATACTTTTGGTCTCTCGATTGGATCCATTGAGATATTTGTTCGAGCCAGGCATTCGTGGTAGGCTCATGAGATGGTTAGTTCTATTAACGAGAGGGTTGATATTCGATTATGTGACACGAAGCTCCCGGTAAAGGGAGAGCATTATTGCGAGATCATTTGGCTTCTTTGTCGATGTCAGATGTGAACTAATTAATAAGTGATTTCACGATGAGCAATTTGTTTCGATGAAGCGACATTACGAGGATGGCGATTTGTACTTGATGGTGCGTCCGATCGAGGAGTTTGGTATTGGTATGCCCCATTGATATCTGGGGTATTCCAGATGGATTCGGTTAGTATTTTGTGATCGTCACCTGTTGACAACTAATATTGTTGAGTATGAGGCTTGCATTACGGGCCTAGAGACCGCGTTGGATCTTGGCATTAGACAGTTGGAGATCCATGAGGATTCCAACTTAGTTATACAGAAGACCCAGGGTATTTGGAGGACTCGAGATGAGAAGAGCGAAGCTACCATGCTTGCCGAACCTCTGGTTGCAGAATTTGGCGAGTTGAGATATATACATACGCCTTGGGCGGAATGCGGTTGTTGATGCTAGCCACCTTAGCTCACGTGGTTGAGATTCGTGGGAGTGATTGTCGCGACCAGCGGTGATTGAACCGGAGGTCGCACCCGCTTACTTGTTGTTTGATTGAAGTGTGGGAATCGGGGTTGAGCTGCATGGTATCATGGTATTTATCGAGTTTCAAAAGTCATGTGGCGACTTACTGCGAGGCGACCATAGCTAAGGGATAAGAGCATTGAGGCAGTTGGCCCGCAGTTGTTGTTATTTGTGGGGATGCCCTTTATGGGGAGATCCTTAGATGGCCTAATGTGTATGCTTTAGACCACGCTCTGCGGTCGAGTGATGAGAGGTTCATCGCGAGAGAGTGCGTAGCCCTTTGTGGGAGAGCCCGCGATGCTGGCACGTAAGATCCACGGGGCTGGTTACTTTGGTTGACTATGAGCGATTGTTGCCAATTTGTACGAGATGTTCGGTGTCAAATGCGGAGACTTGATACCGCGTGCCACTTTACGAGGTTGCATGAACTTACATCCTTGGCCATTTCAGTATGGGGTAGTGATATTATTGGGAAGATCTCACGGAAGGTGGCGTGGGCATGAGTGCGTCACGGTGGCTATTGATTATTTGGCTTCAATTGGGTGGAAGCTAATTCTTATCTTTAGTTGACGGTGGTCAGTAGGCCAAATTCATCGGTCGCGCATTATCTCTTGATATGTGGTGCCTCATGAGTTGATCACCAAATGAGGAGCACATTTTGAGGTGAGGTGGATACAGCGAGTCTGAGTGTGGTATTAGGCATCATCGATCATCTGCATATAGGCCATAGAATAATAGGGCAGTTGAGGCCGTGAATAAAAATATCAAGAGGATTTTGAAAGATGGTTGAGACTTCAGGGTTGGTTAGAGCTCCTTTTCACATTGTGGGCTTATCGTACATCTTTTATTACTTTCTCTTGGGGCTGCACTTTCAAAGAAAACTTTGTTTCTTTCTGTATGACGATCTTGTGGTAGTGAATGGGATCCTTGAGGTAACGCATTAGGCATAAGATATCGAGGCGAGTGGGCTCAGTCCCATTATGACCAGCTTAGCCTTCTGGATGATAGGAGATTGAGGGGCGACGGATCATGTTCGGGCTTATCAGGAAAATGACGATGCATTGGAAGAGGGGTCGAGCCAGGGAAGTTTAAAAGGTGACCTAGTCTTAAAGGTCCTCAGGGGATTGATCAATGACCTTGGAGGTAAGTTTAGATAGAGTTGGATAGGGCCTTATGTCATCGGAGATCTAACTTTCGAGAGAACGGCTGGTTGGCGAGACTTGGAAATGGGTTCACGGAGCCGGTCAATGGATCGGTGAAGAGGTTTTACGCTTGAGATCATGGTTAGAGGATGGGTGGCCATCATTTTGAGTAGCCATATTCCTTATTGCACACCACAACCACATTGATATATCCTATTGCTAGTCCTTTGGGCCTCTGCGATTTATTTTAGCATATTCTTTCATTGACCTTGCATACTTTTTCGACTGGGTTGGGGCACGCCCCTTAATATGCTTTATTTATTGAATTGGTTGTGAGCATTATGAGCATTGTGCCATTCTTCATTTGTTCTTTCATCATTTCCTATTTCTTTTTCTTCTCATTTGTATCTTCACACCGTATACTTTGAGTCTAGTTTCAATCATCTCTATTCATTTCGCTTTTATCTCCTTTTGTGTGACGATGACGTGCTCTCATCCTAGAGCTACCAGCCAGGTTTGTCACACCCTTCATTTTGCCTATAGGTTTTGATCCGGGATTCTTAGGTTGATGGGACCATTTGGGATTGGAGGTTTGAGGTTCTTTCGGTTGGATTGTGCTAGTATGGCATTCGGGTTGCTTTGGTTGTTTTGCACAAAAAAAAAAAAAAAAAAAAAAATTGTGTTTGTTTGGTATTCGTTAATATACTTGGGATCATCAAAGGTCATTTGGGTTTGAGAGATTTATTATTCCTCTGAGAGTTGAGTAAGAGCATTGTACGATCTTTCTCCATAGATCTGGGTAATACATTGGGAATGAGGTTTGGATTACTTCGCACTAGGTCCTTGGATCATTACCTGCATCACCACTCCCATCTTATAGTGACTTGCTTCGACTTGGCATTCCTGGGACGAGTTGTTCGTCGTTTAGCCACACATTCTGCTACATTGTATCTGACTTGTTTCTCCATTTTTTTTGCTTTATCCATTCATCATTTTTCTTATCCCTTTAAGTCTTCTCCTACTCTTATTGATCATCGTCTCGCTTCTTAAGCGACGTGTCCTTTGGTGCACTTCACTTATCATTTGACATTGTTCATTCGGATGTTGGTTGAGTCACCTTGCTCATATGATTCTTTGATATTTGACATTGCGCGTCTCGGGGTTTAGCGTGATTTATTGGGTATTTGGGCCTTTGTTTCCCATCCACGTCATTCACACCTTTCACCGCCCGACCTACATTACGGTCCGAGTGTTAAGACCACCGCCAGAACCATGTGAGATCTTGTGTTTACTTGAAAGCATTTTTATACGGACGGGTTCTATCACCGATTGAGTACGGGATGTCGGCGGTCTATTCTTGGGAGTATCGAGGTCACATATTGCTTCCATTAGTTTTCTTGCCTTAGGTCCATGATCGGATCGGTGTCTGAGTGGGACCGTTGATAAGCTGCAGCTTGATGCTTTTATTTTATTCTGCGAGGCATATCTCCATCCGCTCATGTTGGCTTTAGACAACATGCATGTACACTAGCAGCCCATTTCGCTTAGAGATGTTTTGGCATCAAAGTTTGAGTATGCCCCACATGCAGCCGAGTTTCTTCATACTAAAAAGTGCTTCTAAGGGCTAGCCTGGGGTCAGATTCACGGATATTCGTCAACTCAGTAGGGGTGCATGCTGGCGTACTCCCCATATGTTGTCTTGTTCTCTTGTTTAGACGATTAGGTCTTCAGAAATTTATTTCAATTTTTTTTTATCAAGGCACTTGCATATCAGATGTGAAATCTAGGGCATACCCTATATCAGTTTTGTGGATATCGGATGTTGTGGAATAAAATGGATGATTTTTCATGAATGAATGATTGTGATGTTTCAAGCTCGACTTTGACCCGGCAATGCGTTATGGGATTTTGACATGGTGTTGAAACCACAGGCCCGGGCGCTAACCCCTTTCTTTCACGCAGTACATTTGTGAGATTGTCCTATAGGGGCATACCCCTTTATTTTCTTCTTGTTTTTAAGTTTTTGGTTTCTCGCTTATCATTTGTGGCATTTTCTGTTGTCATACTGGGGAATCCCCCCTTCTTTTGTCATGATTGTGTTTGATTTTTGGCTTATTCGATTCATTTCTTGGAAGACCACAAGGTCATACTAGAGCACACCCCTTTCCACGAGTTTGTTTGCCGTTTAGCTTGTTTCGGGTTCTCTAGCTTCTCACCCGGATTCCCCCATTTTCGGTACTCGCACGGATCCTACCTTTTTCGGTACTCACCCGGATTTTACCTTCCCGGTACTCGCCCGAATCCCACATTTCCGGTACTTGCTCGAATTTCTACTTTTCAAGCACTCGCCCGGATTCTACCCTTTCTTGGTACTCACCCGGACCCTTCTCCGGTACTCGCCCGAATCCCACCTTTCTGGTACTCGCCCTGATCCACATTTTTCGATTACTCGCTGGATCTACCTTTTCCGTTTTCGCTCAGTTTCTACTTTTCCGGCTTTCGCGATTCTACCTTACGGTACTCGCCCGATTACCCTTTCTACATCTCCACTTTGTGGACCCTTCTTGATTTTCGCCGGATCTACCTTTAAATTTTCATGGATTTGCACCGGTACTAGCCGGATCCTACCTTTTTGGTACTCTCCCGAATTTCTACTTTTCCGGCACTCGCCCGGATTCTACCTTTTCCGCTACTCGCTCGGATCCACCCTTCTCGGTGCGCGCGGATCCCACCTTCCGTGCTCACCCGGATCCCACCTTTACCTGTTTTCGCCCAGTTCCACCTTTCGGCCACTCACTTTCCGGATTCTACCTTTTCATTACTCGCCGGATCCACCGCTTCTCGATTTTCGCCCGATTCCACTTTTTCATTTACCCGCGATTTACCCTTAACCCCCGGTACTCGCGATTCCATCTTTAGTACTGCCGGTTCACTTTAGGCGCGTGGAGTTCTACGCTTACGGTACTCACCGGATCAACCTTTTTCGATTGCTTGCTAGACCCTTCTTGAGCTTGCACAGATTTCATTATCTTTTTCGGCGTTATGTTGAGTTCTCGTCTTCTCGGCGCTCGCCCCCCCAGTTTCATTGTCTTTTCTGGCATTGTGCCCAAATCACTCATCTTCGAGCATGTTCTCGGTTTCTTTACAAGATCCTTGATGGGCGACTACATTCCGTTAACCAGGTAGTAAGGGGAAAAATTGTTGGTCATATGGGTTCTTCACTAGAGTTCATTTCACTTTTGCATCGCTTGCACTTCGCACCCAAGATTCACTAGTTCATTCTTGTCGCGAGGGCATATTTGTGAACCCTCAGAATTTTGTCCCTACGGCTTACCATTTATCCTTTCGTTATCCTGATCCAACCATCGTTCTCATATAACACCATTAGAGCCCTTACAGGCTTCCACTTAGTTTGTCCTCAGAGCCTCAGCCGAGGGTGGGCTTGTATATGGTCCATTGAGTGTGTACGTAGTTCACTTTAGAGTGTTATCATGCCTTTTTTTTTTTAGTTATTGGCATCGTTCCATAGGAAGCAAGTGGGCCCCCCCGAGGTTTTAGCTCAATCGAAGTTTATTAGAGTATGTAAAAATTCGGAGCACTTGAGCTTGTTTTGATCGTATCTCCCTTGTCAGAACTCGGAATCGTGCGTCCTTTATTTTGTTTGGATTCATGTTGCCAAAGGGGTTTATGTTAAAATTCTTAATTTTTCCAACCGTTTGACCAATACATTTAGCGGTTTCATCGGGGCGATGCGTATACAACCTTTATTTTTGGGTGGTTTTAAGCGAGGCACTTCTCCTTGTTTTGATCATATCTCCCTCATCAAACACGGAATTGTGCACCATTTTTTAAAGTGGTCTCCCTTATTCTTCGAACATCTTTGTGAGAATTTCATAATTTTCCTCAACCGTCTCTATTGGTTGGCATCCGGTTCAACCAGTTAGTCGGTCCAGCTTGTGTGGAGTGCTGATTTTTGTGATTTTAGAGCCCCCCGAATCCTATGGTTCGAGCCCCAGCTCCCGGCTCTACCTTGGGCAGCTGTGTGGGTCCTAATTTGGGCCTTGGGTTGGGTTCCTTGCTGCCCACCATGAATTCATATGGATTCTTAGTGGTGAAGTAAACTAAAAAAAAAAAAAAAAAAAAAAGGAAAAAAACTAAAAAGGTTAAGCTAGCCTTGTGAATGCAAGAGCATTAATGGGGGGTGTGTATCCCATGCTGAGGGAGTTGATTCCAGAGTTGAAAGTAGCAGGAACAAGGTGGGTTCGAGTGAGAGTAGGAGTTTCGATATAAAGTCTAGAATGGAAGAAAGAAGAAATGAGAGACTTTATTTCCTAACACATTTTTCTAGGGGGAAGATAGCCAGTGAATCCCTCACAGTACAAAGTTATATGCTTCTCCCGTTTCTTTTATGCTTTTCTTTGCCTTTGTTGTTTGCAGACTTGTGTTAGGGTACTTTTCTTTGTTTGTGTTGGTTCTTGGTCATTCGGAGTCAGAATTGCACTCCGTTTATCTTGTTAGATTCCTGACTCTATGAGAAAGATTTTGAAAAGTTTTGAGATCTTTTCTCAACCGGATGGAGCCGGTTGAAATGGCTGAGCCCGATTCATTGGGTTGATTTGGCCAGGCAATGAGTTTAAGGTACTACTTTGTTTGTGTTGGTTCTTGGTCATTCGGAGTCGGAATTGTACTCTGTTTGTCTTGTTGGATTCCTGACTCTAAGGAAGGTTATGAAAAATTATGAGATCTTTTCTCAACCGGTTGGGAAACCGAACCAGCCGATTCATTGGGTTCGGTTTGCCGGAATGCGAGTTTTGGTACTTTGCTTTGTTTGTTTTTGTTCTTGGTCATTCGGAGTTAGAATTGAACTTCGTTTGTGTTTTTGGATTCCTGAATACGTGAGGGGAAGGTTTGTGAGTTTTGAGATCTTTTCTCGGCTAAATTTGGGAAGCGAACAGTAGGTTCATTGATTCAGTTCTTGGAAGCGGTTCGTACTGCTTTGTTTGTATTGGTTCTTGGTCATTCGGAGTTGGAATGTCACTCTGTTTGTCTTGTTGGATTCCTGACTTTGTGAGGAAGTTTCTAAAAATTTTTGAGATCTTTTCACAACCAGCTGAGCAGAGTTGGAGGCCCGAACCATCCGTTCGTTGGGTTGATTTCTTGAACGGCAGGTTGGGGTACTGCTTTGTTTGTGTTTGTTCTTGGTCATTCGGAGTCGGAATTGCACTACGTTTATCTTGTTGGATACTTGACTCTGTGAGGAAGGTTTTGAAAAGTTTTGAGATATTTTCTCCACCAGTGCGGGTAGTTGGGAAGCTCGAACTAAGCCGGTTAATTGGGTTAGTTTTCCCGGCTCATGACTTGGGTTATTAATATTGAGTTGGATGAAGCGGGTTCCACACAGTTGTGGCCCGAATGTTGGTGTGTGATTGCAAGGTTATCTCTTGTCTCCTTGGGGTTGGTTTGAGTCCCTTGGCATTGCATCTGCGAATGGTTACTTGGGTTCATTCCTAGAAATTTGTTGTTGTTGTGTTGGGACGTTTGTAAGATATTTATAGGCTTTATGTGGTTAATTTGCGACTAAGTTCCGGGATTTAGGTACTGAATTTCAGTTTGGTTCTAGGGATGGTGGTTGTCGTTTGTAAATTAGTTGAGTCCCATGGTCTTCGACCGATGACCAGGTTGGGACTCTGGTTTGGCTGTTTAACACACACCACATAATTGCAGATTGGTTTCACTTTAGTTGACGGATTTCACGTATGTTGCATTGCGATTCATTCTTGTTCTGAGACCTGAAATGGGTTTCTGAAGGCCGCCTCGGAGGTTTGTGAGATCTGTTCCAGCGATTGCAAGGCGGCTCATGGGCAGCCCACTATTTTTAGCATGTTTCAAGCCCGAATCTGACCATAGGCGTGCCCTATTTGCTCTAAGGAACCTGTAGGCCACCTTTAGGGTCTGAGTTTAGTTTTGGTTTGAACAAAGTGGGGTAGTGAGCAATGTGGGATTGGTTAGTATGGTTCGGTTTTGGGATTTTAAAGGAATGTGTGCCAAAGTAAGCAAACAACTTACCTCATTTCAGCCTGCTTCCTTTCTTGTGGTATGAGATCCGATATTTGGTTTTAAATGCATGATGTATGATGTATTATTTGCCCTACCTATTCTTGTTGCGCATGGCTAGGGACCTCAGGTACATGCTTGGGCGTTGGTATTTGTATTCATATGCGTACATGGTGTTTGGATTTTGACATTTGTGGTGCATTTGAGCTTGTTGACTAACCTCTTATGTAGCGCTTGGCTAGGGACCACAGGTATGCACTCATTGTTTTGATTGGCTGAGTGTTTATGTTAGATACTGAGTACGTTGGTGTGATTCGAGTCATCTATGTAGCCTAGGAGGCTATTTGATCTTTTACTCATATGTTCCCACATACCCAATTCATTAGTAGAGACCGAGTTCTAGGCCTAGAGGGGTGCTACCTCATATGAGGTACCTTATCGATAGATAACTTGATCCCTGGACCCAGAATCTAGTTTTTCGTAGACCGCTTTTTCCATATTGGAGTCATAGGGTTTTTTTTGTTCTTACATGGTTTTCCCCATTATAAAATAAAAACAAAAAGTAAGTGGCGACTCCAAAGAAAAACCGTTCCTCCTCGAGGACGGATTTTCTAAAACTTGAAAATCAACCAAAATTTTCTTTTCATTTTAAAAGAGAGTCACGCCAGCTCATGGATCGGGTAGGGTCCACAGCTCCCTTGGCCATTGATCTTCTGGGCTGAACTATTCTACTACCTCAGTTTCCTTTTCTTTTACTACTGGTGGTGGCCCTCGTGTAGCTAGCTCTACCACTTCTTAACATGATAGCCTTAACATGTTCCTTATTGAGACACCCCAAACCCGAGGGTCCGTTGACTATCCGTCAACCCGCGGAATTCAAGTGGTTGTCGGGTTGCAGGGCGCCAGCAGGTGATCGGGTGAGTCTCCTTTGTACGGGGCTCTACCCAAATACATCTGCATGAAACTGTCCCAAACGGGTCAATATAATTCCAACATGAGTAAAACGGCCCTTGGGCCCATAAAGCGGTACTCACATAAATACATACCCGACGCTGAATCCAACCCAACTATATCCAATAGTTAAGAGTTCAAATTTTACTCTTATACACAACATATATTAAAATCTAAAATTCTAATATATGCTTGAGGTACATCAAAAACAAAGCCACAACTTCGGCTTTCTTCTAAGCGGCCTCTATGATGGTAGTCTCCCCGTGCGCTCAGGTACTGAAATAATAAATTCCCACGACGAGGGTGAGCTATCGCTACGATGTTGGGAGTCTTACCCGAAAAGTGGGCTACTCTCAGCTAAGTACAATGCAATGCTCAAAAATAGCACACATTCCAGCAAATGCATGATCCTACTTGAATGTCTACATGACCATTTCGAACTCCCAGGAATTCTCTGACTCACTCGCCTAAACACATGTGAGAATTATAGTTTTGTTAGTTTGTGAAGCGACCCTCCACGATGTGTATATATTAATTGGGTGCTCCGATGATTGATATATTATTTTATTTGTGGACTACCCTCCGATGAATATCAAGTTGGGCGCTCAGGCGATTGATATTTTTAATTTGGACTACCCTCCACGATAGTAACATTTTTAGACAACCCTGCGAACCATTTCACTGGAGCTGACTCATGCGCCACGCCGTGTCCTAGGATGTTCCAGTGCATATGGAATACACATGTATGCCAATTCCAATCACATTCATTCACATGCAAATCACATACATGAATATATTCACATAAAATTACATCCCACACAATCATGTTATATAATTATCATCTCAAGCTTATCAAAATTAGCTCACTTTGGGCTACGATCAAACACGAAGCAATTCGATTTGAATTACTTGACCAAGCCTATATTTTTACCACAAATTATATTTTTGAAATTTGCATTTGAGAACAGTAAAACCCTCGTTTACTGTTCCTATCAAACACAAATCATTGGTTCACTTTGTGAACGTATTTCTACCGCATTTGACCTCGATCAAACCAATACATGATTTATGGAACCCATTTATGTCACATTTAGCCCAAACGGTCCATAGGCGGTAGTTGTTCATGGGTCTCAAATCAAACATTTCGGTTCCAAATTTGGAACCGATCGCGGATCAAGGCCTCAACCAACGAAACATTAACATAGTACTTGGCGAAGAATAAAACCCGAAGTAAGGGAGAGCCCCACCTCTCGGGTTGAGGAAACTCCCTAAATCTGACACCACGTGAAGCTCTCTCCCGCGTAGAAGCGATTCTCACTTGCGTAGAAGATTGCCGACGGTCGGATCGTAAAAAGTATTTTCTGAGAGAAGGAAGCTCTCTCCACTAGAACTTAAGAAAATCCAGCCATTGGATCTCACGCTTTTTCCCTTTCCGTTTTCTCTTCTTTTCTTTTGGAGAAGACGAGTGCTATTCCTATTTTGTCTTGTAGTGACTTAAACAAATCCCAAAATGCCACAATATGTCCCTTCATTTCCCGGTTTTGACATTGGCGCTACCTGGCCGTCCATTTCATCATTTCTCTACTCATGCCATATGGCACATGGTACTGTTATATGTGACTTCCATTCACGCCAAAAATGTTTTACGGCACCGAAATGCGCGATGCCATCGAAGCGTGCCAACTCCAGTGTCTCGGAAATTTATGAATTTTAGGTCTGAGCTAGTTGTGAGACGATTCAATTTCAATCCATTTCATCATCCAGGGATCCTAGAGAATAAATTACGGATTTTACAGCAGAAATTACACAATGTATCGTGTCGAAATTACGATTTTGCCATTTTTTCCAGAAATTGGAATTTCTCGGGTCTTACATTCTCCCCTCCTAAATAGGAATTTCGTCCCGAAATTCAGAACGATCATAATCAACACATGCATATGCAACGTGCACTCCATCATGCATGTAAATAGTCATTTAAATTTTAAACGACTAAACTACGTACCTTCCGTCCTTAAACAAGAGGGATGGGTGGCACGCATCGTGTCCTCGCGCTCCCACGTGGACTCCTCCATCCATGGAGTGCCCCTCCACAAGGTACCAACACTAGCCTCACCGGTTTTGCGTCGCAAGAGCGATCTGTTATCAACAATGCACATTGAGACCCCTCCTCAAAGTCCACGTCAGTATCGGCCTCAATCGTACAATCTACCATGAGTTGGATCTGGGTATATTTCAGACATGGAGGCATTAAACACCTCGTGGACACTTGACATCTTTGGGCGATGCCGCCAGCCAAGTGCACAACGGTGCCTATCTTCACCGAGTATCACCGAAGGTCCGATGAACCCCTCGGTGATAACTTCCACGCTTGCGGGCGGCCACTCCTCTTAGGCATCACCAAAGAAGGCGTGGTCCCCAACCTCGAACTCTAAGGGTCGTCGCATCCGCGCTAGCTCTTGCCGCGCGGCTCACGAGTGGTGAGAAGACGTTGTCATATCAAGCTCACCTTCTCGGAGGTGTACCGACCAACTTCAGGGACCGTGTTGGGGCTCTACCACACCGGTCCAACATAATGGTGACACATGGCCTCCCATAGCGGGTGCCTCATGCAGTTACCATACGTATACTCACTTGTAGTAGCGTTGTTGTAGCGAATTCACTAAAGACAAATCTCCTCCCGAGTTGCCCTTGTGATCGAGGCCTTGTGCTCGTAGCATGTCCTGCTCTGTATAGTCCTCTCGGGGCCCGACCATGCAGTACGAGATTGGAGCGATGTACTCATTGTCGGTAGGTGTGCCCGTAGCCCTTTTGGAAACTCTCTCCTTTCCAGTGCGCGAAGTAAACCTCGAGGTCCTATCCAGATACTATGGATACTGGTACTCCATGTAGTATGACTATCTCTCGAATGTATAACCGGCAGAATCTCTCTAAGGCGAAGGTCATCCGCACGGCTAGAAAATGTCTCTTGAGCTTCGTGGCGGTCCCACTTATCACTTATGCAGCACCGTAGCCTGGCTGGCGTCGAACAGCGAGTGATTACGAAGTCCATGAGTGACATGCTCCACTTCCACTTTGATACCTCAATGGGTGGGAAGTAGCCTTGCTAACTTCTAGTGCTCGAGTATAACTTCTTGACCGCATTAGAGACATGTCGAGAGCAAGTCCTACGTGTCTCTTCATCCAGCTCAGGTATTAACGATGGCGAAGATCTGATACATCTTAGTGCCACTGGATGCCACGACAAATCGAGCGGCGGTGGAAACTCCACACGAGAATCTCCTCTCTCGATCGATTGGCCCGGGAACCACTACTGGAGTCCCACATGTCGAAGACAGCCCGCCCTGCGTGAGCACGGTCCATTACTCGTCACGTGCCAGCTGTACTCGGTCCCGATGGTTTTATCTGCGTCCTGCCCGCGGGACTCGTCACTCACGTTCAACGAGAGGCAGTTAGTAGCCACTAGCTCCCAGGTACCACGGGCTCACTTTCCATTTGTGCGCGGCTTGAAGTGTCGCGATCTCGAGCATCGCCCGGCTCCCAGAAGCTATGCAACCGAGCGCTCCTGCTCATTAATTTATTTGCAGTGCATCAGCGCATTTGCCTTACGGGATGGTAATGCAAAGTGAAGTCATAATCCTCTAGGAACTCCATCCGCATTTTAAAGTTTACCTCATGTTGGCATTTGAGGGTCCATTTGGCATTAGTATATGGGACTTTTATAGTGCGAGTACACCTCGAACTCCTCGCCGTGTAAGTAGTGGCGCCAATCTTCAAAGGCGAAGACTACGGCGTAACTCCATGTCGTGTGTGGGTAATTCTGCTCGTGATTCTTTAAGCGCGAGAACCATAAGCTACTACCTCGGTTTTGTCCAAAACACATCCCAGTAAGGCCCCTCGAGGCATTCACAATACCTTTATTATTTTGTCCCACAATAGAGACTATAAGATGGGAGCTAAAGTAAGTCTCCTCTTCAACTCTGGGCCGCCTCCCCCTCGCATCGGTCATCCCAATCAAACTTGACCTCCTTAGGGTCAACCTAGTCATAGGTCTTTATTGGAGAAATCCTCAATGAATTTCTGTAATACCAGTAATCCCGAGAAACTACATATCTCGAAAGTGACTTGACCTCCGCCCCGCTCATCCTTTGCCTCGACTACGGTGGCCAGTACTTTCTGATGCGACACCGCGTGTCCTAAAAATCCACCTGCATTAAGCGAGAACTTCGCATGCGAACTTGGCGTATAGTTGATGGTCTCTTAACAAGCGTAAAGCGAGTCTCAAGTGATACTCATGCTCCCGCTCGGCGGGAGTAGTTGAATGTCATCCGGGAACTCGACAAACGATCACAAATAGGGTTGGAATATCTGTGCATGAGATCCATGAATCTTCTTGGCGCGTGGTCAATCGAGAAGGGCATCACCGTGAAACTCAAAAGTACCCATACTTGGCGTCCTAAGCGTCTTGGGAATGTCCTTCACAACCCTCTCGGTGATAACCCGGTCGCGAGTCTATCTTGGAGTAGACTGCGCTCACTCTCAGCCCGATCAAACAAATACGTCAATCCTCGGTAATGGGTACTGATTCTTGATCGTAACCCGGTTCAAGCGTGCATGAATCGATACGGTCGAAGGGTCTTATCCTTCTTCTTTTAAGCGAGAGCCGGAGCACCCATGGTGGGCGGCTGGTCCCCAATGAACCCACTTGTCCGGTAGCTCTGGCCCGGACTGAGTTCTATGCCAACTCTTGGTACCATCCTATGCGGAGTAATAGAGATGGGTGAAGTACCAGGGTGTAACTCGATACCGAAGTCTACAACCCTCGGTGGAGGTGAGATCGAGGGTAGCTCATGCGGAAAAACATCCACATACTTTTCGCACACTACCCAGAGGTAGATCTAAGTCCCAGCCTCTCCTCTTCCTCTGAGGGTAAGGCTCGCTAGCCAACCACCAGTTGTCACGACAAGTAGACTGGGTATCGTCTTGGGAAAAACTCATCTTTGTAGCGTCCCCTAAGAGTACCACCGCAGTGCGAGTCACGCATATGGCGGTGACCCTCTGCGCTCACATTCGATAGCGACCGATGCGCGACCTATAATTTGTCGGCCCGATCCATCGCCGAGGATGACGTAGAGACTTCGACGTATCGTGATCCTCGGGTCTACGATTGAGTAGAGTCCCGGACTCCAACTGCGACATGACATATCATCCTATTCTCGCCCCTAATCCACTGAGGAGGAGACTCACATCTGAGCTCTTCTAAGGTCTCAACCTCTAAATGACTCTATCACAAGCGATGCAACGATAAATGAATACGAGAAGCATCGGAATCAAATAACTCTTGCCAGCCAGCGAGATAGCAGAGCGTACCACTGTATGGCCCCAGGCGTCTGGCGACTCGACGCGATTAATGGCGAGCATAGACACGCCCTGGACTCCTAATGTCCACTTTTGTGGGCCTTGTCCTCTGCCTCTACCCATACTCACGGCCTCTCGAGGACTACAGTGAATGTGGGTGCAGGTGTAGCTCCCACTGCAAGCGTGGCCCGGCCTGCTGTGCAGGTCTTTGTGGAGGAGCGTCTTTGTGTCTCTCCCCGTCACGCTCTTGTTGGGATTGTCTTGTAACAAAACCACAGGATCCACACATCTCTGAGGCGATCTAAGTCTCAGCCAATCCATTTTGTTGACGATATTTATACCACATCTGTCCCTTTGTTGACAACTTCTACTTAATCTGCGACCAAACCCAACTCTCATATCCACGGCGGGATAAGTGCATTGACTATGAGATCCTCATGAACTAGGAGCCCTCTTGCCTCTTCCACGGGCGGAGAAGGCGTTGTCCTTCCTCTTGCCACTAACACTCGTATCAGGGAGTTCAGGAGCATCCTCTAATCTCTCTCTTTGTAATTCGGGGCTGTCTGACAAACGGAATCCATATCCAGTGAGCGAGTCCTACCAATCCTGGCGAATGGACAACTTAGTCCATTCTGAATCTTCCTATGGCCGGTCGGTGGCCACGTAATCTCGACCAAATCGGGCCCCAACTCTGTGAATCTAGCCACATAGTCCATCAGTCATCGCCCAGACATTTCTAGACTCTGAGCCTTCGCATGCCTCGCGGGTCTGCGGAAATACTTGCCCATGAGCCGGCTCTGAGAGCTACGCCCATGTCATAAACCCCTCACAAGTCTCTAGAGTCTTAACCCATCTCCACCATGCACAGGACCTAAGCCCTCCATTTGGAATGCGACTAACTTTGAGTCTTGGTCGTGTCGAAGGGTGATCTCCACGTAGCTATACAGTACATTCTCGATCTGCCAACCAATGGTCCGCCGCATCGGATCTCACCATATGAATGTAGGAGGATGATGTGCCTAAACCTCGGAGGTTCTTGGGACCTTCTGGCCCCACACATTACGCTGGCTGTGCGGTGCGACCGCCCGCAACACCCTACGACCTAGTGAGCATGCGATCAAACATGGGCGGCTGGTCGGGATGTAGGTGGTGCGATCGGTGCCAGGTGAACGTCCTCTACGTCCTCGTCGTCTACCCCAGCCATCCTACACAATTAACATAGAAAAGCGGTTAAATCTCAATACAGGTATCTCTAAGGGTATAAACACAGCCAGAGACACTAATCCTTACGTAAATCGAGTATACACATTGTCCTTGCACATTTTTCGGTGTCTGGGGCTTAATTAATTTGCATTTAAAATATTGTTTTCAACAAAAATTTATTTTTCGAAAATTTCATTTTGAAAATTTTATTTTTCGAAAATTTTGTCCTAATTTTTAAGTTTAAATTCAATGAAGTATCTACGAGACTTATAACCACGGCCTCGAGATACTATTCACACGAGAAAGAATTTTTTTACTTTATCGATCAATGCATTCATAGTAAATGCAATATGAATATCTCATATATTAAATCACCCAATTTTAAAATTTTTGTTTTTTTTTTTTTTAATCCATGAGCGGTGGGTACAAAGCGAGGCAGGTGTTCGTGAACATTGTAATCCATGAGCGGTGTCAACGGTGACCCTAAAAAGTGCAACGTACAAAGCTGGGTTGGAACACGGTCACGCACACCGAGAACCAGCCGGCGCGCCTGCGCGCTACGATTACCGATGTCGTGGCGTTCGCTGCGCTCGCGACAAGGCTGATCAGCGCGTAATATTGCCTTAACGTGGGTCAGCCGCGCTCGAAGCGGCGTCGCGGTGGGCGCATAAGCGCCCGGATCGTGGCGCGTATCGCGACCTCCCTTCCACGATCCTAGGCGGTCGCGACATCGTTTCCGAATTATGACCTCCTATAGCCCATGCGACATCAAATTGGTGTCGACACCGCTCCCGGGCGATCCGGTCGCGACAATAGCCTCAGTACGGGGTCTGCGACTGCAGCTTCTCTGCCCGACCCGAGCCGAGGTTCGCGACGCGAACCGGGTCGCGGACTCCCAGTCGTGGCATGAACTCAGTCGCGACCTCCACCGCTGCCCATGTGTGACATCAATTTCATGTCGCGTATGGTTTCTACCCTAGTCGGGAACAAGCGGGGTGGCGACCTCAGCGAGATCGCGACACCCAAACCTTCCAGTCTAAGTCGCGGCCTTTGCGATGTCGGGCTCGCGTCTGGCCCTTGTCGTTTGCCCGGTCGGCAGGCGCCTTGACGTGTTGTCGTGGCGACTGCTTTGGCATGCGGTAGCCCGCCTCTGCGCACCTAGTATCCTGTTTGTCACGATGGTCGGGTGTGACCATATTCAGAACTTGGCGTGTGCATTCCAACCACGCTATATATATATATATATATATATATATATATATATATATATATATATATATATATATATATATATATATATATATATATATATATATATATATATATATATATATATATATTTTTTTTATTTTAGATTTTATTTTTTCCTCCTTTCTTTTTTTTTTTTTTTTTTTTTTTTTTTTAGGATTCTCCGAGTGGCTTCCTAGCTGGCTCCTAGGATCACATTAGCCTAACCTTGCTATTTACCACTCAAAATTTATGAGTTAAACTTTTAAGATTTTTTTTTTTTTTTTTCATTTCAATCAGTAGCCTTCCCTGCTTGCATCCCTACATGCGGCAACGAATAAATCCATATAAAAATTTTATTAAAAATTTTTATTTTACTTAATACCAAACCGTAAATTGATTAAATTTACATTTCATTTATTACTTTCTTTGTTCCGGTTACACCACTTTATGAAACTACTAAAAGTTTTTCGCACATCTTTTTCTTTTTTTTTCTATGTGCTAATCACTAAGCACACAAAGCAATTTCATCACACAACATGGTAAGCATACCACATTCACACAATAGTCATCAAATCACACAAAACACACAAAACTCGCGTGCATGTAGTGTCCTAGTTTTTCCATTGATTTTCCTAGGTAATCTCACTAAACTCGGCAGCCAGACCACCCGAGTGGTGATGGATACCCGAACCGAGCTCCTTGAGTATTTGCCATACTAGGCTACGATACCAAGGCGAGACACCCCCAAACGAAGTCCGTTGACTATCCGTCAACCGCGAATACAAGTAGTTTGGCCGGGTTACCCGGCGCCACTTAGGACAATCGGGCGAGTCTCCCTTTATGCGAGGCTCTACGAATACATGCTTGACATGAAACTGTGTCCCAAACGGTCCAATATAATTCCAACATGAATAAAGCGACCACGGGCCCATAAGCGTGCTCGCCAATACATACGACTATGAATCAACTATATCAATAGTTCTAAGAGTTCAAATTTTGCTCTTATACAACATATATTAAAATCTAAAATTCTAATACATGTAGTACATCACAAAATCAAAGCCACAACTCGACTTTCTTCTAAAGCGGCCTCTATGATGAGCCGTCTCCATTAAACTCCACATTTAAAATAATAAATTCCCACGACGGGGGTGAGCTATCGCTCGTGGTGGAATCGCCACTAAGTGGGCTACTCCACCTAAGTGCGAGTGCAGTAACTTCAAAAATAAAGCACACATTCAAAAACATTGCATGATCTACTTGAATGTCTACATGGCCAGGCTCGGAACCCAGGGTCCTCACTTGGGCTCTCACACTTACTAAAGCTTCGTGTAGGAAATTATAGTTTGTTAGTTTGTGGGCAACCCTCCCGTGTGTATATATCAATTGAGGCGCTCAGGTGATTGATATATTATTTATTTGTGGACTACCCTCCGATGAATATCAATTGGGCGCCGGCGATTGATATTTTAATTTGGATTACCTCAGATAATTAACATTTTAGATATTCCCCTCGAACCATTTTCTCTAGACTCGACTTCATTGCACTTACTCCCTATAATCCCTAGGATGTTCCGGTGCATATGGAATGTACACATGTATGCCAATTCAATCTGAGTCTAATTCACATGCAAATACATATATGAATATATTCACATAAAAATTACATCCTACAATCATGTTGTAATTATCATCTCAAACATCAAAATTAGCTCCACTTGGGCTAACGATCAAACACAAGCAGTCGATTTGAATTACTTTGACAAACCATATTTTACAATTATTTTTTTTGAAATTCTTATTTGAGAACGTTAAAACCCTCGTTCTTGTTCCTATCAAACCTGGTATTGGTTCACTTTGTAGACCGTATTTCTGGCCATTCAGGCCTCAGTCAAACTTGATATGATTTATGGAACCATTCATCACATTGGCTTAACCAGTCCATAGAGCGTCCCCCAGTTGTTCGTGGGTCTCAAATCCAAACATTTTTCGGTTCAAGATTTGGGCAGATCAAGCGATTAAGGCCTCAACCAAAAACATTAACATAGTACTTAGCGAAGGCAAACAGTAGGGAGAAACCTCGGAGTTTGAGAAAACTCCTAAATACAGAGCTACCCGAGAGCCCTCTCCCTCGTAGACGGTTATCGCTTCTTGTCAGAAGGCTGCAGACGATCGGATCGTCAGTATTTAAGAGAGAAGGAAGACTACTCTCACTTCAGACCCAAGAAAATCAGCCATTGGATCTCCTTTTTTCCCTTTCCACGTTTTTCTCTTATTTTCTTTTGGAGAAGACAAGTCACTATTCCTATTTTGTCTTCTAGTGACTTAAACAAATCCCTAAATGCCTATTATGTCCCTTCATTTCCCAGTTTTGACATTCGGCACTACCTCGGTCAGTCCATTTTCATCATTTCTCTACTCATGCCATGGCACATGAGGTACTTGTTATATCGTGACTTTCGTCCGCGTCGAAAATCGTTCTGGCTTTGAAATGCGATGCCTCGAAAAGCGTGCAACTTCCATTGTCTTGGAGATTTTATGAAGAATTTTACGATGCGAGCTGATTTCACGAGGCGATTCAGGTGTAATCATTTCATCATCCAGAGATCTGAAGAATAAATTCACGGATGTTACTTGAAATTAAAATGTCGTGTCGAAATTACGATTTTGCCCTTTTTCGGAAATTGGAATTTCTTGAGTCTTACATATACGTCCTCCTAGGGTTTTTCTATGGGTGCTTGGCAGGGAACCTTCAGCGCCTCTCACGCGTAAGTATATTGGCCATTTGCCCATTTGCACCTCCGGGTTTCATTTGTCTTTGATTGTTCAAGCCCCGGGTGCTGGTTTATAATCGCCTTTGTCTCTCATTCATAAGGGCGATATGAGAAATAAGCATTTGAAGCGAGGGCTTGTTAGATACACTTTTTCTCACGGTGGCTGTTCACTCACTCGGGGTGGTGGCATGTTGTTCAGATTGTTCCTCCATCCATAATCCCAATTGCTCTGATTATTACACCACCTTTGGCCTTAATTCTGTTTTGATAATTGTTGCTCCCATATTGACCCTACTGTTGTGGATGATTAAACCTCGACACATACTAGGCATGCTCTACTGTTTGCTATCCTGATTGACATTACATGCTGTAACATGATGTCCTCCGAGTCACGCGCAACTCCAGTAAGTACAGTGCGAAAGGCATTTCACGATACCTTCTTGTTTAGTGAGTTGCCGCGACATGAGTAACCCAGTTGCTAAGAACCTAGTTATACGTGCCTCCCACGGCCTTTCCAGGAGTGTAATCCTATCCCTAGGCCAGATTACTTTGTTAGTATTAGTATCCTCCAGGGATCTCATAATACTTGGTCAGGTATTTTTCTTCGTGTACACCCTTTCTTTGAGGCATCTATCATTGTTCTGGTTGCATCCCTCAGACCGTTATATAAGCTATGGACTTGCATCCATCTGGTCAGCCTGTGGTGTGGACACCTCCTTAATAGTTCATGAAATCTCTCCCATGCTTCGGCTAAGTTCTCTCCCTCCAGTTGTCTAAAAGTATTGATCTCTTGCACTAGGCATGCGATCTTTGTGGCCGGAAGAACTTTGTCGGGAACTGCCTTCAAGTCGTTCCATGAGTAATGGAATCACGGTGGGTACGACTTGTCATTAAATGTTTAGCTCTATCACCTAGTGAGAATGGAAACAATCTCAGTCTAAGCGCCTCTTCGGTCAACCTATTGTACTTGATCGTGTCACATACTTCGATGAAGATGGTTAGGTGCATATTCGGATTCTCACTTGGCAATCCATGGAACAGAATGTTAAAGCATCTATGAGTCGCACTTTCTACTCGAGTTGTTTGCTGAATGGGTGGTCTTCGGATAAGCGGGCGAATAAGCGCGTAGGTGGTAAGGCAAACTCTTCTAGCAACATAAATTGATCATCTGGCTGTATAAATGGTTTGGGAGCATAATTCCTACCATTATTCCCATTGTGACCCCTTTGCGGCTCGTTTTGTTCTGTGCCCTTCATTGTTTTGCATGGTTGCAAGATTTCTTTGTTGTGCTTCTCTTAGTTCTCTATGTAACCAGTGTAAGGTTCTTTCTGGTTCAGGATCAAACGGAGGTAGTTCAACTTGACCCCGTCTGCGCATACATTCACACTAACATTCACTATAGTCTGCGCCTGTGAGGAAACGAAGACAGTTACAAGAACTTATAGCGAAAAAAATTTAAATTCCAGAGTAATACTTAATTGCGCTATTGTCAATATCAACACAAAATTTTTTCCCCAGCAATGGTGCCAAAAACTTGATAGGCCGATAGCGTGATGTGTGATTTGTATAAACTAGGTAAAGCCTTTATATCGCGTAAGTGCAGCGTCATTATCCGTAATATAGTGTACCTAGAAATGCGGATATCGATCCACAGAGAGAAGTGCATTGACTACTTGAATTGGCCCTACGATATTATCTGGACTTAAACTCTTAATGATTTCTAATTAATGTAAGGAATTAAAACTAAATCTAATTAACTTGTGAAATTACTTTTTTGTGAAAACTAAGGTTTTGCCTTCCCTTGCCACATTTAATAGATTATTACCTAGAGGAATTATTATTCAGTCTATTAATGAATTCTCGATAACGTGGTGATCGTGCCTACAAGATACCTTCTCTCGAGGTATATCCGCCTATCTCACCAGTAGGGTTGGGTGCATCTACGCCTGACCCTATACTCGAAAATCTTAAATGCTCAAACTAATCGCCACACTCCAAATTGGGATATCTACATTTGTCGATTGACAGGTCGGCACTCCATATCCCACTGGGGGTCCTTATCTCTCGATCTCGGATACCAAACAAGATCATGTAAAAAATGTTGTGGACATCACCATGAAAATAAACCACAGACATAGAGAAAATAGATATAAATCATAAATAAACTGAATAAGATTATATTTAAACCTTAATCCATACAACTGAAGCAGGGTTTAACGAAACCCTAGAAATAAATCTAGAACATATCGGAATTTAATACAAGCATAGTTCTATAAATCATTAATGGTTTTCAGAACAGAAATATAAGAACACGAGTCTTTTCGATCTCTCAGGTTGCTCCTGCTTCGTTTTCGGCTCCTCGTCCACATGTCTCTCGATAATCTCGAAAATTAGGTCTCCCGTGCTTTTTATAAGTCTGATGCAGGAATCACGGAAACATCGCGATGTTAGGCCGCTCTTTGACTTTTACTGTTGTTGACCAAACATCGTGACGTTGGCACATCGTGACGTTGCTACTTGGTTTTCACTTCTTCTTCTTCACATTTCCAAAAAGCTTCTAAAAACCACCATAGATACTGTGATACACACAGATCAAAAATTAGATATCGAACAATATGCACTTATTAATATATAAATAGATGAAAGCATTAAGTGCAGACATATATGGCATGGCGTTTTAAAGACCTCATTAGGTGACTTGGTTCACAAATTTTTAGCTAAACTTTTCTAGTTGGATAAGGCAACGAAGATGAGGATTGAAATCAATCATTTCTCCTAATTCGAAGGAGAAACATTTTATGAGGTGTGGGACCATGATAAAGACCTTCTTCGGACATGTCCTCACCATGGGGCACACCCAAGTGGATACGATTGCATCCCACTTCTATAGTGACTTGACTAACATCCACAGGGACTCTTTTGGATGTATTGGTGGTGCAATGATGACAAGAAAGTGAGGATGAGGCAAATAAGTTGCTTGAAAACATGGCCTTAAATAATTGTCAATGGCTAAGTGAGAGGGTTACTCTTAAGAAACTAGTTGGCATGTATGACATCGATGTGTTCTTCAATCTTGCAGCTCAAGTTTCTTTGCTTACTAAGAAAATTAAAGTCACTCAATTTCAAAATGCTTAAGCTTCAACAAATGCTATTCAAGCTTACCTTTCTTCATGTGAATTTTGCAATGGGCAACACCCAAGTACTGAATGCAAAGTTGGAAACCCTTTTTGACAAATGACAAGTGAGCAAGCTCAGTATTTAGGAAAGTTCCCTCAACCCCAACAACAATTCAATCCGTATACTACTAGAAAAATTGATTTTAGCTACTACAAAAAGTAGTAGCTAAACTATTTATTTAGTAGCTAAATTTCTTTAGCTACTAAATAGCTAGGACGTAGTAAGAAAATTCCTTGTAGCTAAACTAATTTTAGCTACTAGTAGTAGCTATTAGCCCCTACTTTGCTTCTTTACAAATTTCATAGCTAATTAGCTACTAAAAATAATAGTAGCTAAAATGAAAAATATAATAACTAATTTAGGTGAGAGCGTCTATATATGGCTACTACTTGGCGCATATTACGTGGTAGGTCGTAGCTACCAACAATAGTAGTAGCTAAAGTAAAGAATGTAATAGCTAACATAGTCAATAGGGCGATTATTTATAGCTACTAATTAGCTACTCAATAATAGTAGCTACAATTGAGAATATAATAGTTTTCTAAAACAATATATAACTACTACTTAGCTACTACATGACTGTATTTATTTAGTATTAAACTAGATAGTAGCTAAGTATTATAGCTATATAACTGCAACATAATAGCTATAAAAGTAGCTATTTAACAAGCGAAAAAATGTAGTAGCTAAAAAGTGTAGCTATTTAGCTACTATAATAATAACAAGAATTAATAACTATTTAGTAACTATTGTTTTTGTAGTAGCTAAACAAAGTAGCTATTTAGCTACTAAGTTAAGTAACTAAATAGTAGTAGCTATGTGGTTAAAAAATTTAGTAACTAAGCGGTAAATTTATTTAAACTCTTGTGTTAGTAACTTAATAGTAATAACTATTAGCGTTAATTTTTAAAGTAACTATGTAATGTAGCTATTTAGCTCACGGGTGAGTAGCTAAGCAGTAATAGCTAGTTAGTGACTAAGCTAAGGTCGTAACTAAATTTATATTTAAATTAATTATTAAATTATTAGAACCTTAAAACAAATAATAAAAAAATTAAAATGAAATAAAAATTATAACATTCTATTACCGCAAAAACTAACGTCCACTGAATAACATAAACCAAAATAACGTGTACTAAATCCCATGTTCTAGATAGCTATACAATGGGCCAAAAGAGTTGCGACAATAGGAATGTTCACACATACTTTATCCTAGTTGGGGGATCATCACATTTATTGGGGTCATTTAGTAGGGGGTCATCCACATGTAGAGCTGTAGCTGATGAGGAGACCTATGTCGATTAAGCTAAAGCCCACAGTAGAGCCTTAACCTCATCAAGTTGATCTTGTAGCACTTTAACCTTAGTATCCACTTCCTCTCGCACCTTCTGTCGAACCTCATCCTTGAGCTACGTGATCATTCCTGGATGAGCATGCAATGGAATGGTAAGATGGGCCACTTGTGTATACTGAAGATCGATCACCTAATCCGTATATGAGTCCGCTGGCATTTTTTATTAGCTACCACAACTCGTAAGTATGCTGCATCTTCGTCGATAGATGTTGTGTTCTCTCCTGAACCTTCATCTATTTGTACCATTCGTTGCATTTCGATGCACAAATTTCCTACAAAATTTGAATATGATATTCGCATAACGGCGAATGTATAATAAAAATCAAGTAATATAATATACTTTTTAATTTATTTACCCCGATTTGGCTATCCTTCTCGCCAACCTATATGAGTGGTCTTAGAAGTGTGTAGTTGTCATGGATCTGATAAGGGATGGCTTGTCTCCGCCTCTTTCTCCTATATAGAAATATTAGTAAAATTAGAAGATATATTTGTTATGACTTACAAATCAAAATAAAATTGTAAGTAAGAGTTCTAAGTACTTACAATCCTCCCAATGATGCCTAAGAATGAAATGGAACCCCAAGGTGTCTTGAAGGTCCTCAGGCTCGGTCCAACCTTCTGGCTCTGGTTCAAAGCACTGCTCGATCGAGTTCGAAAAATCTGGCTTTACCCCATGCTTCATTCCACCTTGCCCAAATGGACTTTGTAACATGCACCGGTCTCCCATTTTTCCTCCACTTATTCAAATTATTTGTATACCTAGAATTGGCAAGCACCTTTAAGTTGATTTGATGATACCCTCCATCTCGACATCCCATGAGAAATATTTCTATAAAGAAAGTTACTACACTTCATATAAGTACGAAATAAATGTTAAAATAATTAATAATGATATTTCTAAGGAAAATTTTCGACAAAGTTTCCTCCAGACCGAAATAATCCAACCTAATTAAACAAACATGGTTGGCACTTGCAACACAAGACATTTGTATAATACCTCTCAACTAATCCAACATTCAAATCCAACAAAACACAAATGACCATATCCAATTTATTATGCACACATTTTACATAAAGGCTATAAGTGAATGGATATACCTGAACTCTTCCTAATAAAGCATTTTATCTCTTTGTGATGGTGCTCCATTTATACTCCCTTCAATGTCAACCCGCCTTGAAAATGGAGGCGATGCAAGACGCAAGACGGCAGACTCGACAAACCTAAAAGAAGCAACAATTTTCACATTATAAAAAATTTAAGAACAATAATCTAAAATATTTAAATACACATGTTCATTTAGCTCCCATTCTCCATTAACAACTGGAGTCCTACCAGATGTTGAGGTCACAGCTATAGACATGGTCGATGGTGTAGACCTAATTAAGGGCAGAAGGCGTGGTCAAATAAATCAATAAAAACAGGTCGACGAAATTGAATGCACCAAGATGATTTGAGATACCATGGAGGTATGCAATTCTAGTGGAGTGGTACTAGCCTAGATCTTTTGCATGGGATAGTACTCTGACGCCGACCGACTTCGACCCTCGTCCCTCTACCACGACCTCCCTTATTTGATCCCCTCAACCTTGCATGTCCGTTAGTGAGAATATATAGACATGTTAGTAAAAGTTTATGAAATTAATAACAAATAAAATATATGAAAAATTATGAACGGATGTAAACCACCCACTAATCATTATCATTATCATTTGGTTCTTTTGAATCAAATCCCAACTCAGATTCAAATTCTGTTTCATTCTCCATTTTAGCTCAACAATCATCATATCGCTTCCATCAAGATCGACTCAAGGACATCAGTTCATCGTGAGACAACCTCCTGTATCGAGAAATGCAAAAAAAGCAGTGGTATAGCATCCTCGAATGGTTGGGCTTCAGGTGGTAGATGAATTATTCTAGATTATTGAGGAATTTCCACAATAGCCCGTGCTTTTATTTTATTAACAACCCACCAATCGGCTCTATCGCATCTCAAGCTAGGATATGGACAATAATACACCTGAGTCGCTTGTTGAGCCAAAACAAAAGGTTCATACTCATAAATCTACGCTTCTGGCTTACCTCCACAATGTTATATTTAGATGAAACTTTGTCCTGATATTTAGTGTTGATCAAAACCATTCACACTTGAACAATACTGTCGCTTGACCTGCCAAATCCAGATATTCCAACTCTGCACCTAAGTCACCATAGTAGTCATTGGCTCTCATGACGATCAATATACAGACTTTCGATGCGTGACGCCTACTATTTATCAGGTCCCACAGTTCCATGTCCCATTGAGTGGAATTTATATCCATTTACAAATACCGGATATGTTCTACGTACCAAATATCGCTTTATAAGATCCTTTGAGTCACAGGTCGAAGATTCAACCGAGAAGCTGCGAATGTTCGGGCAACCCGCCACAATTCTTTATTCACAAAGACTTAGTATGCCGTAAAAATTTATGTGCCTCTCGGATTGGGAGGTTCATCCGATATTTCAATAGATTGAAATCAGTCTGACCGCATCCATAACCATAAATATGGTATGTACTTCACTGACTCGCAGGTCAGGTCAGCATCACCGCACTCAATTGAATCCGGCCCAGCCCTGGTCTCGACCTCAAACATAATACCCCGTATTAAAGCCATTCTTCATCAAGTGATACTTTACAAAGTATCAATTGATTACAATCTACGGGTTTCGCACTTCGTATGTACATGGACACTTTATCTTGTTACCATCCATCCATTCAAGCCATTCACATGCAAATTCTATAAATTCTCCAAACCAACCAAAAACTCGGGTTTAAGAGGGCCATTTATGTTTCCAGAATACATCCAACTTCGATTTCAGCTTTTCTAAATGTTGAGCTTTGACAATTGTAGACAACATGAGGAATAAGGAACAAAATTATGTAGTTGAACTTCTTAAATGCTTGGCCTACAAACAAACAAAACCAAACACAAAGAAATTCCCTTAAAAAAAAAAAAAAAACCTTAAAAATAAAATCCATTCAAATTCATCATTAAAATCGTGGACCGTGTCAAACATAAAATAAAGGCAAGATCCATGCTCATAAACCCCAAACCAAAGCTACAGTAAGTATCATTGCCAATAAGAACAAAATTCCACAAACCCTAGTAAAAAAAACCCATCAAATCCCTAAAAAAAATTTCATGCCAAAACCCTAACAGCAAATTCAAAACCCAAAATCATGTGAACTACTAAACACCTTTAAAGATCCATGAAAGCAAAACTGCATGGTGGTTAATGATTGTAATGAAAATATACAAGAAAAATAAAAGGAAGTTAAAAACAAATCACTACAAAAGATAAAATACTAGTTTCTACATTTTATGGTCCGCCATATTTCACTAAATCCAATTTCACTATAAATACCACTCCAATTATTTCCTTCAAAAAACCATAACTTGAATTTTAGAGAAACCTTTTTGGCAGTGGAGAGATGAATACAACTCAGAAAAAACTGGAAGTTAGAAGGGAAAACAAATATGTGTTTCTCTATCTAGCATAAAGGAAAACGAATCATGTATTCGACTTAAAAAGGATAAACATCAAAACAAAAACATGTTAATTGCTTATTTCAAACGAAAAGAAAATCAGATTCACCTATAAAAAGTAAATATTCCAGAGGGGAAAATAGGAAGAAGAAAACGATGTTCATGAACATATTTAAAGGGCAAACAAAACCCAGAAACCAAAATGGTACACTTACCAATTCCAGACATTAAAACATATTTCCTGCAATACAAAACCACAGTGTATATTAACTAGAAACATCAAAGCAGATCGAAGGAAAGTAAAGCTTAGAGACGGAGCAGACTTGATCTAGAGCACAAAGCGAGGTCAAAAGATGCAAAAACAAGAGGTAAAAACCGTAAAACCGCTATTATTTACCTCAAACCGATGTCGAAAAACATCTTCTTCTTTTGCGTAGCTCTAGGTGTCAGAGACCAAAAGTGAAAGGCACTATACTATTGAATTTAAATGTAAGGGAAAAGATCATTTCTCATGAGCTTAATTGAAGAAAGGAACTCATTTTTTGCCATTTTGGGCTTTGCATCTACAGACGAAAAATACATGCTATAATCACATGAGAGATCAATGTAATGATCATTTATTGAAGGAGATCTTAGCCACAGCCGTTTAAGACATGAAAGATACGGCCATCTAATCAGGTTGCATAATGGGTCAGCCAAAGGTTATGAACGGAAATGACTTATGCGTGAAGGTAAAAGGATTAAGGCTCCCTTTGCAAAAAAAAACGTTTGGTAATTTACTATTTTAGTCTTTTAGGCATTAATTTAAAAGGAAAAAGAAAATAAAAAAACGGGCTTAGTCGACCTAGCCAAACAACCTGCATTTTATTCGAGCCTTTCTTTTCTTTTTTTTTTAAATCCACCTCCCAAATTTGAAGTTGGAAGATTGGAACCTGAAAGGTTGGAAGTTGGAACTAAGCATGACTTCATCTTGTCTGGAGAGAATATTGTCCAGTCTTTTTGAGGTAAACATATCCTCTGCCTTAATATTTTTATGAATGCAACTTAATAATCAAGTTTCTCTTCAATAGGTACATTTAAAAAATCCATTAATTTAAATTGATGGTGGATTTTTTTTTCAGTTTAGTTACGTGTTTTTATTTCCAAATCGTAGAGATCTATACTATATGATCAATAGTTAATATTACTATTTCTACTTATGCACTCAGAATTACTCCTTTACTATTGAAAAGGCACTATTATTTACCACAATTGTACACTGTGGGTTTTGTATTCGTAAAATTAAAATTAAAATTAAAATTAATCAATATACTATTGCACTAATAACAAAAATGTAAATAATAAAAGAGAGAGATCTTTTTTTTTTTTTTGAAAAAAAAATGTTTTCCAATTATAGCCTATTTTCCTCAAGAAATGAATTATGATTTTTTTTGCCTGAAATCCCCTTTGAAACTTTTTACTGCATTTTCTTCCTCAATTAAGTGGTTCTTTGAAGAAAATTTAGGTTTTATTTTGTTTTTTGTGTTCTCATCATTTTATCGACGTTTGGTTTATTGCTTGGCTTGATATGCATGTGGTTATTCATTGCCTTATTAAGGACCTTTATTCAGGTGTGATCATGATTTAGATAGACAAGGCAGATTTAATCTCACTAATATATCTAATTATATTCGTCAAGATAAGCTGAATAATTGATTTCCAGATATTATCAATTCCAGCGTTTTGGCGTCAATTTATTACACTATTAACATGGTTGGTTACGAACGCTTGTATCTTCGATCTATCGACCATTGCAAGTTTTAATCAATTATATTATTAACATCGTGGCTCTTGCTTAATTTCAGTAATTTTGCAAATGATATTTTTCAGTGTTTTAAAACACCAATCGGCCGGCCTGACGTCGGACCGTCGACTCGCCATCTTTTCGCCTGGCGCATTTGGTTTCAACTATCGGCTTGGTTCTCAAGCTGAATCAATAACTTTTCTTCTCGTTCGGCCATTGATCCGATGCAAAATATTGATATTTCTAAAATACCAATCTAACATGCATGTGTATGTGAGATGGTTGAGGTACCCTAAACTTAACTAGAGTGTACTTAGTGTGATGATTTAAACTAAGAGTTTGTGGTTCTTTTTTTTGTTGTCTTCAACTTATCCAACTTAGCTGTCTGCCACACACATCACAGGTTTGAACATCCACACACTTGCACAATGGGCTTCCTGTCCTGCTTTTGCTCTAAACATCAATTTATTTTATCCTTGCTGAAGCTCAAATTATTTTAAAATGAAATTTACTTAAATTATTTCCAAACAAGATTTTTCTCGAAAATCCTGTCAGTCCACAACCCAGACACCGCCATTCGCAAAATCGTGGAAAATTTTTGACGTCTCTAATTTGACAAATGAGTCTGGTAACTAGATTTCATTAGACGAATCCAACATTGAGGTCCATTTCGTCATTCGAGATCTATAAAAATTTCTGTGTTTGCAATTGCATTTTGCCACAGAATAAGTTACTGCTTTTGCCCTTTTTAGTAAAATTCAAATGCCTGTGATTTACAACTTAAATATTTTTAGTTTATAAAATGTAAAATTAAATAATCGTACTAATCTTCTAATTACTTTGTATTAAGCATTGATTTGTTATTAAATAATTTAATATTTAAATTTGCCAAACACTTAAATATTATATTTTGCAGTTGAATTTATCATTTAATTAAATATTAATTTTAAATTTTATAATACTTTTAAAAGTCAAATTCAATATATGAAATTGACCCTATTTTTTAATTTTTCCATAATTGATTTTTTTTTAGAAAGTTATAAATCTTTTAAAAAGTTGAATCCAAACTTGTCATAATTCTAGAGAAGTTACAATTTTGAATTACAATTAAAAGTTATAAATCCTTTTTTTTTAAATGAATCCAAACTTATAAATTGAATCCAAACTTATTTATTTTTAATTTTTATGACTGAGAAAATTTACAAATTTAGCTATCAGTTAATAACGTAGTGAAATTATTCAACCATTAAGATACTACTACTAAGAGAGTCAAATTAATATGTTAGCTACTAAATAATAGCTACTACCAACAATGTAGTGGCTATTTAGCTACTACATAGCTACAGTTTTGGCTTGGTAGCATTGCAGCTGTTAAATTGTAGTTGTGTAGTAGCTATTTAACTACTAACATCAATGTAGTAGTTATATAGTAGCTTACTTAGTTTAATTTAAAAAATGTAGTAGCTACATAGTAGCTCTTTCACTACTACAGAGCTAAATTTAGGCATGTTAGCTATTAAGTAGTAGCTATATAGTGGCTACTGAATAGAATGTACCAACAATGTAGTCATTATTCAATCATCACATAACTACTACTTAATAGCTATAGTTTTCACTTGTTAGTGTTTTAGCTTCTAAATAGTAGCTATGTAGTAGCTATTTGGTGAATAACAACAATTCAGTAGCCATATAGTAGCTATTTAGTAACTAAAAAGTAGGGGTATGATGTAGTAGCTTAAATAGCTACTGATATAGCTACTACTTAGGGTAGCCAAATTGGCATGTTAGCTACTAATAGAAGTAAAAAGTAGCTATTTAGCTACTACTGACAATGTAGATACGTAGCTACTACATATCTATAACTTAGTAGCCAAGGTTTTGGCTTGGTAGTATTTTAGCTTGTAAATAGTAGCTGTGTAGTAGCTATTTAGCGACTAACATCAATTTATTAGCTATGTAGTAGCTTACATTTAGCTGTATTAGTTTTGCTACTACTATTAGTAGCTAACATTGGTGAAGCCACTTTTTGCTACTACATAGTAGCTACTTAGTAGCTAAGCCTAACACCTGTTACACTAGTAGCTATTTAGTAGCTATGTAGTAGTTAAATAGCTATGAAATGATAGTAGTAGCTATTTTTAGTAGCTATTTCAGATCGAGGGAACCAAATATCTATTTTGCAAGATGCACTCTTAATAATTTTACAACCCATTTATGTACTACCCTAATCTATTGGGATCCCCGACCCCATAACTAGCAGTCCTGTGGGTGTGAATGACATATTAAAAACTTGTTCACCAAGGAATAAACCATGGATATCCAAATCGAGATCATAGATATGACAAGGAAACAAGACGATAACCCATTTATACCTCTTGTAGCGATGCCTCCTTCAAAGTAGATCTGCAGCCGATCGTAACGTCTCACCCGAAAGCATGCCCCACCGATCCGACATGAAGCTGATGACCGAAACCTCCAAGGGAGTGATCTTAGACAAAAGTCAGTGCTAGCCAACCTTGGATCCGAGAAAGGGATGTGAGATGGAGAAACTCCTTTTCTCTTTCACACAATTGAGAGAAACACTTTTCTCACAAGGCAAACACACAAGAGGAGATGGAGGGCTCTTTTTTCAAACCAAAATCGCCAAACGTGTTCTCATTTGATCGATGAATGAGAGAACACTTTTCTCTGGTCAAAATGTTTTTCAAATTGATCATATAATGAAATTGGATGAAAAGATACTAATTCTCTTTTCTTAACTTCAAACGTTTTGCTAATATTGGTTATGGGATGTTGAGACCAGTCCTCCATATCCATATCTAAACCACATCAAATTAGTGAATCAACCATATCTGCGTGATATGAAGAGAAGATTCTCACTGCATTCGACTTGGTCTCGTAAAGAGAGTAGCCTCTCATGTTCCACTTTTCATAAGAGAACTATTAATCAAACTCAAGTCCAGTTCAATGAGCCTGACTTGGCTTGATTCTCACCCATCACATCACTCCTTCCAAACAATGGTCTTACCATATTGAACTAGTGTTAAGACTAAATGCCTTTCCTCTTGGGAGCTGATCGGCCATGTGCATCTTATGCACATGCGACTGCTTCATGAGCCTGCCCCATTAGTGAGTCAAGCCTTCAAAGCCAAGGTTCGGATCATATCCGAAGCATGTCCCCACCTGACTCCCAACCAACCACTTTGGTCTCCAACTTCAAACTTCAGGTGTGAATCATTAGTTTCCCAAGAGGTTGGCCACTTGTTCACAATTGAATCAAGAAAGTCATGATTTGTATCTAGAAACATCATGACCTTTTA
Source organism: Tetrastigma voinierianum (assembly GCA_016808115.1). Taxonomy (NCBI): domain Eukaryota; kingdom Viridiplantae; phylum Streptophyta; class Magnoliopsida; order Vitales; family Vitaceae; genus Tetrastigma; species Tetrastigma voinierianum. Next base: position 94,989 of record JAEQBH010001614.1, read on the forward strand.
TTGGATCGAGTCATATTTGATCAAACCCTTCCATAGGTAATACCTATGCAATGGGCCTCTTCCTGCCACCAACCTATGCCCCACTTGATTCAAAAGCATGACAAAGTAGCTCCCACCTCAAACTGGCTAAGCACCTCACATCTAGCCCACGATAAACAGCTTCATTCGAGACTCATTACTCATCAGTCATGCATCAAGACACTCTTCACAGTGATCCACTGGCGCGGATTGCAAAGATCCTGTAATGCGCGCGGTCCAGTCAGCAGGGAATCCTATCAAAATATCCAGATTTGAACATCAGAGTCATTGAACCCACACAGCACCCCAGTTTCGAGGTGGTCGAAGAAGAGCTGGGTTCAACCCATGTTTGTTTCATCTTGTGTACAGGTGCTTGACCTTTCCTATCGTTTTATGCATGCAGGTTATCTAATGTCCCGCGGCACATTTTCTCGTAGCGGCTCGGGTTCTGCAGAACAAACCCAGATCATCGTTGTTAATTGGCGTACGCTTACTCCGGAGGCTCTGTAGTTCAAAGGTGGCAGGGGCAGATGTGGAGGCACGGTACTTGGTACCAACTAACCGGTACCTGCACCCTTGCAGGAGTAGTGGCACCATACTCAAAAGATAGCGGGTACCGTACCCTGCTAGTCAGTTGAGTACTACAGCACTGCATCTGCACCACACTAACCTGCACCGTACCAACATGACCTGGGTGCGTGATTTGAGCGAATTCGATCTTGGTGCAAGGGCACACTCGTCTTTCGATCCCCACTTCGAGATCACTAATGAGGATTGTATTTAAGCCCACTTACGGCCAGAGTTAGGGGAGTTCGATTCTGGTCTGGGCCTGAACCCTGGAGTGTTTTCATTTTTCTAGGGTTTTCAGAGAGGTATTTAATCTTTTACTATACTAAGAATCAATTTTCTGTGTTAGATCTGAATGAAAGCCATAACTCAGGTTCCAGACGTATGTCCCATCAGTAGCTTTCAACTCAATGCTACATATTGAAATCCACAGAACTGATAACCATCTGCCTGGTTAGTTTAAACTCCAGTTTGAATAGTTCATAGTCCAAACCCACATCCAAGGCAACAAACCCAACTATTCTTGAGTTTGTGCGATTCAAATAAGATGAAAGATACAGTTTTCTCCTTCTTCTCTTCCTTCTTCTCTTTCTTCTTCTTCGTTCTCAGTCTGGTCCTTTCTTGTGCTGGCAGTTTTGACTTTAGTACTGTGCAGATTTCAATAGTCAGAATCGCAACCTCAGTGAACATTGTCAGAACACTTTGCCGGAGCAGGCACAACCTGAGTATTTCAACACTGCAGCAATCCAGAGTCAGTGAGTACGGAGCAAGGAAGTAAATCAACTAAACATCCTTTCTTCATGTCAACATAGCAGCCAGCAGAACCGAATCCAATGTACTGAATCCTTCAGCATTTCTCATAACTGATCCATCAGGCAATCCAGGGACCCGTCATAAAGTCAACATCAGGTATGGAATTCACTTAATGTTGTACAGCATAGTAAAGTAAGAAAGACAGAATAGTTGTTGTGATCATCCAGAACTGGTGCTTATAGTCAGAGATAAACAAGGTATGGTATTGCCTGCAAGAATCCAGGACAATCAGTTCTGTACTTAATGAGACAGCCTTAGGGAATAGAATCCTGCAATAAGAATGTCTGAAGATCGCAGAGAACACTGACAAACAGAGGCCAGGTATCGAACATCAGAAGGTGTCCACATCTTTGAAGGATCCTGTATCAAGGCAGGTAGAATGTGGAATCACACTGATGCACAACACTTTCGCATAACACACATCCGCATGAATATCATCAATCAAATGAATATACTTAAAATTGAGGTAGTGGCAGCGCTTCTTAGCGATCAGAAACATGGATGTACATAACAAACAGAAAGGTTTTATATTTCGGTAAATATAATTAGTTTAGAATGAACTGTATGATGAATCGATCAAGTTAAACCTCCACTTCCTCAAGAGAAAAAGTCAAGTTTGGAGGACACTATGGCTGAATTAGGTACGTTCCAAGTGGAAATGCAAAAGTCACAAGTGGAATTGCATAAGTCTCAAGCTCAATTTGTCAATGAAACAAAGACTTCCGGCAATAATCAATATGCTCAAATAAAAAATTTGGAAGTTCAAATGACCACCATGTTGAGTGAAAGACAATAAGGATCCTTGCCTAGTACTTCGGAAGTAAATCCTAGGAGGAAAGGCAAAGAAAATTGCAAAGCAATCACCCTTAAGAAGCGTAAGACGCTGGAAAATCTTAATCCAAAGCTGATGGGAACGAAAGAAATCAAAAGCTCTGGAACTCCTTGAATAACTGTTGGAAAGGAGCTTAAGAAAGATGATGTGAAACCCCCTGCAAAGGTTGAAAATACCCAATTGTTCCATTTCCTCAGCATTTGAAGAAAAATAGAATGGACAAACAGTTTGACAAGTTCATGAATGTGTTCAAAAAGCTTCACATTAACATCCCCTTTGATGACGTTTTAAAGAAAATGTCTAGCTATGTGAAATTCATGGACATCTTAGCCAACAAGAGGAACCAGTGATTACGAACCTGCAGAATATCATAGGAGGTAGTGTCATCTTACAAAAGAAATTTCCACCCAAGCTTAAAGATCTAGGCAGTTTCACAATCCCATGTGCTATTGGGAATTTATCTTTATAGAGCCTTTGTGATTCAAAGTATAACTGATCTTCCATTTTAAGAAGTTGAGTTCGGGGAAGAAAGGCCAACAACAGTGACTTTGCAATTGGTGGATAGGTCTCTCAAACATTCGTGGGGTATCATAAAGGATGAACTTATTAAGGTTGATAAATTCATATTTTCGACTGATTTTATTATTCTTGATATGGAAGAAGACAAGGAGATCCCTATCATTCTTGAAAAGTCGTTTTTAGCTATCTATAGAGCTTTAGATTAATGCAAGAGTTGAGATTAAGAGTACAAGAAGAGGAAGTCACATCTTACATCGTTCTTTTAATGCCAAAACAACATCCGCATGAGAGTGATAGCTGAAATGTATCAATGATTTGGTGGAGGCGAGAAACAGCTGGCAATACCGACCCCTTAGAGACTAGCTTGTTAAGCATGGAGACTCAGAGGGTTGACTGATGAAGAAGCAAAGTGTCATGAAGGATTCTTCAAGATAACAAGAGGAAATATTTTGAATATTTGAAGAAAGTTCAACCGTCATATCCTTCAATAAAAAGCTCCAATTTTAGAGGAAACCACTAATAGCTCACTCGATATGATTATCTTGAATTTCATCCACTTCATTGACTATTATCTCCCTGCTATTTCTTGACCACTAAAGAAGAAAAAGTTGTTAATAGTAAGCCGAGAGCACAAGTGGAGTGGCTTGGTTGGTCCCTACCTTGCTATAAAATGGAATTCGACACTCTATGTGCATGCATTGTATTTTATTAGAAGAGGATAAGGCAATGGCTAAAGGCACAGTTGAGACTCAATCAAGCAATGAAGGAGGTCATGAGAAAAGAAGTTCTTAAATGGATTGACCCCGGTATCATTTATCCCATATCAGATAGATCTTGGGTTAGTTTGGTTCAAGTTGTGCCCAAAAAAGGGGGATGACAGTTATTAAGAACAAAATTAGTAATGAGTTGATTCCCACAAGAAAAGTGAGTGGTTGAAGAATATGCATTGATTATAGGAAGTTGAATAAGGCTACAAGAAAGGACCACTTCCTCTTATACTTCATTGATCAAATGTTGGACCGCTTGGTGGGACATGAATATTATTGCTTCCTTGACGGTTATTCAGGGTATAATCAGATTGTTATTGCCCTAGAGGATCAAGAAAAGACTACATTCACTTGTCCATATGCCATATTTGCCTTTAGGAGAATGCCCTTCAGATTGTGTGCAATGTTGGGTACATGCATGTAAAAGGATTTCATGGTCTTTATGATATATAGTCAGCACTGTAATTAAAGTATTTACACACTTCTCCACAGCTTGGCACCTCCTTTTGATTCTTGTCTTAAGAATCCTGAAGTCGGGTCTTGAAGCATTGTGAAACCAACTTTGTTCTGAATTGGAGAAAAATTTTATGGTAAAAGAGGAATTATTTTGGGGCATTTGATTTATGGAAGAATTGGATAAAAAAAAATTGAAACTATTGAAAAGTTTTCGCCTCCTACTTTGGTTAAGGGAATTGGAAGCTTTCTAGGTCATGCTGGGCTTTATAGGAGATTTATTAGAGACTTCTCTAAAATTTCTAAGCTATTACCAAATCTCCAAATGCAAGGGGTTCCATTCAAATTTGATGGATACGGGCACGTTTTTCCAGCAATTTAAAGAAAAGCTCATACTGCGTCGATTGTCGAGCACCATATCAGAATCTTTTGAAATGATGTAAGTACGTTGTAACCACAAAGGGGTGTGGGCTGTTTTAGGCTACCGAAAAACAATATCTTCCATGAAATATATGATTCGTTAAATGCGGTAGGTTGTGCCGGAATCAACAATATTTATAAACCCATCTTAATTCGCCGTGAGCATAGCTTATCAAGAAGATATCAAGCTCTGTGGTCGAACATTGTGGGATGGGTTTTCTCGTAAGTGATTTGGCAATATCAAAAGGTAATTTCACTTGATTAGGGGTGTTTTAAAATAGTGAGGGTTGATGATTTGCAACCTGAAAATAAAACCAAAGCAAATACAAAGAATTCCCTTGAAGCATCGCTACTCAGGTTGAGGTCCTAAGGTAATGAGAGGTTCTCGTCCTTTTCTCGTGATTTGGGAGATGACCTATATAGTCATTTCCCATACCAGATCTTCATTCTGCCTATAAAAACTAAACTCCCAATAATTTTCTTGAAATATAGTATTTATTGAGCATAAAATGCCTCATGATAGTGAAAAACACATCCCCCAAATCTACTCCCACAAGAATCAATAGAAGGCAACTAATGAATCTCAATGGATTTAGCAATAAAGCATCCACTCGAACCCTAAAAAGCCCAAACACAGGTTAATCAAGGTACATTTAAGAGATTTAAACCTATAGTGGAGAGATGGAATATAAAGACAATAATGTTTAGATTAAAAATAGATAACCAACATTTTACCTCAAAACCCTAGCCTAGTAGCCCTCATCTTCAAGGATGGAGGGGGGTTAGCCAACCATCCCTTGAGTTGTCATCCTCAAGGGGTGTTTGGCAGCTGAGAAAGTGGAAGAAAGGGAGAGAAAATGAAGCAAAAGAAGAAAAACGGGAAAACTCCCGCCCAACACCGTGTATTCACACAAAGAAAGCTAAAATCAAGATCCGGCCATAAGATTTCATTGAGCTGTACCAAATAAGCAAAAATACAAAAATATCCCAAACCCATAATACATGATTAGTACACAAATCATACTGAGCTATACCACAAATGCAATGGGACATGGACCTTAATGTGCAATCAAAGACCTTGCTTGATTAGTACAATGTTGTTCAAAACCTACAATAAATGTGTCAAAATAGCACTTTGGGCACTAATCACTCCCCCAACCGGCACATTGCTAAACTTGAGTACAAAACAGAAACAGTAGAGAGCAAGCAAAATAATAACAAAATTTTGTTCTAAAAAAAAAAAAAATTGTATTTCAAAAAGTAAGTGGATGAGTAATAACCACAGAACCGTCAGAACCTCGCCAGAATCCACATCAAATATAGTGGATGTCATACAAAATTCAGTATCAAAAGAGTTTTCTAGAGAATCAACTTGTAAATACAAAACTGGCGTTGAGTATGATTAGTTTTCCAATAACAACTGCCAAATCGCACTTTCCCTAACCAAGCTACTTCGCTCAACTGGCAATTAACCGACCTAAATAGATCGTGTGACTTGCCCTTATCCATAATTCTTTTTGTGTTGTAGGGTGCAATGCTGAGGAATCATGTAACACCCAGGAATTTGTATAGGTCTAAGTTAGGGAAAATAATAATGACAGGAATTTGTAAAGGTATAAGTTACGGAAAATAATAATGACAGAATTTTTATAGGCTACTGCTATGAAAATACTAATATAACAATGACGCTATAGAAAATAATGATAACCAATTAGACGCAGAAATAATAATGAAGAACCAATTAGACGTTATGGAAATAATGATAATTCACTCGACGTTATGAAAATAATAATTTACTTCAATTAGTAATTAATTAATTACTTTAATGAACGGACGTTATGAAAATAATAATAATTCAATTGGGTGATTGAATAATTACTTTAATGAAAGAACGTTATGAAAATAATGGTAATTCAATTAGTAATTAATTAATTAATTTAATGAAAGAGGTAAAAGGTAATTTTCCAATAGATACTTCTCGCGATAAATCGGAAAAGAGCAAGAAAATCCTTTGCTCATCTTTGAATTTCTCTCCTGGTCGGTAGAATTCTATGACTGCACGCTTCTGGATCTCAGTGGTTTAAAGAACAAATTTCAGGTAAGATCTTCCTTATTTATTTTTTCAGATTTCAGCTAGATTCTTAAATTTCTTTCACTGGATCAACCCCAAGAAGCAGATCGGGGATTACACTTTCGTTTTAGAAATAAAATAAAATAAAGACGGCACATAACGAATTACTGGTATAATATGCAACGAAAAGTAAAAGAAGAAAAGAAACATGTTGAATTGTAGAGATGAAATGTGAGTATACGCATAAGTAGGTCGGAAACAAATGATATATCTGCATGATTTTGATATTGGTATAAGTAAAAGATAAAAGGAAATGTGGTAAAACCAAAAAGTTATTGATATGAAATAAGTCTTGAAAAACTTAGGTATAAGAAATCTAAGAAATTCGATTCATGACGGATGCTTGAAAAAAAAAAATGGCATAATGTTAGATATTCAAGATTTATTTAGAAAAGAAAATAAATATTTGAGTATAATTATTGAAAGTAAAGTGCTGAATTTTATAAATATATGTATTTGATATATTTAAAGATATATATTTTTGGTAAGTAAATATTTTATTAAGGATTGAGATTTTATTAGATAGAATATGATTAGAATAATTATTTAGCAATTATAGGAAATAAGATCCGTTAATAATACTTGTTGTCGTGGCATGATAAATTGTTAGGTAAAAAGGCTTATATGTGTATTGTGTAATAATATAATTTGTCAAATAGTATTAATATTATTTTCTTTCTAGTAAAGATTTAATGACAAGAAGATAAAATAAATAAATTATTAAAAATAAGATCCGAAGAATATGATTTTTTATAAAATTTGTAAACTACCTAATTCAAATAGTTATCATTTGAACAGCTTGTCATTACGTTTGAGGTGAACAAAAATACACATCATTGTTAAGAATATCAAATTAGGGAAAGTTTTAAGTATCAAATACACTGACATAATTTCTTCCATTATTTTAGGAGTAAATATTTCATTGAGGTGAAATTCTTCTGATTAGCTATTTCAAAGCTTTTGGGTACCCTTCTTTGAGGTAAGTGGATTCTTAACATGCCTTTCGAAAATTATCATTTTATATATATGTACGTGTATGACACAATGTAGATTTAAAAAAAAATTGTTTGTTTTTACTTCATTTGAGGATGAAAAATTTTGTTTTAATCGAATTATATATAATCTTACTACGGAAAAAGTTTTTACTTGTTTTATTTATTTTGATTATCCATGGATCAAGAAAGTAGTTTTGCATGATTTCACTTTTTTTGAGATTTGTTTGTTTACGAAAGAAAATGGAGATAATGGCGTTTTGTAATTTGAAATTTGAATGAAATATTTGACTCGTTGTTCAGTTCCTCGTTAATGGGGAATAATAGTCGACACTATTCTGCCCTGCCAACTGGATATAATATTGACCTTTACATTGTCTTGGTGGGGAATGTAATTGATTTGGAACCCCAGCCTCTAGGGGTTTCGACAGAGGTTACTAAGACTAGTAGTGTTTGGTTCCGTCCACCTTAAAAGGAACACTCATTAGCCACCCATTTGAAAGTCCTATTACAACTGGGCACCATTTGATGGTCAATAATGCAGAAAATATATTGAAATGTATTTGATTTTGGATTTGATAAGGAAAGTGTTTGAATCAAAATTTTGATATGAAATGTTAATTACATTTCATATGAAACCGACTTAAATGGATGTGAACGTTTTTAAAGTATATTTTGTTAATGTTCCAACTTATTTTTGAATCAAAAGTTTTGATGAAAAACATCTCCTATTTGTTATATGATTGAAAATTTTTTTATCCATGAAAATGTATTAGTATTTCTTATTGAGCTTTAAGCTCACTCCCATTCATTGAAATATTTTCAGGTACTTTTAGTTTCCGCGAGGAGTGATGGCTAGGTTGGGGATTCGTCATCATTAGGATTTGATTAGAACTTTATGTTGGATCATGTTGAACTAATAAGTTCATGTTTATGTGAAATGTTGGGTTTGAGTTAATTGAGAAAGTCACTGATGATAACATTCGCTTTTTATATTAATAAAAAGTTAGATTAGAGATCCCAGAAATACTTGCCATTTCTGAATCAAAGCTCAGAATGACAACATAATACAACTAGATTTGATATTTAGCAATTTTTGGCTCGATGAAATTTTTGAATTTGGAGAATTGATGAATTTAGAAAGTTACAAGATTTTACTTTGTTATATTTTGGTAATTAGACAAAAATCCAAGCATAAGGAAGGTTAGTGTCGCTTTCACACTTCAAACCTTCGTGTCAAGGATTGAGGGGGTGAACTGATAGTCATGCCCCTAGGTGGGCTTCGGTGTGACAGAGTGGTAATGAGCTATAGGTTTATGGGATTTTAATGGGAAACTTATTTGAAGTCATTCTATGGGGATAGAAGCTGAGTGACGTGGTTAGCTTGATAGTTCATCCGCTTGTGTATCTCTTAGCATTCTTACAAATGTATGTGTTAGATAATTGATTTCTTGGTGACTAGTTTAAAGTTCACTACACTCTTTGCCTTTTGTTTAGTTTTGTTGGTTTAGTGAATATACTTTTATCAATATGAATTATGATTTGAATTAGTCACTTTTCGGGACACAAAGTCATTATGATAATACAGTACTATTAGTTACTTTAATATTAGAATAAGAATATTGAAATTGACTTAATACTCTCTAAACATTAAGGTTTTTATTCATTTAAGTACGAATTAAGAGCTTACTACCTTTTTTATTTGTTGATTGTTTTGGGAAAATATTGTCTTTCCATATTCTTAGTTATCTTGAGTTTAGAGTCATGGAAACATGTGGATAAATTGTTACTCTATAAGCTAAGCCTTGCTGCAGTTATTCGCTTAGGAATGTTGTTAAGTGCTCGTCATACTCATTTGATATTTAACACCAAATCAGAAAGATCCATTGTTATTAAAGTTTCAGTTTCCTCGATTTATTGATTACTACAATAAATATTAAGAGATCTCTAAGATTATCTACTTTCAAATATATAAAGCAGTTAATGATTGTAATTAGGATAACATCACAGAGTTGAATGTAGTTCAATTGGTAGCAAATTTTTTTATTTTGATTATTTCATTGGGTTTTAAAAGATTGTTTTGCATAATGATGTCTTTCTTATTAGATTTGTGTTGTGTTCTTATGCAACATGGAAAAATTGATATATACTTATAGACATTTGAAATTTTAAGATAGAGAAACTACTCCTTATTGTGGATTTAGAAGTTAGATAAAAATGATTCATGCACTTAAGATATGAAGACATTTTTTTATTATGATATACTCATAGTTTATGAGAGTTTGAAGTCTCATTTTCTGCAAAATGATTTTTAAGCAAGAAATAGAAGATATTGGATACAATTACTTAGAGATTATGATGACATTATTCAAGACTAATAAAACAATGAGAATCTTGTGATTTATGCCTTAAATAGAAAAATATTTTGATTCCTTGAAATCATTTGTGACGCCTAGTCCCTGGGTCTGCTGACTACCCACAACTCCGCTGGAGGCCCACGCTCCATGTCACAGCACACACACACACAGATGTAATAAAATACATGTGTCCATACATCCATCCCAGTAAAAAAATAAATAATTAATTGGTAATAATAATAGTTTCCATGCTTGTTCTGCCAAAAGATTTATACATTACAAATATTTACCCAAAGCCACACTGCTTTCTCTCAAAGGCTACCTCTACCGAAAGAGCGCCGTCTCCTGATAGTCTCTCGCATTCTAGTGTCCTATCGACTGGCATGTGCCCAGAGAAAGTTCCTACAAGGGTTACTCCTGACCTAAAAATGCATATACAATGGCATATATAAACAAATCAATCACATTCCATACAATTATTTACTATTATATGAAATGTCTATATCATGAATGAGATGCAACCTCATGTCACGCAATCTAAGTCCTAACTGACTTCACACCTGGAAATGCCATGTGAATAAAACCCAGTCACACTGACAGTTCACGAATCTCTAGCCTTAATTATCAAATTCTTTTTCCTTTGTGGGCCACGGATTCGGTTTACATCGCAGACACGCACGCCTTTCAACATTTTCACGAACTTACATCGCCGGATTCATGTCTAACCGTGAATAACATTTGGGACTTTCACCCGGGGATCTACCCTAACTTGCTCCGCCTAAAACAGGTAATTTATCATTTTGATCATTTTACACACTCGTGAAACTCTACTGATTTTGTCCCATTTTTCCGGAAGTTCACTTAATTCATTCACCAACACCGGTAAATAAACTACAAATCTGCAGACTCACACTAATTGATGACAGATCCGCAAAAAAGTATATGAAATGCACATGATGTCAATGCATTTTCCTCATGTTACAGCATGAATGAGCACTACATGAAACATTTATACACCATGGACAATTACAATTTTTATTAATCTACCTCCATGCAAACCATGTTAATACATCAAATAGCATGCATCATTTCACATTTCACACACCATGTTATTCACTCAAGCCATAACACATACCAGGTCTCCAAAATTTAAAACCATTCAATGTGGCACTTTAATTGTCCTTCACAAACATGAACCTATTCTTGGTTCCAAGCATTATTATTACTACAACAACAAAATCTCATAAAGATCTAGAAACCTCAGCGAATTAAACTCCTAACTCCCACAAGCCATGACTGTGCTAAACTGTCATGAAATCCATACCTTGAATCCCAAAGCTGGAACTAATTTGCTACTGGGCTCCTAAGGTTAACCCCTACCATTGCAAAGCCTGGGCTAAAAAGTAAACTAAGTAGGAAAATATCTCATCTTCTTAGAGTTTGTCGAAACTCCAACTTTTCAAAGTGTCCACATCGTAGATCCCATCAAGGCACCAACTTTAGTCCTCGAACCTGTCGAATCACACTCGCCCAAAGCCTGGAAACTCTTCCTTTCTTTCCTCCTTTCTCCTTTTCCTCCCTTTTTCTCACAGAACCGTTTCTTTCTTTGCTCCTTCTTTTCTTTTCTTCTTCCTTTTTGCTTTATTTTCTCATTTTCCTTCATTTTCCTCATTTTATCTTCTCCTTTGTCATTTTCTCCCTTTTTTGGAGCAAACCACTATTCGTCAGTGCGGAGAAATTTCTCTCCATTTCAAACCATTGTGGCTAACATTCCATCCTCTGCAGATTTTTATTTTAAGACGATCATCAACCCATTACAACATGGCAACAGAGAAGCACATGATCTATTTCAAATACAGACAACAGAAGATCTTCACATTAGCGTCACCCCTCGAGGTTCAGTATCTCCTTGGCAAACTTCGTCGAAGTAAAATACTCCTAACAACTCACCAAAATGAAAACTGACCACTCGAATTGTCGAATGATATGGTGGCTAACTGGCGAGGGACGTATTTCAATGGAAAAGTCCGTTTCATCATCCGAGGTCTAGAAATACTGATTTTCAGCCGAAATTACTATTTTACCCTTTACCCAAAATCTTGGATTTTCTAGGTTTCACACATTTAAGGTTGTCGCAAACGATTATTATATGATTTGAGATGTTTACAAGTCCATGTCATACCTTTGGATTTTAGAGTTCTATGTTGAGCATTATAGTGCAACTAAACTTGTTTGGAGAATTAAGATCTTATAAGAAATTATTTGAAACTAGTTGAACTTTGGAACAATTGTTCGTGGTTTAATAAGATAATAAGATCTGAAATTTGGGATTAGACTTAATGTCTTAAATAATTGAGACATAAGGAGACAACTTTGAAGAGGTTTATTACTTGCTTTACGATCTAAATTCCTAAAAGGATGCAAAAGTATAAATATTTAAGACAGAATTTTGATGGTCATATATGAAGCAAGGCATTACATTATTCAGACTCGGGTTTAGTGTGATCAGATATGGAGGCTTACATCAAAGACCTAATAGTACTTGCAAATCTACTTTTTATTTCTAAAATGAGCGTGGAAACTTATTACAATGGATTTTGTGATAGGGTTACCAAGAACCTTAGTTGATGACAATGTTTCATTACGATGGTTTATTTATAGATAAAGTCTAATAATTTTTCTATCGGATTAGCTTCTCGATATTATGAGATTTTGATAATGTAAGAATATTTGATCATGGTATGTAATAAGAATTCTTATTTTACTTTTAGATTTTGACTGCTAAAAAAATAAAAAAATCAAAGTACTAAGTTAGCTTTATAGTAGTTCAGATTTCGTTCAAATAATTAATTATAAAAGCAATCGTGAAGTTGAAGCCATTTGTCGAGATATACTGTTTTAGACTGAAAGCCAAATCAGAAACACTCATCACTCATTTCTGAGTTCTACTCTTTGGGTTAAATTCTTTCTTGTAGAATAGTGTTTGCTAGGCAATGAGATTATATCTTCAGAAAGGTTTATGGTAGAAGTTTATGATCCCCTATGTGTTATGATCATATTGGAGAAAAAAATAAAAATTAACACATGAACTTGTGTAATTGACTACTGAAAGGATAATCCCGATTGAAGAGAATTTGGAAGAAAATCAAGGTACACACAAGTGTTATGTTGATAATCCCAAGCAATATTCGGTATTTGAATTTGATGATTATGTTATCTTAAAGTTTGCTTATTAAGTTAAATTGAGATATTTGGAAGTTTGAAAATCTGTTGAGAAAAGGAAAACTCAATCCTCGATTTGTGGGCCTGTTTGAAATATTAGAGAAAGTAGGTATCTTAGCATATAAAGTAGCCTTAAGCCCTATACTTACTCCAAGATTCATTACAGGGTTTTATGTTTCGAATCTTGGAGGAAATATGTTTTCGATGCTTCTCATGTTATGGGAGTTGGAACCTATTTACTTTTTGAGGACTTGACCTATGAAAAGTTCGCTCAAATTGTGGATGTGATGTGAATAAGGTTCTACGACATGTCGTTGTCAAGTTATAAAGTCTAATGGAGCAACTATAAGATCCAAGAGGCCACTTGGGAGTTAGAAGAAGAGTTGAGAGAAAAGCATCCTCAATTATTTCAAGACTTAGGTATGTCAAGTTTAGAGGACTAAACATTTATAAAGGAGGGGAGAATGTAACACCCAAGAATTTGTATAGGTCTAAGTTAGGGAAAATAATAATGACAGGAATTTGTATAGGTATAAGTTACGGAAAATAATAATGACAGAATTTTTATAGGCATACGTTATGAAAATAATAATGATAATTGAATTAGACGTTATGGAAATAATGATAATTCAATTAGACGTTATGAAAATAATAATGGTAATTCAATTAGTAATTAATTAATTACTTTAAATGAAAGGACGTTATGAAAATAATAATAATGGTAAATTCAATTAGTAATTAATTAATTACTTTAATGAAAAGAACGCAGGAAATAATAATTTGCAATTCAATTAGTAATTAATTAATTAATTTAATGAAAGAGGGTAAAAAGGAAATTTTCCTAATAGATACCCCAAGTATAAATTGAGTAAGATAAGAAAATCCTTCTGCCTCATCTTTGAATTTCTCTCCGCCGGTAGAATCTTTTTAGGACGACGGCCAGAGATCTAGGGTTTGGAAGAACAAATTTCTAGGTGCAAGATCTTCCTTATTTTATTTTTCTAGATTTTTTTGATGATTCTTTAATTTTCTTTCGCCTTAGATCAACCCTGAAGAAGTTAGATTTTGATTACACTTTCTTCTTTAAAAAATAAAATAAAATAAAGATTGGTGGTGTCATACTGAATTACTTTGAGTATGAGAATGAAAAAGTAAAAGAAAAAAAAAGAAACATAAGTTGTGACTTCCTGTAAAACCCGTCCGTTGACTACCCGTCAACCCGTGAATACAAGTGGATGCTCTGCACCCGACGCCACTTCAGAAAATCGCAGTCTCCTTTGTACGGAGAGCTCTTTCCCAAACAATGCATATTCCTGCATATTCTATCCCAAACAGGGCAATATAATCCAATATATCCAATCACATGCAATACTACCACTGGGGCTCATAAACAATACTCAATATACATACCAACTATGAATCCAACTATATACCCAATAGTTACAAGAGTTAATATGCTTTTACTCTTATACAACATATATCAAACTTATAGAGTTCTAATACATGTTTTAAATCAAAGCCACAACCCGGCTTTCTTCTAATCTCAGCCTCTAGGACGAGACGTCCCCTCGCACGCTCCCTGTACCTGTAAAATAAAGGGGGGTCCCACGACGGGGTGAGCTAATGCTCAGTAGGAGAATCGCCCTGGGCTGGCCACTCACCACCTATGCGCAATGTTCCACTCTAAAACACACATTCAAGCAAATGCATGATCCTACTCTTGAATGCCTGGCATATCAACTCGCATCCCGAGTTCGTTTCACACTCGCCAAGCCTCGTATGAGAATTATTGTTTTGTTAGTTTGCGGACAACCCGATGAGTATATATATCAATTAGGCCGCTCTCGACGATTGATATATTATTTGTTTGTGGACTACTCCGATGAATATCAATTGGGCCGCTCCGACGATTGATATTTTTAATTTGGACTACCCGATAATTAATATTTTTAGACAACCCTCTGAACCGTTTTCTCTAGACTCATTCATGCACTTACTCCCATAGTCCTAGGGTGTTCCAAAGGCATATGAGCCACAGGCGCTCCAATACAACTCTAATCACATGCAAATATATAAAACCTTGAATATACTCGCATAATTCAAATCACACAATCATGTTATGTAATTATACATTTCATCACATCAAAATTAGCTCACTTGGGCTAATGATCAAACACGAGCAATTTACTTGAATTACTCGACCAAAACACATATTCACACAAAAACATATTTTCGTGTCACTAGATTCCCGTGAACAAAGAAAAACCTAGGTTTCATCGCTCAAACACACATCCATTCATCGGCTCACTTCAGGAACCCGGTTTCACGGTCATCTCCGCCTCATCCAATCAATATATGATTAACACCAAAACACACAATTTCACACTAACATCACCGTGGAACGTCACGGCCGTCCATTTTGTTTTCAAAATTTTGTATCAATTCGGGTCCCAAGGTTTGAGACTGAACATCAAACGTGCCCCTCACTCGCCATTCTACCTCAAACATTCGTGAAACACTTAAAATGGGAATAAAACTCAAGTAGGAGAAACCCCTACCTCAAGGAGCCTGAGGAACTCCCTAAATCCGGCACTCCACAAGCCCCTCTCCGTCAGAGTAGTGTTCTCCTTCGTCCCGGCTACATCAAGCCGACGGCCTGGACGCATGTATTTTTAGAGAGAAGTTCTCTCTCTCTCTAAAATCCTCTCAAAAAATGGCTACTGTAAGAAAAAATCCCCATCTCACGTTTTAGCTTGTGTCATAAGGAGGGAGATGGCACTATTCCCTTTTTTGGCTTTATTCTCATTAAAACAAATCCTAAAATGACCATTATGTCCCTTTTTTCTCCCGCTTTCTTTGACATTCTATTTACCCTACTGGTCCATTTTTATTATTTCCTCTACTCATACCACTTATGGTACATGAGTACTTGTTATATGTGACTGTCAGATCAAAATCAAGCTTATCGCACCTCGAAACACGATGCCCTAAAACGCGTGCCACCCCAATTGTTCGAATATTACGAAATTTTACGTAAGCATCCAGATTTTCGAGACGATTCCAACTGGTAGAACCGCTTCATCATCCGAGATCTAGAGAATAAATTACAGATTTTTTTGTACGAATAATAATTTTGTAACGAATTACGATTTTGCCCTTTTCCGTAAATTGGAATTTCAGTCTTACATAAGTGGGAATTGTAGAGATGAACAGTAGTATATGGCAAGTAGGTCGAAAAGTCAAAATGATATATTTGCATGATTTTGATATTGGTATAAGTAAAAAGACAAAAGGGGAATGTGGTAAAAACCAAAAAGTTATTGTTATGAAATAAGTCTTGAAAACTTATATAAGAAATCCATGAAATTCGACCATGACGGAGGCTTGAAAAAAAAAGGAATAATGTTAGATATTCAAGATTTATTTTAGAAAAAGAAAAAATAAATATTTGAGTATAATTTTTGAAAGAAAAGGCTAAATTTGTATAAATATATGCATTTGATAAGTATTTAAAGAATATGTATTTTGGTAAGTAAATATTTTATTATGGATAGAGATTTTATTAGATAAGGAATATGATTAGAATAATTATTTAGCAATTATAGGAAATAAGATCCGTTAATAATACTTGTTGTCAAGTATGATAATTGTTAGGTAAAAAGGCTAAATGTGTATTGTGTAATAATATAATTTGTAAAATAGTATTAATATTATTTCTTCTTGTAAAAGATTTAGTCTCGGATTAAGAGCATAAAATAAATAAATTATTAAAATAAGACTTCGAAAGGAATATGAGTTTTATAAAATTTTCAGAAAAACTACCTAATTCAAATAGTTATCATTTGAATAAATATCAATATGTTTGAGGTGAACAAAATACACACAGCAGAATATCAAATTAGGAAAGTTTTGGGTTAAGAATAAATAAGTAATGATGATAGTTTCTTCCTTATTATTTTAGAGAAATATTTTATCATAATAAATTCTTCTGATTCGCCATTTCGTAGCCGCACTTCTTCGAGGTAAGGGATTCTAATACGTACCTTTTCGAAAATTATCATTTTATATATATATGTACGTAAGGGATATTAATGCAGATTTAAAAAAAAAAATTGTTTGTTTTTACTTCATTTGAGGATGAAAATTGTTTTAACTGAATTATATATAATCTTGGTTTATGAAAAACTTTACTTGTTTTATTTATTTGATTATCCATGGATCAAGAAAGTAGTTTTGTATGATTTTACTTTTGAGATTTGTTTGTTTACGAAAGAAAATGTGGAGATATGGATGTTTCAGAATTTGAAATTTGAATGAAATATTTGACTCGGTTAGTTTCGCCCTCAAGTAGAACGGAATAATAGTTGACACTATTCCGACCGCCAATGGGATATAATAGCTGACCTTACATTTTCTCGGGTGGGGAATGTAATTGATTTGAACCCCAGCCTTTAGGGGTTTCGATTAGAGGTTACCAGTACTAGTAGTGCTCGTTCGTCCACCTTAAAAGGAACACTATGCTAGCCACCCCATTTGAAATCCCACATAACTGGCACCATTTGATATTTGATGACCGAGAAAATATATTTGAAATGTATTTGATTTGATTTGATATGAAAGTGTTTTGAATCGAAATTTGATATGAAATTGTTTCCGATCACATTTGATATGAAACCGATTTGAAATGGGATGAGAACGCTTTGTAGTATATTTTGTTAATGTTCCAACTTATTTTTGAATCAAAGTTTTGATGAAAAACATCTCCTATTTGTTATATGATTGAAAAGTTTTATTCATGAAAATGTAATAGTATTTCTATTGGAGCTTTAAGCTCACTCCCATTCGCTGGAACATTCAGGTACTTTAGTTTCCGGGAGGAGTGATGGCTAGGTTGGGGATTCGTCATCATTAGGATTTGATTAGAACTTTATGTTGGATCATGTTGAACTAATAAGTTCATGTTTATGAAATGTTGGGTTTTGAAAGTTAATTGAGAAAGTCACTGATGAGATAACACTGCTTTGGCATTAATACAAAGTTGGATTTGAGAGATCCTAAATATTGTTATATTTTGAACAGCTTTATATGACATGCATAACTGAGATTTGGATATTTAGAAGTAATTTTTGTCGGCACGAAATTTTGAATTTGGAGAATTGATGAATTTAGAAAGTTGCGCATTTACTCTAAACATGTATTTTGGTAATTGGACAAAAATCCAGTTACAAGGAAGGTTAGTGTCGTTTCACACTTCAAACCCTGCTGAAGGCCGTGGCGTGGGAATCTGACAATCATGGCCCTAGGGTGGTTCTGGCGCGACAAATCGACTTCACCAAAGTCCACACCGGATCTACCGATGACTCGTGAACCAATTAAGGCTTAGCACTAAGTCACAAGGATTTTTCAAACCACAAAATCTTGAGTTTCACTCTCTGACTTCCCCGAATTGACTCAGAGACTCCAACACCTACAACTTGCTATACCTCACTTATCCACCCGTGTAGTGAGCACTAAGTCGGTGGCTCCCAAATCCGCGCCTAGGGCACTGTGCTTAAAGACTTTCGCCATATACCCTCGACCTTGCTTCCTGTTTCTACAAAAGCTGCAATTTTCTTTCTTTTTTCTTTTTTCTTTTTGTTTTTCTCTTCTTTTTATTTTGGAAGAATCATTGGCCTTCTTTTCCTGGGGATCCTTAACCTATTGAAGGTAGTAAATGAAACTAGGATAGGCTTTTGCAAGATTTAGGAGGTTAGGCAGTTTTTTAGTTTACTGTTGAAACCATATTTGTACAGTGTGTGATTAGCTAGAGGTGGAAGAAAAAGGTTGAAAGCATTAAGAATTTAAATGATCATCCACTTAATTAAGCATGGAACCAATCTAACATCAACAACATTCGATAATGTTTCAATTTTTCACACTACGGGCTAGACAAAACACAAAAAAAAAAAAAAAAAAAAGGGGTCAATTTCAGAAATTGTGTTTCATGAGTCAGATATATGTATAAAAGATATACGACTTTATTTTTCGCCTTACAAAAGAAACTCATTTCAAACTTAACAAACAACGACACAAATAGAAACTAAACAACAAGTCATTAATCTTCACAAAAAAACTTGCTCAAAATAGCAACAAAACATGAATGTAAAAGCCACTTCCTTCGCTAACTCACCCCCCAACCAAATGTCTCATTGTCCGCAATGGGGCTCGGATTGGAAAGTTAGAGAAGGAAGTGCTACCTCCTCAATGGTGAGAAGCCAGGCGTCATCTCTCGCATGGGCAAGCTGGAGGAGCTGGGTCGTATGAAGTCGGAGGAGAATTTGTCGGGCCACTCGAGGATGATCCTCGAAGAGGCCCGGGCAGGTATTAATGGAGAGACAGGAGGCGTGCTCATGTGACTCAACCGCACGAGGACGGCGTGGTTCTCGCGCGCAGAGGTGGTCCGAATGACGGCCCTATGCGTGTCATCCTCTCAAATTTAAGGCTATATAGCCGCAAAGATGTCGACTGGCCGAGAAGCGTGCAACCCAGATCCATAATAGCGAGAAAAATCCCGAGTGGATATGGAGATATGCTGCGGTTGAGGCGCTGATGTACTAGGTCCAACTGACACTGTAGGAGCTGGAGGCACTAGAGGTGTAGAGGATGCCGGTGACGTAGGTAATGGAGCAGTGACTGCTGGAGCTGCGGATGGTGCAATATGGGGCCTCAGACCCTCTACAGATGGCCAACTCGCTATATCCCCGCCTATGTCCCGAGGTGGGAGGTTCCAGCACCCGGCAGGAGATCGCCACCTTTTCAATAAAGAAGAATGGCCTCGGCACGTTAGCTACTGCCTGAACAGCTCAGCAGGAAAACCCAAATGCTCTAACACCTGACATAATAGCCTCGGAAACAGGAGAGGTAATGGTTAATCCCGGGTTAGGTTCCTGCGGTGGACCTTGTCCTCAAAGTGGAACAAGGATGTCATGAAAAGCTTAAAGTGTGGTCGAACTAAAACCTTCTGATGCGACATGGGAGCTTCCGCACAGCTCATCTCCATTGCATTTTTATGGGTTGATGCTGAAGAGGTCAGACCGCAAAGATATGGTCGATAAGGAGCATTACCAGGGAAGTCAAGTTTCGAAAAGTATGCACTTTTTGTTACGTCTCTGGATAATATGCGAACCATCTCTCTAGGCAAGGGGTGGGGCCACAGCCTATAGTCAGCCGAGTTGGCTAGGACAGCAGGGAAATGGAATGCGGCTGCAATATCGGTTACTCATGCCCCGCAGCCTATCAATCGAGAAATGGATAACAAAGAGGGATGAGGTAATTCTCTGGATGTCATGGTATTGTAGAACTCGATGACTACCTAGGGGTAGAAGAACCGACGCGAGGTCATAAAAGGCTCCAGGGAGTACCGCTGCACAAGCCTCATGGAATCTCTGAGCTCGGGATCAGCAGCAAAAGTTGGAAAATCATAATATGTCTCCGCAGTTGCACTTCTGGGTACTGCACCCAAATCGGCTCACGGGGCCGCACGGAAGAAGGTGCCTGATAATGTAGCTGTGAGACATCCGTGTAGGTCAATAGTCGTCCCCCAATAGTGGTGAATGGGGCTCATGTGGCCTCGAATAGATGACTTGCTCGGACCAGAAGTCCGAGCTCTGGTTGGAGGTGGGGCTCTCCGGGATGGCCGCGGGTGAGTAGGAGATGGCGGAGAGGCCCAACTCGTGTATCAAACCTGCGAGGGGCGTATGCAGGCAACAAAGAGCATGAGATGCGAGCAACCGAGCAGAGGAGTGCTTTGCTCTACGATTGGGGTGGAGAGAAAAGAGCGAGGCCTAAAAATTGTGCCCTCCATGTGTCTTGGCCATGCTCGATTGGTGGAAGAGATAGAGAGTGGTGGAGAATTTCGCCTTTCTCTTCTTTCAAGCACAAATTTGCAAACCAAAATACCAAAAATTATGAGAGAATGTGCAATTGAAATGAGAAAATTATAAAGAAAACAAATCTAAAATTAAGAAAATTATGTAAACTACAAATTAAACTTAAAGTAAAGAAAAATAAAATTTAATAAAATTGAGTGGCTTCTCATGTTACCGTAGAAACCACTCCTACTCAGGTATCTCTTTAGGTTCATGGCGGATCAAGGAGGAGAAGTCCTCCATGTATGCTTTTTGTGAGGTGAATCAAGAAGCAGATTTTAGCTTTTCTTTGTTTTAAGCACTCTACCTCTTCTAGTGGTGTCGGGAATCATGGTATCGAGGAGGATCGAGGCACTGATTCTCCATCAAACACTTCATTGTTCTTCATTAATTCCTCTGTAGCTTTGTGAGCACCATGTTTTCCTCAAGATTAAGCAATCAGTGTATTTCATCCGCTCTTTGCTCTTCCATTGATTTGTGCTTGCTACTTCTTTGGTGGACGATGTTTCAGCTCCAATGTCATGTCAAGCAAATGTGAGTTGTACTTAATCTACTTCGAAATTGATAATGGCATTCGAAGGCCAAAATTGCCTCCCAAGTATGATAGGTACACGGTTAGTACCTTTGCCACCATCAGATCAAGGATCTACTTGCCCACCTGATAGTAAAATTTATCCACCTTCACCAAAACATCTTCAACTATGCCTGGGTGTTTCACGACCCATCAGCCAAAGATAAGGTAATGGTGGTAGGCTTTAATTCCCCTAAACCTAGCTTCTTGTACACTGAGTATGGTAGCAGGTTGACACTGGCCCCCAAATCCAACAATGCCTTATCCACACAGGTTCCTTCGATGTTCACTAAAATGGTAGGGGATCCTAGATCCTCAGATTACACCTGGGTCTCATTAATGATGGCACTGACTTGCTCTATCAAGAAGGCCTTCTTGTCAACATTCAATCATCTCTTCACTGTGCACAGGTCCTTTAAAAATTTTGCTTAAGTTGGAACCTGTTTAATCATGTCTAGTAGTGGGATATCGACCTTCACTTGCCTTAGCACCTCTATAATTTCGCCTCCGATTGGAGTAAATTTTCTTCCTTTAATGTTTTGAGGAAATGGAAGAGGTATTGCTCTTCTTCATTGAATCTCCTTTATAATTATATGTTCTTGGTTCCACTCCCTTTTCTTCCCTCTTGGTCTCCTCCACACAAGTATAGGCACCGCTGATCAACTGCTTTTACCACTTTAGTGTGATAACGGCCTTTACTCATCCATCCTAGAGCAGGTCTCAAGAGAAAAGCTCAATTTGTGCACCCTAGATTGGCCGTGGTCTCGGGAAGGAATTTCCTTGTTCCTGCACCTACTGCTAGTTAGTGAGCCTTGTGATGGGGTATTACAGGTTATCTATTTTCTGATTAAGATCATTTTGAAGCCCATCCATTCTGCTGTTAAGAGTGCTCTCCACAGTGTTGATTTTTTGAGTTAGCTACACAATGATGGTCTTCTGCTCCACAAAATTGCCTACCACCTTGCTCAGATTTAAAATAACTTGCTCAACTGGAGATGAGGATGGTGGTGGCTATGGTTGAGATGAGGAGCCACACTGTTGTTGTTGCTGCAAGCCAAGGGGAACATATGCTGAAGGGTTTGGCTTCCAGAAGAGGAAGGGATGGTTCCTCCAATTGGGATTATATTCGTTGTTGTATTGGGCATTGGTTGATTGCTTGTATTGGCCCACAACATTGGCATGCTCAGCTATCAAATCTCTCACTGAAAGGGCAATGCAATGCTCTCTCAGGATCGTGAATGGCAACGGCAAGGTCGGATGTAGATAGGGGCCTCAGCTATTGCCCGTACCTCATGTTGATTTCTCATTTCATGCTCTTCCAGTCTTCTAGCCAAGGTAGATAGCTTGCCTTCATCTCCATGTTCCTCTCGGGAGGAGTGCATGCACGCTCCTCATCAAGGTCAGCAGTTCTCACCCTTCTACTCGCCCGGGGTCAGGGTTCATCCCATGCCTTTGATGTTCTAGCCACATAATTCAGTTACCGGCTTCCGCTGGATGTTTGCTCATGAAGTCCCCTCCACACATAGTTTCCAACAACTGCTTCATAGCAGGGACATTCCATTATAGAAGTGATTAACCAACATCCAAGTATCAAAGCCATGGTGAGGACAGGCATTGATGGTCTCTAGGTACCTTTCCCAGCACTGGTAGAATTTCTCATTTTCTTGGGCTGCAAAGGTGTAAATCTGCCTCTTCAAATTATTGGTTTTATGGTGCTGTACCTCTTCAAAAATTCAGCCTCGCATATCTCCCCTAATTCCTAATAGTTCTCAACCCGGTAGAGAGTTGGAGCCGCATTTTTAGCCTCATTCTTCAGAGTTAGAGGAAAGAACTTTAGCCTCATCAGATCCACATTGGAGATGTCCTCTTTGAAGGTATTGCATACTTTCTCAAATTCCCGGATGTGTGAGTATGGATTTTCACTCTCCATTTCATAGAAAGTGGGGAGCAGGGGCACAATGTAGGGCTTGATAATTATGTCTTATGCAGGAGGCACAATGCAGGAGGGTGCACTCACTCTCGGGGGGTGTATATGATCCCTCATAGTTCTGTATGCATTGGGATTTCTGTGAACCCCCTGTTAGCTTTGTTGCTACTCAAGTGGGACCGATCTGACCACTCCGTGGCATGCTCACTCTTGGCCACTCTGTTCTTATGGAGTGACCGGTCTTTTCTAATCACTCGTTGTGTTCTTATCCTAGTGGTGCATAAACTCCTATGAAAACAGCACAAAACACAACAAGAAACAAAAACAAAGCAGGCTACCAAAAAGGTTAATGTTAGCAAAAAATAAAAATAGAAATTGCATATGGATAGTATAAAAATTGAATCAACCTAACAGTGAACTACTAGGGGAAATAACAGTTAAAATAAAAAGGTTGAAAATTCACCAACACTTGTGATGTGGACCACAAGTTCAATAATTCGTCATTTGCACTTAGGCACCATCCCTGGCAATGGCGCCATTTGATTCGTTAAATGCGGTAGGTTGTGCCGAAATCAACGATATTTGATATCCTACCTCCTACTACCATAGCATACTTATCATAAAGATAAGTACGAAGGTCAAACATTGTGGTTTTCTTCGTGTAAGTGATTTGGCAATTGGTTCAAAAGGTGAATTTCACTTGATTAGGGGTGCTTAAAAAAATGCTGAGGGTCAGACATTTGCAACCGAAAATAAACTAGTGAAATATGAAAAAGAATTCCTCGAAGCATCTACAACGGGGCTGAGGTCCTAAGGTAAATGAGAGGTTCTCGTCCTTTTCCTCACGTTAGGAGGATGACCTTAGTCATTTCCTAACCGGTCTTCGCTTGGCCATAAAACTAAACCCCCAATAATTTTCCTTTTCAAAATATAAGATTTATCGAGCACAAAATGCTCCTGATTTAAAACACATCCCCCGAAATCTACCCTACAAGAACTAATAGAAGAATCAATAGTTCCCAATGGATCTAGCAATAAGTATCCACTAACCCAAAGCTTTCCAACATGTGTTAATCAAGGTACATTTAAGAGATTTAAACCTAGAGTGAGAGATGGAAACATAAATGACAATAAATACTCGCATTAAAAACAGAGAACCAACATTTTACCTCAAAACCCTAGCCCAATAGCTCTCATCTTCAAGGATGGAGGGGGGTTAGCCAACCATCCCTTGAGTTGTCATCCTCAAGGGGTGTTTGGCAACCGAGAAAGTGGGAAGAGCGAGAGAAAATGAAGCAAAGATAAAAAGTGAAAACCCCGCCAGCCAGTCAGGTATTCATCAAAGCCAAAATCAAGATCCGTCAAGAAGATTTCATTTTGAGCTTATATAGTGCTCAACAAGAAAAAAATACAAAATACCCTTTAATACCATAATACATGAAGGGTAAAATGGTAAAATGCAAAAAGTGGTTAAAAATCACAAATGCAAAAACTGTAGGTGCCAAATGTTCTCGCACTCTTCATTTCCTTGCCTCTTTGCTCTTCTTCGCTCCGATTTCTGATCCGCATTGCTGAGTTCAACTCATTCTGCGCTTGGATGACTTGACAAATTCGGCTAAATAGCTTGCAAAACTACAAAAATTAGCCACCAAATGCGATCAGTAGAATAGTCGGGACCTTAATGTGCAAATCGGGTTAATTCAGTTGATTAGTACACAAAAAGTGCTCAAAACCTGCAATAAATAGGGCTCAAAATAGCACCTTTTTTTTTGCACTAATCAATATACTATGTAAGTGGAACTCTAAATGAAGCACAACTGAACTATGCAACTACAAAGAAGAATTACTTGCCATAGTATTTGCATTTGATAAATTCCAGCCCTCGATTGGGAACAATGTTGTTGTTTTCATAAATCCTTCAAAAGTCAAATATCTTATGACTAAAAAAGATGCTAAGTCACTCTTCATTCGATGGGTGCTTCTCTTACAAGAGTTTGATGTTGAGATAAGAGATAAAAAGGGATCCGATAATCTCATGCTAGCCACCTTTCTAGGTTGGAATTCTCATAAGGTAAAGCACAACAAGTGCAAATCAATGATAGTTTTCTAGATGTGCAATTGTTAGCTATGTCTCATTCCAATTTTGTGCCTTGGTACACAGATATTGTTAATTATCTTGCACCGTAGTGATTTCAAATTTGTCATCCCATTAAAAGAAGAAATTCTTTTCCCGAGTCAAGCACTACTATCGAGCATCCTATTCTTTGCAAGCATCAGGCTGATCGAATGGTTAGAGATCCGTGCCTAAGTGAGTGGTAGAGAGCACGGACACATTTCCACTCTCGTGAATGTGGGGGCCAATTTGGTGGAAACAAAACAATTGCTAAAGTACTTCAAGAGGGGTTCTTTTGGCCAATAGTAGTCAAGGATGCGCATGCTTTTTTTTGTGGAATGTGATCATTGTCCAAGGCTTGGAATTATATCAAGAAGAAATGAGATGCCATTGAACTCCATCCTTGAGGTTGAAGTATTTGATGCACCATTTTATGAGAATTTTCCACTTCCATTCAACAACAAATATAGTTTTTTTGGCCATGGATTATGTCCGTGGGTGTAAGCTATCCCCACTACAACATGTGATGCTGGGCGGTGCCGAATTTCCTCTCAAAGTATATCTAAAAGGTTTGAAACTCCAAGAGCAATTATAAGAAATGAAGGGACATATTTTTGCAATAATTTGTTTGATTGCCTCTTGGCTAAATATGGAGTAAGGCATCGGACAACACTTGCATATTATCCTCAGTCCAATGGACAAGCTAGAATTTATAACCGGGAAATTAAAATTTTTTTGTAAACAACCATGAACTCTTCCTGGAAATATTGAGCAAAGAAAAAGGATGATGCTCTTTGGGCTTACTGAACAACATTCAAGACATCAATAGGGACATCCCTCTATAGGTTGGTTTTTGGCAAGATGTCAGGACCCTACCCAATCCACCTGCCTGGCGACTAATTTTTAAATGAAAGAAAATGCTGATTTAATTTTAGAAAATTCGGCCCTCGAAGAGGAATGCTTTTTCTTGAGCTCACTTACTTTTGTTGTTATTGAAACCAAGTAAGAACAAACCCTAATGACTCCAAAGATGGAAAAGCGGTATGCTAAAACTAGATTTTTGGGTCCCGGGGATCGATTACCTATCTGAAGGCATCCCATGTAGGTATAGACTCCTGAACTCGGTCTCTACTAGTGAATTGGGCATGTGGGAGCATATGGGTCACAGATCGAGCAGTCTCCAGGCTA
Source organism: Tetrastigma voinierianum (assembly GCA_016808115.1). NCBI lineage: Eukaryota > Viridiplantae > Streptophyta > Magnoliopsida > Vitales > Vitaceae > Tetrastigma > Tetrastigma voinierianum. Next base: position 121,786 of record JAEQBH010001614.1, read on the forward strand.
AACTTACAACTTGGATCAAACCAACCTAATTGGTATCTAGCATGCCTGGGAAATGATCAACCAAAGGAAAATGGCGATACCTATGGTCCCCACAAGCGCCGCAAGTGGAAAGTTAGTCGCATTTTGAGCACAATAATATCTCAAAAATTAGATATCAAAAAGCAAAGGAAGCTGCAGAGAATCCATACATGGCATCTCAAATCCACCATTGATGCTACCACTCTTGTCGCGACCATATCTATTCATTCCAAAGAAGCGGGCTCAACAAAACACTAGATTATTGGTGCTTAACTAATCACCCTTGGATTCGCATAGATCCTGATTCTTAAGAATCCAAAATTGAACCACATTAACCTGAACTAAACCCCATTTCAGACCCTAAACAAAGCCTTACATTGATCTGGAGCGAATGAGCTGGACTCACAAAGGTCCGCGGGCTTGATTAAGCTGAAATCGTGGATGATCACTTACAAAACTTCAATCGATCCGAGTTCCCCAACGGTCGATCCGGTTGAGAACAATTCTGAAAATTTTTCAAGAACATTCCTTATGAAGTAAAGAAAACCAAAAAGAAATACAAGCGGTGTAAAATTCCCGACACGGAATGGCTAGAAGCAAACCTGAAACAAACAAAGTACCCAAACTTCCCATTCTGGGAGAAAACTTATGATAGCGCGCATTGATCGGTTTCAAACCCGAGTTCAACGGTTGAAGGACTCTCAATTTTTCAAAACCTTCCTCGAGAGTCAGGGAATCAAAAAAAACAAATCAAGTAGAAACCAACTCGAATAGTGAAGCCAGAGCACAAACGGCTCCAGACTGGCCCCATTGTTCAATGGCGGGTTCGAGTGAAGCCGGCGATTTGGTTTCCCAGCTCGATTCAACTTTGTTGATAGACTCTCAAAAATTTTCAGTACCTTCCTCAAAGAGTTAGGAATTCAAAAAAAACAAATCAAGTAGAAAACCAACTCGAATGGTGAGAGCAGAGCCTGGCTTGAGCGCCCGAGATGGCGCTATTATGAGTGAATTGATGAATCGGTGATTTGTAGTTTCCCAAACCCGGTCGGTGGTTGAGAGAGGACTCTCAAATTTTTTTAGAACCTTCCTCAAGAGTCAGAATCAAAAAAACAAATCAAAGTAGAAAACCAACTCGAATGGCCGAGCAGAGCACAAACGGCTCAAAGACCAAGCCCACTATTCCGACCAAGCGAATTGATGGCAGGCTGATTTGGTTTCCCAACTAGTTCAACCGGTTAAGAGAGGATCTCAAAATTTTTCCAAACCTTCCTCAAAGAGTTAGGAATCCAAAAGAACAAACGGAGTACAAATCAGGCTCGAATGGCGAAATGGCAACTAAGCAGTGTAATTTGTTCAAACAAACTTAATTCAATGAATTGGTTGATTTGGTTTCCCAACCAATTCATCCGGTTGAGAGAGGCTCTCAAAATTTTTCAAAACCTTCTTCAAAGAGTCAGGAATCCAAAAAAAATAAGCGAATTACAAATCGACCGAATGACTAAGAGGCAGGCACAAACGGTGCCAAAGACTAAGCTATTGTTCAGCAAACTGAATTCAATGAGGCAAGGCGGATTTGGTTTCCCAACCAGTTCTAAGCCTTGATTTGCGAGAGGCTCTCAAATTTTTCATAACCTTACTCAAGAGTCAGAATCAAAAAAAATAAACAGTACAAATCCAACTCCGAATGAGTGAGCCGTAGAAACGGTGCCTAGTGTCTCTATAGCGAGTCGCAAACAACAAGGCAAAGAAAAACATAAAGAAATGGGAGAAGCATATAAAATTTTGAGACATAGATTCACGGCTATTCCCCCTTTTTCTTCTTTCTTTTAAACTTCCAAAACCAGTATCCACTCTTTCAAATCGATCGAGCTCTCTTGAAACAAGAGACCACGCCCCTTCGGATTTAGATAAACTCTCCTTTCCTCCTTTTCTCCCTTTTTCCTCTCTTCTTCCTCCCTTCCCTTTTTGATCTTACTCTCCCACATTTTTTTCCTTCTATTTCTCTCTCCCTTTCTCTTTGAACCCACTCCATTTTGCACACCCTTCAGTCAGGAACTCCCCCTTCGAGTCTCGAACTGACTTCATAAACCTCACATGTTCCAGGGTCCATGGCGGCCGCATATTGCCTCCTTTGCTTAACCACCAAGTATCCAAGTGGACCCAGGTGGGTTGCCCGAAACCCCATAACATGGTCCAAAACTGAATCCAACCCATGCCTAGGACTGAGTCTAAGAAGACATAAGGCTGAATCCATATAGGATTTGGGCACCAAAATCACAAAACTTAGCACCCCACGCAAGCTAGCCCGATGCACCAGCTGTATAGTTCCCAAATGGTTGATCCGATTGAAAAAAAATCTGAAATTTTGAGAGAATATTTCTTGAAGAATAAGGAGTCCATGAAAAAAAATGGTGCTTGATTCCGAGTCCGGGTGAGGGAGATATGACCAAAACAAGCCATAGTGCTCCGAATTCGAACCTGCTCTAGTAATGAACTTCAATTGAAATCAATTGAGCTGGATGATCCGGTTTCCAATTGGTCGATCCGGTTACTTAAAATTCTCAAATTTTTTCAGACACTTCCTCAATGAGTAAGGAATCCAAAAAAATAAATGGCGCTCAATTCCGAGTTTGGACGAGGGAGATATGATCGAAACAAGCGCAAGTGCTCCGAATTCGACATACTCCAATAAACTCCGAATTGAGCTAAACCCTTAGGGGGGCCCCACTTGCTTCCTATGGCATGATGCCAATAACTAAAAAAAAGAAGCCAGATGACACTCTAAAGTAGAGACTACATACACACTCAATGGACCATATACAAGCCCACCCGAGAGGCTCGAGACATGTCACTAAGCCTAAAAGGGCCCTAATGGTGTTATATGAGAACGATGGGTGAGTGTGACACCCAAAGGATAAATGCAAGTGCTGAGGGACAAAATTGAGGGTCTACGCATGCCATCTTCTAGTAAAATTGAACATAAAGCTTATTAGGCTACAAGGAAAGCTGAATTTTGATTTCCAAGCCATGGAGGAAAAGAGATTATTGCAATTAAATGAGCTTAAGGAATTCCGAAATGAGGCTTATGAAAATGCTAAAATCTAAAAGGAAAAAACTAAGGTTGGGTAGGATAAGCACATTGTAAGAAAGGAGTTTGAACCGAGACAAAAAGCACTTCTCTTCAACTCAAGGATTTAAAATGTCGTTTCCTAGAAGAAGCTAAAATCAAGATGGTTGCTTAATCAATTTTGGTGATAGTGTTTTCCTATGGAAGTATTGGAAGTGTTACATCGAGCAAGGAAAATTCAAGGTCGATAGCTAGTGATTGGAAACCGCCTATTTTGGTGGCGGTCGAAGCAATAAGTCAATTACAACATTGAAGCCATCACTTAGAGTCTTTATCAAGTTTGGAGCTATCTTGTTTCGTCTCTTGTATGTGTTTGAGCAACATTAATGCTTTCGAGAAGTTAGTACTAACGTTAAACAAAGCGCTTCTTGGGAGGCAGCCCAAGCACTGTGATGTTTTATTCTTCTTTTCTTTTCTTTTCATTTTTGTTTGTTCTTTAGTTTTAGCTTAGTGTTTTCAAGTATGATCTTATGTTGTGTTTTGTAGGTTTTATCGCTCAAGCCTATCTCTTCAAGTGTTTTGAAGGTGAGGTAAAGTTTTTCAAAAATAAAATTCCATGTCACGACGTGGTTGTAATCCAAAAAAATCTATTCTCTGCACGTCACGACATGGTGATCCCATGCCATGACGTGGTAGAGGTAGTAGCTACTAGATGTTTGATTAGATGTTCACGTTACAACATTGTCTAGTCACGTCGCGACATTGAAGCTACAACAAATAAACATCATTCAGTCACGTCGCGACATGAGATGACACGTCATGACATTAATTTGCTGTGTGGAAACAACATTGTCCTGCCCGGCGTGACCTATTTTTAAAACCAAAGTGTTTCATTTTCTATCTCATTTAAAAATCAAAGCACTCAGCTCTCTTCCTCCTAAAAACGCCCGTGTGGCAGAATTTACATTTCTTATGAAGCCTCCATCCTTAACTCTAAGGTGCAAATCAGATTTTCAGCACCATCCATCACTCTACCACACACCATCATTCATCATTCTTTAACCTACTCCTCTTGTCACCAATTTGGAGACTCAAATACCCAAATCAATCCTCATAGTAAGTTAATTTGAAGAATTTTGTAAGACAAGATCAACCATTGGATTTTTGTGCTATTGTTGTTACTCTTGGACATATTTGGTTGTACTAGGGGCCATATTGAAGCTTTTATTGCTATTAAACAATAGAAGTGAGTCGCACACCAAGTGTTTGCTAAATTTCTAGGGTGAAGTTTCAAGGTTCGATTTGTTCTAAGAAAGATTGTCACCTATGATTTTCCCTAAGAATCATTGTCTTCAGTTGGTTGGGAGTTTCAACAAGTGGTTGTGAAGAAATTGAATTGTATTGTGTGCATTGACAGAGTTTGGGGATAGAATTGTTTAGGACAAAGAAATCCAAGTGACCAATAGCGTCTGGGAGAGATATGATCACTCAAAATTATCGATCTCAATTCTCCAAAAGGTATACTTGATTAGTCATAAATAGGAAGTTCATTAAGGAAAAGGCTTTTAACATCACGAGGACTTCGTTAGTAAGGACATTACAAACAAAGGTTGGAAGGAGCTTCTGAGCCCATCAAGGCTATTGCATGTGTCAATGTGACAGAAAGTTCTCTAACCTAAAGCAAAGCAGGTGTTGTAAAAAGTAATAGGTTAGATGAAAATGGATGTCATTTGATTATGTATTTATAATCAGTTCCTACAACTTAGAACCAATAATGGATAGAGGCATACCAACAGCCTCATGGGAGCGGAGTACTGATGATATCATTAAATGCCCAACTAACAACCAAGCCAAGTTGAAGATCAACTCATAAGGGCTACAGTTGTTAACTAAGCCAAGAGGGTCGCTTATTTTGCCTAAGGTGTGGCACCACTTCATCACTTTGATGATCCTCCCTAGCACTAATGTGTGTGAGGTTACCAAAGAAAGGGCTATTTTGAACTATGCGATCCTTCAAGGCATTAAGTTTAATGTAGGAAAAATTGATGAGTATTCAATATATTCATTACAAATCCCAGGTTTATAGTTGCTTTTAGTTAGATTTCATCATTTTAATAAGTATTCTTACACCAATTTGGTTCCAATGTGCATTGTAGGGTTTAATTCATGGTTATATGGCTAAGTAAGGCTTTTAGAGACAAGAAGAAGCAAAAGTGAAGCAAAAGGTAGGAAATCAGTCTCAAGTCATGACGTGGTACCTGCATGTCGCGACATGGTGATGCTCCAGGAAGACAAGTCTACACGTCGTGATGCTCGTTCAGTTTTAACAACAAAATAAACTTCTTTTCCTCTCAAAAGGCTAGATTTTGATCTTCAAGCTTGGTTCTTCAAGGTGTTTGAGACTTGTTCCTCATCTTCCAAAACCCCCCAAAATCGTTATTTTTAAAGTTCTAGGGCTTTATGGCTTTTATACCCCTTATTTCAGGTTCAAAATGGCATAAAATGGTTGAATCCTAGGTTGACCCGACACTAGGCATTTGAATGCCTAAGTCTGGAATTTGAACGCCCATGTCTCTACATCTCGGCGTTTAAATGTCCAAGTGTGGCATTTGAAATACCAAGGCATATACTCGGCGTTTGAACGCTCATCACAATTTGAATGCCCAAGGCTTTGTGAGCTATGTTGGGCTTCCTAAATTGCACTCCTAACTTCCTGAGATTATAACTTCTTTATACGATCTTTAAATAAAGCAATCTTAGACTTTATGGAAAGCTTGAGATGTTTAGATTCTGGCCATGCCAAGAACAGAGCCATGGGATGTCATCCTACAGACTGAAAATCCACAAGAGCTGCTGCATCCTATAGAGGTAAGTCCTCGGTTTTTCACAATTGGTTCAATTTGTACTCTTTTTGCTTCAACATGAACCTAGAACAACAAGATGGTGTATTTAAGCAATAGAATAATAATAGAAACTCCCAAACATGTACATGATAGGTGAATAATGATATATAAGAAAGTACAAAATGCACCTATTAGCTACAACCGAGCCGGTGAGGATCGTGTTGATTATTGGTCTGAATTTACCGAGGTGGCTGCTTGAGAGGCGTGGGGGTATGCTGGACCCGCCCCTTTAAGGTATTGCTAGAGGTGTCCTTTTCATACCATGGATTCTATCAACTTATGCAGTTGGTAACATTGGTTAGTAACGTACCCATGCTTTTTATGGTATTCACATAATCTAGACTTGTCATTTCGGCCAGCATTGCCTTTTTGTGGGCTCGGCCAAGAAAATCCTTCTATGGCCTACACGAGTGGGAGGAGTTGTGTCGAGGTCAACGTGAACCGAGTGTGCTCCCTGCTTTTAGCCCTCTTCTGGTCATCTTGGCCACAACTTCTTCCTCAATTGATCTCTCCTCGGGATATATTTCTTTGCGAGTTTCAGGACTCGTAGTTGTCTCTTATTTCTCTTCCATCTCGTCCTCTTTTTCTACGTCCTTGGCTGTCTCGCACTGGATCGCTTAAGAAGCAATGGTTCTTTTGGTTACGGTGAGTGTAACGTCCTCAAACAAGGCATAATAGTTGCCCCTCTGGAAAAGCTCGTTGCATAATAGTGATATCTTTTAGTTGCAGTCAAAAAATTGTCCCATCCATAGTGATACATATTTAGTTGCGGCTAGAAAATGGTTCCATCCATAATGATACCTATTGGTTACAATCAGAAATGGCCCCATCCATAGTAATACCTTTTAGTTGTGGCCACAAAGATCCATCAATATATCACCTTATAGTTGCAGTCAGGAAGTGGCCACATCCATAGACCTTTTGTAGAGGACCAAAATAAATTGCAACTATAGTTTATAGTCACACCCCTTATGTTCACACTTTGTTGCGGCCCATTTCCTTTGCATCTATATCTTTTAGTTGCACTTGATCTTCCTTTTGGTTAGGGTCAATGGCCCCAGCTAAAAGCTCATTATCTTGTAGTACTCGTGATTGCAGCCAAGTAAAGGCTCTTATGAGGTATCTGGAGTTGTGAGCTTTTCCACCTCTCTTCCTATGTGAAACGCTGAACATAACAAGCAAAATATTTATGAAAGAAAATCGAAAATAAGGAAGATGTAAATGCTATTTTCATGCTCTATGAAATAAAAGAGAAGTGAAATAACCAAAGGGGAGAACAATAATACAATTTGGTGATGATTTCCCCATATGTGCCTCATTATTGAAATTAGATTTATGGTAAAATGGAAAGGTCTTACCTATTTCAAGCTTGTTCGTAAATACATAGAAACAAAATGATGATGGACAGGAAAATTATAGAAGAAAGAAAAAGAAAGTGAAAAGAGTGATCTTTTGTCGAGAGATCGAAGATGTCGAGTCTCATGAGGAGCACGATCTCCTTAAAACATATTCGCTGTCTCCTTTAGTACTTGGGAATATCACGGCGTCTGTCTCCCAAGATGGAAACAACCGAGTCGTAGAATGATCGATAAACCACCTTGCACCGCTCCGTGAGCTTGGAACATGTTTATACATCAGCGAGGATTGTATTATTGACGAGACCCGAGGAAGAATACGTCTTTTGGGTGGGAGTTCTGCGTCGTTTTTCAAAGGAGATTACGGCACTAACAAATAATGCATAGGAAGATGAACGGAAGAACAAAAGAGCGATGAAGCTCTAACCGTTTCAAGTTCAACGGAAGAGGAATTAAATAGCTTTAAAAGGTAATAAATGATTTTAATTCCTTTATCAAAATGTTTCAAAACAAAACTTAATTTAATTCAATTACTGATGTCCAACATTACCTAGGTTCGCATGAAAGGAAGAGGCAGGGCCGCGTGAGCCATGCCATGTTAAAGCTTCACTGGTTGCTGGAGAAGACGACAAGTCAGCCTTGGCTCAATTCCACCCTTTCTACCTCTTCATGCAAAACTCTTTGACACAAAATCATGTACAAGAGCTGCAGGCTACTAATTCTATCTTCGATTGTCAATGGCCTTTATATAGGCGTGCAAGTATCGAGCTGTGTACGTGAGTAGAGGTGGCTCGGTTTTTTTGGGCCTAAAATTTAGTAGCCCAACTTGCCCTTAAATTTGGGTGGGTCGAGCCAAAATTCTGTCGAGAAGATTAATTTGGACAAAGAAATGCGGCGAGCCAAATTTGGCTTGGTTTTTCGGACGATAATTTTAACGGCCCAACGGTCTAATTCGGGTGGACCCGGGCTAGCCCTCTGGTCGAGCCAAAATTACCGCCTTCATGCGTGAATGTAATATTTTGATTATTCTCATGTAGGATGACATTAAAGGTCGATTGAGCCAGTGCGACACTTTCTGAACCCACCCAGCTTATTTAAATTATTTTCCATGTCAGGTCTCACATAAAGAATTAAAGGGGTAGGTATAAGTCCATATCCGCCCAATTTTGTTTTTATTTTCGTTTTTTGTTTTTTAGTTTTATCTATTTTTAATATTTTTTTATTCTATTAAAATTAATATATTTCATAAAAAATCAAATATTATAATTTCTTTTGAATTATTTTATTAAAAAAAATATTTCAATTATTATTATTTATATTAAAATATAAAATAATAATTATAAAATATTTTAATATAATTGGGATAGGGTGGTTATATGATACCCAAACCTAACCAATTTTGAAAAAAAAAAAAATCAACCCAAAAGTTCGATTACAACTAAATTATACTCATTCCAGCTAGAATAAGATGAAAACCCACCCATTATAACTAACTTTCGTTATAATATGGGTTGACACACTACATCCCACAGGAGGTGCTAATACCTTCAGGTATTCAGAAAATTATCCTTATTCTCAAACCGTAAGTATTTTTACACACACATACATATATATATATATATATATATATATATATATTATTTAATGTAGTTTCATATATACTGAATCTGGAAAATGAAAGACGGCAGGTATCTATTTTTTTTAAGAGAAAAATAATTTTATTGATTTCAACTAACTTATTACATCGATAGAAATAATCAAAATTGCTCAAAGCCTGAAATGATGAGCAATATTGAATGTAGCATAATGAAGCAGGCCTGAAGCATATACATTTGATAATTGAGTTTACATATTTGATATTACTATTATGACTAAAAATACCTTTGACTCCAGTTTGTAGTACTCTGTTTAGTCGTTGATCACCAAAATGTCATGCAAATGTTGCACCACAGCATGAAAACCAAGCGTTATCTTGAGATGACCTGACCACCGTCACACCGAGAAGATGACAACCACACATGCATGAAGGCGACGACAATCATACGCACACCAAAGCGATGACTAAATCACGACAAAACATATAAAAACCTAGATTTGTGTGGAATAACCATTTTATTGAGAAAAAAAAGATGGAAATAAGGTGTATATGGGTGATTTCAGGTCAATAATGACCAAAAAACACAAATCATTGCTTAAAGAAAAAAGACTAACAGAGAAAAAGTTGAGATAAAAGGAGATTAGGGTTTAGAGTGATAGAAACGATACCTTATTGCTGAAGCATTGAGGGAACAAACATTATCTTGGTGAATTGTAGGTAACATGACCTTTCAGAAAATGTGAGCGTTGTCCCCTTTTTGTCATCTATTCAAATGGACCACAAAGAAACTCTACGCACCATGTTGACAAATGGGTTGGAACTTCCCAAAGTCGGAAGATGTGGTGGAAGTGGAAATACTCATCATGACAGAATCCACAAAGTTTGGTTCATCTTCCATTTAATTACTAGAAGTAGGGTAAAAAATTCACCTTTATCCTCAACACCTAATGTTTGCCTTTTTTTTTTTAATAGAAAATAATTTGATTGATTGAAACTCACAATATATCAATATAATAAACGTATGCAGAATTAAGCCATATACTCAGAATGAAGCAATCACAGGATTAATAACATGTCAGATTGGCTCAAAGCCTTCAAATTTGATAATTCTATAGTGACTAGAATTCATATAACTCTAACCGCAACATCTTGATATTAACCATAATCGATTTATTTGTCTTTGTCGATTGAATATGTTTTGTCGATGCGAATCGCCCACACAATTAAAAGTTGCTTAGCAAAGGCGACAAAATAACGAAACGTCATCAATAAAATGACACAAAACCAAAACACGTAACAAGTTGGTGAAATCCACGAAAAACAAATAAAACCCATATCCCTATATTTTTATTTATCAACTTAAACTATCTTAAAATTTGACTTGTCCAAATAAATTATAAGACTTGATACTCTCTTCTTTTTATTTTATTGTTTTTATTTTCCATTTTTATGAATTCATTTTCTTAAGTTTAAATTTTGAATGATTGCGAAAGTTTAATTATTTCTTCTATAATTAATTTGTTATCAGTTCAGTGTTTTTTCTAATAATGATATTTTTACTTTGTTTTTCCAATGTTTGGTGCTATTTTATCTACCCATATATTTGGTTTTTATATTGTCACTTTTGGTTACTTTTTAATTTTAATAACTTTCTTTTATTATTAATGGATGGTTAAAGAGTTTTTATTTAATTCATGTATTTTATGAATTCATTTTCTTAAGTTTGAATTTGGAATGATTGTGAAAGATTAAATTATTTTCTATTGGTTTCTAGGCGACAAAGCATACACATTGAGGAAAGAACAAAATTTTCCTCTTTGATACACTAAGAGGTCATTATAATTCGATTTGATGATTTAAAGATGAAGAATACATTCTTTACGGAAACCTCGAGAGATAAGTGTGCTAACCACCTTGAGTTGACTCTCCAAAATCCTACCTGCCTTTCAATCGTGAATGAATGCCCCATGAGGGAATCCCATGGGTTTAAATACCAATTTTAAGCATAAGGCTTTGTTTCTGGCCCATTCTAAGTGTGTGATCATGTAGGTCCACATAAAATTGGTAGTGGGCTCAAAACCTATTTCAAGCCCACAATTCACAAGCAGCCTGTAGCAAGGGGGATTATGACCATCCAAATTATGTGGATGTCCATAGTCCAACATAACCTAATCTATAGTGAACATCGTAGTCATTTTGCCACTCATTATCTAAATTAGACATAAAAATTATGCATTAAGTCGCCAGTTTGTAAATTGATATGCATTTCTGATTCACTTTGACTTAAATGATGGCATTAATAGCCTAATTAATTCCTTTGAGCACGACCATGTATTCTCTAGTTTCATATGTCGAGGGGCTCATGGATATCTCTCTAAAAAGAGGGAGAAATACCTTTCATCCTCGTAATACTCTCCATGATTGATTCTATGTCCAAGTACTTTTTTTATTACCACCTTATTACAAATGATGTTGAATTGTGTCAAAATATAGAGCTCCGCTTGTAGGGACTCATGGTGGAATTAGGTCGAATGACAAAAAAAAAAGACATCACTATGATGAAAATTACTTATGACTCGTAATCCAAGTAGCATTCTTACAGTGGGCCGGTCAAGTATAATGTTCACCAACACGTACCTATGAGTTGACTTAATATCACATATCCATGATCAGTAGAACATGATCATTAGTCACACTCCATACTTGTCTTAATTCATTATTGTTCCATTAATAATGAATGACTATGAACAATTTAGAATAGTATTCCATGTCAAGCTTAGGGTTTTGCTATCGAGTCACGCACTTGATGATCATAAGTGAAATCATCTATTGATGAAATGAATTACCAAATTAGAAGCACAAGATGATAATGAATATGCTCTTTATTAATGACATATATGAAAATAATGAAAGCATTTATCTGTTTGGGTACTAACAAATCACTAACAATTTCTTCTATGATTAATTTGTTACTAGTTCAAGTTTTTTCTAATAATGACATTTTTGTTTATTTTTTTCCATGTTTGGGTCTTTTCTTATCTAACCATATGATTGGTTTTTATATAGTCAGTTTTAGATTTTATTTTTAATTTTTTATGTTATGGATAGTTAAAGAAGTTCTTATTCAATTTCAATAAGAAAATGAGGTACTTTAATAACCTTAGGGATTCACAAAAAGGGATCACTTGTTTACTTTCTACCACATCTTCTGACTTTGAGAATTAGTTCCAACTCATTTCTTAACATGGTTACATGCTTTGTGCGGTCCATCTGAATAAAACAAAAAGGGACAATCCCACATTTTTTCAGATGCCATGTTATCTACAATTCACAAAGATAATGCTCCTCTCAGTGCTTCATCAACAAAGTGCTGTTTCTCATAATACATTTCCCTCTAAGAATTCTTTTATCTATATACCTGTATATAGGGTTTCAACTGATGAAAATTAATGGGGTGGAGTTTTTTAATATAATAAATAAACAGAGCTAATTGGTGTAGAAAATGTACACTCACCTCTTCCCATCATTAATTTATATAAAAAAATGTCTGTAGAAAGTAATCCAAATTGACTTACATAAAGGGTTCCAACCTTCAAGCATCCTGTAGAAACACATAAGATTCTATTTCCATATTCCAACTCTGACATTCCAGCCAACCAATCAATCTTTTGCCTTTCTATGGCATCAAAGGGTGCATATAATGTTGTGTTTGAGCCAAAGTTCATACAAGTATCAGAAAAAGACTATGAGAATAAGGATAATTCTCGAATTGACAAGGCATTGGGGCACCTGCCCTAATGAGAATACTACACACCCATTCCCCAATACTTCACGCCTATACTGTCTGCATTAACAACGCTGCCTACAAACATGAAGAACAGAAGATAGAATTAGTAACCAGTAGCTCTTTTGTGTCTGAGAGGTTTGCATGAGGAGGTTGAGAGGGTGGAATTGAGCCAAGGATGACTTGCCGTCTTCTGAAGCTTTAACCGGCCATGGACAGCAAGTTGTCCACCCTTGGTTCACCACAACCTTTCTCTCATGAGACCTCCGGGACCTATCAAGTTTCAATATTCAGACAACATCAGGGGTAAATCATCATCAAGTTGGATCACTGTTCTCCCCTTTGGTTTTTTCACTTCTTTTATTATTATATAGAGCATGAAAATAGTTTTTTCTCTCCATTATTTGGATTTTTTCGTCTGTAAATATTATTTTGTGTATGTACAGCGTTTCACGAGATAAGTGGAAAAATTCACTACTCCGCACACCTCACAAAGGCGTTAACTTGGCAGCAGGCACATGACGCCAACCATCAAGTTTTGGTTGTTGTTTCATCAAATTAATCAGGCATGGACATTGACGAGAAACGGAGGAGTGAAAAACAGCAGACTCCTTTTTCTTTTTCTTTGTTGTGTTTATGTAGAGATTACAGACTAAAGGATAAGGGATTTGACCAAGTAATAGTAAATTTAAAACCGGAAACTAAGATTTGTGCTCAAGCAAAATAAATTTTGGCTGTCACTATGTAATGATTCCCTCCAATGATGTTATTTTATTCCCCAAATACGGATTTGATGTACTGACTTAATATTTTATCATTTACAAGCCTACAGTATTTGCTATGTTTGGTTGTCAAAAAATTTGAGAAAAACATGCAAGGAAAAGAAATTAAATTCAATATAATATTTTTATTTACTACCTCAAATTGATTTTATTATTTTGACTCATTAATATAAATATGAAATAATTTAATTGATTTTCTTCTAAAAATTGGGGGAACCAAACACAACGATAATGAATTTAATTAATTAACAATTGAAGTGTACTTTCATAAATATATATATATATATATATATATATATATATATATATATATATATATATATATATATATATATATATATATATATACACACACTTACTTTCATACAAATTCCGTGAAATCCTAAATTGTAAGCAAAATAAATTTTTTTTTTTGAAAACAAAAGGAAAATAAATATTTTACTAAAATTAATTACTATATGAATATTACCTTTAGGAAATATTGTTTTTATAGGAATATTTTCTCATTCTATCCCCTTGATATTTTTTTTGACATCTTCTATCAACTTAACTGTAATTTGAACAATGATGAAAAAACATGTTCTTGATTTTGAAGATTAATCGTGTATAAGTGGTTTGTCCTCGGTCAAACTTGTTGAAGGTGAAGATAACACGTAGTACTTTGAGATTTCTCAAAATTAACTTGTGGGAAAAATATCGATGAGTGGTGAAAATGCGTAAGAGAAACAAGCAAGAAAGAGTCTTTCATTATTCAAGAATGGAAACAATACAAGAGTATTTAAAGAGAAAGAAAGAGGAAAAGTTGTTTTGCTGTTATAACAGCCATGGAATTACATTGAGAGGTTAAAACAGATTTGTTAGCTTCAGTTGAGAATGTGTGTTCTGTTTGGCTATTATCCCCTCAAGCTCATAGTCGATGGTAGGATTGAGAGCTTGGTCTAGATGGGAAAGGTGTGGGATGGAGATGCTTGGTAAGAATATCTACCACTTGATATTGGGATGGAATGCTTAAGATATATGAAGTTCATTGCGCAACGCGCTCTCTAATGAAGTGAAGATCAATTCTATGTGCTTGGCCGGCGTGTAAAGACTGGATTCTGAGCTAAATTGTATGGCACTCATATTGTCTGTATAAGTTGGAGCCAAAGTAGGTATACCGACTCTGCCAAGATGTGACTAAATCCAAATGAGTTCAACAGATACGTGATAATGGCTCAAAAGTTGACATTTTTCCTATTTAAAAACCTTTTTTCTAAAACACTTTTGATGTTAATTATCCACAATTACCTAATTTTGCAAGTTGTTAAGTCCTAAACCTCAAAATTAATGTTTTCCTTGAGTGCAGGTGTGTTTTCAAGCCTTTTAGGTACCTTTACGGCTCTTGGATTGCATGAAGATTAGCAATGAGAACACTTTGGGATCTTAAGTTCAAGTTTTGAAGCTAAAGGACGAGATTTGATTATGATTGAAGCCTTTGAAGCATGATTGGACAAGAGATGAAGGCCTTTAACAACATTGCTGAATTTCGAACCCAAAACAGAGTGGTGCGAGATTTCACACCTACACAATCAAAGAGCGAAGTTGTATTTTAGGGTTTCAAACCCACCATCTATAGGAGCAAACATGTATTTAATGATTTCGAACCACCATCCGTTGGAGCGAAATTTCAAACGAAGAAGATGAAGGAGCGAAATGTATTTAAAGACTTCAAATTCTCAGACGCAGGGAGTGAAATTTCGCTCCCTTAGCTCTGTGGGTGCGAAAACTCCACGGATTCGATTTCTACTTTATTTTCTTTCTTTTTTCGATCCCACACATCTCTAATTATAATATTCTAATTGGGCATCAAGAATAATTACTTACCTAATTAGTTCCCTAAACGCGTAGAACATCCTATATACACACACGATGATTGATAAAAAAACCATGGTGCAATTGGTTAGAGAGTTATTTTTCAATAAAATTAGTTTTCTTTTATTCGCATGTTTTCCTCTATTTTTCTCTCTTCTCTCTCTTTGCACTATTTTTCTTGTGTTTTTTCCTTACTCATGTTGCTATCTCTGTCGACCATGAGTGAGTAGTCAAATCTTAATCTGAGGGTTGGTTCAACCTAAGCCCACCATGATGGAATCAAGGGTGTGCCGCTGTATTCTAAGGAGAATGAGACCAACATGTGATAGCAGGAGCGGGTAAGAGTCACATGAGCTCTCACAGGGTTGAGGGTGACACTTTCGACTCGTTAAAATGAACTTTGAGGGCGTAGTCGTCGAAGGGTTTTCATTGTTGTGGGCTCTACATTTCTTGATACTTGTCAAAGTCCAAGCGTGATATTGGATTGTTGTTGAGAAGATCCTTCCTCCAGTATACTCGTCGGGATTTGTCTCTTGTCAGGCTATGAAAGAATAAGGATGAAAGCCTACTGATGCCATTAGGTATAATGAATTACTCTCTACTAATCATAGAACTTATTATTCATTATATATCTATCAAGAGGACACCCCGAGCACCCCTCATATCCATCATGTGTGTTTACTTGGTGAAACCAATCCCTAGGATATTTAATAAAATCTGAAATCATGACAAATCAACAATAAACCCAGCATTACAAAACTGTTAAAAGAAATCCATCTAGAGGACAACCCTAAAACCACTTTACCTACAAGTATCCTTGGCTACTCGTTAGGATGGAATTAGGTTAAAAAACTATACACTCTTTGTGCATTTTAGACCCCATACTTTAGAATCCTGTAGTATTACGTGGATGGTGCCAAATGGTTAAATAATTAAAAGTTTCTTGCTTTTCTTTTCTTCTCTATTTTTTCAACAAATTTTTTTCCTTTAGTTTATCTCCCTTTGGGACTAACCCTACCAATAGTCTTCTCTAGTTTATTTCTCTAGGTTTCTCTTAAACATGGACCATATTAAGAGATCGACAGCACAAAACTGGATTAACTTCTACGAAAGGGAAATAAGAGGCATCAAGCAATCATAACATGAAAGCTTTCATCTATCTTGGGATAGGTACGTGGACTTGCTAAGCTGCGTCCCACGCCATAGATACGACGGTGCAATTACGGTTGAGTTCGTCTATAGGGAAATACTCGAGACAAGGGAGTTAGTAAAAATCATATTTAGAGGTGAACTCTTAAAGAAAACCCCAAAGGATGCATTGAATTTTCTATATATATATATTGTAATAATTATACATATTTTCTTACATACTTTTAATAAAGTTGTTAATTATATGTTTATTTTTATTATTAAAATATAAAAATGTTGTTTAAATCCCCATTCAAAAAAATGTTTAAAGAAAAAAAATATTAACATAGTATAATTTCAATTATTTTAATAAAATAAATTAATACTAAAATAATATTTAAAATAATTAAAGTTTATTATTATATAATCTTCTAACAACATAAAAATAAATTATAAGTATTTTAAAAAAAATTTAATTTTATAAAATATTTTAAAAATTATAAAATCATTATTTTTCATATGTTTAATTATGCGACTACGTTTTTGACTTATGACACAATTGAAAATCGAGGGGCGGAGAGAGCACGAAGAGAAACCAGATCTTGAACGTGCGGAAAATGTTCTCTTCGCAGGAAAAGGCAAGGACAAAACGCTATACTAAACCCGTGAATTCTGAGGCGCTTTGAGGTGCACCATAAGGACCATTAGGTGACATTTGGTGAGGAAACATGACTGAGGTGGCGTACATTGTGACTTAGGACAAAGCGTGAAGCTACACGATATTTTGGAGGAGGTATCATCGATGGAGTAGTATGCAAACACCGAGTAATATGAAAGCGGCAGTGTGTCTTGAGACGACATTGTCACACAGCTGCTTGTACCCCCCCGCAAAGCAGAATAGGTGCACACATGAGCTTAAGAACCTGTGATCGGAAACAAATCAAAAGTGACAAAGGCTTTGTGAGAACGTCAACGGGTTGAGATTCAGTCGGAACATGTCGGACCTCGAGCTTGTGTTCAGATATTAAGTTTCGGATGAAATGTACATCGAGCTTACACTGCACCACACGTTGATCACTAGAGGGAGGAACAAGGCTCCAAGTTTGATTACGGAGGAGAGCCTGAAACTCATTAGTCATGGCTTGTTTCCATAGAGGATTGGCTAGGGCCAATGACACATGATGGTTCTTAATGAGCAGTGGAAACAAAAGTTTAGGCTTAAAGTGCCGGCCTTAGGCCAGGAGTTATCATAGGGTGATGAGATGAGAGAGAAGGACCCACTGGAGTGGGTATGTCTAATTTAGAGGGAGAGGGTGATAAAGAAGGTAAAAAGGGCACTGGAATTAGAGGAATGTTGGACTCTTGTGTGGATGACAAAGAGTATTGGAATGTGGACTTGAGGACATGGGAAGCTTGAAGTATTGGATGGGAGTAAAGTTGGAGAACTCACGTTGGAAGGAACAGTTGAAGGAACAGTGGGGAAGGTAAAAGGTGGAGCTCTAGAATTTTGTACAAGTGAGGGTGTTGGTACAGTCTCATGAGAGGTATGAGAAGAGGGAAAGAAGGACTGATATGGGAAGGTGGTTTCATCAAACGTTACACTTTTGGCAATGTAAATTCGTCCAGAAGGATGCATGCAGCGATAGCCTTTATGAGGGCGCCAGCGAAGAGACACTTGGATGATCGAAAAGCCAGCTTATGTTTGTTGTAAGGCCGAAGATATGAAGCGGCGCAATGAGCCTGTGAAAATTATAATCGGTTTTAGCCGTTCCTTGGAAGCAACTCAAACGGAGATAGATGATTTAGAATTACAGTGGGGAGATAATTTAATAAAAAAGTAGCTGAGGCAAATGCCTCCCACTAGAATTTTAAGTCCATGGAGGCTTGAGCAAGCCAAGTATGTTGCTGACCTGCTACACAAAACAAATATAATTCTTTGCCAAAATCTTGCTCTACTCCATTGTGTAAGTAACAATCTGTCTCGTTGTGATGAGCCTTCTCTCATTGCCTTGATTAATATGAAGCACAATGGGTGCTCTTCAATACCTCACTCTAACACGTCCAGATCTGGCCTTTTGTGCAGGCTAGGGTGAACCTACAAACACCTCATTGCTCAATGGAATGCTTGCAAGCGTATTACGAGGTATGAAGGAACCTTGTCTCATGGCACATTGTTTAAACTGACTTCTTTATTCACTTTAGGGTATTCGAGACTCGGATTGGGCAACAAACATAGATGAAAATGCATCGATTAGGTTATGTGTGTTCCTTGGAGGAAGTTTAATTGCACGAGATCTAGAAACCAAAAAGCGTGTAGTTCCGGCATTGAAGGCGATACGAGTACCATCTAGTCTTTGCCACTAATCTAATGTGGGTTCAAAATCTTCTTACTGAGATTGGGTATTTCCTGACACCTCAACCATTGGTGCTATGGGTGATAACTTGGGAGCCTGGCCTAGCTTACCAACCCGGAGTTTGCATGCTAGAACAAAACATATTGAGCTCGATGCTTGTTTCATCACCTATGATAACCTTCGATCTAAAAATTTGGCAATTTTAAGCCTAAACTTTTGTTTTTCCTTTGTTCATGAACCATCAAGTGTGTCATTGGCTAGCCAATCCTCTATGGAAACAAGCCATGGTGGTTTGAACTCTCCTCCGTAATCAAACTTGGGGCGCGTTCCTCCCTCTAGTGCTCAACGTGTGGTGCAGTGTAAATGGGTATTTCGAACTAAACTTAAGGCTGATGGCTCATTGGACAAGCATAAAGCTAGGTTGGTAGCCAAAGGATTTCAACAAACAAAAATATATTCTCTTATAGAAAAAGACAAGGACAAAACACTTTATGCAAACCCGTTGAATTCTGAGGAGAGAGAGTGCTTTTGAGGTGCCATAAGGACCATTAGGTTGACGGTGGTGAGGAGAGCATGACTGAGGTAGGCGTATTGTGTGACTTAATAAGCGTGAATTGCACGCGATATTTTGGAGGAGGTATCATCGATGGAGTGTGTACAACACGATAATATGAAACCTTGAGATGTGTCTTGAGGGCGGCGTTGTCACTTGCTTCAACGCGACTATATAAGATTAGGTCACAGTTGGCCCGAAATTGGTCAAATAAAATGACCCAATCCATGATGGCCTATGTCGATCATTGCGAGCAAGTATTTGATAGTGATATTCCCTAGCCCGACCTTGATGCTTAAAATTTCTTCTGTATGACATATCATATTATATTGACCGCGAAGTAATTGTGATTGTTAGTATTAAGTACCATAAACCTTTTGAGTGATTCGAGAAGGATTTGGTGGGTAATAAATCATAACATCAATGAAGCGAGTGCAGTTGAAGGACTTAATTGGGTATACTAATGATAGCAAGATCCAAGAGCGGTGCCTCGAAAGATATATATATATCTATAATTATCATACCAAAAAATGATAAGACGTAAAGTTGAATTATTTACAATAATTTAATTTTATCTGACGCGTGAATTGCGTTATTGGGTTGTTTAATATGCATGTGATTGTTGTAGTTAACAATAAATATTATATTTGTCTTTAGAGCAAGCACAAAGTAGTTTAATATATGTGATTGGCGTAGTCAAAAGCAAATGTGTATTCGTCTTTGAGAACAGAAGTGGAAGTAGTTTCATATTCATGGTGGGATGTAACAGCACTTTGATGTTAAAATGTCTTTTGTAGAACAGATGGAAGGGCAGATGGATCTTTGTTCTGTTTTAAAGGAGTTTTCAGCTGAATCGTTTCTGTGTGGTGGGGAGAGACATTAAACAATGGAGGACATGCTATCCACCAAGTCAAACCATCTCCCCGCCACCCCATCCCACCCTCCAACTCTTGAAACTACCCCCTTATTGACTAGCTACTCACATTTACACTACGTCAGTTCGTTATTTACTACTACTTCTTCCGACAACTCAGGATGTACTTAATGATCGACTTCTATTGCTCTAATATTATTCTCTTATAGCATTAATTTGTTGATGTTGGATGAATAGTAATCATATTCGTGAATAGTACCATATATGTGAATAGTACCCATATACATGAATAGTATAATATACTTGAACAATAATCATACGAGAAAATAAATATAAAAATGAAGAACACCAGATTTACGTGGAAAACCTTTCAAGGTGAAGGGAAAAACCATAGGACAAACTTCGAACAATTCTTCACTATCTCAAAGTGGTATATAATACAATTCATACTAAGAATATTCTAATCTTGAGGTATACACTAAAAAATTAGAGATAACCTCACACTTCCTTAGCATGGAAATTTAGAAATTGAAAATATCCCTTTCAATTTTCTCTATGATATTTTCTTCTCTCTCCCCCTCTTTTCTCTTTGTCTCTCTGTTTTTCTTGGATGATCTTCTAAGTATCTCACTTGCTTATTTATAGGTAAAGAAGAGCATCAAGGGGAGAAGGCATCTCGATATTCTTACACAAAACCTGAGCCTAAATAAAAAAGAAGATATAAAAACAAGGAGACTTGCTTTCATGTTTAATGAAAATATGACTTTTATGGGATACAAAGAAAATGGGGATGGACCCATCAACAGCACAGCGGTATGATCATTTGAAGACGTTATGCGTATCAACCGTTGAAACATCGCTGTCGGAGACCTTAACTGCTTCCACTCCATCATTGAAGTGATACGGAAAGATAGTCATTGGGTTGATTATAACGACGAAGGGGTTGAGTATTTCGAGGCCAAAGTGGAGGGAGGGCCAATTCAGTGATCAACCAACTCCTGAGTAGAAGAGATGAGATGATCGTCCAATTCGTTCTTTTATCAGGCGGAGAGATCACAAGGTTTGACTGTGGAGGGCTAGACATTTTTGCAGTCCCCAAGATTCATCATATCCTTGTAGATGGATTCTCAGCGGCTAGCTTCGTCAGCGCTTGGGCTAACGCAAGTAGAGAAGGCCTACGTAAATCAATTGTTCCGATTTTCGGCCTCAATTCTTTCTTTCCCGAAAATGAGAATGATCTACCTTCGCTGAAGCCAGTGCCTCCCCCAAGAATCTCGGGCACTGAGGTGGCTGGTGACGAGGGGCAAAAATATCGTCCCTCATATTAGATTTCATGACCCCAGCTTTCAACGGAGCCTTCACGCGGAGGTGGTGATGGTGATGAGGAGCTCGGATGGGCTCCAAGTTGTTGGAGAGTTAAGTGAGAATGATATTTCAAATTGACTTGACCAAGTCAATTTTCCATCGTCTATTAAATCCACCACTGATTTATTTGGCCAACCAAGTTTCCAAACTGATATACACTTTTCGCTTCTTTACAATACGCTAAGTTGAGATATCCATTGTTACTCCACTTATATAAAGGTACCTCTCCCCCTTCATTTCTCACACACTTAATCTTGATATCTCTCTCTCAAGCTCTCTCATCTCTCTCTTGCTCAAATGCTTCTACGCACTCTTCTTTCTCTAAAGTGCTCTAAAACACTCTCTACAAGTTTCAAGTGCTTTTATACCAAGCACATTAGAGGAACATCAATGTTCGAGTTGTACTGTATCTTACTAAGAGAGTGTACTCAAGGCAAGATCTGGTGTTAATTATAAATCCTGGAGGTAAAGTGCCGATTCCCTATTGTACCAAGGTTACAAACCGGAGGTAGAGCACCAATTCCCTACTGTACCAAGGTTACAAACCGAAGGGAGGCAATCTTGGGCCTCTAGTGATGAATACGACAGACGCCTACCATTCAATCGATAAATCATCTTACCTCATTTGTTCCTTGTTCGGGTTTATGTTTCAGCGCCAGGCTTGCCAAACCCTACTTTTTCTAAAAGACATTCTTTAGTGGTATCAAAACCCAAGACTGTAAGTGGTAACTTGTTAGCATGTCGAGGGAAGTCCTGCCAAAAGGCGATAAGTGAGCTTTAAGGCAAGTAGGTATACCGGTAATTGCATCCCTCCATTTACTTGAGGACTTTCTTGGTGTACTTAACACATCTCTCACTACTGTCTTGGTTTATATTCACAAAAAAGGACCTAGTAGAACCAACATAAGTCAGGCAAAACACGGACGCTTGAGGACCTCTCTAGCCGCCTTTAGCATCAACTTGCACCCAAAAATCGTTCCACCCATACTAGCCTTGTGCTGTGGAAACCTCATTCAAAGGGTGTCTGCAAAATTCATGGTGGATGATGATAGCAACCGTGAGTAGCCCGATTTGAAGGATGTGAAATCCAATGCAACTGTTGGGAAAATCTAGGTTAGTTTTCCCCAAATTAACAAATGTTTCTATTCATGTGAATAGTGTTTACTATTCATGTGAATAGTACTCCGATCGTGAATAGTAACTTTCAATGGAAATACCTGGCAAATCTCTGATACAAAATAATGACAGCTAAAGCAGAAAATAATATCAAATAAAGAACACCATAAATTTACGAGGTTCGGCAATAGCCTACGTCCTCGGGCGTCAACGAACAACTCCCACTAATGAAAGAGAAAATATAAAACTTTAAGACCACAAATCAATTTCCTAAGAAATTGAGGCAAAAAGTAAATACCCAAACAATTGGGTAATACTACAAATAGCCTTAAGTAGATGGGGAGAGGTGTTAATTAGAGAAGATGGGGAAGCCCCATTTATAGGAGAGAGGAGGGAGCAAATCCCACATCTAACCGATGTGGGATTGCATATTTAAAAAACAACAAATCTCCACCTTGACAAATATGCGAATCCCATCTCGAAACTTCTCTTTAACAAAAACTGCAACGCCTCCAAATGCGCTCAACGACGCAATCAAACTTTTGCAATGTTGATCAAGTCCAAACAATGCCATTTGAACTTGATCGCTGGTCACCACTTTAGTCAACATATCCGCAGGATTATCATCGCCTTGCATTTTCTCGAACTAAGACTCCACCTTCTTCAATGATTTCCCGCTTATCAAAATGATAATTTCACATCAATATGCTACTCGTCCTGCGGCATGATAGACTTGGTTCTTCGCTAAATGAATAGCGCGCTCCGACCGCCATTAAAACACTGTAACCTCAAGTTTCTCGACCAACACCCAAATCATCAAGCAACCCTCAGAGCTTCATATTGCTTTCTTAACTACTAATGATCGCCATATACTCGCTCCACTGCAAGGCCACTGGTCGATCGGTAAAGTAGACTTCCAACTAACTCCGGGTGCTTTTACAAAGCAGTAAACACATAAATCTAGTTGATCTAATGCTTATTAAGATCACCAACATAATCCGAATCGCAGATTCAACTACATGCCGATTCAACCATATCATCCTTCTCAAATATCAAACCAACATCTAAGGTTTTGAATGTACTCTAGAATCCATTTCACTATCAAGCCAAATGTTATTTTCCAGATTCATGCATGTACTGGCCACAAATCTCCAATCGCATTTGAAATGTCGCCTCAGACACACCATAGCATACATCAGCTACCTAATGTGATTTGAATAAGGAACCTTGACAAGATATTCCCTGTTCCTCTTTTGTCTTTGGACACTATGAAGCACTAAGCTTGAAATGGAGGAGCAAAGTGGTGGTACTTACGTGTTTGTCTTCTCGCATACCAAAGCGCCAGAGGCTCCCCTTCAACACCGCTTCGAAAGGCTAAACAAAGTGTGCCCCTCTGGTCTGCCTCTCATTTCCATGCCGAGAATCTTCTCGCTTCACCCGCATCTTTCATTTCGAACTCCTTGCTCAGTTGAGCCTTCAATATGCATATCTCCCCTTGATTCCTTGATGCTATCAACATGTCATCAACATACAAGAAGGTATATGAAAGATCCATCCTGTAGCTTGCGGAAATACACACAGTGATCAAAATTGCTTCTGGTGTAGTTCTGGCCTATCATGAACTGATCAAATCGCTTATACCACTGCCTTGGCTAATGGCCTTTCCAAACCATATAACGACTTGTTCAATTTACAAACCCAATTTTCTTTTCCAAAGAATCCTTTGAAACCATCCGGGCCGAAGTTATATAGATTTCCTCCTCCAAATCACCATGTAAAAATGTTGTCTTCTACGTCCATTTGAACTAGTTCCATATTAAACTGGTATACCATGCCAATTAAAAAATATTTATGGAGGAATGTTTCACAACAGAGAAAACACCCATCAGAGTCAATTCTCCTTCGAGCATAGCCTTTAGCTACCGTACTTACCTTGTAGCGAACGCCATTCTGTTTCTGAAATCCTTCTTTCGAGCATAAACCCATTTGCAACCAATTTCCTTCTTTCCTTGGTACTAGCTAGCTTCCAAGTGTGATTCTTTCACAAGGGACCTGTGATTTCTTCATCCATGTATGCTTTCTTTCCACTTTTCTTTATCCCGACTACCATTCTCATTTCCAAGAAAGTCCGAGGTATACCTTCTTCTACCACTGGAAATGCATAAGCCACCATATCTTCAAACCGAGCAGGTTTCCTAATCTATCTTCTTGGTCTCCGATGGAAATTGGCAAACATGTTGCCGCCGAGGTTCTCGTCAAAACCTCTTTCCTCTAACATCTCGCTTCATGTTTTGTCTCGCCGGTTCAACTAGTTTAACTGTCATCCTAAACTCCACCTATTTCGGTGCACTCCACTCGCTAAGCAGCCTCCTTCCCCTTCGGTCGCTCGAAAGTGCCTTCCCACCTTCCATCCGTTGTGCCACTCTTTAGCACGGCAGATTCATCAAAAGTAACATCCCTACTAGAAATAATTTTCTTCGAAGATAGATACAAGAGTCGGTATCCCTTGACACCAAGGGTAACTCCCATGCAATGCCTTTAGCTCCTTGGATCCAACTTTAGATTCCTTGCCATGATAATAAGCAAAGTGGGAACCAAACACACGTAAAGTATCATAATCATTTATAGGTTTTCCACTCATACCTAAAGGTGAGCCACATTTAGTAAATTATGGTATTTACATGAGATGGCTTCAGATACATAATGTGCCTTCGCCCGTAACCTGCTTGCTCAAACCAAAGATTGGACAACATACACGTAACTTTCTCCAAGAAGTGTCTCGATTCATGCGCCCGCCACCCCATTCTCGTCACTGCGGTATCTCTAAACCGTAAAGTGCCGAGAGATGCCTTCCTTCTTTACGTAAATAAGAAATTGATCATTTCGATATTCGTACTCATTGTCGACGGAAAATTTTAATCTTTCCTCCTCGTCCGTTCTCCACCATTTCTTCCATACAAGAAATGTTTCAAACACCTCATCTTTGATTTCAAACAGATATACCCAAACTCTTCTAGAAAAGTCATCAACAAATGTAACAGTAATGTTTACTCCTCCCCAAGGAAGCCGTTTCGCTGGGTCCCCATACGTTCAGGTAATATAATCCAATATACCCTTTCAAGATATAGTGGATTGTAGTGCCGAACTTCACCCCTTTTGCTTTCCAACACACATTGCTCGCAAAAATCCAGCTTTTGCAAGTCTTGCACCTTTCAATAATCCGATAGCCAACGTTTTGCAAAGATTTCTCTCCAAAGATGTCCAAAGTCTCATATGTCAGTAACCCTGACATCTCGCCTACTGCTCACCTTCGATACTCGCTTGCCGTCCCACCGCCGTGCTACCTTTGATAAAGGCATGTGTTGTTTCTCCCCGATACCTTTCATCACCACAAGTGCTCCCAACAACTTTAATCCCATTCTCGTTAATGATAGTGAAACCTTTTGACTTGAAGGTTCCCAAAGAAATGAGATTCTTTTCAAGCTTTGGAATGTACCGAACATCTGTCAGCACCCTAGTCGACCCATCATGATTCTTCAAACTGATTGAACCGATCCCATTTACCTTGTGCGTCGATTGTCTCGCGATAGACAACACCACTACCATCGTCAGAAAAGTCAAATAAAGGCGAAATTCACTTTACGAAACACATGTGGAATGAGCAGCCGAATCGACAAACTATCTATCAAGACTAGTCGATGAATACACAAGCCGTTGAAAATTGACTTTATCATCTTCAAACTTCCACACAAGCTTCGTGATGCACCATTTCCTTTATGTAGCTTCCGTACGCTCTTTTCTTCCAATGCCTTTTTCGTGAGAAAAGCGCACATTCATCTTTGCAAGTTTGCCTTTGACTAAGCATCTTCCACTTCTCCCCGTTTTCGGCTTTGATTACGCACTCGAATAGTGGGCTTCACCACCGAGTCTCGTGTTCTAATTTATCTTTTTTCTCGATCTCATTAGAATACAGCATTACTTTTTAAAGGTTATTGTTTCCTTCCCATCAACATACTAACAATAAGATGTCTATATTCATCGTGAAAGGAAGCCAACAATATCAAAGCCTTATCAACATCACTTTACTTTCATCTAAATTCAATAAATCGCTTACTAATGAATCAAACTGGTGATGTGATCATTCCGGTATCCGGTTTATACCTGAACAACTTCGCTCGTGATGAGCTTGTTCCCTCTGCTCTTCTTCATGAACTTGTCTTCCATCTCCTTCCACAACTTGCTTGCGACGCTCTTCTCTAAGCAACCAGATATTTCAAATTTCCTGTAGAGACACAATCGAATCGTACCACATGCTAAACGATTGATTCTTGTCCAGTCTTTCTCATCAACATCTTCTGGTCTGTTTTCTTCTAGTGTAGCATCAAGCTCCTGTTGGAAAAGAACATCCTGCACCTCACACTGCCACATGCCAAAGTTATTGGTGCCATCAAATTTGGTATTAGTCACCATTGATCTTGGACAGAACTTTTCTGTAGAAGTCGATGGTACTGGATTGGTACCGACATTTCATAATAAAATTAGTCACACCGCGAATGTCAATATCTCAATAGAATCTTTTGATGGGAAGACCGACAAAGCCGCAACCACGAGCATACTTAAACCATAGAGCAAAAATGCCAAAAGCCCAAAGGAACATTTTCCGATGTGAAAGATCGATAACACTACAACCTCACAGAGCATACCACAACCTTGGCTCTCGAGTATCAATTGTTGGGAAACCAAGCTAGTTTTCCCTAAATTAACAACAAATATTTCTATTCATGTGAATAGTGTTTACTATTCATGTGAATAGTACTCCGATCGTGAATAGTAACTTTCAACGAAAATACCCGACAAATCTCTGATACAAAATAATGACAGCTAAAGCAGAAAATAATATCAAATAAAGAACACCAGAAATTTACGAGGTTCGGCAATAACCTACGTCCTCGGGCGTCAACGAACAACTCCCACTAATGAAAGAGAAAATACAAACTTAAGACCACGAATCAATTTCCTAAGAAATTGAGGTAAAGTAAAATACCCAAAAACAATTAGCAATAATACAAATAACCTTAAGTGAATGGGGAGAGGTGTTAATTAGAGAAGAGGGGGAAGCCCCTTTTATAGGAGAGAAGGAGGGAGCAAATCCCACATCTAACCGATGTGGGATTGCATATTTAAAAAACAACAGCAACAGTGCGTCGCGAGGATGTGTACTCGACCGTGATAAACTCCTGGAAAGTGACAACAAGACAGAACTAAGTAGACTTTGCTTAAGTTCACTAGCGCTGGTGCAGGTTGCCTTCTACGATTCTGACTTTGGGTGGGGAAATTGTTCGGGGTGGGTAAAATTCTAAGGAATGTGGAACAAGTTTTTCTCGCTGGACAATGAAGGTGGCGATGGAATTGAAGTATGGAGGGCTTGAACAAACAATAGACATGTTTCAGTTCCTACAAGATGCCCACATTTTGGCCTACTTCACTTCCTCTCTTAGCTTCCATGTTCCCGCTTGAGTGTGTGTGCAGTAATGTATTGTGCTTATTCCACACGTTTATTTAGATTTTCAAAAGTATCCATTAAATGGTGTTTGGTTTTATCTGAAAGCAATTTGCAAATTTGCTAGTATGAATTTGTTTCAAACTCATTTGAATGAGTATTATTTTTTTGATATTGAGTTTTGTTTTTTTAAATGAGATACCAATCTACATTTCACTAAAAACATTTAGATTACATTTGGTTAAATATTAAAAATATATATTTTTAATGGAGAAAATATTTTCAAATCTCTTATGATTTTTCCACTAAAAATAATACATATTCCTTTAAAGTAGAAACAAGTTTTTGAAGATACAAATTTTTTAAAAATATTTTAAAAATAATGTTTTGAATAAACTATATATTTACATCATTAAAATAAATTCAAGTCAAATTCAATGATTCATCATGGATCTTTTTCTAATAATTTACTAATTTGAGAAAAATAATAATCTTTGTTATTTTATTTAAAAATTTTCATCTTTTTATTTTTAATTTTTTTGTGATTTTTTATCTTTGAGATAAAAAAAGTAATTTACTGACTTTGAGAATGATGGATATAAAAGTCGGTGGTAGCTTTCTATACATAACTGCCTTTTAGAAATGCGTTTTATATGATGTGAGTTTTGGTAAAAAATTTAGAGAAAAATCTCCAGCAAGTCCTTGTCTGTGTTTTCTTTAGTTAAGAGTATTTTGGTGGATAACGCATCACTTTGGAAGAAAGTTCGTAAAGACAAGTGGTACTTGCTAAAACTAGGTCACTTAGAAGATCTTTATCATAAAAATGAAGTCTTTTAACTGTAAGACTGGACTATGTGACGTGGGGTAATTTATTTCCACATTCAGCCAACTAAATTAGTAGTTTCCAAGTCCAATAATAACTTTATTACTATTAATTATTTATCTAATTTTATTTTTTGGATTTATCCGATATGGATTTATCTCATAGTATTTTTGGATTTATCTATTAAGATTTTTGATTTATCTATTGTAATTTTATTTGGTCCGTTATGATTTTGGGATTATCCATTAAGATTTTTGTTTGTGCTTATAACAGCACCTTATGTTAAATATTGTTTTTATGACTTGATTAATATTGAAAACTTGAGAATTTCATTCCTATTTTATTCGCTTTTCTTTTTGTTTTATTATTTTTCGTGAAATAGCCAATTTCCATTGTATCGTAGCCTAACTTTGATCCGAGATCAAATTATTTTTCTTTGTTTCTAATCATTGTCCTGTTTCTTTCAAATCGTTTACTGCCTTCATTCTCGAAAACCAAGATCGGAGGCGTCATCCGTCAACAACCGAGCCTTTCAATCAAGACTCACTTAAAATTTTCGAACAAAATCCCAACCCTTTTCGATTTTGCAATCCCCGGATATTAACAGATCACAAGAATGACTTCCTGCAATTTATTTTGAGTTAGGCGTGCGAATATTGGAGAAGTTAGCTACTTTCGATTGACACTAGTTAAATTGCATCGAATTTAACAGTAGAAATTTTTACAAGGAAAAGTTTACAAGGGAAGCCTTTAATCGGATTTTCTTTTTGGGTCTCACACTTTTGTCATACAGTATACCCACCAAGCCCGATATATATAATATATACTAAGTTGATGAATTGATGATGAGAATATGAAGTGTTGTTTGTTCTGGCGTCGTTCCTCTGTTTTAGTTTCTATTCTCTATTGCAGGTTGCTACCTTCTATTTCGCTGGATATCTCGCCTTTGCTCCTGATCTATCATTGCTTGCCTTCATCATTGCACACAACTTTTGTTTCGCTTGCAACCTCGCTAAAGAATTGTAGGCGTCCTAAAAGTTCTTCATCGGGTATATTTTCTTTTACTTTGAAAACCCGGATTAATATTTGTAGTATTTAAGTATATCTTGTTTGATTGTTTTAGGTTTCAATTTCTTTGATGAAACATAAGAGTATTTAAAAAATAAAATAAAATTTGTTTTTTTTAGTGACTCGTGCACTCTGTGATATATAATCACATTACATTTTTAGATTTGTGTTTGTTGCATTAACATATAGTTTATAAATTTCTTTACTCAGTGGAATTTTACAGATTCTATCTCGACATGCTTCGATACCAAAGTGATTATTGCATCTTCTTCTTCACCTAACTAAATGATCAATTGAGACTCAATAATTTTTGACTTAAGACTAAGCCTTATCTTCGAGATCTAAATGATAGTTTAGTTTGTATTACGTCATCATGATCCAACAACGCTCAATTTGATTCGAATCCATTTGCATCGGTAGGTAATTTAAATTCAATGTGTGGTCGATTATTTCAGCGTCAATACGCCTCGAACAACAAACTCATCTGATAAATAAAAAATGGACTTGCTTTTAAAACATAAGGTAAACATGAGATGAGTGACTATATGGAGTAAGCTATTAGGCAACATGTCGGGTCACCACACACTGGGGGTTTAAGTCCTTCTAGAGGTTCACATCAATATGATGAATTCGTAAATGGTTTGCATGACAATTTGGGTAAAATGAACTTGGGTAGTCATTCAATTGCTCAACCTCACACAAGGTTACCTACAACAAGAGACCCTCAGTTTAACTTAGGTGATCAATTTCAACCTGCTAATGTCAACTTCCCATTAGATTACCAACCACTAAGGCAAACTTACCCACCAAATCCAGTGAGAGAAGATGTCACTCCTCAGCGATACCAGCCTAGGGTTAATGGTGTTTGGGGTAGAGATCAGGATAGGCAGGTTAGACAACCTCAAAGGGACATCAAAAAAAAAGTTAAGGTTAATGCTCCTGAATTTTATGGTAGAATGGATCCAAATGTTTTCTCTGATTGGTTAGTTGCTATTGTGGAATATTTTGATTGGTATGAAATGATTGATAGTGAACGGGTTCGGTTTGCTAAGTAAATTAACTTGGTCGGCTAAGATGTATTGGCGGAATGTGTTTGCAAGACATGCTTAAATGCAGGTGAACCCCATCACTTGATGGGCTGTTATGAAAGCAAAGTTGCAAAGAAAAGTACATTCCTCCATCATATAAAGACGGTGTTTTCCACCATGATTAATCTAAAACAAATGACTCTTAGTGTAGCTAGATATTACCTTCGATTTGAGGAAGTTAGACTTAGGTGTAGCGAGTTCCATGCGCGAGGACCCGAGATTTGTATTTGCACTCGCTTTGTTGTTAATGGTCTTAGGTTCGACATTCAAAAGAATGGATTTAGATTGCATACTCCACCCAGCCAGAGGAGGCATATGCCAAAAACCTTAGAAGTCGAGAAATTCAATAGACCCTCCTCTTTTGCACACACGAGGTCGGTCTAAGTCCCAGTGCATGTCATCAAAGCGGTAATACTCGCTAATAATATTAGGAGCAAAGTACAGTTTACATAACTCTCTTCTGTTGCTTCTCCTATTGCTCTAAAATTTGGCTCAATAATCAAATTAATACTTGTCATAAGTGTTCATAAGGGTCATATTTTGCGTCACCATTGTCCCCAACGTGCCATTGTCATTAGATGTTGAACAGTATTTTGGAGAATGAGGAAGACCAAATTATTGATCCTTTAGATTATTCTGGTGATGAAGATGGTCTTCATGAAAATTGTGATGAAGATGCGTGTGTTGGTGTGGTTCGATGTGTGCTATCCACAACTATAGATAATGATCATTGGAAGCGCACTAGTATTTTTCACATAGTCATACAAAGTGGAGATAAAAAATATGAGTTGTGATTGATGGGGTAGTTGATGAATGTGGTTTCTAAGGATCTTTGTTAAGTGTTAAACTTGAAAGTAGAACCACATCCAAATCCATTACAGAGTAGCTTGGGTGAATGACCACACTTTTTGTCACTCAAAGTGTCTAGTCTCTGTTCAAATGGGGATTATAAGGGATAAATCTATTGAGGTGCCACCCATGGATGTTGCTCATGTTCTTTTAGGCAGCCCTTGGCTTTATGATCTTAATGTTACCCAATTTTGGTAAAGATAACATTTATTCCTTTAAGTCTGAGCGAGAACATTATTTTGAGACACGCTAAGCCTAAAGTTTGCATTGGTAGCGTGACATCTCTAAACTTACTGAGGAATTTGCATATTTTAAAATGTAAAGCGTTTGAGAGAGAGGTTGGCGGTAATGCTTAGCATTAGTTCTGAAAGTTCCCTCGATTCTTCGATTCGATGTTCCTTTGGAAGTAAAGAATTTGCTAGATGATTTTGTTGATATGGTGCATGATGAGTTGCCTAGTGAACTACCACCTTTAGAGACATCCAACATGTTATAGGTTAGTTCTAGGTTCTCAAATGCTAACCTCACATTATAAGAGAATGAATCTAAAGAAATGTTGAATAAATGATGGGGACTTTTAGAAAGAGGATTTGTTAGAAGCATAGCCTTAGTCCTTATGCGGTGCCAACTGGTGACACCTAAGAAGATGGATCTTGGAGAATGTGTGTGGATAGTAGAGGCCATCAATAAGATCACGATCAAATATCGGTTCCGTCCCTCGCCTTGAGGATATGTTGGACTATTAGCTGGTTCCTAGTTGGTTCTCTAAGATGAATTTGCGTAGTGGTTATCATCGAATTAGGCCATTAGACTAGAGGATGAGTGGAAAATTGCATTTAAAACCTGAGATGGTTTGTTTAGTGGTTAGTCATGCCTTTTTGGTTTGTCTAATGCTCCTAGTACTCATGAGAGTTATAATTGTCTGACCTTTCATTGGTAAATTTACGGTGATCTACTTTGATGATATTGATCTATAGTCAATCCAAAAAGAGCATTTAGCATACCTAAGACAAGTTTTACTCACACTCTTGCAGAGACGAGCTTTATGTTAACCTTAAAGTGTTCTTTTATGCGACCCATTGTGCTTTTCTTAGGCTTGCTGGTAATGCGAACATGGCATTTCGGTGATCAGAAAAGGTTAGAGTTATTAGGAATTGGCTGAACCACGATCTATCATAGAGACTAAGTAGTTTTCATGGTTCTTTTATAGAGGAGATTTATAAGAGTTTAGCACTATTATGGCTCCTATCACTGAATGTTTAAAGAATAAGGGAGTTTCGTGGTCTGTCTTTGCTAGCCGGGCATTTAGAGAAATCGAGTGGGAATGACTAGAGCCATAGGTTTTTGAGATATCTGATTTTACTAAAGTTTTGAGGAGTTGCTTGCCAGTGACATCGGAGTGTGGTATTGGTGGTGTCTTGAGTCAAGAAGGTCACCCTATAGCTTTCTTTAGTGAAAAACTCAATGATGCTAAAAGACGATATTATACATATGATAAAGAGTTTTATGCTATAGTCACCGAGTGCAGTAATTTTTGGAGGGATTTTATTTGTTCTTGGGGCGAATTTGTAATTTTCGACCATCAACTTTAAGATATTTAAACTCACAAAATAAATTGAATGCTCTTTCGACATGCTAAGTGGGTTGAATTTTTTGAATGAATATTCTTTTGTGATTAATCATCGTTGCAGTATTGAATAAATTGTTGATGCACTTAGTCGATTAACTGTTACACTTCATCGTATGAGTGCTCATGTCAGTGGGTTTGATAGATTGAAAAAATAGGTAATGCGCATGTCACGACTTTGTTAATTATTTATAATGAGGTTAGTAATGGTAGCAGTCGGGGTATCTGGACTTCCTTGTTGAAAATGGGTATTTGTTTAAAGTGGCCCAAATTGTGCGTACCTCGGACATATTTAGGAATTTATTAATTTGGGAGATGCACATGCGAATTGGTTTAGCTGGACATTTGGGAGGATAAAACTATTGCATTGCTTGAGAAGAATGGGATTTATTGGCCTTCTCTCTGAAAGGGATGTTGCTAGGATGGTTGCCTGATACGAACATGTCCAGATAGCTAAATTAGAAAGCAAAGCTCTTGGCTTGTATACTCCTTTGCACCTTCCTCATGAACATTGGAAGATGTTAGTATGGACTTTGTTCTTGGATTGCCTAAGACGGCTAGAGGACATGATTCTATTTTAGTTGTTGTTGTGATTTTCTAGATGGCACATTTTATTCCGTGTCCTTGAAAACGATGATGCCCATGTTGCCTAAATTGTTTTTAAGTTGTTAAATTGCACGGTTTGCCTTCCACCATTGTATCTGATAGGGATGTGAAATTTGTTAGCTATTTTTGGAAAACCCTTTGGAAATTGTTTGGCACTACTCTAAAATTTTCATCTGCTTTTCATCCTCAAACTGATGGGCAAACTGAGGTTGTTAATCGTAGTCTGGGTAATATGCTTAGGTGTTTAGTTGGGATAAAACAAGGTGTTTGGGATTTAATTTGTCAGCGGTAGGTTTCTTTATAACGGTGCGATTATGGTGACGGGTAAAAGTCCTTTTCAAATTGTTAATGGCTACTCACCCCACACACCTATTGATCTTGTTCCTTTACCACCTCACATGCGTGTATCTGAACCTCTGAGACACTTTCTTGAAACAATCCATGACTCGTCTTGAGATTAAACGAAAAAATTTCTCTAAGTAATGAGGAGTATAAACTGGCTGCTGATGTGCATTGTAGATCTAAAGAATTTAATGTTGGTGACTATGTTATGGTTCGCATTCGTCCTGAAAGAATTCCAAAAACGTTTTCAAAAAAACTTTTATCACGAAACCGTGAGCCACTTATTCTATCGTCGTAAATGGGATCTAATGCATATCTTGATTTGCCTAATGACATGGATAATAGCCACATTTTCAATGTAAGAGGGACTTGCTACCTTCACAAGAGGCACTTTGGGCCTTCTACTTTGCCTTTTGGTGTGTGCAGCAGTTGGAAGCTGGCAAGGTGCACCACTATGCGCCGTTACAGATTTTCTAAGGCGGTGGATAGTATCCTTGATGATGAGTTCGTGAGTTCTAGAGATGGTGGGTTTAAATTAGTTTTCTTGTCAAATGGCATGATACCGTCCCCGATTACGATGCTACTTGGATACGGGAGGATGATCTTCGTCATTTGGATTCTTCGTGTTGGATTGCTACCTTTCGGCTCGCTCTTGGTCGAGGTTCTTTTCAACCACGAAGGAATGATGGGTGTGAAGTAGTATATCTAGGCCTAAACGAGAAATAGGAAGCCCAGGTCAATAATGACTTTTATTACTAATGGTATTATCTAATTTTATTTTGGATTTATCAGATGAGTATTTTTGGATTTATCTGATAGTATTTTGGATTTATCTATTAGTATTTTTAGTTATCTATTAGGTACGTTTTCTCATTATTTGATTATCATTCATTTGTTTCTACATAAATATACTATCTTATTATTGCTGTTCCAGTTAATATTGAAAACAGGAATTTCATTAGTTTATTTTATTAAGCTTTCTTTTTTAGTTTTATTATTTTTAAGTAATAAGCTACATCCTTATCATTTGTAATTATTTAACTCTGGTGGATTGTTCAATGTTTAGTGTGACCTAAAGAGTAGGTCTTTGTACTAAAGTATATTTATAATTTTTTATGTTCCATTATTCCCTTCCATTTTATTTTTAATACGTATTCTTTAGGTTTTATGGTTCCATATCAGAATCTTATTCATTTTTAGATGTCACGAAAAGTGTTATAATAATTTGTGACACTTTTGTAAAAACATTTCAAGTGTCACAGAAAAGTGTTATGATGAATATATTTTATACTTCATATTTTGGTAAGTATTTTGTAGTTTTTTTATGATATTATTAAGTGTTTTAACACCGTTTGCATTCATATTTGCTATTAGGATAAAATCTGAGACCTTTTGGTAATATAAAGCATTATGGAGCTGAAAAGGAGCAAAAGGGGGAAAAAAGGCACAAGAAGTTCATTAGTAGCTCACTTTAGGGGTGCTAATGAGACGAGACAACTCGCGAGTTACTCGGACTCGACTTGGTCAAAACTCGACTCGTGTGAGCTCGACTCGAAATGTTAACTAGTCGAGTCGAGCAATTCATAACTTGACTCGAGCAACTCGTAACTCGACTCGAGCAACTCGTAACTCGACTCGAGCAACTCGTAACTCGACTCGAAAAGCTCGCGAGAAACTCGAATATTTTTGTATATAAAATTTTAAAAGTTTTTTTAAATTTTATATCTCTTTAGGGGATGACATAAATAATATATATATATTTTTATTCTTAAATCATACATTTTTATTATTTATTTAGTTATAAATATATTTATTTTAAAATAATTAATTTTAACAAAGAAAAGATGTAAAAGAAATAGGATATTATTCTATAAATTATATTAATTAGATTAGTATTATAAACATGATAATATATATATATATATATATATATATATATATATATATATATATATATATATATATATATATATATATATATATATATATATATATATATTTGACTTCTATAAATTCTCTAAAGT
This sequence comes from Tetrastigma voinierianum, assembly GCA_016808115.1. Taxonomy (NCBI): domain Eukaryota; kingdom Viridiplantae; phylum Streptophyta; class Magnoliopsida; order Vitales; family Vitaceae; genus Tetrastigma; species Tetrastigma voinierianum. The sequence continues at coordinate 158,460 of JAEQBH010001614.1, forward strand.
TGGATATATAATAATTAAAGTGCTAATAAAAAGCAGAGACAACTACATGAGCTACGGACTTGGCTACGATCAAAACTGGTCAAAACTGACTGGTAAGGCTGACTCGAGCTCGAGGCTCGACTTGAAAATATTGCGACTGCGACTCGAGCTCGGTTGAACTCGAACTTCATTTCGCATCGTAGCACCTAGCTCACGTGCGATGTGATGATACATCACAACATGACAAAGCTACATCCATGGGAATTCTAGCCGCGTCGATGGTTTGGTCCACGACATAGCGGCGTGGTAGTTGAGGGTTCAGCCAGTACATTGCGATGTTGGCGAAAGTCACCTATATTCAGCCTTTTTGTTTAGATTGGGCTTGACCACGGGATATAAAGGTGAGAACCCAATTTGGAGAAGCTTAGGGGTTCTGGGTTCAAGTGGGAGGTAGTCTTGGAGAAGCTTAAGGCTTGAAGAGCTTAAAGACAAGGAAGAAGAGAGAGACAAAGGGCTGAAGATCTACATCATTCATAGAGTTTCCTCTTTCCTTCCAAGTTTTCATATATTTGGATGTTCTTCTACCTCCTCGGGATGTTCTAGTTTCATATTCTAGGGTTTTGATGTAATTGATCATGAACTTTGTAATTTGGTATTGATTTCTATTTCAATTGTCATTTGGATTGTTATATGCTAAATGTTTCATCTCATTCTTAATGCTAATTGATAATTGATCACTATCAATTTGAATTGTGGACTATTGTGAGATTTGAGAAGTGAAAAATAGGTTAGACCTAGGTGAAATGTCATAATTCTCCATTGGTAGAGAGATACTCATAGGTTTGTGTAGCGGTGTAGTCATCTTGAATGTAATGCGTTCTTAGTTGGGGTTGAGTAGAGATGCAAATACCTAATTCTAGGGTAGATTATGAGTGTCGAGGAGAAGTTGCAACCTGTTGTGAGGCTTGCCATTTGTCATCTATCGAATTTAGTTCAGAGGAATCGGACCCGATTGGCAGGGATTAATCAATTGAAGTCAAAACCCTATATCCTCTACATATCCATATTTCTTCTAACTGAATTGAGTTAGGTTTGGTGTTTAATTTCAGGTTATTGGTTGAATTTAATTTCAAATTCAATTTCTAAATTGTAGTTAATGAATAAGAGAATGTTCTAATTTCGGTAGTTAACATATGACTCATATGGGATCGATACTCTTTTATCATATTACTTGTTAGCGATGTTTATCCTTTTAGCATATCAAATTTCGTGCAAACAAAATCACTGAACAAGTTTTTGGCGTTGTTGTCAGGGAGTTGGTGTTTTTCTAATATTGATACTAAGTATTTCTTCTTTACCGGATATTTTGTTTCTTTGTTTTACTTTAGTTTTGATACCTTTTCTTCTCTTGATTATTGTGCTATAGGTACCATTTGAGTTTATGCCAAAGTTTGGTGGTGAAAATCTTGACACTCTCGACCTAGAGTGGAAAAGACTTTGAGAAATAAAAAAAAAAAGACAAAGAGAGAAATTTGTTGAATTTGAGGGTAAATAAATGGATAACCTTGATGGATTTCGAGAAGAAGAAGAGGTTGTTTCAAGGAGTGGAGAGAGTATTCCTTCAACAACCCCACCCATGGATAATTTTTCAAGAGCTTTGAGGAATTAAGCTCTTCCACATGTTGGTATCCCACCTGTGCTAAGGAGACCAACGATTTAGGCCAATAACTTCAAGATTAAGTCTATCATTCTTTAGTTAATACAAAATATTCAGTTTATGGGATTACCACACCCTAACACCCACATTTCCAACTTTTTGGAAATTATCGCGATCGATAAATACAATGGGATTAGTAGTGTGATTCGCGCCGGTTATTCTCATTTTCTTTGAAGAGACAGTGAAACATTGATTAAATTCTGAGCCTCCTCATTCCATCACTACATGGGGTGATGATAGGCTGATAGCGTGATGTGTGATTTGTATAAACTAAGTAAAGCTATGCGCAATTCATCACGTCGTATCAAGTAATATAATTGTACCTAAGTGCGGATGTCGATCCATAGGGAGAAGTGCATTGACTGAAATCGGCCTACGATATTATCTGGACAAACTCTTGGCCAGATAATGCTGAGTTAATGTGGAGTCCAGGCTTCGTCTAATTAACTTGTGAAATTCCTTTTTGTAGAAAACTAGGTTTTGCCTCCCCTACCATTTGATGGATTATTACAGAGGAATTATTACAGGTCTATTAATTATTCTCGATGGCCGGGGTGATCGATGCCTACGAGATGCCCTCTCGGTATATTCGGCTTATCTACCGCCCGAGTAGGGTTGGGTGCATCTCGCCCAGGCCACATCTTTCTGGCAGCAAATGCTCAAACCCTAATCGCCACACTCGGAATCGGGATATCTTTATTCGTCGATTGACCAAGGGTCGCTCTACTCATATCCCTGGGAGTCCTTATCTCTCGATCTCGAATACTTAGCAAGACCATGTCAATGTTGGCCAAACATCACCATGAAAATAAACCATAGACATAGAGAAAATCGATATAAATCATAAATAGACTTAATAAGATTAGATTTAAACCTTAATCCATACAACTGAAGCAAGGTTTAACAAAACCCTATAAATAAATCTAGAACATATTGGAATTTAATACAAGCATAGTTCTATAAATCATTAATGGTTTTGAGAAGAGAAATACAAAAACACGAGTTTTTTCAATCTCTCAGGTTGCTCCTGCTTCGTTTTTTGCTCCTCGTTTGTACGCCTCTCGATAATCTTGAAAATTGGGTCTCCCATGCTTTTTATAATTATGATGCAGGAATCGCGGAAACGTTGCGATGTCGCAACGTCGCGACGTTGGGCCGCTCTTTGACTTTTACTGCTGTTGGCCAAACGTCGTGATGTTGCAACGTAGCGACGTTAGCACGTCGTGACGTTGTTGTTGGGTTTTCACTTATTTTTCTTCACATTTCCAAAAAGCTTCTGAAAACCACCATATTCACCTGCAATGCACACAAGATCTAAAAATCAGATATCGGGAAATAATGCATTTATTAATATATAAAATAGCACTAAATCGTAATAAGGACGCGGATATGACATGAGCGTTTTAGACACTCATCACACCCCTAAACTTAGCTTCTTGCTTGTCCTTAAGCAAGAAACAGACTCTAAACTAGACACACAAGAAACTAACATACTAAAACTCAACGACATGATTGTGATGCACATGTTGCCAAAAGGAAGGATCAAAATGGATCGACTCGCTCTGATCTGCCATATGCAAATTTCGGAGGATCCATGGTTGTTCGAATTTGAAAGAACCAGTTGAACACGGTTTGGTTATTGAAGTAGCTCGACCTCTAATTTTTCAATAACGCTTTCCCAGGAGTCTATGTGCATTTGATACATGATCTCTATCCTTATAACTCAGTTCCAATACCCTAGCTTGAATTCAACACCTATTTGGGAAGATCTTCTGGAAGGATAGAGCAGACCTTTTTATTCAAGTAACACTACTCGTGAAGAAATGCGATTTTAGTAAGTTTATGTTGGGTATTTCTGTAGAGGATTAGTTGTTGACTCCGCTGGTGGATAAGGAGCTTTTGAGCATTCGTTCCTCTCGAACGTCACCCACAGCCTCAACCAAACCTAGGGCCCTATTTATGGGGAAACTTCATCCTCTTGTCATGCGGGCGGTGAAGTAAGTGTCCCAGCCCGATTGGCGCTCATTAGGCTTTGAAAAGCTCCTCGGACCTTTCGGGATTGAGCTAAGCTCCCACTTATTCTGTTATACTTTTTTTTTCAATTAGGGCTCGATAGCCGATCCTCTTTTTCTAAGGTGTCCATCCTTGGTGTTTTAAAAACCCACTAGGTTTGTTGAACCTTAATGGCCCGGGTTCGAACCTAGGCATACAGAGATCACATGTGTGTGGGTCTGATGAGCTCCTTGGTAGTTTCTTGATACAGGAGGTGACTCACTATCTCCCCCACCTATCCAATATGTAATTCGGCATCTAACAACCCGATCTTCTTGGATATGTTATTGTTTTCAAAAGATTAGAAGAGGTCAAAAGGGATCCTTGATTAGAAATGCAGCGCCCCCTCACACAACTACCTAAACAACCTAAAACTAGAGACAAACTAAAGCAGGGAACTGATGAACAAAACACGAAATAACCCATGACAGGCCACGATGAAACCTTGAAACATAACATAGAAAACACTAAGCAGGAAACACATAAATAAGCAATGAAATAGACATACTAAAGCAGAAAACACAAAGCAGCTTAAAAACCTTCGATCACCCACCCCAAACAAGTGCGGGCTGATTAATCACATTTCAGTAACCTATGGAAAATAAGAGGGAATTTGTGTAATGAGACACTGGTGATCGCTGGATCATTGCGGTGAAACGAAGCATAGGTTTTCCTCTGACTCTTGATTATCGCGCAATAAAGTTTCTTTGTTTCCATTTCTGGCAATGTGTTGCTCTTCAACATCTTATCGCGGCGAAATTCACCTTCTTCATTTTGTTTGTCGCTGGCGAAATAATCTTTGTCACGATGAAGATTGTGTTGCACCTTGGTTGTGAATTATTGACTATGACGCGATATGATTTCCTTGAGTTGGCTTGATGATGGAAATTTGTTGCAACGCCACAAACACTGTCTTAGTTGACTTGTTTTGCCTTTACGATATTTATGTCGCTGAAGGATCTCTTGTCTGACAGAGTTCATCATTAGTCTTGGCTTTTATGTTGCGACATAAAAAATAATGTTGCGACGATTCCTTCACCATTGACTTTAAGTATGTAGTGACAAAATTTCGGGTTGTGGCGCAGCATATTCGCTCTTCTTCAAGTTACGTTGGCGGAAAGCGTTACGATCGTGACCTGGCTCTTTTTAGCCTTGAATTATGACCAATCTTTGCTGTGACATAGATTTGTTGGCTACGACATAGTTCCTTTGGCCTGCTTGAATTTTGTGTCACGACACAAAGTTGATGAATATTCTACATTTTGGCATAAAGATCTTAAGCGCTGAACATGCTAGAAAATGGATTAAAAATGGAAGTGATTTTTACACTCATCAAATTCCCCCCAGACTTAAAGCTTTTAGCGTCACGAGCAAAGAAAATAAAATTTTGTTTGTCCTCGAACAGATTTGCTGTTTATGGACATTTTTCTATTCACAGCTATATTTGGGTAGGAAACATAAGTTAGTTGTAGGATTAATTCTAAACATGTTTGCAATCTAGATTCAGGAAGATTTTCAATTAAGTTCACTGAACCAACCAATAATTCATAATGTGTAACAATTCAATCATTCAATCCTGATTTGTGTGTGTGCTGGTCTTTACTCTTTTTCTTTGGCAGATCAGTTCATCTTCTGGGATATTACTCAGTTGGCATACTCTCTTTCATTTTTAAAGTCCCATATGCTTGTTTGTCATATTAATCTCCATTAATGTAGGCATAATACCACCTTCAGAATCAAATAGGTCTTTTAGGCTTGTAATGTGTAGCTTGGGTAATGAGGCAGATAATTAGACATTTTAGGCTCAATTTAACCTAGATTCTAGGCAGCTTACACTTTTGCCTTTTTATACATCCTTGATTTCTCTTGATTGTAATTTTCTAACCTTCCCAATAGGTTTAGTGCATATCTTTGCATATTCTTCAGTTTGGTGTCTTTTTCTCTTTTCATTGTTCACACCCAGAAGATACTTTTCCTCCTTATTTTAGAAGCTTTGTCACTTTCAATTTCTCATATAATTTCTGGGAATGGTGCAATGTTGGTCTCTTTAAGCTTTCTACCACCCTTAATAAAATTTGGGTCAGTAACTCCCTTACCAGTTGACATTAGGGTATTAGGTGTTGAACACCCTTAAGGACTTAATTGTTCCAGGAAGGAAGGCTACAAGACCAACTCATTCCTCTTGATGTTTTTGACAGCTTCTTTCATCTTTTCCTTTTATCTCTTATTATCTACTATACACTTTCTCTCTCAGCTGATCTTCTTTCTACATCTCAAAATGATATTCCCCCAAACTCGTCCCTTTCTTTAATTGATGTCTTTTGTCTTGCAGTCTGGGCAAATAAGGGTTCTTTACTATAGGATTAGATGTAAGGAAGGGATTGGGCTTCTCTATTACTGGTTGATAATGAAATTTGGCTTTAGGCTCAAACAAGGAACAAGGGTATATGCTTATGCATATCATAGGGGTAGGCTTTGAAATGCTCAAACTTCCAAGAATGGCCTAAATCATTTCTTGTTAGTGGTATTGCCTAGAATTTTGCCTTGACCAATAATCTAACAAGTTCAGGACATTGTGGAGGATTTCTTTGTGATGTATCTAGAAGATGTTCTAATCTTGGCACAATTCTTTCCATAGTTCTTCCCGATTACGACCATGTGCGAAGTTGCTCGAGTTTATGATCAAACTGGCCCCACCCGCAACGAATTATAATTTTTATCTGTTCCATCAATTTAGTAAAACCTTCCTTATTCTTGAAATTCAACATATTTATTCATAATCTTACAACTTTATATTTCCATTTATTTCATCCTACCCCATTGCATCTATCAATGTTTTGTTTGGCTTTGAGATTTGTTGTTGTGTTGTTTTAATCAATTCAAGAAGTTCAGTTTGATCATGCATTCAGCTCACAACAATCCAACACAACCACAATTTCATCAATTCAATTCAACCAAATATGCTGCAGCAATTAGATAATTTGATCCAAGTAACTGGTTTCTCAATTATTCAACTAAGTAATTATCAATCACGAAACAAAGAAAATTAAGCAAAAATAGCAACCAAATAATCAAAAACACAAATGAACACAAAATTTTCAAAGAATTCTTTATTTTATTGACTATTTTGATGACTGGACATTGAGTACAGAGAGGATAAGGAGATGGAACAATAGTGTGAACTATTTTCTATTCCTTGCATCCCTCTCCTTTTTAGCTTCCATCCTTAGATATTCTTCCACCTACTCTACTGAGGTGAGTTCTTTCCTCTTTGATGTACTAAGGGTTTTATTTTTGGCTGTTTCTTTACAGGGTTCAGAAGGGCTTTTTACATCTGGATTTGGGTTTAAGAAAGGTAGTACTGGATTCGTTTCACCTGGAGGGACTATTGTGTATGGCACATAATCTGAGATTCTTATTTATGGAAATGGCACTTTCTTTTTGTTATAGACTGTCTTCATAGCCTAGTCCAAGATTTTTGCATTGGTCTCTGTCAGTTCTCTCTGCCTTTTTATTTTTGCCAATGTCTCAAGGAGTGTTCTATTGTTTATTTGCTCATAAGTCATTAGTCTAAAACTTTGCTTCATGTGTCTTATACAATTCGACCAGTACTGGTCCCTCCTTTCTACTTCACCTCTCAATTTTTCATCTCTTTTTCTTAAAGCATCCTCCAAATTCTGGTCCCTTCTTCTGAGCTCTGCCTCCATGTACTCATCTCTTAATTGTAGTTAGAGCTTGAGCTGGTTGTCCCTTTCTTTCATCTCCTGCTACATAGACATCAGCATTTCCTTGATTATGCTATTCTGATTTTAACGGAACCTTGACTTGTTCTAATGGATTTGTCGCTTTAGGGATGCATTCCTGAATGGGCTTTTACTTCTCTGAGCTTCTTGTTGCATTGGAGCTGGGCTTTCACACTGTTCTGGCTCACCGTATCCTTCATATTATTTTTCTTCTTCTACTTCTTTTTCTTTGCCCTTCCCTCTGTTCTTTGGACCTTTAGTTACTCTGTTAAGTCGGAGGAGGCCACCTATCAATGGGTTTCCTTAGTCCCCCATTCTTTCAGCTCCCCCTTGATCTAATTACGGTTATTGTGGTGGGTGTGGAATCGAAGCCCCTGCGATTGCTTTCATAGTAGCCCGATATGGATTTTGGATGATTTTTCCCATTTATCTTGTAACCCTTCAGCAATGCATAGAGGAGGTGCTTCCTCCCTTCTCCTTGTGTTGAGATAGCCGGTAAATAAGGACATAACTGATAAATTAGAACCATACCTTGACTTCTTCAGTCAGATCTCCTCTATAAATGGATTTAAAAGGAGTTTTCTTTGTCCCTTTCCATTCTCCTTTTCCAATCTTTAGTAGGTCTACTATTTTTTGGTGTTTTGGTTCCCTTAGTTGTTTCTTGAACTTCGAGCCATCCTTTTGCACCCCCAGACTATACAATCTATTTATCTCTTCCTTGCTAAAGTCTACCTAATGCCCTCTGACATACACTTTCTTCCTTCCCTCTCCACCAGATTAATGAATCCTTCATAATGACATAACCAAGTTCTTTGTGTTCACCCGAGTGATTTCCATCCTCACATTTTCCAGCATATCGACAAAGAATAAGCTTTTTGAATCCCCTTTTAGCAATGAAGCCTTTGTCCTTCGAACTTCTTTCTATTAGGGATTCTGCTTTGTTTGAAGCAAAGTTTCTTGTTCTATCTTTCCTTTGTTCTGCTTCATCTTCATCCGTTCCCCTTTTTATTTTTCTTGATTCTTACACTGTCTGCTGATACTCTTCATTTTCATCATCCCTTCTCTCAACTTGCTCAGCTGTTGCTTGAGAAACTTATTATGTTTGATTTTTCGACTCAATGTACTCTTCCATTATTTCGTTGAGGTTTGGAATCAGGATTGTGGGGGTCAGACATGGAAGGGTTAGGGTTTTGGAACTTTAGGGTTTTAGGGGGTTGAGATGAGAGAGATTTGAGTGAAGAAGCTAAGAAGGTTGAGTTTATGAGAAAGGTGGCCACCGGTTTCAAAATTTTCAATTTAAAAGCCAAGCGTTTGGTGTGCCTTATTCATTCATCTTGCGACAATAGCCCGGTTTATGGTTCCATTTTAATATGATGTCTCGATATACAGGAATAATTGTCACGACATAGTTTTGCTATCAATTTGAAACTAGGTTCATTCAATGTCGCGACATTGAGAAGAATGTCGCAACACTCTTTTCAGTGCATCATCTGAGTTTGTGTCGCAACAATGAAACATTGTGTCACGACATAAACCTTCTTTTTCAATTTGATTCCTAAATCAACAGTGTTGTGACATTTTAATTAAATTTACTTGAAATTACATCTTTCTCTGTTTTCTCTCATGAAACAATTAAGGCAAAATGCATCTACTCATACTCATTTGAACATATTTGGGAAAACTTACTTAAACAATCAAAGAACCTCAATTCAAGTATGAACAATGCGTTCATTTCTTAATTCGATAAGAATTCCCGAACTTTAGATATGTTTTACTCGACAAAGCGATATTTCCTTTACTTTTAAATAAAACACATTCTCTCAGTCTTCAATTATGCATTATCATTAACAACAAGTTGAGGGAATTAGAATTATTCCCCTTTGTAGTCATTTTCTACATATTTCTTTTTGAGACAGTGTGCTTCTTAATAAAATTCTTCTTGAATTTAGCTTCATTGTCTTGAAAAATCAACAACAACTGAAAATAAAACTACTAACATGTTTAAACTAAAACAACTACCTTACAAGATTTAGCTAAATTAATCAACTATTAAAACTTAAAAGTTAAAAATCACATGGGTTGCCTCCCAGAGAAGGCCTTTCAGTTTAATCAATCACTAGCCAGACATGTCTTTATGATAACTTCCTTCGACATCTCTTTGTTTGCTCCTTTTGGTAGGCCATTCTTCATAGTTAATTTCCATTGCATACTTTGTCCTACATCTTCTTATTCCCTTGCAATTCATCATTACTTCTCAATGTAGTAGGTGTGAGATCTTTTGGATTTATCTCAGTACTACTAGGAAATGAATTTATGGATTGGTTTTACTGAAGAGGAGCCGGTTGCCTACTTGAGGTCTCCAAGTTCCACTGATGAAGCCTTAGTATTTGTGCGAAACATAGTTATTGTTTGCTTGAAATTCTCAATTTCAGAAAATCTCTTCTCATGTATATTCAAAATTCTTTTGTTTCCCGTGAGCTGACATCCAGTCTTGAAAAGATTCAGGTCTTTCACGACCTGATATTCTCCTCTATTGTCCACCCATCTCTTCTTCGCCATTATTCTTCTTGGAACCCAGTACAAACATAAGCCTGATGGTAATTATGTCCAGGTCTAGGGCCCTGCTGTGCTCCTCCACCATATGAAAAGCTTTCATGGTTCCTTAGTCTTTGGTGTATGGTATTGTTGGTAGGTTGAGGTTAGGCAAAGGTGTAGCTCCTATTTGCATTTGCAGTAGTGTGCCTCCTTAACACGATAGGGCTCTTCAACCCTGGCCAGTCCCTCAGCACTGCTTCTCATTCCTTCTTTTACTGCTCCCACTTCATGTGCAGTATGCATTCTTTTCTCATTGTTCCCTAGTTAGTTCATCTTGCATCCGGTTCTTCTATATTTTGTCATTACATCTAGTCAGCCAAGACCACTTCCCTAGGTCTCTTCTTTGCTCCCTAAAGCTTCAGATGGAGCCTTGTAGTTGCATTTAGCAAGGTCTTCAATCAGTTGCCTTGCCTCCTCTGCATTTCTTCTTTTAAAACATCCATAGCAAGATGCATCAATTATACCCTTGGAGACATAATTCATGGCATGATAGAATATATACATCTGAGTGGTCAGATCTATTCCCTACATAGGATATATTTTCAGCAATCTCTTGAATCTCTCCCATGCATTGTAGAGACTCTCATCTTCTCTCCACAGCGAAAACAATTATTTCTCTATTCTCTCGTGATTAAGGAGGAAAAAAATGCGCTCATATATGCCTCCTGACTCTTCTGATGTTCATTGATCCCACTAGCAATGAATCAAACCATGTTACTACCACATATCTCAGTGAAAAGAGAAAGAGTTTCATCTTTATTACTTTTGGTCTCACCCCATTAAGCTTGACTATGTTGGCCATCCTCATGAAACTCCCCATATGCTCATTGGGATCTTCGAGGCCCAATGAGCCCGGTGTTCTTTGCGCCCATGGTAATAAATGTCGGCTCGGCTTTCAAAGTGTTGCTTCAATTGCAGGTTGTCTTACTGTAGAGTACTCATCTTTGATAATAGGCCTTCAAAAGTTCTCCATAGTATTAGGCCTTTGATTTCCCTCTACTTCTTCTTCTTCTTCTGGAATAGCCTGCAATTTGTCTCCTTGATTTGCCATATTTCTAGATTCTACATTAGTGATCCTTCTCAAATTCTATAGTATTCTCTCTATTTCAGTGTCTAAAGCGACCAGTCTCTGCAGTCTTCTATGCATTCAAAATCTTCCATGAAATAGAAACACAGTAGATCAAATGAATCACAGCCCAGAGCTTGATTATCTCCTTTATGCTCATAGAAAATGTCGGTAGCTTCTTATTCTTTTGCTTTAAAAACCGTTTGTGATTTTCTAAAAATATTATAAAAAGAAAAATGTCCCAATTAGTAAATCCCTTTTGGTTCAGAATATTGATCTTTAAGCGTGTCATCTATCCCCAGCAACGGCCTTAAGCTTGATATGACCGTTGTATGCAAATTTATGACACTACTACCAAAGGACTATTACCTAATCCCAGGCAACAATGCCATCAACTTATTGAGACCATTTTCCATATGTATAAAAAAATGGAATTGTTTTCTATTGTAAGATGACTCATTTAAAATTTGTGTTTATGGTCTCAATCACTGCAAGTGCACTGGTCGTATAAGTAATAAAAGTGGATATTTAAAGTCGGATATCATTCCTGAGAATGAATGATAAATCAAAGACTAGTACTGACTACCAGGAATCATTACTATTTGGACTCCACTGTTATGATAATAAGAGGACTTAAATGTAGTCCTAGATTTGATATCTTAAATATACAAGCGTAAAGTTTAATAAAAAAGTGGGAATTAGGATTCGAGTGAACCATTTGGATCTGGACCAGTTAATAATAATCAATTTCTGTATCATTTCAATTTTTAGCTCAACCATCAATTGGAAAACTAAGTTTGTCAAAGATGAAAGGTAGTATGGTTTGGATTTCTCCCTTAACAATACTTTTCACTGATTAAAGGTTCATATTCATTTTTGAGACATGATTCTAATCAGTTACTTGTAATATATAACCCCTTTTCTAAGAATCAAGTATTTTTCCCTTTTAGTACTTCATACTCAGATCTTAGGACTAAAGAATTCTTGCCCCCATAGACAGGATCTTGCAAGCCTTCTCCAATTTGATTGAAGCCTCATCCTACACTTCTGATGCAAATCTCCATTTCCTTGATTAGATCTCAGCTAACACGGGATTAGAATCAATTCATCAGAAAGAGGAGAAACCTCTAAGTGATTAAACAGATACTTCATTCAACCTATCTCAACTTATAAGTAAGTTGGTGATATATCTGAGTAATCCTTCAAAGTTCATTAGTTCCATAGTATTAGTCTACCATACCCATAAGAAACCGTTCTACACTCTCAGGATTCTCCATCTTTGTGTCACTCAGAGGGCCTTATGGAAATCAGAGTGAGACATGGTACTTTGCATTGGGTACACGGTACTAGTACTGAGAATAAGTAAATTAATAAACAATACCAATCAAATAAATTGAGTCTAATAAACCTTCCTTAAGCTGTATGTAGCAATGGCTATCATAAAGACCCGTTACAGTGACTCGACTTCTCGAAAATGGTTTACTCATATCATTATTCATGATTTGGAAAATTCATTGAAATTATAAACAAGCGAAAAAAATGAACTCTAGAAACCTTCCGGCTGTCATTTAAATCAAGCGGTTAATGAACGAAGAATTTATAAAGAAATACCCATTTCAGTTGCACTTGATTACCTGTGCAAATCCGAAGAAATTAAAGGAAAACTAACAAAATAAACCTATACTAAGCTAAATATACTAAAATGGAAAATAAAATAAAAATAAAAATGTACAAGATCTTCAACCACCTAGAAATCCTGGAGCTAAAGAAAGTTGTGCACATTGCCCTATAAGCCTGTATTTATAGGCTTTCCAATGTTGGGCCTCACTTCATTAATTGCATTGTGGATCCCCCGAGTGCAGCTGAGTGGTCTCTTTGTGAAGTGACATAGAAAGTTATGTCGCGATAGAACCTCCAATCTTTGTTGCTTCCTTTGTCGTAGCTTATCGTTTTTTTGTCGTGACCTTTTCTTTGGGCTTGTTCTTGATTTGTGTTACGACATACTTTGGTGATGTCGCGACATAAATTTCTTTTAGCAGTCTTGTTATTGTCACGACAGAAATGCCTTGTGTCATGACATCAAACCTATTTGCACCATCTTCTCATGGTCTTGTCCTTCTGGAGTTTGTCACGACATAATTTTCCTTGTCGTGACAAACAATTGTTTTTGAGCCTGGAAACTTTGTCGAGATAGAGTTGCCTCTGTCGCGGCAAGATTTCTTTAAGTCCTTAGCAAATTTCTATCGCGATAAGAAACTCTTTGGTTGCGACAAACTTTTCTTCTTAGGTTCTTGTCACTTGTTGAGTTGTTTGTTGTGACATAGAGTTATATGTTGCGACACAATTGCCTTGGCCATTCTTAAGTCTTCTTCAATCTTTGTCGCGACGTACTTTTCTCTTGTCACGACAAAATTTTATCATTCTTTTGCTTTATTGTCGTAACAAAAAATTTCTTTGTCGCGACATAGGTTTTGCCTGCAACTCTTGATTATGTCGCAATAAGAAGTTTCTTTGTTTCCACTCTTCTTGTGTTGCTTTTCAGCATCTTGTCGCGACAGGGAATTCACCTCCTTCATGTTTTATGCATCAGCGGTAGAAATAATCTTTAATACGCAACAAAGATTGTTTGCCTGGTTGTGAATTCTGGCGTATGTTGCGACGCCCAGTTTCCTTGAGTTGGCTTGATGATGGAAACTTTGTCGCAACATAAAAACCATTGTCTTAGCTGACTTGTTTTGCCTTTTTGATATTTTTCGTTGCGACAGAATGATCTCTTGTTGTGATAGAGTTCATCCATTAGTCTTCAGCTTTTATGTTGCGACATAAAAAATAATGTTGCGACACAATTCCTTCACCATTGACCTTAAGTATGTCGCGACAGATTTCAGGGTTGTCGCGACAGCTTTCTTCAAAATATTCTTCAAGTTCTGTCGCGATAGAAAACTTTGCGATCACGACCTAGAAGCTCTTTTTATCAGCAGAGTTATGACCCGATCTTTGTTGTGACATAGATTTCTTGGCTGACATAGTTCCTTTGGCTCAGCGAATTTTGTGTTCTGACATATAAATGTTGTGTTCGCGACATGACTAGCATTTGTCCTCTTCTTGTTTCTTTCTCTTAGGATTCTCTCATTTTTCAATGATTGCTGCGAAAACACAAAGTTGATGAATATTCCACATTTTTGGCATAAAATAGATCTTAAAGTATTAGAAAACATGCTAGAAAAATGGATTAAAAATAGATGAGTTTTACGCTCATCGGTGTATGTGAAGAAGAGCGAGGAATTTAAGACGGTCGATCTGGAGGGGCTAGCGGTGCGGAAGATGGTCGCCTGGTTGTGCATGACGATGTGCATGTCGTCTCGGAGGGCATCCATATCCTGGATGATGAGACTGGTGCTCACAGATTCTCATCCCGATGAAAGCATCAAATCGACGGTGGTCTACACACGGTCCTCCCGAGGTGTAGTGGGGCGATGGGGTCCTCCTCTCCGGGAATGGCTACGTGGTGGAGGACTCTTTCGACTTCTCCACCCCAGGTGCCTATGGGGATCCCGAGCTTGAGACGGATATGCTCTAGCTCATCCTCATAGGAAGGCTCATTTCCGTCGTACACCTCCTCGGCCTTAGTACCTTTGGTTTTATCTTACTTAACCATGTTGCCTTGGTGGGAATGCATATCGAGCCTCCATTATCCTCTGGGGGTACCTCGGCTTGCTGCGTAGAGCGATGAAATAGGAGATAGGTGCTGAGATTCATCTTTGCATCCTTGTTATAGAGGATTGCATCCTTTATAACTTGCCCAACATCAAAGGGAATGTCTTGGATAATGGCATAGTTGAGCAGGGCTCTCTTGGCCTTCACTTCCTGCGCGTGGATTGTCGGAATGAGGCGATGTGATGAAGTGATGCCGTACCGCAAGATATGGGCCAAATGTTTGGCCTTGAAGTGCCTGGCGTGTCATTCAGCACAGTAAGTTTCCACTCGCCACGCCCGTTGGTGAACATCCACAGGACCTCGGGGTAGTTGGGTTACTTTCGTGAAGCCTATCATAAGGCGGAGTTAATCGGTTCTGGAGTTATGAATGGTTGATAGACTTACTTGAAGTCTACCAACACCAGCGCCTGAAACCTTTTTCCAATACATGGGAGCGGGTGCGTAAAACTCTCGTACCACACTTGTGGCAGCTAGGCTAGGAGGTTGGCATAGTGCCCACCATCCCTTATTTGCAATTGTTTTTCGAAAGAAGTCATTGGGGTGGTGAAACACCTCCTCCTTAATGAAGGACCTATTTTTGGAGAAGAGGCCAAACTTCTCGGCCGCGCTTTCATTGACAAATTTGTCATGATCGTAACTATGCGCAGGCTCCTCCCTTGCCCGACCTCTCTTTGAGCTCATCTTTTGCTTCTTACTCGACATTGGGCATATGAGATTCGGGTTGAGATGGTGTGAAAGCTTTTCTCACCTCTTCTTGGCTCACAGACCTCACAGCTTGCAGGTGTGATGCAGTTGGACCAAATTGCCCAAATGGAGTGCATGGCAGATCAGAGGCAGCGTCGAACACTAGTTTTCACTTTTGAGATGGGGAGTCGTGACTCTAACCTGGCTGCTATTATCCCTAACCACTCCTAAGGTGCCTTCACTAGCCCAAACGAGCCAAAAAAAACAAAAAAACAAAAACAAAAACAACTCACTATAAAGTGAATTTGAGCCTTCACTCGCTCGTAACCAAACTGGGATTAGGGGCTCCAAACGAAGGTAGGCACTAGTGATTTGAGGATCTAGGGATGTTCGTAGGGTTTTTGGGGGTTCCTAGGACCAGTGGGACAAGCCTGGATGTGTTTTCTGGGTCTTTGCAAAAATCAAAGGTGTGTTAGGGATTTTCTAGGGTTTATGATATGAGAAGAATGAACACTTATGTTCATAAAAACAGGGGAAACATCGTGACGTTTGGGTTCAACATCGCGATGTTCTTGAGAGTTATAATGCCAACGTCGCGACGTTCTAGAAGGTGGAAGTTTCAACGTCGCGATGTTCGAAGTCGCAAGCCAGCGTCGCGGCGTTCGAGCATGTGGAAATGCGTCAGCGGCGTTGGGGAGCGACGTTGCGGCGTTATGAAGGGCTCGACATGTGGTATGCGGCATAGTGATGTTGAAATCGGCGTCGCGGCGTGATAGGAAGCGAATTTTGACTTCTTTCGGCGTCGCGGCGTTGGGGCGTCAGGCGTGACAACATCGTGGCGTTGTCATCCAATGCCGCGGCGATTCTGAGAGGGTCAAATTCGAAATTTCTACAAAACTTTCTAAGTGAAAACTCCTGAGATGAAGTTCGAACCTGGTAAATCTTCTTGGAATGAGCTTCTTTAACTAGTTCTCCGCTGCCACTTCTATCTTGGGTCCTGAAAACAAACAAACAAAAGAAAATTACGATTACGAAAAGAAACAGAAAAACATGCCAAAAACTAAAAACACTCTAAACTACGATCCCTGGAAAGAAAAAAAAAAAAAAAAGCTTGGGTTGCCTCCCAAGTAGTGCTTTGTTTAATGTCGTTAACTCGACTTCCCTGAATCTCAATGTCTAGAGATTACGGGACTGCACGACTCCCTAAGGCATTATTTTTGGTGTGCTTAGACGGATGGCCTGCTTGATTGCATGAGACTCGCCCCTAAAATATGGCTTCAATCATTATGTGTTAAAGGTTCCTTTCCCTGGGTGCATAATTTCCGCTCCTCCATACGAAAAAACCTGAGTCACAGTAAATGGTCCCGACCACCGTGACTTTAATTTCCCTAGGAAAAGCTTGAGTTAGGAGTTAAATAAGAGGACCCATTGACCCACCTCAAACTCTTTCCTTGCGATATATTTGTCGTGCTAGGCTTTCGCCTTTTCCTTATATATCTTCGCGTTCTCGTATGCCTCATTCAGGAACTCCTCTAATTCACTGAGCTGTAACATGCTTTTCTCGCCGGCCATCTTACTATTCATATTCAACTGCCTAGTTGCCCAGTATGCTTTATGCTCCAATTCCATCGGTAAGTGACACGCTTTCTCGAACACTAGCCTGAATGGTGGCATTCCTAATGGTGTCTTGAATGTTGTTCTATATGCCCAGAGCGCATCATCTATCTTTTTCGACCAATCTTTCTTCGAGCTATTGACTGTTTTCTCTAAGATAGACTTGATTTCTCTGTTTGTCTCTTCTACTTGGCCATTAGTCTGTGGGTGGTATGCAAGTGCAGTCTGATGCCGGACACCATATTTCCTCAACACGTTGTCAATGAGTTTGTTATAGAAGTGTGTTCCCCCATTTGTGATCAATGCCCTTGGAGTTCCGAACCGGGTGAATATATGACTGCGGAGAAAGCTTGCTACCACTTTGGCATTATTAGTTCAGGTAGGTATGACCTCCACCCATTTAGAAACGTAATCTACGACCAAGAGAATGTATAGGTTCCTGAAAGATGAAGGAAAAGGACCCATAAAATCCATCCCTCAGATATCAAAACGAGCTACTGCCTGCAAATAGGCTACAGGCGGATCATCTGGATTTTGATATGCTTCCCATTCTTTGGCATTTGTCACAGGTGGACACAGAGTGGTGTGCATCCTTGAATAAGGTAGTCCAATAGAATCCTGATTGAAGCACTTTTGCAATTGTCCTATTTCCCCCAAAGTGGCCCTCACATGCTAGCGCGTAACAATGAGTTAGAATACTTTCTATTTCCTTTTATGGGACACATCTTCTTATCACCTGGTTAGCACAATGCTTATACAGGATGGGTTCCTCCCAGTAGTAGTGCCTCACTTGTGCGAAAAATCTCTTCTTCTGTAGATAACTAAATTCTAGGGGGAGCACTCTTGCTACCAAGTAGTTCACCAAATCCACAAACCACGGTACTGGCTTTTTGTATTCAATTGCTAAGAGTTGTTCGTCAGGGAAATCATCATTTATATGAATTTCTTTACTTAGCCCTTCCAATCGTGAAAGGTGGTCGACTACTAGATTTTCAGTTCCTTTCTTATCTTTAATTTCTAGGTTGAACTCCTAGAGTAGTAACACCCACCTTATCAGTCTCGGTTTAGCGTCCTTCTTGGTCATTAGGTACTTTATGGCTGAATGGTTGGTGTGCACTATGACCCTGTTACTAATTAAGTAGGGCCAAAACTTGTCAAACACAAACACAATAGCCAGAAGTTCTTTTTCAGTTGTTTCATAGTTGAGCTGCGCATCATTCAATGTTCGACTCGCATAATAGATAAGCTGAAATGTTTTGTTCCTTTTTTGGCCTAGCACTACCCCGATTGCGTAGTCGCTTGCATCGCGCGTGTAGTTGAGGAGATTCAGTCCGGTCTTACTACGGTGCGGCACGATTTTTTGAGAAACAAGAACGCTTGTAGGCATTGATCATCAAACTCAAAGGGCTCTCCTTGAACAAGCAGATTCGACAGGAGCTTAGCTATTTTGGAGAAATCGGCATATGAATCTCTGTAGAATCCTACATTGACCTAGAAAGCAACATTCCTTTCTGAAGATGGGTGATGGCTTCTCTATTGTTTCAACCTTGGCTCTTATCTACCTTGATTCCTCTTTACCGATATACGGTGCTGATATAATGCCTTTCTTCACCATGGTGACACTTTTCCCAATTGAGTACAGGTTGGTTCCTCATCTTATTAATGCGAGTCTCGAGGTTCTGCAAGCGATTATCGAGATTTCCTAGTATGAAATCATCCATGAATACTTCAATTGTTCTCTCGACCATGTCTTGGAATATGGCCATCATGCAGCGCTGAAACGTGCCCGGTGCATTACATAGCCCAAAGGGTATTCGCCTAAAAGCAAATGTACCATACAGGCACGTGAATGTTGTTTTCTTTTGGGCCTCCAGTTATATAGTGATATGATTATAACCCGAATACTCGTCTAAAAAACAGTAATACTCATGCCTTACGGCCCGGTTTGGCATCGATCCGGGAATGGTAGAGTAGTATTTTCTTGTTGCCTTATTTAACTTCCATTAGTCTATGCAAATCCTCCACCACATGGCTGTTCAAGAAGGTAGCAATCGTTACTCTCGATCTGGCCATCAGTGGTCCCTCCCTTTTTGGGACCGAAGGCGTATTGGGCTTACCCACGAACTATCTGAGATGGGGTAGATCACTCCTGCATCTAACCACTTTAATACCTCTTTTCTTACCACCTCCTTCATTGTCAGGTTTAGTCTCATCTGAGTATCTATTGATGGTTTGTGCCCATCCTCCAATAGGATTTGGTGCATACACATGGAGGGGCAGATCCCCTTTAAATTAGCTAGAGACCACCCGATAGCATTCTTGTGATCTCGAAGCACTCTCAAGCCTCTTAGCACTCTTGTCGGAGATGCTGATATGATAGCGGTAGGGTTCGAGTTCCCCTAGGTACGCATGCCTCAAGTGACTAGGGGTGGCTTTTCTCAGCTTGTGGTGGTTGCTCGTGAGACCTTTGAAGTTTGGGTGTTCTCTCTAGCGGTTCATTATACTTATCTGTTCGGTTGGAAAGAGTCCATCCCACTTCACATGCTCTTCGACCTCTTCACTTGGTTCTTCCTTGGCATTGTATGCATACGGCTAGCCTCCAAAGGGCCAGACAAACCACTATGGCTAGGCATTATAGCCTCTCTTGCCTCACATCTGCATCCTCTCGCTCGATGCCTCACCGCATTAAATACGCTAAATCTGACTTCATCATCCTGCACTCTTAGTTTCAGCTCTTCCTTCTACACATTAATCAAAGCCCTGCCAGTTGCTAGAAATGGTCTACCCAGTATGATGGGTATCTCTTTATCTTCCTCCATGTCTAACACTATGAAGTCAGCAGGGAAGATAAACTTGTGTACCTTTACTAGTTTATCCTCTATCACTCCCTGAGGATGTTTCAATGATCTATCTGCCATTTGCAGTGTGATCGTAGTAGGTCTAGCTTCACCTAAACCCAGTCGTTTGAAAATGGATAAAGGCATGAGGTTAATACTGGCTCCCAAGTCACATAGGGCTCTCTCAAATACCGAGTTCCCTATCTTATAGGGGATTGTAAAGCTGCCTGGATCCTTTAGCTTATGTGGTAATTTCCTCTGAAGTATAGCAATGCACTCTTTAGTAAGATTCACTATCTCAAATTCTTATAACCTTCTTTTCCTAGATAGTATATCTTCCATGAATTTGACGTAGTTGGGCATATGTTCTAATGCATCTGCGAATGGAATGTTGATATGCAGTTTCTTAAACACTTCCATGAATTTAGTAAACTGCTTATCCAGTTTATTCTGCCTCAATCGCTGAGGGTATGGTACTGGTGCATAGGGCTCAGCTGTAGCTGCTTGTTTCTCAGTTTATTTCTTTCCATCTGGTGTCTCTATTGGCTTCTTCTCTTGGGGTTGCTCCTGTAGACCCTCAATTTTGTCCCTCAGCACTTGCATTTATCCTTTGGGTGTCACACTCACCCATCGTTCTCATATAACATCATTAGGGCCCTTTTAGGCTTAGTTTGTCTTCGAGCCTCGGGTGGGAACACATGTATGATTAGTGAGTGCGTATGTAGTTCACTTTAGGCGTCATATTGGCTTTTTTTTTAGTTATTGGCATTTGTGCCATAGGAAGCAAGTGGGCCCCAGGGTTTATTCGTCAGAGTTTATTAGGTATGTCAAATTCGAGCACTTGTGCTTGTTTTTTGATCGTATCTCCCTTGTCCGAACTCGGAATCATGCACCATTTGTTTTGTTAGATTCCTTATTCATTAAGGAAATTTTTTTTTTAAAATTCTTAATTTTTTTCAACCGTTTGACCAATCGGTTTGACTGGTTCATCAGGGCAGTATGTATACAACACTATTTTTTGGGTGGTTTTGGCTAGCACTCCTCCTTATTTTGATCATATCTCTCTCATCCAAACCTGGAATTGTGCACCGTTTTTTTTGTTGGTCTCCTTATTCGTCAGGGAATATTTTTTAAAAACTTCATAATTTTCCTCAACCGGCTCTACTGGTTGGCATCCGGTTCAACCAGTTAGTCGGGCCAGCTTGTGTGGAGCGCTGATTTTTGTGATTCTGGAGCCCAAATCCTATATGGTTCAGGCCCATAAGCTCCAGCTCGACCTTGGGAAATATTGTGGATCTATTTTGGGCCTTGGGTTGGGTTCCTTGTGGCCCACCATGAATCCATATGGATTCCTAGTTATGAAGCAAACTAAAAAAAAAAAAAAGGAAAAAACTAAAAGGTTAAGCTAGCCTCGTGAATCTGCATTAATGGGGGTGTGTATCCCATCTTGAGGAAATGATTCAGTGAAAGTGGCAAGAACAAGGTGGGTTCAGAGGTTGAGGTAGGGTTTATGATATAAAGTCTAGAATGGAAAAAGAAACGAGGAGCTTTTTTTCCTAGCATTTTTCTAGGGAAGGGGGGTGATACTTGGTTCCAAGATCTTCTTGGCCAGATTCATTGACTGAGAGGAACTTCGGTTTATTGGACGAAGAAAGAAAGAAGAAAAAGCGGGGGGATAGGCGCCAGATCCTACCCAGTGCAGTTATATGCTTCTCCCGTTTCTTTTATGCTTTTCTTTGCCTTTGTTGTTTGCAGACTCATGTTAGGGTACTTTTCTTTGTTTATGTTGGTTCTTGATCATTCGGAGTTGGAATTGCACTCCCTTTATCTTGTTGGATTCCTGACTCTGTGAGAAAGATTATGACAAGTTTTGAGATCTTTTCTCAATTGGCTGGACCAGTTGGGAAATCAAACCAGCCGATTCATTGGGTTCAGTTGGTAGTTTGGGTACTTTGCTTTGTTTGTGTTGGTTCTTGATCATTGGTAGTACCTCCGTTTATCTTATTGGATTCTTGACTCTGTAAAGAAGAGTTGCCAGGCAGAGATTTTGAGATCTTTTCTCAACCGGATGGACCAGTTGGGAAACCGAATCAGCCGATTCATTGGGTTCAGTTTGCCGGAATGGAAGATTGGGTACTTTGGTTTATTTATGTTGGTTCTTGATCATTTAGAGGTTAGGTGCACCCGTTTGTCTTATTTAGTTCCACAACTACGTGAGGAAAGGTTCTGACAAGATTTTGAAGTCTTTCTCAACTGGCTGGAGTAGTTGGGTAACCAAACCATCCAATTCATTGGGTTCAGTTTTCTGGAACTATAGTTTGGGTACTTTGCTTTGTTTGTTTTGGTTCTTGGTCATTCGGAGTCGGAATTGAACTTCGTTTGTGTTTTGGATTCCTAACTCTGTGAGGAAGGTTTTTACAAGTTTTGAGATCTTTTCTCAACCGGCTGGACCGGTTGGGAAACTGAACCAACCGGTTCATTAGGTTCAGGTTACTGGAAAGGTAGTTTGGGTACTTTGCTTTGTTTGTATTGGTTCTTGGTCATTCGGAGTTGGAATTGCACTCCGTTTATCTTGTTAGATTGCTGACTTTGTGAGGAAGGTTTTTAAATTTTTTGAGATCTTTTCTCAACCAGCTGGACCGGTTGGGAAACTAAACCATCCGGTTCGTTGGGTTCAGTTTGCCGGAACTGCAGTTTAGGTACTTTGTGTTGTTTGTGTTTGTTCTTGGTCATTCGGAGTCGGAATTGCACTACGTTTATCTTGTTGGATACTTGAATTTGTGAGGAAGGTTCTGAAAATTTTTGAGATCTTTTTCTCTACGTTTGATGGTTGAGAGCGGAACTAGCGGTTCATTAGGTTAAGTTTTAGAAACGTTAGCTTGGGTTATTATGACAGGTTAGATGAGCAGGTTCCTGATTATTAGCTGAATGTTGGTGTGTGATTGCAAGGTTGTCTCTTGTCTCCTTGGGGTTGGTTTGAGCCCTTGGCATTGCATCTGCGAATGGTTACTTGGGTTCATTCCTAGAAATTTGTGTTGGGATGTTTTGTGAATGTCATGACTTTCTAGGAACAATGGCTTTATTTGGAGGCTTTATGTAGTTGAATTTGTAGCTAAGTTCACGGGATTTAGGTAGTCGAATTTCAGTTTGGTTCTAGGGATCTGAGTGTTTGCATCGTTTGGCAGTGGATTGGAGTCCCATGGTCTTCATTTAATAAAATGGGGTGGCTAGGTTGTAGCCTGGTTTAAAAACACTTTGTTGTGTTTGGTTGGTTCTGTCAAATGGGCCAGATCTTCATCATTTTATTTTTAGATTCTTCTTGTATGAGGAATTTTCTAACAACGTTTCAGAATTTTTCTCAATCGTTTGGACTTGTTGGAAACCGGTTCAATCGGTTGTGCAAGATAGCTCATGGGCAGCCCCCTATTTTACATGTTTCAAGCTCGAATCTATTATGGTGTGCTCCTATTTTCTCTAATGAACTTGTAGTCCGCCTTTAGGTCTGCGTTCAGTTTTGGTTTGAACAAAGTGGGGTAGTGGGCAATGTGGGATTGGTAAGTATGGTTCGGTTTGTGGGATTTTAAAGGAATGTGTGCTAAAGTAAGCAAACCACTTCTGCTCGTTGTTTGCTTCCTTTCTTTTGGCATGGGATTCGATATTTGGTTTTAAATGCATGATATATGATGTATTATTTGCCTACCTATTCTCTTTGCGCCTTGGCTAGGGACCTCTCGATTTTATGCTTGGGCGTTGGTATTTGTATTCATATGTGTACATGGTTTTTGGATTTTGACATTTGTGGTGCATTTGAGCTTGTTGATTGACCTCTTATGCAGCATAACAGGGACCACAAATGCGCACCATTGTTTTTGATTGGTTGAGTGTTTATGTTGAATCTTGAGTAGGTTGGTGTGATTGAATATCTATGCTTGTAGCCGGGGAGGCTATTTGATCTTTGACCCATATGTTCCCATGCCCGTTATTAGTAAGAGCCAGGAGTTCAGGGCCTAAAAAGTTTTCCTCATACATGATTACCTTGATGAATATTTGATTCTGGGACCAGAGTCATTTTGCAGACCATTTTCATCTTGGGATCTTGGGTTTTGTTCTTGCCAGTTTTCCATATAGATAAAACAAAAGTAGTGACAGCTCAAATAAAGCAGTTCTATATAAATGGGATTTTCTAAACTTAAATCAGCCACAGTTTCTTTTGTTTTAAGAAAGTGATGCTGCTGAAGTGGTCAGATGGATCTGAGTGTGACTCATGGGATGGGCTTAGAATCTGGTTTCTGAGGATCAAGCAGACTTGAGTTAGGGTATGTTAGACCTGTGGTTCTCGATCGGTAGGCTCTTGGGCTACATAGGTGTGATCACACACTTGATTGGTATTTGGCATACACTTATGGTTTACATTTGTGCTTGTGTGTTCACATTTGGATTCAACATGCTTGCTCATGGTTAAGTTTAATTTTCCCTAGCTATATGTTTGATTAGCGCCAGATAGTTTGGTTGTGTGTAGATTTTGTGATGGGCTTACTCTTTGTGCATGATTGTTCTTTATATTGCTCTTCCACTTGCATGAGTAGCATGCGCTTGTGTTGCTGGAAGACTAAGTATTGTATCCTTACTTTCGAATCACTTAGTCTTGGTGGCCATTCCTCATGGATAGCTTATGTTTTGCGGGGTGTTCCCGATTGTCTACCTTAGACCAAGATAAGGGTTTGGGTAGGTCTTTACTCAGGCTTCTCATGGTGTAATGGAACACTATGAGATAGTGGATGTCAGAAGCAATGAAGACTTGTATAGCCCTGAGCTAGATTTCATGGATACCTGCGTGGCCAGTGTGTCACTTTGATTGTTGATTGATTGTTGATTAGGATCTTAGGTTGTGTATCCTTGTGGGTGAGGTCATCTAGCCTTTTAGGACTTGCCTTTTCTCTTTGTTAGCAGGCCACCTTACCCCTAAGGTATTACCATGTCGAATCCATCCCTCATGTGGAGCCACATATTAGATTAGTTGTTGATGTCACATGTCAACTCATTCCCTTAGAGGATTTCATTGTGGGATTGCATTACTGGATTGATTTTCGGATTAATAATCACATGGATTGACATGCCTCCTTTGCTTTTACAGGATTGTTGATTAAAATGACTGGGTTCCCAGCTTGGATCGAGATCGGTAAGACTTGTTAAAAATTCCAGTCCACACGGTGGAGTTAGGCATTACATCGAATCATAGAGATATAGACCCTCGGTATGTTCGCATCGACCCCGAGTTAGTTGGTCACCGATACCATGGCATCTCTTCGGGATGCTATATTAGAGGCTTGAGACGAGAGGATTGATGAGCATCGGGCCCGACCATTTGCCAATTTCGGGGGCACGCGCGACCCTCTTGCACCTCCACACCACTGCCATCATCCCGGACCTTATGAAGTTATCTGGTTCTCTGCCCACCACCTGGCGACCGGTCGTCCACGGTTGAGACATTGTCTTGCATGGTCGAGAATGAGACCACGCCACGATACATTATGGCCATACTTAGATTATTGATATTTTTCAGGCCCGTATTGATAAGTTGACGAGATAATCGGTCATCTTCCCCGATTGAGTTATGGGTTGGGGCGGATATGATGACCTTCGATGGCGGCCTTGCGGTTAGTTCAGCATCCCGGGATGTCTTAAAGAGGTACGGGAATAGGGTGCCTTTAGTATTCACTTACAGGTTGGCCTGCTTGGTATGCGCAAGCATAGATTGGATGAGGCATAGATGATCATGCTTTTCCCTCTGTCGCTGAGTGGTGCCGCTCAGCATTGGTTTGCATCATTGGACCCTTCGAGGCGTAGGACATGGATAGATTTAGAATAAGGAGTTTGCTCCAGACCGATAATTTTTTTAATCTGTAGTAGGCGTATCACGGGGAGAGAGTTAGATGCCCACTCGGGCGAGAGGCGGATAGTCGATCCTTCATTCATCTCCATTTGGAGGAGAAGATTGCACATATTATAGATAGACCCTCAGAGTGTGATTAGATTAGCATGATTATGCCCAATCTTCAGCCTCGCTTTGATAGACATCTCATGGGCTTCCCACAGACAAACTTCTGATCATTGGTTCGGGCCCTCTATGGCATTGAGGAGGGCATATCTAAGGGATTATGGGTAGACTCTTCCCCTTCGGACTCTAGGAAAGAAGCAGGTTGGGACCAGGACCGCCGGATGTTGGTGCCATTGGCATGACAAGACCTGATCCCACTTACCCTCCCGTTCAAAAGGCGGTTTAGACACTCCTTGCGGATGATGGGATAAGTATAGACCAACTACTCCTTCCGAGGAATTGAAATTTGGGCCCTACTTATCCACATCGCCACCCAGCCCGGTATATGCTACGAGCACCTCGGAGGCCACACATGCAGTGCACCATCGGCGATATAGAGCCACAGCCTGTGAGGCCGACGGAGCGGTTTTACCTGACTTCCGGGATGCCAGTAGAGCATTTTAGGGTGGTTGAAGGGGTTTGATTGTTCCACTACCACCTGAGCCACCCTGCAGCCTACCTACTCGGATTCGAGATGAGATCTTGCTATGCTATCCTTCCCGAAGAATGAATTCATGATCGGATAGTTGTGCGGCTTGGGGCATGCTATTCCAGGGCTTGAGTTGATCGGGTTTGGTTGATTTGGGATGCCACTGGGTGACTCTGAGACCCTCCCCACTCCGCGACACTAAGAGTTTGCACCTCTACCCTGGGTGTACATTCAGTTAGTATTGGGGAGATGAGATATTCATGATAGGTGGGATGGAGGCTCTCATCGATCAGTTTGTATCACGAAACTCAAACTTTAGTAGATCGCCCAAAAGGTCGACAAGTCTCGGGCCATTTAGATTGATTGAAGATGATGTTCCCAGACGAACTGACGGTGCTCGCGGTATACTTGTAGCATGTTGGCCATGAAACCCTTCATTATGTTCCCGGAGGAGTATGGGCGATTACATATAGATGTTCGAATTGTTCACGAGGAGTAAGGGGTAGCTTAGCCACTTTGTTGATGAACCTTTCTTTGGCATTGATGTTAAGATGAGATTCGGAGGGAAGATGGTGAGATTTTGCCCATTTGCGCACCACCGGTCGCATTTCCATTTGGAGTTGTGGCTCATCCATTTTGAGAGCGCGTGATGAGCTCTCAGGTGGAGATTAGAGTTGATACTTCTACCACCCCAAGGGGACTGATCCACTTTCTGATAGCGGATAGGGCTACATGCATAGTGTTTTCTGACGATGATTTACCACTTGAGGAATCAGACCATGTTCGTCCTTTGTTCATCGATGTTGCTTGTTCAGGTCGTAGGGTGACGTCCGTCCTATTGGACAACGGCTCCGCCCTTAACGTTTATCCACTGGTTATTGCCATTGCTTTGGGATTTTCACCATCCGATTTTAGGCCATCCATACAGACCGTTAGAGCTTATGATGGGACTTAGAGAACGATTCGGTACTCTCACTACCTGTCATGATCGGTGGGTCGGATACTCCTCTTTCAGGTTTTGAGATCGGTGATCCTTTAACACAACTTTTGGTAGCCCTTGATTCATGAGGCGGGTTCTATACCATCTTCACTTTATCAGAAGGTGAAGTTCATACCACGAGGAGCACATTATCATGTCTGATCGATAAAGATGTTGTTACCTCTTAAGACGATTATTTCTAGATTAGTCACGAGTGAGAAGACTTGCACTTGATCGGGTTTGTTTTTGACGAGATCCAGGTTGTCGGTTTAGAGGATGACAATAGAGACATGGTACCTATGTCTTTTGATCAGCATAATAGCACTTTGGTGCTTAGCATGATGAGAGGCATGTCTTATATGCCCGGCTTGGGATTGGGTCGCCCGCCGGCCAAAGAGACCCACGTGAGTTTGCTTTCACAATTGATCACGACATACCATATGGATAGGTTACACTCCTTTTGAGGATGATGCACGACACATGGCGATGTTGCGCCGAGATAGGGTTAGAGCTCGCTTGTCCGGGGTTTCATTCGATTACCCCCTTCACCTATACACTTTTCAGTTGGTTGACTATTTTACTAGAAAAATCAGAGCATGCACCCCACACAGAAGGAGTTGACCATTTTTTGAAGATGGATGAGATTCGGGGCATTAAGCAGAATAGGACTGATGTTTGATTTTGAACCAGTGAGCCACCCGAGATTGTGATAGTTGCACCCATCACGGATCGAGGCTAATTATGTTTCCTTATTGTGCTTTCTTGAGAGTCCGACTACAGTCCTACCTATGGATTTAGGGGATGACATTGATGGAGTGACTCTTCCTGATACTTACATGGACAAGATGGACATGATCGACATTGGCCGTATCCTTGACCGCACGGCCAGTGTAGATCCCATTATGCACGACATGTTTAGAGTTTCTATGATTGATTATGATCTTTGTGACACTTTATGGCGGCTTGCGGCGACCACGATGGACATGATTGGCGGCGGCATTACGGATGCTTCCCGAGAACCCCGTCCTTTTTGATGTGTTTGGAATTTCTATGCTTGAGTTTGATGGTGATGGACTTGTTGCCTCACGATATTACTCATGCTCTTTGTTTACCGATGAGGAGCGTCCGACTCTGTGGACCCACCTTTTTCTTTTGACACTATGTCCGGGTTCATACCGCTTTGATGACATATCTGATGGTAATAATGACATGAGTATTTTCGAGTATTTTCTTGTGTTACAACATTTTCCTTTGATTGCACCACTAGAACCCATAGCATATGTATGCGATGTTAATGATATGGGAGACACAGATGACCCACTAGGTGGTCAGTCAGAGTCTAATTCTGATACAGATGATAGGAAAGTTACACCCGTTTATGATAGCACAGAGTTGATAGATTTTGGTGTACTAGATCAGCCCAGGGAGATTAGGATTGGCTCTTCACTATCTCTTGATGAGAGAAGTAGATTGATTGACCTGCTCAGGTCATACTTGGATGTATTTTCACGGTCGTATGAGGACATGCTAGGCCTTGACCCTACTATAGTTCAGCATCACTGCACATTTTGCCACAGCGCTCAGGCAGTTAAAGCGAAGTGAGGCTACCCACCGATGGAGTGCAACGGAGTTAGGAAAGAAATTCAGAAACAACTTAGTGTTGGCTTCTTGTCGATGGATTGAGTATCTGAGTGGGCGCTACTTTGATTGTCCACTGTTCCCCAAAGGATGGCAAGGCTAGAGTTTGTGTTGACTTTTCGAGATTTGAATAAGGCGTACAAGGATGATTTTTCCTCGCACGCGCATCAGTATGTTAGTTGGCGATCTTTGGAGGGCACCACATGTTGTCTTTCATGGATGGGTTTTAAGGTATGTCCAGTTTTGATGGCTCCAAAGGATATGAAGACTTCTTTCATCACTGAGTGGGGTACTTACTGCTATCGGGTCATGCCATTTGGGTTAAAGAATGCAGAAGCCACTTATCAGAGAGCTGCTACTACTTTATTCCATGATATGATGCATAGATATGTTAAGGTATATGAGGATGACATGATAGTTAAGTCCGAGGTAAGGCGGATTGCTTATGACCTTCTGAGATTCTTTGGAGGATCGGTGATTCAGTTGAGATTGAATCCCGAAGTGCACCTTTGGGCTAACCACGGGAAATTGTTAGATCGCATTGTTAGTGGCGCGGTATAGAGGATTGATCCGAGAGAAGATCAAGGCTATACTTGACATGCTACTCCAGGGACGGAGAAGTCCAGAGGCTTTTAGGTAGACTACGGTATATCGGTCGTTTCATTGCTAGATTGTGACATATCTCAGACCTATATTTCGTCTTCTGAGGAAGAACCAGTCTACGGTTTGGAATGATGATTGCCAGCGTGCTTTTGAGAAGATTAAGGAGTGTTTACTTTCTCACCCAGTTTTAGTGCCTCCCACATCGAGGCAACCCCTGCTTCTATATTTGTCAGTTTCAAACATAGCTTTGGGATGCATGTTAGCTCAGCTCGATGATTCAGGAAAGGAGCGAGCCATTTATTATCTAAGTAAGAGGATGCTGGAATACAAGTGCAAATACATTATGATTGGCGCCTCTGTTTAGCGTTGGTTTAGGCCACCAGGAGACTTAGGCACTATGTGACAGAGTATTCCATACTTTTGGTCTCTCGATTGGATCCATTGAGATATTTGTTCGCCCGACTTGTTCTGATTGGTAGGCTCATGAGATGGTTGGTTCTATTGACAGAGGTTAATATTCAGTATGTGACACATAAATCGGTAAAGGGAAGCATTGTTGCAGATCATTTGGCTTCTTTGCCAGTATCCAATGACATACCAATTGACGATGATTTCCCTGATGAGCAATTTGTTTCAATGACCAGCATTACGGGATGGCGGTTGTACTTGATGGTGCATTAATCGGTCGGGGTTTAGTATTGGTATCTTAATGATATCACCATGAGGTTTGATCACATTCCCAGATTAGTTCGGTTGGTATTTTACGTCGTCACCTATTTGTGAATAATAGTTAATTATGAAGAGAAGCATTACGGGCCTAGAGATCGCGTTGGATCTTGGCATTAGACAGTTGGAGATCCATGGGGATTCCCGACAGTTATCTGGCGGCCGGTATCACGGAGGACTTGAGATGAGAAGGCGAAGTCAACCATGCTTACTTAGACCTCTTGGTTGCGGATTTGACTAGTTGATCTATATACATGCGCACAGGAGCGGAGAATCGGTTCTTTGATGCGTTAGCCACCTTAACTCTTTGTGGTTGAGATTCACCGTGGGAATTGATTGTGCGACCACTGTTGATTGAGACCAGGTCTGCACCCACTTACTGTTGTTTGATTGGAGATATGGAGAATCAGGATGAGATACCATGGTATCATGATATTTATCAGTTTCTGTCATGTGGCACTTACCTTGAGACAGCCATAGCCAAGGATAAGAGAGTATTGAGACAGTTGACCACCAAATTTGTTATTTGTGGGGATGCCCTTTATAGGAGATGATGAGTATCTTAAATACTCATTTTATCCCTATACTTTAGTTATTTTTTCTAGTGTTTTTATGTTAAATAAGTGCCCTAATGCTCTAAAGTTCACTCTTATGATCGGGTCATCCATTTGAATTGGAGGTGTGCAAAATTAATTGGAAAAGCTACAAAGCAATAGGAGAACTCTTGCATTTTGACGTTCGAGACATCATATGAGCTCCTATTTAATCAAACCATATATGGATGGATTCTATGAGAGATTTCGAGGGGATACCGGGAACACACTAAAATTGGAGTTTGAACAAAGAAGTTATACCAGTTCCAAAACTTAAAGAAAATCAGCAAACATTGCGGCTTTATAATGCGGAGAGGCTCACGTATTTTGACGTTCGGACATCATATGAGCTTCGTATTGCATAAAAGCGATATATGGATCGTTCTACATGGTTTAGCGGTACCAATAACACCGTCGAAGTTTGTATGATAAAGTTATGGCTTTACGAAGTTGGGCTTAAGCGGGGGACGCTGCGGCAACGTACGCGTTGAGAACCAGCGTCAGCGGCGTTGCGAAGCCGAGCATCCGGCCGTCGCGACGTTCTTGCGGCGTCCACTGACGTTAGTCATTTTTGGTAGATTTTAGCCCATTTGGGCCTATAATGGAGGTTTTAAAGCTCAAACCGGAGGGATCGAAGAAGATGGCGATTTGGAAGCGGTTTTGTGGTTACGAGGAGGACAAGCTCGGCTTTTGGGTGGAAACACCTAGGGCTTGTTCTTAGAGGAGTTTCTAGGGTTCGTTCTTGGAAGGAAGAACGCGAGGAAGAAGATAATGGAGGGAGAAAAGGCGGCTTCAACGCCAAATTTGTTTCTCTCTTTCCTTTTCCATTTTCTTTCTTTTGATGGTTGTATTTACTTTCCACTTATGTTTTCAGTTAGTTTTTCTTAGGGTTTAGATGTAGCCAAGACATATTTGTATGAATCTCTCTAATTTATATTGATGATGTTTTATTTCATATTTATATTTGAGTATTTCATTTAGATCTTAATGTGTGGATATTTGTATGTTGCATGGTGTGGTTTGATTCAAAATCACGAGAGAGTGAGGATTAAATTAGACCATGGATGATTTACCATCCTAGTATCATGAGATAGAGATATAAGTGAGATTAGGTGTGGTATTAAGATTTATGAGTTCAAATGCATCCTTAGTTATGATGGTTTGAGGCGAGATCTGGTATAACCTTTTCTGCGGGTGTGTCTGCGAATGCTAGAGGAGAGATTCAAATATACATTAGTTAAGCTCGCCATCTTCATGATGAAATTGACCATCGATTAATTGGGTTGGAGGTTCATACATCATTGTTTAGGTGAAATCTATACCTTAAAACTTTGAATCTTTTATCTGATCATTCTTGTATGCCTAGATTAGTGTCTTTGAATTTTTCTATAGATTTTCAACATCCAAATAAAGCATAGAGCTAGATTAGAGTGGTACTTAAGTAACCCAATTCTCCGTAGAGCGATACTCACTTATCATTATATTACTTGGTGACGCGTGCACTTGCGCTATAGGCGTACATATACACATCACGTTTTCGGCCCATATCAAGTTTTGGCGCTAGTTAGCGGTGATGGTGCTGTTAATATTGATTTGAAATAGCTTTACCTACTTTGGATATAGTTAGTCTTGTTTATTTTCTTTTTGTCACTTTACTTTTGAATTTTATTTTTTTTTGTTTTATAGCATTTCAATCACAATGGATCCTATCATCGAGTTGACAAATGCATTGGCTGACCTTGAGCAGCAACTAAGAATGCGGCAATTGGCTGATGAGCATCAAAGAAGAGTGACAACTCAAGTGCAAAGTCAAGTGTGGCAACCATATGCATCAATGGATTATGCTCAATATGGAGGTACCCCATACTTGGGCAATCATAATTTTTGGATGGGCCACCACCCCGAACACCTCATGGAATACAATTTATAACACTCTTGATCTCCCTGAGTCGAAGATCAAGCCTAGAAGAAGCTATGGATGAATTAAGAAGAACTCAAGCTGCATTTACCATGGCACAACCTGAATTTTCAAGATCAATGGATGAAATGGACTACTCTCAAGTTGGGTTGCCTCAATTTTTTTATCCAAATGAGATAAGTCAACCTCCACATGAGAGAATGACAAAGTTAGAGGCAGCATTAGTGAAATGAAAAGAGTTCATGCTGAATGTATGAGCATCTGAGTTCAATTCATGGAATTGAAACAAGGGCGCTAATGTTCAAATTCAGCATACACCATTCGATAGCTTGAAATAAGAGATGGCTCAATGGCCCTTAGTACTCAACACATTTGAAAGAACAGCCTAAAGAAGAAGTATGAGTATAGAAGAATTTGGTAGCCAAATATGAAAGAACAAGAGAATATGGCTACAATGTCCTTTGAAGGACAATATGAGAGCTCGCCATCTACTCTTGGGGTGAATATAGAAGAAGAAAACTTGAGCTATAATGAAGAAATCACCTCAAGGGATAATGAAGAACTTGAGAAGTTTCAAACGGTGGAGAATGATGCACAAATTTTGGAAACTTTAGTTGTGAAAGGAGAGAGATGAGCCAACTTCTCGAGAATCACATGAAAAGACGATTATGAGAGTTGTGAAGACTATTCGGAAATGACTCTTTAGGTTTTCCAATGCATGAGGAAGTGAAAAGTGAGAATAAAACCCCAACTTCCGAGGTGGATGAGTACATCATTCACTTGAACAACGAATTGAGAGGAATCATTGTAAAGAAAAAAATTAAAAAAAATAGAAAATATAAAAAAAATAATAACCTTGGAAGATTATGTGCTCAAATTGCTGATTGAGCACAATTATCGCCTCTTAGAAAGGATGGAGGCCAAATTACCGGCATATCCGTGATTGGTAGAGTCGTGGACTCGCGGGCGACTTCTTGAGAGGCAACGAGTTCAAAAAAAAATTTATTTTCCCTTTTCTTTTTTTTTAGTTACTTTTAAGTTTGTTTTTTTTAAATAAATGTTCTTTCTTGATCTTATGTTTCTTAGTGTTGTTTTTCAGGTTTTTGGAGTTCAAAGTTGGCCGTAGGTGGAAAATCTTTAAAAGTGGAAGTCTATAGTATCTTGGAGGTTGAAAAAGAGCAAAAATTGAACAAAATCAGTTCAACATCCTCCCTCATTTCATTCCATATATGCTTCCTATTTTCAAGCCTCCTCTCATTTGGAACTAAAGTCTAATCCTTCTTAACATCTTTGCCTCCAAAGCAAGTCATATTCATTGGAGCAACTTCCAGAGACTTGATCAACCTCAGGGGAGTACTCATTATCCATTCTTGCTTTTGTTTCACA
The DNA here is from genome assembly GCA_016808115.1 of Tetrastigma voinierianum. NCBI lineage: Eukaryota > Viridiplantae > Streptophyta > Magnoliopsida > Vitales > Vitaceae > Tetrastigma > Tetrastigma voinierianum. The sequence continues at coordinate 192,834 of JAEQBH010001614.1, forward strand.
TTGAGGACAATGTTTAATTCAAGTTTGGGGGGGTGAATTCAATTTATTTATTTATTTTCAAAAATCCAACTTTTGTATCTCCTTACCTATTTTAGTTATTCCTTTATTTATTTAGGTTGTTTGCATGAGTTTTTCTTTCTTTCTTTTGTTTGTTTTATGTCTCATATGAGTGAGTTTGATGCCTTGTTGGCTAGCAGAAGGTCATTTTGAACACAAACATTTGAAAAAGGGTAAGTGCAAAGTGGATTGGACCCTTAGGCTTTTAAATGATTTGGAATTGTGTGCTTACTTAGTATGGGTGACTTAGCTTAGTCACCTCCCTTATGCTTCAAGAAGCTATTTCTCAAGGAATCTATCACACACAAACACTTTTGGTCTCCCTTGTATACCTTAGTCCCGGACCCTTTGTCTTGAATTCAACTAACCTTGGGGATTCTAGCCACCTAAGTGATGGGACACCCTAATCCAAAGAGTTGCCATCGAGCCCCTGACTAAAAAAAAAAAAATACAAATACAAAAAGAAAAGTGAAAAAGAAAGATAAAAAAGCAAAGAAAGAAAAATGTCAAAAATAAGTATGAATAAGAATAAGCGGGATCATCCAATTGAAATCGAAGACACAGTCGAGAGGCCTTTCAAAGCCCTAATGTCCTAAGCCAGCGGCGAGTCGTGACTTCGCGCCCGCTACATGGGACAGAAGATGGATCCTTCCCACAACCTAGGGCCTTTGAGTTTGGTTGAGTGTTCGGGGTGAAGTTTGAAGGGAATTTAATGTCTGGTGCCCTTAACCAATTGGTGGGGAGTCACCAATGGATCCCTGCTACGAGAACACTCATCTAAAACTTCTTGGCACTAGTTCTCCTTCATTTTTAGAGTATTTAGAAATTTTTTAGGTATTTTGGTATGAATAAAAGGGTGCGTTCTTATCCTTTACTTGATTAGCTTCTTGAAATAGGTGAGTTGAGCTTAAGTTTGGGGTACTAGGACCTTGCTATATGCGAAGATCATGCTATCACCTACACTTAGTTTCCTTGGGAAGGTCCTTTGCGGACTTGGGGGGTTGATTTGCTCTGCTTCTGTCTTTCTTTGCGTGTTATTAGAAGTTTAAAGTTAAGGATCCTAAATTTTTGGTTGAAAAGGCTAATATTGCTAAATTGTGTTCATAGTGATTCTTACATTTGGAATCATGTTATCATTCTCTTCTCATTATTTTTAGTTCATGTCATTTTCAATTTTTGTTTTGTTTTGAGTTGGTCTCTTGCTTAGGGACAAGCAAGAATTTAAGTTTGGGGGTGTGATGAGTATCTTAAATGCTCATTTTATCTATAATTTAGTTATTTTTATAGTGTTTTTATGTTAAATAGAATTGCCCTAATGCTCTAAAAGTTCACTCTTATGATCAGGTCATCCATTTGGTGGAATTGTGCAAAATTGGTGGAAAAACTGCTACAAAAGCAACAAGAGAGGCTACTGCATTTTTGACGTTTTCAGACATCATATGAGCTCCTATTGAATCAAGCCATATATGGATGTATTCTACACTTCAAGAGCTTTCCAGGGATACCAAGAACACCAAAATTGGAGTTCGAACAAAGAAGTTATGCAAGTTCCAAAACTTGAAGAAAATCAGCAAACATTGCAGCACCTTCAGCAGGAGAGGCTACTGTATTTTGACGTTTGCAGACATCATATGAGCTCATATTGCATCAAGACATATATGGATGGATTCTATACTTCAAGAGCTTTCCAACGGTACCAATAACTTAAATCGGGTTCGTATGGCAAAGTTATGGCTTTACAAAGTTGGAGCAAAAGCTAGGGACTGCAGCAACGTCGCGACGTTGAGAACCAACTTATCCGCGGCGTTGCAGAAGCAACATCCCGACGTCGCGACGTTTGCTGCCTGACACGTCGCGACGTTCGAGGTTGGGTTTTAGTAGATTTTTAGCCCATTTTGAGCTCATAATGGAGGTTTAAAACCAAACGGAGGATCGAAGAGGGCGATTTGGAGCGGTTTTTTGGCGTTTTGAGGAGAACAAGCTCCTTTTGAATTTAGGAAACACCTAGGGCTTGTTCTTGGAAGAATTTCTAGGGTTCGTTCTTGGGAAGAGGAAGAACACTTGGGGAAGAAGAGATAATGGAGGAGAAAAGGGAGCTTCACGCAAATTTGTTTCACCTCTCTTTCCTTTTCCGTTTTTCTTTCTTTTGATGGTTGTATTTACTTTTCCACTTATGTTTTAGTTAGTTTTCTTAGGGTTTAGATGTAGCCAAAGACATATTTGTATGAATCTCTCCTAATTTATATTGATTGATGTTTTATTTCATATTTATGTTGAGTATTTCATTTAGATCTTAATGTTTGTGTGGATGTTGGCCAATATTTGCATGAATTGTGTGGCTTGATTCAAAATATGAGAAGTGAAAGTTAAAAATTAGACCATGGATGTTTACCATCTAGTATCATGAGATAGAGATATAAGTGAGATTAGGTGTAGTATTAAGATTTATAGGGTTCAATGCATCCTTAGTTATGATGGTTTGGCGAATCACCAGTGAACCTTTTCTAAGGGTAGTGTGCGAATGCTCGAGAGAGATTCGAATATACATTAGTTAAAATGCCATCTTCATGATGAAATTGACCATCGATTGGTGGGTTAGGAGGTTCGCCTCATTGTTTAGGTGAAATCTATACCTTAAAACTTTAGTCTTTATCACGATCATTCTTGTATGCCTGGGTCAATCTTTGAATTTTCTATAGATTTTCCAACATCCAAATAAAGCATAGGCTGGAATTAGAGTCGGTACTTAGTAACCCGATTCTTTGTGGGAACGATACTTCCTTATCATTATATTACTTGAAGGCGTAGCGTGCACTTGCGCACATAGGCGTACATATATGCACATCACGTTTCGACCTATCAAGTTTTGGCCGTTGTCGAGGAATTGGTGCTTTATTAATATTGATTTGAAATAGCTTTACCTGCTGGATATAGTTAGTCTTGTTTTATTTTTTCTTTTGTCACTTTACTTCTGAATTTTATTTTTTTGTTTATAGCATTTCAATCACAATGGATCCTATCATCGAGTTGACAAATGCATTGGGCGACCTTGACGATAACTAAGAATCACGGCAATTGGATGATGAGCATCAAAGAGAAGAGTGACAACTCAAGTGCAAAGTCAAGTGTGGCAACCATATGCATCAATGGATTATGCTCAATATGGAGGTACCCCATACTTGGGCAATCATAATTTTGGATGGAGCCACCACCCAAACACCTCAGTTTGTTTTGGTTGCAGTCCTGTTTTAGCACACTTTACCGTGTTTCAGTTGGTTCTCACTCATCTGGGCTTGGAATCATGCATCGTTTGTTTGTTAGTTTCCTTACTGTATGAGGAATTTTCTAACAAAGTTTCAGAATTTTTCTCAATCGTTTGGACTTGTTGAGAACAGGTTCAACCAGTTGTGCAAGACAACTCATGGGCAGCCCCCTATTTTAGCATGTTTCAAGCCCGAATCTATTATGGCGTGCTCCTATTTGCTCTAAGGAACCTATAGGCCGCCTTTAGGGTCTGAGTTTAGTTTCGGTTTGAACAAAGTGGGGTAGTGGGCAATGTGGGATTGGTAAGTATGGGTCGGTTTGTGGGATTTTAAGATATTGCCAAAGTAAGCAAACAACACCTCATTTCATTTGCTTCCTTTCTTTTAGTATGAGATCAGATATTTGGTTTTTAAATGCATGATGTATGATGTATTATTTGCCTATTCTTGTTGCGCATGGCTAGGGACCTCAGGTACATGCTTGGCGTTGGTATTTGTATTCATATCGTACATAGTATTTGAGATTTTGACATTTGTGTGGTTCATTTGAGCTTATTTGTGACCTCTTGTCACGCTTGGCTAGGGACCACAGGTGCACACTTTGATTGGTTAAGTGTTTATGTTAGATCTTGAGTAGGCACTTTTTCCATGTGGAGTCATAGGGTTTTTGTTGCTTACTTGGTTTCCCCTTTATAGGCAAAGCAAAAAGTAGTGGCGACTCCAAAGAAAAAAAAGTTCCTCCTCGAGGCAGTTTTCTAAAACTTGAAAATCAATCCACATTTTCTTTTCATTTTAAGCGAAAGTCACGCCCATTTCGTGGATCGGGTAGGATCCACCAGCTCCACGGCCATTGATCTTACGAATTTGAGGCGTTCCGCTCACCTCAGTTTCCTCTTCTCTTACTACTGGTGGTGGCCCTCGTGTAGCTAGCTCTCTACCACTTCTTAACATGATAGCCTTAACATGTTCCTTATCGTCACTCCTAGGGTTTTTCTATGAATTGCTTGGCAAGGAACCTTGCTGCCTCTCCATAAGTATATTAGCCATTTGCCCCATTTACACCTCTAGGTTTCTCAGTTGTCTTTGATTGTTCAAGCTTGGGTGGCACGGTTTGCATATTCACCTTTGTCTCATTCATAAAGGCGATATGAGAAGTAAGCATTTGAGCAAGGGCTTGTTCCAAGTCCACTTTTTTCTCTGGTGGCTGTTCACTCACTCGGGGTGGTGGCATGTTGTTCAGATTGTTCCTTCATCCATAATCCCGATTGCTCTGATTATTACACCACCCTTGGCCTTAATTATGTTTTGATAATTGTTGCTCCACGTGCGACCCTCTTTGTTGTGGATGATTAAACCTGGTATACTAGGCATGCTCATGTTGCCATCTTGATTGACATTATGCTGCTATTGTCTTGTCCTCTGGTCGCACATAACTCAGTAGTTTGATGCAGAAAGGCATTTATGGTACCTTGCTGTTTAGTGAGTTGCACGACATGAGTAACCAGATTGCTAAGAACCTAGTTCTTTGTGCCTCCCACAGCCTTTCCCAATGTAATCCTATCCCTAGGCCACTGATTGCTGTTAGTAGTAGTATCCTCCAGGATCTCATATGCTTGGTCCATATTTTTCTTCATTAATGCACCTTTGCTGAGGCATCTATCACTGTTCTGGTTGCATCCCTCAGACCGTTATAGAAGCTATGGACTTGCATCCCATCACAGTCAGCATTGGACACCTCATAACGGTTCATGAAATCTCTCCCATGCTTCGGCCAAGTTCTCTCCCTCCAGTTGTCTACAAGTATTGATCTCTTGCACTAGCTGTGCAATCTTCGCAGGTGGGAAGAACTTTGTCAGGAACTTTTGCACTAAGTCGTTCCATGAAGTAATGGAATCCAGTGGCTGACTTGTCAACCAATGTTTAGCTCTATCACCTAGTGAGAATGGAAACAATCTCAGTCTAAGCGCCTCTTCGGTCAACCCATTGTACTTGATCGTGTCACATACTTCGATGAAGGTGGTTAGGTGCATATTCAGTTCTCCTTGGCAATCCGTTAGGCAGTGTTACGAAGCATCTTTAGGTCTGTTTTCCTTTCAAAGAAGTTGTTTTACTTTGAATGAATTGGTCTTCGGATAAGCGGTGAATAACTATAGGTGTTAGCCGAACTATTCTAACAGCATAAATTGATCATTTGGCTGTATAAATGGTTTGGGAGCATAATTCCTACCATTATTCCCATTATGACCCCCTTGCGGCTCGTTTTGTTCTTGGTCCTGACTGTGCCCTTCATTGTTTTGCATGGTTGCAAGATTTCTTTGCTGTGCTTCTCTTAGTTCTCTACGTAACAAGTGTAAGGTTCTTTCTGGTTCAGGATCAAACAGAGGTAGTTTAACTTGACCTCGTCTGCGCATACATTCACGCTAACCTTCAGCAGCAGTCTGCGCTGAAACGAACCCGATTCTGGCTTGCCCCATATAGCGAAAAAAAAATTAAATTCGGTAATACTTAGTGCGCTATTGTCAATATCAACACAAAATTTTTCCCGACCATGATTGCGAAAACTTGATAGGCCGATAGCGTGATGATAATGTGATTTATAAAAACTAATTAAAAGCCTATATGCGTAAGTCCCACATGCTACGTCTCGTATCAAGTAATATAGTGTACCTAAGTACGGATATCGATGCTGCGGAAAGTGCGTTGACTATGAATTGGCCTACGATATTATGGACTTAAACTCTTAATGATTTCTAATTAATGTAAGGAATTAAAACTGAATCTAATTAACTTGTGAAATTACTTTTTTGTGAAAACTAGGGTTTTGCCTCCCCTTGCCACATTTAATAGATTATTACCTAGAGGAATTATTATTTAGTCTATTAATGAATTCTCGTCTTGAGGTGATTGTGCCCCTCACAGTACCACATCTCGAGCATATCAGCCTATCTCACGGTATGGTTGGGTGCATCTTTACTTTGACCTTATAAAACTCTTAAATGCCCAGCCTAATCGCCACACTCGGAATTGGGATATCTCTATTTGTCGATTGACCAAGGGTTGCTCTACTCATATCCCAGGGAGTCCTTATCTCTCGATCTCGGATACCCAACAAGATCATGTCAATGTTGGCGGTTTCATCGCCATGAAAATAAAACCAAAGACATAGAAAATCGTATAAATCATAAATAAAGCCCAATAAGATTAGATTCAAACCTTAATCCATACAGCGAGACGAGTTTAACAAAACCACAGAAATAAATCTAGAACATATGAATTTAATACAAGCATAGTTTTATAAATCATTAATGGTTTTGAGCAGAAATACAAAAACAGTGGCACTCGATCCTGGGGTTGCTCTGCTTCATTTTGGCTCCTCGTCCATTCAATATATAGATAATCTCGAAATTAGGTCTCGGGTGCTTTTTTATAAGTCGTGCGGGAATCATGGAAACATCGTGATGTTAGTAGCTCTTTGACTTTTCTTTGTTGTTGACAAAACATCAGCGACGTTACAGCGTTAGGCGTTGGCTTTGTCGTGACGTTGCTACTTTGGTTTTCACTTGCTTCTTCTTCCACATTTAAAGCTTACGAAAACACTTCATATTCTATGATACTGCGAAGATCCAAAAATTAGATATCAGACGATAATGCACTTGTGTATATAAAATAGAGCGAAAAACGTAGTAGGGCTTGGTCATGACATAGTGTTTTAGACATTCATTAAGAGTGACTTAGTTCACAAAATTTTGAGAAAAGCTAAACTTTTCACAAATTTGGCTAAGGCCGGCGAAGATGAGGATTGAAATCAATCATTTCACCTAATTCAAAGGAGAAACATTTTATGAGGTGTGGGACCATGATAAAGACCTTCTTCGGACATGTCCTCACCATGGGCTACCTAAGTGGATGCAATTGCATCACTTCTATAGTGACTTGACTAACACCACAAGGACTCTTTTGGATGCTTCAGCAGGTGGTGCAATGATGAGCAAAAGTGAGGATGAGGCATATAAGTTGCTTGAAAACATGGCCTTAGAAATTGTCAATGGCTAAGTGAGAGGGTTACTCCTAAGAAACTAGTTGGCATGTATGACATCGATGTGTTCTTCAATCTTGTAGCTCAAGTTTCTTTGCTTACTAAGCAAATTAAAGTCACTCAATTTCAAAATGCTTAAGCTTAAGCTTCAACAAATGCTATTCAAAAGCACCTTTAACTCATGTGAATTTTGCGATGGGCAACACCCAGTACCGAATGCAGAGTTGGAAGCCCTTATTAAATGACAAGTGAGCAGCTCAGTATTTAGGAAAGTTCCCTCGAAACTAACCAACAATTAAATCCCAGTAGACTACTAGAAAAATTGATTTTGCTTCTTACTACAAAAATTAGTAGCTAAACATATTATTACAATAGCTAAATTTCTTTAGCTACTAAATAGCTACTATAGGACGTAGTAGAAAAATTCCTTGTAGCTAAGCTAATTTTAGCTACTAGTAGTAGCTATTAGCTACTACAGAATTTCATGGCTAATTAGCTCCTAAAAATAATAGTAGCTAAAATGAAAAATGTAGTAGCTAATTTAGGTAAGGAGGCGACTATATATAGCTACTACTTAGCTACTATATTACGTAGTAGAGTAAATAATACAACAATAGTAGTAGCTAAAGTAAAATGTAATAGCTAACATAGTCAATAGGGCGATTATTTATAGCTACTAATTAGCTACTCAATAATAGTAGCTACAATTAAGAATACAATAGTTTTCTAAAACAATATATAACTACTACTTAGCTACTACATGACGTGGTAGCTATTTAGTGACTAAACTAGATAGTAGCTAAGTATTATAGCTATATAACTACTAACATAATAGCTATATAAAAGTAGCTATTTAGCAACTGAAAAAATGTAGTAGCTAAAAAGTGTAGCTATTTAGCTACTATAATAGTAGCAAAATTGTAATAGCTATTTAGTAACTATTGTTTTGTAGTAGCTAAACAAAGTAGCTATTTAGCTACTAAGTTAGTAGCTAAATAGTAGTAGCTATATTAGTTAAAAAATTTAGTAGCTAAGCGAGTAGCTATTTAAGCTATTGTGTTGAGCGTATAGTAATAGCTAATTAGCGATTAATTTTTATAATAGCTATGTAATGTAGCTATTTAGCTACTGAATTAGTAGCTAAACAGTAATAGCTAGTTAGTGACTAAGCTAATGTCGTAACTAAATTTATATTTAAAATAATTATTAAATTATTAGAACCTTAAGGCAGTAATAAAAAATTAAAATGAAATAAAAATTATAACATCCCTATTGCATAAACTAGTCCGCTGAATAACATAAACCAAAATAGCATTGTACTAAATCTCATGTTCTAGATAGCTATACAATAGACCAAAAGTTTGACAATAAGATATTCACATATCACCGATGGGGGGGATCATCTGTGGTGGGGTCATTTGTAGGGGGGTCATCCACATGTAGAGCTGTAGCTGATGAGGAGACCTATGTCGATTAAGCTAAAGCCCTCAGTAGAGCCTTAACCTCATCAAGTTGATCTTGTAGCACTTTAACCTTAGTATCCACTTCATCTCTTTTATACATTGAACCTCGTCCTTGATGCTCATGTAACAAAGAGATCGATCTGGATGAGCATGCAATGGAATGGTAAGATGGGCTACTTGTGTATACTGAAGATCGATCACCTAATCCGTATGTAGGTCGACATTTTTTACTCCAGTGCCATGACTACGTAAGTATCTTTGCATCTTAAATCGATAGATGTGTGTTCTCTCCTGAACCTTCATCTATTTGTACCATTCGTTGCATTTCTTGATGCATAGCTTCCTACAAAATTTGAATAGATATTCAGATAATATATGAATGTATAATAAAAAAACTTGAAGTAATATAATATACTTTTAATTTATTTACCAGATTTGGCGAATCTCGTCGACTATAGATAATTAATTCGTAGAAGTGTGCGATTCTTGTGGATCTGGATAAGGGATGACTTCTTCCGGTCTCTTTCTCTTATATAAATATTAGTAAGAATTAGAAGATATATTTGTTATGATCTTACAAATCAAAATAAAATTAAAGTAAGAGTTCTAAGTACTTACAATCCTCCTAACATGCTCTAAGAATGAAATGGAACCCCCAGTGTATCTTGAAGGTCCTGTGCCTGGTCCAGCCTTCTTGGTTTGGTGGTTCAAAGCATTCGTTCTGATCGAGCCCGAAAATTTGTCGTACCCCATGCTTCATTCCACCTTGCCCAAATGGACTTCGTAACATGCACCGGTCTCCCATTTTTCCTCCACTTATTCAAATTATTTGTATACCTAGAATTGTAGACACCTCGAGATTGATTTGATGATACCTCCGTCTCGACATCCCGTGAGAAATATTTCTATAAAGAAAGTTAATAGTTACTCATATAAGTAAAAATAAATATTAAAAAATAATTAATAATGATATTTCTAAGAAATTTTGACGAGAGTTTCCTGCATGCGCGGAAATAATCAACCTAATAAAACAAACATATTAAGTACTTGCAATATAATAAGACACTTATATAATACTCCTCAACTAATCCAACAACATCTCAACCAACAAACACAACACTTCATATATTCAATTTGTCATGTACATTTTACATTATAAAGAGGCTATAAGTGAATAAGTTATACCCTTGGAACTCTTCCCAATAAAAGCATTTTATCTCTTTTGTGATGGTACTCCATTTATACCCTTTAATGTCAACCGCTCCTTGAAAATGGAGGTGATGCGAGGCGCGCATCGGTAAGACTTCGACAAACCTAAAAGCATGCAAATATCAATTTTCACACATAAAAAATTTAAGAACAATAATCTAAAATATTTCAATATATTATGTTCATTTACCTCCCATTCTCCACAATGGTGAGTCTACCGGATCTCTGAGGTCACAAAGTGTAGACGCGAATTAGATGGGTGTAGACCCAGAAGCTGGTAGTGAAGGCGTGGTCGCAGCTTGTGTTGACGAAATTGAATGCACCGAAGATGATTTCGTAGATGGCGATATGGAGGTATTAATTCCTCTAGTGGAGTGGTACTAGCTGGAGCCTTACGCATGGGATAGTGTACTTGCGGCGATACGCCTGCGTCCTACATGGCTGACCTCTCCTCGTTTGATCATCGACCTTGCATGTTTGCAGTAGAATATATAGACATGTTAGTACACGTTTATGAAATAAATAAATAAATAAAACATATGTGAAAAATTATGTACGTGATGTAAATCACCTACTAATCATTATCATTATCATCTGGTTCTTTTGAATCAAATCCCAACTCAGATTCAAATTCTATTTCATTCTCCATTTTAGTTTCTGACTTCGAATCAATTTGTATTATTGCTCCATCAAGATCGACCAAGGACATTGGTTCATCAGAGACAACCTCTATTGCATGAAATTGCATAGCATCCTCTTGGAATGGTTAGGCTTCAGGTGGTAGATGAATTATTCTAGATTATTGAGGAATTTCCACAATAGCTCGTGCTTTTATTTTGTGCACTTGACCCACCCGATCGGCTCTCTATCGCACTCAAGCTAGGATATGAATGATAATACACTGAGTCGCTTGTTGGGCCAAACAAAGGTTCCATACTTGTTAAATCTACGTCGGTGGTTTACCTCCACAATGTTATATTTAGGATGAACCCTTGTCCTGATATTCAGTGTTGGATCAAACCATTCACACTTGAACAATCTGTTAAACTTGTTGTGACTAGGATATTCCAACTCTACAACCTCACAGGCTAACCATAGTAGTCATTCTCTGTGATGATCACTATAGTTAGACCCTTTGATCACAGACGCCACTATTCATTGTGCCTCCTCTTTGGTTCCATGTCCCATTGAGTGGAATTTATATCCATTTACAAAAATACCTTGGATATGTTCTTACACCACAGTCCCTCGAGTCGTTTAGCAGATCAGCAGGTTATTATTGTTCATGATATTCCAAGCGATAGTTCTGCGAATGTCTTTCTTGTGGGCCCGCAAATTCTTGTACAACACTTAGCATGTTAAAAAACTTATGTGCCTCTGGATTGGGAGGTTCATTCGATATTTCATTAGGATTGAAATCAGGCCTGGCGGCATCCATAATCATACTATGGTATGCATTGAATTGAATCCGGTTCCATTTCCCCCTGTCTTGACCAAACATAATACCCTGGTATAAAGCCATTCTTCATCAAGTGATACTTTACAGTATCAATTTGATGATAACTACGGTTTCGGCACTTCATAAGTGTACATTAGACACTTTATCTTGTTACCATCCATCCATTCGGGTTTACCACATGCGAATTCTATAAATTCCTCCCGAAACCTGACCAAAAACCCTGGGTTTAGAAGACCATTTATGAGCCTAGAATACATCCAACTTGATTTGAAGCCATTTTAAATGTTGAGCTTGACAATTGTAGACAACATGAGGGAATAAGAACAAAATTGTAATAGTTGAACTTCTTAAATGTAGCCTCGTAAAACAAAAACCGAACACAAAGTTCTTAAAATAAAAAAAAACCCAGAAAAAATAACAAAAAAAAAAATCCATTCAAAATCATCCACAGAAAAATGGGACGTGTCAAGCATAAAACAAAAGAAGATCCATGTCTTACAAACCCCAAAACCAAAGCTCTGATGCAAGTACCATTGCCAATAAGAACAAAATTCCCACAAACCCTAGTAAAAAAACTAACAAATCCCTAAAAAATTTTCATACTTAAAACCACAACAACAAATTCAAAACCTAAAATCATGTGAACTACTAAACACCTTTAAAGATCCATGAAAGCAAACCAGACAGGGTTATGATTATGTGAATGAAAAATATACAAGAAAAATAAAAGGAAAAGAAAAACAAATCACTACAAAAAGATAAAATACTTGTTCTACATTTATGGTCTGCCTATATTTCTCACTAAATTCATAAGCTTATAAATACCTGCTCAATTATTTTTTCAAAAAAAAACCATAACTTGAATTTTAGAGAAACCTTTTTGGCAGTGGAGAGATGAATACAACTCAGAAAAAAATGGAAGTCAGAAGGGAAAACAAATATGTGTTTCTCTGTCTAGCATAAAGGAAAACAAATCATGTATTTGAACTAGAAAAAAGGATAAACATAAAAAACAGAAAAACATGTTAAATTATGTTTGTTTCAAATGGAGAAAAGAAAGCGTATCCACTAGTAAAGTAGTGTCGGAGGGAAAATAGGAGAAACGATGTTCATGAACATATTTAAAGAGCGAGAACAAAACTGAGAAGCAAAACGGTACACTTACCAATTCGAGCACGTAAGTATATTTCATGCAATGCAAAACCATATCGGATATTACTTGGTGAAAACATCAAGCGGTAGGTCAGAGAGGAAAGCAAAGCAGGCCGGAAGCGGACTCGATCTAGGAAACCTGGCTTGAGGTCAAAGATGTAAAAAGCAGGCGAAACACGTAAAACCGCTATTGTTACCTCAGTAGTGTCGAAAACATGCTTGCTTTCTTTTCTTGAGCTGCAGTGTTGTAGACCTACGGAAAGTGAAAAAGGCACTATACTAGTGAAATTAAAATGTAAGTGGAAAAAACATCATTTTGCGGGCTTTAGATTGAAGAAAGACTCATTTTGCCATTTTGGGCTTTGCATCTGAGATGAATACATCGCTATATAATCACATGAGAGATTTACTCAATGATCGACCTATTGAAGGAGATCTTAGCCGTCGTTTGTCATTTATAAGATATTGGCTATATTTGTGTTGCATATAGAGGTGGCAGGCGTGTTATAATGGAAATTACGAAAATTAAGGTAGAACAAAAGGGATTAAGGCTCCCTTGGTAAAAAAAAATGTTTATAATTTACTATTTTAGTCTTTTAGGCACAATTTAAAAAGGGAAAAGAAAATAAAAAAAACGGGCTTAGCTTGACCTAGCCAAACAACCCGATTTTATTCGAGCCTTTCTTTTTCTTTTTTTTAGTCCAATCTTCCTAAATTTGAAGTTGGAAGATTGGAACTTGAAAGGTTGGAAGTTGGAACTAAGCATGACTTCATATTGTCTGGAGAGAATATTGTCCAGTCTTGTTGAGGTAAACATATCCTCTTCCTTAATATTTTTATGAATGCAACTAGATAATCAAGTTTTACTCTTCCGGGTACATTTAAAATCAGTATTTAAATTGATGATGATTTTTTAAGTTTAATTCGTGTTTTATTTTAATCTGTAGTCCTTATAGGTTTTATTTGATCAAGGAAGCGAATGTTATCATTTCTACTTACAGAACTTAAGAATTACCCTTTACTATTTAAAAGGCACTATTGGCCTGCAATTGTACCACTAGAGAACAACCCCCCTTTGTGGGGTTTTTGTATTTAATGAAATTAAAATTAAAATTAAAATTAATTGTACTATACTATTGCACTAATAACAAAAATGTAAATAATAAAAGAGAGAGATCTTTCTTTTTTTTTGAAAAAAAAGATCTTTTCCTATTATAGCCTATTTTCCTCAAGAAATGAATTATGATTTTTTTTGCCTGAAATCCCCTTTGAAACTTTTTACTTCGTTTTCTTCCTCAATTAAGTGGTTCTTCGAAGAAAAATTAAGTTTTATTTTGTTTTTTGTGTTCTCATCATTTTATCGACGTTTGGTTTATTGTCGGCTTGATATGATGTGGTACTATTCGTCGTCTTGTTATGACGTTTTATCTGTGTAAGGGCGATTTAGATAGACAAGGCAGATTTGACTAGTCGAATATATCTAATTATATTCGTCAGTATGTTGAATAATTGGATTTGTAGATATTATCAAATTTGTATGTTTTATGCCAATTTATTACACTATTAACATGGTTGGTTATTAATCATTTGTATTTTTGATCTATCGATCTATTACAAGTTTTAATCAATTATATTATTAACATCGTGGCTCTTGCTTAATTTCAGTAATTTTGCCAATGATATTTTTCAGTGTTTTAAAAATCAGATCGAATCGGTCAGTTCGATTGGTCGGACCGTCGACCAGTTACCTTTTCGCTCCCGGTTTCATTTGGTTTGACCATCGGTTCGGTTCCTAAGCCGTGAATCAATAACTTTTCTGGTTCAGTCATTGGTCTGATTTTTAAAATATTGATATTTTCGAAAATACCACCGAACATGTATGTGTATGTGAGATGGTTGAGGTATCTCTAAACTTAACTAGAGGTACTTTTAGTGTGATGATTTTGAATTCATAAGCGTAGGTTCTTTTTGTTACAACTTATCCAACTTAAGTATTTATTTATCGAGCCCGTGTCCCTAATTTGCTCGGGTGCATTTTCTTGCAAACAAATTTATTTAAATGCAGTTTGAAGCTCAAATTATTTTAAAATAAAATTTACTTAAATTATTTTCCAAAAACAAGATTTTTCTCGAAAATCCCGTTTTTGGGGTCCAACCGATACCTGTTGCCTCGAAAATCGTGAAAATTTCGATTGTCTCGGAATTTGACAAAATTTGTTTGGGTAACTAGATTTCATTAGACGAATCCAACGGTGAGGTCCATTTCATCATTCGAGATCTATAAAAATTTCGAGTTTCTGATCTATACTATTGCGACAGTTTGCATTTGCCTTTTTAGTAAGGAATTCAAAATTGCCCGGAGTACAACAAATATTTTAGTTTATAAAAATTTATTATAAAATGTAAATTAAATAATCGTACTAATTCTAATTACTTTATTAAGCATTGATTTGTTATTAAAATAATTTAATATTTAAATTTGCAAACACTTAAATATTATATTTTATAGTTGAATTTATCATTTAATTAAATATTCAATTTTAAATTTTATAATACTTTTAAAGAATCAATTCAATATATGAAGTGGACTTTATTTTTTTAATTTTTCCATAGTAGTTTTTTTAGAAAGTTATAAATCTTTTAAAAAGTTGAATCAAACTTGTCATAATTCTAGAAGAAGTTACAATTTTGAATTACATTTAAAAGTTATAAATCTTTTTTAGAAAATGAATCCAAACTTATAAATTGAATCCAAACTTATTTTTTAAAATTTTTATGACTGAATTTTGAAAAAGTTTACAAATTTAGCTACTGTGAACAATGTAGTAGCTATTCAGTTACTACATAGCTACTACTTAGTAGTGAAATTAATATGTTAGCCCCTATTAAATATGTAAGCTGCACTACCAACAATGTAGTGGGTACATTTAGCTACTACATAGCTCTGAGTTTGGCTTGAAGTATTATTTCGTAAATTGTATTTGTGTGTGGATTATATAGTAACTACTAACATCAATATGATAGTTATATAGTAGCTATTTAGCGAGCTTAAACAAATGTAGTAGCTATATAGTGGCTCTTGACTCTACTTAGTAGCTAAATTAGTATGTTAGCTATTACGTAGTAGCTATATAGTGGTTATTTAGCTACTACCAACAATGTAGTAGCTATTCAGCTACTACATAACTACTACTTAATAACTATAGTTTTCACTTGTTAGTGTTTTAGCTTCTAAATAGTAGCTATGTAGTAGCTATTTGGTGACTAACATTAATTCAGTAGCTATATAGTAGCTATTTAGTAACTGAAAAAGTAGTAGCGATGTAGTAGCTAAATATCTACTACATAGTTACTACTTAGTAGCCAAATTGGCATGTTAGCTACTAAATAGTAGCTAAAAAGTAGCTATTTAGCTACTACCAATAATGTAGTAACTCGTAGCTACATAAACATAACTTAGTAGCGGGTTTTGGCTTGTAGTGTACAAAGCTTATAATGTGTAGTTATGTAGTAGCTATTTAGTGACTAACATCAATTTATTAGCTATGTAGTAGCGGCTAGCTACTATTTTGCTTTCTCTTATTAGTAGCTAACATTGGTCAGAAACAACTTTGCTACTCGTAGTAGCTAAGCCTAACACCTGTTACACTAGTAGCTATTTAGTAGCTATGTAGTAGTTAAATAGCTATAAAATGATAGTAGTAGCTATTTTTAGTAGCTATTTCAGGATTGGAGGAACCAAATATCTATTTTTGGTAGTACGTACTCTAATAATTACAATCCGGATTGGAGGTACTACCCTAATCTATTGGGATCCTGACCCTAAGCACCATAGTCCCAGGGGCAGTGGAAGACATATTAAAAAAAAAACTTTAATCGCACCAAGGAATAAACCATGGATATCCAAATTGAGATCATAGATATGACAAGGAAACAAGAAGATAACCCATTTATACCTCTTGTAGCGATGCCTCCTTCAAAGTAGATGCCTTGACCGTGGCATCCGCAGAGCATGCCTCGCTCTTGATCCACATGGAAGTTGACGTGAAACCTCGAGTAGACAAAGTCAGTACTAGCCAACCTTGGATCGAGAGAGGATGTGAGATGGAGAAAGCTCCTTTTCTCTTTCACACGATTGGGAGAAACACTTTTCTCCACAAAACCAAGCGAGAGATGGAGGGCTCTTTTTTCAAACCAAAAATCACAAACATGTTCTCATTTGATTGGATGAATGAGAGAACACTTTTCTCTATTTTCTCTATTTCCAAAACGTTTTTCAAAGTGATCATTTAATGAAATTGGATGAAAAGATAATTAATTCTCTTTTCTTAACTTCTCAAACGTTTTGGCCATATTGGTTATGGGATGTTGGAGAACAATTCTCCTTATTCCATTTCCAACCATCTAAATTCAGTGAATCTAAACTCATTTGTGTGATATGAAGGAACACCATCCCGGCTTGGTCTTGGTAAGAGGCCTCATGTCTCCCACTTTCCTTCTCCATAGAAGACCAATCCAAATCAAGTCCAGGTTCAATGAGCCTTGAATTTAGTTTGATTCTCACTATCATCACCTTCCAAACATGGTCTTTCATATTGAACTAGGGTGAAAAGACTAAAATGCCTTTCCTTTTAGGGTTGGTCGACCATGTGCATCTTATGCATGGAGCCTTCTCATAGGCCTCAAGCCCATTAGTGACTGAAGCTCTCAAGCGTGTGGGATCATATCCGAAGCATGTCCCTGGTGGATCAAATCGAATCACTTTATTCCAACTTCAAACTTCTAAGTATGTGTGACCCATTAGGTTTCCGGTTATGTTGACCACTTGGTTCAACAATTGAATCAAGAAAGTCATGAGCGGTATCTAGAAACATCATGACCCTTTATTGATAAGAGTCGAGTGGTTTTGACTACAAACCGCTTCCCATAAATGATACATGCAGTGCGTCCTTTCACTGACCTATGCTGGCTTGATTGGTATGGACAAGGAGTGTATTCCCACTAAGTAGCTCATACATCTAGCCCATGTATAAATAGTTCTTGTCTGAGACTCATTACTCCTCGGAGTCATGCTGCGGGAGCCTCTTCAAGGCATATCCTATGGCTAGGGTTCACAGTAATGATCAGATAAGTGGCCATGGGTATACTCTCCCTCTATCATGAGTGGTGAATCCTCTATTGGCTAATCTACTACATTTGAACACCTTAAGTTGTACCCAATCATCACTCTATGAGCGACCTCTGAGAGGTGTTGGATACATAAAAATTCGACATTTATGGGGTTTTAAGTCCTCGGCTCATGAAGAAGCAGTTTTTGTGTGGGATGAGGTTGGCTTTGACCTTTCCTACGTTTTGTGCATGTGGGTTGTTTGATGTCCAGTGCACATTTTAAGCCAGCGGTCTGGTTCAGGAGAAAAAGCGAGAGATCATCGTTGTCAATTACAGGATGCTGTCGGGAGGTATAGGCTGGTTCTAAAGTGAAGAGGGCGTTTGTGGGCGGTGGTATTGGTACCAAACTAAGCGGTGCGGTGCCCACATGTAAGTGGAGCGGTGGTACCGGTACCAAAGATAGTGGTACCGATACCTCAAGGCTGTTTAGATACCGATTACACTTTTGGTACTTGAATGGAGATGCCAACATCACGATCTGTCAGGGATTTAGTGGAATTTCGATCTTAGTGCAAGGGCACGCTTGTCTTTCGATCCCCACTTCGAGATCACTAATGAGGATTGTATTTAAGCCCACTTTAGGGCAGAGTTAGGGGAGTTCGGATTATAAGGTTTGGCTCTAACCTTTGGAGTGTTTTCTCATTTTTTTCTAGGGTTTTCATAGAGTATAGTATTTAGTCTTTTAATTAGGGTTTTTATGGTGTAACCTTTAGTTGGTTGATAACTTGGTGTCATTGAGAGACTCTCGTTTTTATATCTTAACCTTACAATTAGTGTTATTTCTCAATTTACGTTTACTATTAGTGTTCAATAGTTATAGATCAATTCCAGTTTAATGGAGTTCTAAACCTCCATGATAGGGTTCTAACGGTGGAAACTCACCCATTTCAAGGTAACAACCCTCAATCCATCTTTTATGCTTCATTGGGATTTGTACAATATTGAACACTTGTGAAAATTCTTCTAAACCTTAGTTTGGCATCTTCTTGACAACATGTAGGCAGGGATTCTTAGTACATTGTGCACTTGAATTCAATTGCAAACCAGAGTCAGACGAAATTAATACGAGCAAGAAGCGTCGATATCGTTCAATTGATGCTTTGTCTTACAAGCTTTAAAGTTAAATCCCATTAGAAGACCATTCATCAATGGCTCCTAGATGAGATTGTAAATTAAGGGAGATTAAGGTGTTACTAGTTGGTGAGTGAGCGAGAAACCTAAGAGATCCTATCATTTTCTTCTAGTTTTACATTAGTTTAAGTTAATCGATTAATAAATCAATCAATCACAACTGACTTTTACCTTAATTGCACATTCATTGGAAATGAAATCTAGGATCACCTAGGAAACCAGGTATTATAATGTGAAATAACATCAGTTCTACAGCTTAGAAGGAATGAGTTTAGGCACACGATATAGACAAGCGAGAGGCATGAGGAATGAAGTCGAAGCACAGGGATCAACAATCCAGAGATGGCCTTGAGTGCCTCGGGTTTAAGGATATTTCCATAGCTATGATGAGACTATCATACACATGTAATAGATAATCCATATGATTTGTCTCGCCAAACGAGGTCTCAGACGTGCTTGACTACTCTTAGTAAGCACATCCACATGTCGATATAATCATCTCGATGATGCAGTTTAAGAGATCCGGTGCTTGATCGAATCGAAGGATTCGACATGTGCTGAATACATGCGGATCGACAATGTCAATCTTATTTGATCCCATGATAAGGATACTTTAGATATAACATAATTACACATGATGGAATCTCATTGTCAAGCAGTCATCACTGATTTCTTTCATGTTATGCTGTGTGTATCATGGACTTCATTGATTAATTTAAGATCGATATCAATTCATAGAGCAAATAGATATCAAAGTAGATGAGAAAGCCTTCTTATTATTAAAGTAAGATGTCTGAAAGCAATCTTAAGGTAGTGGCCTTCTGGCACTTCTCTAACATAATCTTTAATGGAGGAACAATTAAAATATGATGAAACTGGATCAAGTTAAACCTCCACTTCCTCAAGAGAAAAAGTCAAGTTTGGAGGACACTATGGCTGAATTAGCTACGTTCCAAGTGGAAATGCAAAAATCACAAGTGGAATTGCATAAGTCTCAAGCTCAATTTGTCAATGAAACAAGGACTTCCCGCAATATTCAATATGCTCAATAAAATTGGGATTCAAATGGGGGACCAAAATGACCACCATGTTAGTGAAAAGACAATAAAGGAACCTTACTGTACTTGAGTAAATCCTGAAGGCAAAGAAAATTGCAAACAATCACCTGAAGTTTCAAGGCAGTGGAAAATTCAATCAGTTGATGAGGAATGAGAAAAGAATTTGAAAAGTTGGGAACTCCTTGAATAATCCAGTTGAAAGTGAGCTTAAGAAAGATGATGTGAAAACCCTCAAAGGAAAACACTCCAATTGTTCCATTTCCTCAGCATTTGAAGAAAAATAGAATGGACAAACAGTTTGGCAAGTTCATGAATGTGTTCAAAAAGCTTCACATTCAACACTCCTTGATGATGTTTTAAGAAAATATAGAGCTATGTGAAATTCATGGACATCTTAGCCATGAGAAATGAGTGATTAGCTGTTGCATTATCATGAAGTGTAGTGCCGTCTTCTGAAAATTTCCACCCAAGCAAAGATACAGTTTCACAATCCCATGTGCTATTGGGAATTCTATCTTTGATAGAGCTCTTTGTGATTTGGGGGCAAGTATAAATTTGATTCCTCTCTCCATTTTTAAGAAGTTGAGTTTGGGGGAAGCAAGGCCAACAACAATGACTTTGCAATTGGTGGATAGGTCTCTCAAACATTCGCGGGGTATCATAGAGGATGAACTTATTAAGGTTGATAAATTCATATTTTCGACTGATTTTATTATTCTTGATATGGAAGAAGACAAGGAGATCTCTATCATTCTTGAAAAGTCATTTTTAGCTATCGAGTGGGAGCTCTCTTAAGATGAGCAAAAGGGTGAGTTGAGATTAAGAGTATAAGAAGAGGGAAGTCATTCATTGTTTTTAATGCCCAGACAAACATGCATGAGGTAGCCAGGTTGTTTTATCATTGATTTGGTGGAGGCTATAGTGTCTAGCTAAGTGGGTCACATCGACCCCTTAGAGACTAGACTGTTACATAGAGATTCTATAGGGTTGAATGATGAAGAAGTTGTGAGGATTTTGGTATGGATGGATTCTTTCGAGGCGCAACAAAGGTAAATATTTTGAACATTTGGAGCACAGGCAAATCGTATCCCTTCAATGGCTCCAATTTTAGAGGAAAAACCACTACTAGCTCACCTTTGATATGATTATCTTGGAATTTCATCCACTTTGTCGATTATTATCTCCTCATATATCTCGACCACTAAAGAAGAAAAGTTGTTAAGACTGCTTGGCGAGCACAAGAGTGCTATTGGTTGGTCCCTAGTTGATATAAATGGAATTCGACACTCATGTGCATGCATTGTATTTTATTAGAAGAGGATAGCAAGGCCACTACAAAGGCACAAAGGAGACTCAATCAAGCAATGAAGGAGGTCGTGAGAAAATTTCTTAAATGGCTTGACCTCGGTATCATTTATCCCATATCAGATAGATCTTGGGTTAGTTTGGTTCAAGTTGTGCCCAAAAAAGGGGGATGACAGTTATCAAGAACAAAAGTAGTAATGAGTTGATTCCCACAAGAAAAGTGAGTGGTTGAAGAATATGCGTTGATTATAGGAAGTTGAATAAGGCTACAAGAAAGGACCACTTCCTCTTATACTTCATTGATCAAAAGTTGGACCGCTTGGTGGGACATGAATATTATTGCTTCCTTGATGGTTATTCAGGGTATAATCATATTGTTATTGCCCTAGAGGATCAAGAAAAGACTACATTCACTTGTCCATATGCCATATTTGCCTTTAGGAGAATGCCCTTCAGATTGTGTAATGCGTTGGGTACATGTTAGCGGTGTATGATGACTATCTTTTCTGATATAGTTGAGCACTCAATTAAAGTATTTATGGATGACTTCTCCACAGTTGGCACCTCTTTTGATGCTTATCTTAAGAACTTGAAGTTGGTCTTGAAGCATTGTGAAAAAACCAACTTTGTTCTTAATTGGGAGAAATGCAATTTTATGGTAAAAGAGGGAATTATTTTGGGGCATTTGATTTATGGGAAGAAATTGCATTGGATAAAGCAAAAATTGAAACTATTGAAAATTTTTCGCCTCCTACTTTAGTAAAGGGAATTGGAAGCTTTCTGGGTCATGCTGGGCTTTATAGGAGATTTATTAGAACTACTCTAGGAATTTCTAAGCTATTGCAAATCTCAAATGTAAGGGGTTCCATTCAAATTTGATGACAAATTCGTAATACTTTTGCCACACCAAAGAAAAGCTCATATGCATGCCCGATTGTAAGTAGCACCATATTAGGATCCTTCTTTTGAAATGATGTGCGATGCTAGCAACTACGTGGTAGGGGTTGTTTTAGGCTAATGGAAAAACAATATCTTCCATGAAATATATGATTCGTTAAATGCGGTAGGTTGTGTCGGAATCAACAATATTTATAAACCTAATTCCTCCTATTGTCGTAGCATAGCTACTGTAGTATATTGGCTTTAGGGTCGAACACAGGGATGGGTTTTCTTCGTGTAAGTGATTTGCAGTTGGCTCAAAAAGGTGAATTTCACTTTGGATTAGGGGTGTTTTAAAAACAATGAGGGTTGATGATTTGCAACTTGAAAATAAACTAAAGTAAAATATGAAAAAGAATTCCTTGAAGCATTGGGCTACTGGGGTTGAGGTCCTAAGGTAAATGAGAGGTTCTCGGGTCCTTTTCCTCGCATTGAGGAGGATGACCTATAGTCATTTCCCGAACTGGATCTTCATTTGGCTATAAAAACTAAACCCTAATAATTTTCCTTTTGAAATATAGCATTTATTGAGCATAAATGCTCCTAGACAGTAAAAACACATCCCCTAAATCTACCATACAATAACTAATAGAAGGCAACTAATGAATCTCAATGAATCTAGCAATAAGCATCCCTTTGAACCTAAAAGCTTTCCAAATACGAGGTTAATCAAGAACATTTAAGAGATTTAAACCTATAGTGAGAGATGGAAACATAAATGTGATAAATGCTTGCATTAAAAATAGAGAACCAACATTTTTACCTCAAAACCCTAGCAGTAGCCCTCGTCTTGAGGATGGAGGAGGTTAATATCAACCATCAGCAGGTTGTCATCATAGAGGGTGTTTGGCGATTGAGAAAGAATGGAAGAAAGGAGAGAAAATGAAGCAAGAAAGAAAAAAAGGAAAACTCCTTGACGGTACAATGTATTCGACAAAGCGAATCAAGATGCATGCATAAGATTTCATTTAAGCTTATATAGGGCTCAAATAAGCAAAAGCTCACAAGCCACCCTCAATACCCATAATACATGATTAGTACTGAAACTACAATTAGCCATAAAATCTGATGGGTAGAATAGCCGGGACCTTAATGTGAAAATCGGGTTAATTTGGTTGATTAGTACACAAAAAGTGTTCAAAACCTACAATAAATAGGGCTCAAAATAGCACTTTTTGGGCACTAATCACTCTCCCCAATAGACACATTGCTAGTCCCTTAGCAATGAAAGAAAGAAAGAGAGAGCAACAAAATAATAACAAAATTTTGTTCTAAAAAAAAAAAAATTGTATTTCAAAAAGATGTGGATGAGTATTTTCAGCCCTTAATGAATCATTGAAACCACCTTGTGCCATCACGAAGTGGATACCATACAAAGGTCGATATCAAAGAGTTTCCTTCTCTGAAGAATCAGCCTAGAATTTCCACAAAAATCTAAGTGTTTATATGACTAGTTTTCAATAATAAACCTTCACCAAGCACTACCTCGACCAAAGCTATTGCCCAGGCTACAGTACACTAGCCGACCTAAATAGACCAGGACACGCTCCTATTCCATTTATTCTTTTTGTGTTGTGGTCTTGATCTTTGAAATTGACTTCACCAAAGTCCATAGTGAGGGGATCTATCGTGACTCCCAAACCAATTAAGGCTTAGGGCATCGATCATAAGGATTTTCAACCCTGAAAATCTTTAGGTTTCACCCAGGACTTGAATGACTTGAGACTCCAGCACCTACAACTTCCCAGACCTCACTATCCACCCATTATAGCGAGCCTTCAAGTCGATTGGCTCCCGACCCGATTGGCTTAGGGCAGCAAGCTTTAAAGACTTTCGCCATATACCCCTCGGACCTTGCTCGGGTTTCAAGGCAAAGTGTTGCAATTTTCTTCTTTTTCTTTTTCTTTTTGTTTTTCTCTTCTTTTTGTTTTAGAAGACTCATTTGCCTTCTTTTCCTGGGGGTCCTTAACCTATTGAAGGTAGTAAATAAAACTAGGATAGGCTTTTGCAAGATTTAGGAGGTTAGGCAGTTTTTAGTTTCTTTGTTGAAGCCATATGTGTCTGAGTGTGACGATTAGGCTGAGTGGGAAGAAAAAGGTTAAGCATTAAGAATTTAAATGATCATCCGGCAATTAAGCATGGAACCAATCTAACATCAACGACATTAGATAATGTTGATTTTTCACCTTTATGGAGCTAGGCGAAACCACGAAAAAAAAAATGGGGGTGATTTTGCAAATTGTAAGTGCAAATGTATGGTATGTATAAAAGATATCTGACTTTATTTTTCGACTACGAAAGAGCTAACGACTTCACAGCAGACAACAACGACAAAAATAGAGCTAAGCAATGAGTCATTAATCTTCCACAAAAAAACTTGCTCAAAATAGCGACAAAACATGAATGTAAAAGCCCTTCAACCAAGCTAACTCACTGACAAATGTCTCATTATCATGATAGGGCTCGGATTGAAAGTTAGAGAAGGAAGTGCCTCTTTCAATGGTGTTAGTGGTAGTGGTATGTCATCCTATGCATGGGCAGAAAGCAAGGGCTGTGATGAAGTTGGAGGAGGAATTTGTAGCTGCTTCTTCTTCTTTGGAGATGATGCGAAGAGGCACAGGAAGGTATTAATGGAGAGATAGGAGGAAGGCTCATGTGACTGCGAATGCACGAGGATGGGGCGTGGTTGCGTGCGAAGCGAGGAAGTGATACGAGAGCGTGAGGCCTCTTTGCGTGTCATCGGTGAAATTTGTATGGGCAGTAAGTAAAGAAAGATCTTGGCGTGGCGAGAAGGTATGACGCATCCGTATGGCGAAAAATCTCGGTGGATATGGAGATATCTTTGCGATTGAGCGTGATGTACTAAGTCATGTATTTGTAGGGTGGAGCCTTTGGAAGTGTAAGGATGTCGACGTGGGTAATGGAACGTTGGTCATTTGGAGGCTGGGATGGAGTCGCGATCTAGGGCTCCTTTTGTATCTCACGGGATGGTCGGCGCTGCTCTCCCGGATATATCCCAGGAGTGGAGGTTACGAGCACGGGGTGAAATTGCCACCTTTCTTGATAAGAATGGCTACCATGATGTTGCGATTGCTCCCTGGCATGCTATAGGCTCGCGGGGAAAGCCCAGATGCTCTGGCACTTGACATAGTAGCCTCGGAAGCGGAGGTAATGATTAATCTTGGGCCGGGTTCCACCGCGGGTGGTTGCATTCTCAAAAGTGGAACGGGATGTCATGAAAAGCATGGCGGAAATTTGAACCATTCGTGTAGGTATAGGCTTCTAGAATAGCTCCTCTCCGACAGCATGCTTTATGTTGGAGTGGGAAGAAGTTGGACAAATATATGGTCAACCAAGACATACTCGGGGAAAATTTGTCTTCGAGGAAAGTATAGACCCTTTTGTTACGTCTCTGGATAATATGCGAACCATCTCTCTAGGCAAGGGGTGGGGCCACGGCCTATAGTCAGCCGTGTTGGCTAGGACAGTATGGAAATGGAATGCGGCTGCAATATCGAAGCCTTGAAGTGTCCCCTCGTGGCCATCAATCGAGAAATGGATAACAGTAGGATGAGGTACTTTCTTGGATGTCATGGTATTGTAGAACTCGATGACTACCTGAGGGTAGAAGAACCACGAGGTCATAAGGCTCTAGGGAATGCAGTTGCCTGAGCCTCATGGAATCTCACGAGCTCGGGATCGACAAAAGTTGAAAATCATAATATGTCTGTAATGCCTTTCTTCCCAGTAATGCAATCTAAATTGCTTGTAATGGGGCCACAATGGAAGAAGGGTCAGCTTTGGATAATAGAGAGCGAGGAGGCAGTCCAGGGAGTAGGTCATTAGGCTGGCCACGAACGGTGCGAATAGGGCTCCTATGACTACGAACTAGATGTTCGCTCCCGGACGGAGTTCAGAGCTACAAGTTGAAGGTAGGGCCTGCAGGAATGGCGCGACGGAGATAGAGAGGCCCAACTTGTGTATCAAACTGCGAGGCGGGAAGCGATGGAACATGAGCATGAGATGCGATGCTTGGTTGGAGGCGGGGAGGAGTGCTTTGCTTTCGACCGGCGAGGGAGTGGGAGAAAGGGGCGCTCGAGGCTGGAATTGTGCCCTCCACGGGTCTTGGCCATGCTTGGATTAGGGAAGAAATGGAGAGGGTGGAGGATTTCTGCTACACCTGCAAACCAAAATACCAAAAATTATGAGAATGTGCAATTGAAAATTAGAAAAATTATAAAGAAAACAAATGCAAAAATTAAAAAAAAATTATGTAAAACTACAAAATTAAACTTAAAGTAAAGCAAAATAAAATTCTAACAAAATTGGGTAAGCCACATGTTCTTGTAAACCATTCCTACTCGAGGTAGCCCTTTAGGTTTATAGGCGGATCAGGAAGAGAATCCCTCCATGTATGTTGCTGAGGTGAGCTACGGCCAATTTTAGCTTAACTTCCCTTTGTTTTAACTCTCCCTTACGGTGAGTGCTTTGCAGGGGAATCGTGGTATTGGAGGAGTGGCCAGTGGATTCTCCATCAAACACTTCATTGTTCTTCATTAATTCCTCCTGCGAGTTTGTAGACTATGTTTTCTTTTTGCATTTGAGCTAATCAGGCCGGACTTCTCAGCTCTTTACTCTTACATTGATTTGTGCTAACGCCGTTGGACGATGTTGAGCTCAATGTCATGTTGCCATGTGAGTTACGGCTATTCAGGCAATTGTAATGGCAATTGATAATGGCATTCGATGTGGCAAGTACCTCTGAACATATGATAGAGTGGGGAAGTGGTTAGTACCGGTTTCTGTCAGCTACGTATCGAGGGCAGCGAAATGCTAGGATAGTAAAATTTATCCACCTTCACCAAAACATCTTCAGCTATGCCTTTGGGTATTTTCACGGATCTATCGGTAAAGATAAGGTAATGGTGGTAGGCTTTAATTCACTAAGCCTAGGCACATCCACCGAAGCAGCGATATAAGTACTTGAGGTTAAACCATGGCCCCAAATCCAGAGTGCCTTATCCCACGAGTTCAACCGATGTTCACTAAAATGGTAGAGGATCTTGGATCCTTGCATTTCATAGGTCTTGCTTTGAATGATGACTTGCTCTACGAAGGCCTTCTTGTCGACATTCCAATCCTCTCTTCCTTTTGTGCACGAGGTCCTTTAAAATTTTGGCATAAGTTGGAGTTTGTTTAATCATGTCTAGTAATTAGGATGTGCTTCACTTGCCTTAACTTCTCATTCGGTCGATTGGAGGCCTTTTCTTCCCACAGCCTTTAATGCTTGAGGAAATGGAAGAGGCGTGCTCTTCTTCATTGAATCTCCTTTTATAATTTTATGTTCTGGCTCCACTCCCTTTTCTTCCTTGGTCTCCTCCACAAGTATAGGCACTGGCTGATCAACCTTCTTACCACTTCTTAGTGTTATAATGGCCTTTACTTCATCCATTCTAGGAGGCGGGGTTCGGTGAAAGCTCGGTATGCATTTAAGTTGAAGAACATTGTCGGGAAGGGAATTTCCCTTGTTCACACCTGCTGTGGTTAGTAGGCAGCAGTGGGTATTACGAGGTTATATATTTTAGTTAAGATGTTTTGGAGCCCATCCATTCCTCTTTTTGTTAGAGTGCTCTCCGGTGTTGATTTTGAGTTAGCTACACAATGATGGTCTTCTACTCCTCCACAAAATTGTCTACCACCTTGCTCAGATTTAAAATAACTTGCTCAACTGGAGATGAGGATGGTGGTGGCTATGGTGAATGTAGACCACTGCCCCATTCTTATTCTCTTTATAAACTAGAGAACTATATGTTGAAGGGTTTGGCTTCCAGGAGAGGAAGGGATGGTTCCTCCAATTGGGATTATATTCGTTGTTGTATTGGGCATTAGTTGATAGCTTGTATTGGCCCACAACATTGGCATGCTCAACTATCAAATCTCTCACTGAAGGGGTAGTTGGGCAATGCTCTCCTTTGTGATCAGTGGACTGGCAAATGAAGCAAGGCTGGATGTGTATAGGGGCCTCAGCTATTGCTCGTACCTCATGTTGATTTCTCATTTCAAGCTCTTCTAGTCTTCTAGCCAAGGTAGACAACTTTGCCTTCATCTCCATGTCCTCTGGGAGTGAGTGCATGCCTCCACAACTGATTGATGCCCAGGCCTCACCATTTCTTGCCACGGGGTTAGGTTCATCCATGCCTTTGATGTCTTAACACCTGTTTTAAAAGTCCATGGCTTCCTACGGATGTTGCTCATGAAGTCCCCACACATAGTTTCCAACAAGCCTTCACTTGGCAGGGACATTCGTATAGAAGTAGTTAACTAGCATCCAGTATCAAAGCCATAGTGAGGTGGGCATTGATGGTCCCTAGGTACCTTTCCCAGCACTGGTAGAATTTCTCATTTTCTTGGGCTACAAAGGTGTAAATCTGCCTCTTCAAATTATTGGTTTAATGAGTGCTAAAAAATTTCTTCAAAAATTCAGCTGCGTATCTCCCAGTTCCTAGTTCTCGACCTCGGAGGTTGGGCGGTTTAGCCTTGTCCTCAGAGTTAGAGGAAAGAACTTTAGCCTCATCAGATCCACATTGGAGATGTCCTCTTTGAAGGTATTGCATACTTTCTCAAATTCCCGGATGTGTGAGTATGGATTTTCACTCTCCATTTCATGGAAAGTGGGGCTTGAGAAGCCTTGATGTAGGGCTTGATAATTATGTCTTCTAAGGAGGCTAATCGGGGAGAGTGCACACTCACTCTCGGGGTGTATATGATCCCTCGCCCAGTTACGTATGCGTTAGGATTTGTGAACCCCCTGTTAGCTTTGGCACTACTCAAAGTGGAGTCTCCATCTGATCCTTTGTGCATGCTCGCTACCGACTACGATGTGGAACCTTTGCTCCTTTCTAATGCATGTTGTCTTCTTATCCCCAGTGGTGCATAAACTCCTGAAACATCCTGAAACATAGCAAAGAGACAAAAAACAATCAGGCTACCAAAAGGTTAATGTTAGCAAAATAAAAATAGAAATTATATATGGATAGTATAAAATTGAATCGACTAGCAGGTGAGTTTGCTAGGGAAATATGATGATAAAATAAAAGGTTGAAAATTCACCAACACTTGTGATGTGGACCCTAGAGTTCAATAATTCGTCATTTGCACTTAGGCACCATCAGGCAATGGCGCCATTTGAGTTAGTTAAATCACGGTAGGTTGTCTTGGAATCAACGATATTTATAAGCCTAATTATCGCCCTGCGTAGCAGCTGCGCGGTATAGTGGCTCTGGGGTGGGAACAGGGATGGTTTCTTCGTAAGTGATTTGCGGTTGGCTCAGGTTGAATTTCACTTTGGATTAAGGGTGCTTTAAAAACAGTGAGGGTTGATGATTTACAAATTGAAAATAAATTAAAGGAAAATATGAAAAAGAATTCCTTGGAGCATCAAGACTCTTTTGGGTTGAAGTCCACAAGAGTAAAGTAAGGAGTTCTCAGGTCTTTTCTACCTCCACGTTGGGGAGGATGACCTTTAGTAATTTCCCGAACCGGATCTTCATTTGGCTATAAAAACTAAACCCTAATAATTTTCCTTTTGAAATATAGCATTTATTGAGCATAAATGCTCTCGGACAGTAAAAACACATCCCCTAAATCTACCCTACAGTAACTAATAGAAGGCAACCAATGAATCTCAATGGATCTAGCAATAAGCATCCACTGAACCCTAAAAGCTTGCCAAATATAGGTTAATCAAGGTACATTTAAGAGATTTAAACATAGAGTGAGAGATGGAAACATAAATGACAATAAATACTCGCATTAAAAACAGAGAACCAACATTTTACCTCAAAACCTTAGCCAAAGTACTCTCATCTTCAGGATGGAAGTTTGTAACCATCCCTTTAGTTGTCATCCTCAAGGGGTGTTTGGCAACCGAGAAAGTGGAAGAAAGGGAGAGAAAATGAAGCAGAAGATAAAAAGCGAGAAAACTCCCACCTAGCAGCTATGTATTCAGCAAAGCCAAAAATCAAGATCTGTCTACAAGATTTCATTTGAGCTTATATAGTGCTCAAATAAGAAAAAAAATACAAAAATACCCTCATTACCCATAATACATGAAGGGTAAAATGGTAAAAATGAAAAAAGTGGTTAAAAAAATCACAAATGCAGAAAAAACTTTCGCAGGGTGCCAAAATTTTCTGCATTTCTTCATTTCCCTTGCCTCTTTTGCTCTTCTTTCCTTCCGATTTCTGATCTGCAATGTTGAGTTCAACTCGAATTCTTCGTGCTTGGATGACTCGACAAATTCAGAATAAATAGCTTGCAAAAACTACAAAATTAGGCACTAAATGCAATCAGTAGAATAGTCGGGACCTTAATGTGCAAATCGGGTTAATTCGGTTGATTAGTGCACAAAAAGTTCTCAAACACGCAATAATAGTCAGAAATAGCCCTTTTTTTTTGTACTAATCAATATATCTATACCGTAGAACTCTCAATGAAGCTATTAAACTATGCAACTACAAGAAAATTACTTGCCATAGTATTTTCATTTGATAAATTCCAGCCCTCGATTGGGAACAATGTTGTTGTTTTCATAGATCCTTCAAAAGTCAAATATCTTATGACTAAAAAAGATGCTAAGTCACTCTTCATTCGATGGGTTCTTCTCTTACGAGTTTGATGTTGAGATGAGATAAAAGGAATCTAGATAATCTCATGTTAGCCACCTTTCTAGGTTGGAATTCTCAGAAGGTAAAGCACAACAAGTGCAAATCAATGATAGTTTTCTAGATGTGCAATTGTTAGCTATGTCTCATTCTAATTTTGTGCCTTGGTACACAGATATTGTTAATTATCTTGCAATCAGAGTGCTTCCCTCAAATTTGGCATCCCATTAAAAGAAGAAATTCTTTTTCGAGTTGAAGCACTACTATTGGGGATCACATTCTTTGGCGCCATTATTGCTGTGGAATGGTTAGGAGATCTGGCAATATATGAGGGAAGTGAGAAGTATTTTGACACATTGCCACTCTCATGAATGTGGGGGCCATTTTGGTGGAAACAAAACAATTGCTAAAGTGCTTGAGGTTCTTTTGACGACGGTAGTCGAGATGTGCATCTTTGTGGAGATGTGATCCATTGTCAAGGCTTGGAATTATATCAAGAGAAATAGAAGCCATTGAACTCCATCCTTGAGTTGCGAAGTGTTTGATGTGAGTGGGGAATTCATTTTTTGAGACCTCTTTCCACTTCATTCAACAACAAATATGAATTTTGGCCATGGATTATGTGTCAGTGGGTGAAACTATCCAGTAACATCATATGATGCTAAAGTGGTGCTGGCGATTTCATGAAAGTATATCTTTACGGGTTGAAACTCCAAAAATTATAAGAAATGAAAGGGACATATTTTTGCAATAATTTGTTTGATTGCCCTCTTAGCTAAATATGAATAAGGCATGAGACAACACTTAAACGTGTTAATATCAGTCTAATAGGATCAATAAGAATTATAACAGGAAATTAAAATTTTTGTAAAACAATAGTGACCTATTCTTTGGAAATCAAACAGAGCAAGAAAAAGATAAAGTATATTTTGAATTTATGATAACATTTCAAGAACATTGCCAGGACATCCATCTGGGTTGGTTTATGGGAAAACAGTTATGGACCTCTGATCCCATGGACAGTATTCTATTTATTGAAAATGTGGTTGATTTTAGATTTTGAAAATCGTCTGGGAAGAATTTCATTTTCTTTGAGTTATACTTGTTATTATTTTATAGGGAAAGCCAAGTAAGGCAAAATGATGGCTCATTATGGAAAAGATGGACCTGAAACTGATTTTGATTGGGATCAGGTTACTATGGGAAGGTACTCATGGGTGGCACCCATCAGCTGGGAACTCAGTCTCTTCAGTGATTGATTATGTGGAACGTATGATTCACGATGGACGATCTTCTGTTCAACCTTCAACGGATCAGTTATTCGATTGGTATCTTAGTAAAGCATTAATAAAAAGAAGACGATAATGTACCAATGGATCTTAATAAACCTTTGCAAGAAAGATTATTAACTTTGTTTTGACATACCAAATAATCTAAAAGTCAGTTCATCAAAACAAGAGTGGGAGAATCATGCAGCATCCTCAGCCACTATTGATCTTTGTTGACATAGACCATGTCTATTCATTAGAAAAGCAGAGATAATGACACTGATTGTGGTTAACTGCTAAATGCCCATGGACCATATGATCATGATTGTAGATCAAATTAGACCCATTAACTGGAGACTCAAACCCCATTAGACCCTCAAACATGGCCTGTATGATCTGCAGGGCTGATGGTGGACTCTGAGATCAGAGCTGGGTCAAACTTAAGTAGGCGATATACAGCGAAAAGCGGTGATCTGTTACAGCAGTTAGTCAGGTTGAAACAATTAAATTTTTAGAACTATTCCTTACAAAGTAAAGGAAACCAAAATTAAACGGTGTACAATTCAGGCAGAATGACTAAACGAAACCTGAGCAAAACAAAGTACCCAAACTACATGGAAATGAACCCAGTGATGGTTGATCCGGTTTCCCAACTTGATTGCCGGTTGAGAGAAGATCTCAAAAATTTTTCAAAACCTTCCTCTGAGAGTCGAATCCAAAAAAACAAATCAAGTAGAAAACCAACTTGAATGGCGAGCTAGGCACAAACGGCGCAAAGACCTGGCCCCATTTGTTCGACAAAGCTGAATTTAGTGGGCGACTGATTTGGTTTTAACCAGTTCAATAGATTGGTAGAGACTATCAAATTTGTCAGAACCTTTACTCAAAGTTAAGAATGAAAAAAACAAATCAAATGAAAACAACTCAGATGTTGAAGCGACTGGCAGCACCCAAGACTTAAACTGCTATTACAGCAAGCTGGTCAGATGAATAGCGATTGGTTTCCAACAGTTCAGCAGTTGAAGAGCTCACTCATTTCAAAACCTTCCTCAAAGAGTCATGAATCGAAAAAACAAATCAAGTAGAAAACGACTAGAATCACGAGGAAACGGAACCTGGCTTGGCCTTAAAGACTGACCTACTGTTCCAGCAAACTGAATTCAGTGAACCGGATGATTTGGTTTCCAAACCAGTTCATGTTGTTGAGAGAGGCTCTCAAAATTTTTCAAAACCTTCTTCAAAGAGTCAGGAATCCAAAAAAACAAACGGAGTACAAATTCGACTCCGAATGGTGAGCTGGCGGTGCAGACCCAAGCGCTATTGACTTAATTCGAGTGAGGCTGGTTGATTTGGTTTCCCGACCAATTCATCCGGTTGAAGGAAACTCTCAAATTTTCAGAACCTTCCTCGAAAGTCAAATCCAAAAAACAAGCGTAGTACAAGTCACGACTCAAATAGTGAGAGCTGACACAAGCGGTGCCAAAGACCAGCTAACATTCCCCACGACTGAATTCGATGAACGGCTGATTTGGTTCCCAACCAATTCAACAGATTGAGAGAGGCTCTCAAATTTGTCATAACCTTCCTCAAGAGTCAGATCGAAACAAAGCGGATTACAAATCAGGCTTGAATGACGAAACCAGTAGAAACTTGATTGCCTAGTGTCTAACACGAGTCATAACAACAAAGGCAAAAGAAAAACATAAAGAAATGGGAGAAGCATATAAATTTTGTACCTTAAGATTCACGGCTCATTCCCCCTTTTCTTCTTTCTTTAGCTTCCAAAACCAGGTATCCCTCTTAAAATCATTGAACTCCTCTTGAAAACAAGAGAGACCACGCCTGCTCGGTTAAGATAAGTTCTCTCCTTTCACTCCTTTTCTCCTTTTTCCTCTCTTCTTCCTCCTTCCCTTTTTGATCACCTCTCCCACGCATTTTTTCCTTCTATTTCTCTCCCTTTCTCTTTGAGGCGTCCATTTTGCACACCTTCGATCCACAGAACTCCCACCCCAGTCTCGAACCCCTGGCTTCATAAACACTCCTGCATTCCCAAGGTCATACGGCCACATTTACTCATTTGCTTAACCACCAAGTATTCAAGTTGACCCAAGGTGGGTTGCAAGCAACCATAACATGGTCAGGCTGGATCAACCCATGCCTAGGACTGATGCGGGGCTTATGGGCACGATCCATATAGGATTTGGGCACAAAAATCTGGCACAGCACCCCACGCCAAATTTGGCTCGAGTGCACTGGCATACCGGTTCCCAAATGAATTCGATCAGGTGCGAAAAAATGTGAAATTTGAGAGAATATTCATGAAGAATAAAGGAGTCCATGAAAAAATACGGTGCTTGATTCCGAGTCCGGGTGAGGAGATATGACCAAAACAAGCCTTAGTGCTCCGAATTCGAACCTGCTCTAGTAATGAACTTCAATTGAAATCAATTGAGTTGGCTGATCTGGTTTCCAACTGGTCGATCTGGTTACTTAAAATTCTCAAATTTTTTCATACACTTCCTCAATGAGTAAGGAATCCAAAAAGAAAGCGGCGCTGATTCAGAGTTCGGGCCCAGGGAGATATGATAGAAACAAGCGCAGATTACTCCGGTCGACATACTCGATAAACTTTGATTGGGCCCCAAGCCCTTGGGGGGCCACTTGCTTCCTATGGCATGATCGCAAATAACCCAAAAAGCCACGATGACACTCTAGTGAACTACATCGCACTCAATGGGCCAATATAAGCCCACAGGGGCTGAAGCGATTAAGCCTAAGGGCCTAATGGTGTTATATGAGAACGATGGGTGAGTGTGACACCAGAAAGGATAAACCTGAGTCTTTGAGGGAGGACAAAGGTGAGGTCTGCATGAAATGCCATCTAGTAGAACTTGAGCATAAAACATTAGGCTACAAGGAAAGCTGAATTTTTTGATTTCCAAGCCATGGAGGAAAAGAGATTATTGCAACTAAGAATGAGCTTAAGGAATTACCGAAATGAGAAGCACATGAAAATTCTAAAATCTAAAGGAAAAAAAACTAAAGATTTAGGCGGGATAAGCACATTGTAGAAAGGAGTTCGAGCGGATAAGCACTTCTCTTCTGGCACGAGTTGAAATAGTTTCGAATTTAAATTCAAGATGGTGCGTGTGATTTTTGGTGACTCGAGTGTTTCCCTATGGAAGTGTGGAAGTGTTACATCCGAACAAGGGAAAATTCAAGGTCAATGGCTAGTGATTGAAGCCATATTTTGGTGGCGAATTTGAAGCAATAAGTCAATTACAACATTGAAGCCATCATGAGGAGTCTTTAGTGAAGTTTGAGCTATCTTGTTTCATTCTTGTATGTGTTTGAGCAACATTAATGCTCGGGGAAGTTAAGCTACTAACGTTAAACAAAGCGCTTCTTGGGAGGCAACCCAAGCACTGTGATGTTTTATTCTTCTTTTCTTTTCTTTTCATTTTTGTTTGTTCTTTAGTTTTAGCTTAGTGTTTTCAAGTATGATCTTATGTTGTGTTTTGTAGGTTTTATAGTTCAAGCCTATCTCTTCAAGAAGTGTTTTGAAGGTGAGGTAAAGTTTTCAAAAAATAAAATTCCGTAATCACGGCGTGATTTGTAATCTGTTTATTCTCTGTCACGTCACGACATGGTGATCCCACGCCATGACGTGGTAGAGGTAGTAGCTACTAGATGTCTGATTAGATGTTCACGTTACAACGTTGTCTAGTCACGTCGCGACATTGAAGCTACAACAAATAAACATCATTCAGTCACGTCGCGACATGAGATGACACGTCATGACATTGACTGCAATATTGGAAACAACATTCTGTCACTTCGCGACGTGACCCTATTTTTAAAACCAAAGTGTTTCATTTTCTATCTCATTTAAAAAAAATCAAAAGCACTCACTCTGTTCCTCCACAAAGCAAGTGTGTAAGAATTACACATTTGTTATGAAGCCTCCATCCTTAACTCTAAGGTGCAAATCAGATTTTCAGCACCATCCATCACTCTACCACACACCATCATTCATCATTCTTCTTCTCTCTTATACTGAATTTGGAGACTCAAATACCCAAATCAATCCTCATAGTAAGTTAATTTGAAGAATTTTGTAAGACAAGATCAACCATTGGATTTTTGTGCTATTGTTGTTACTCTTGGACATATTTGGTTGTACTAGGGGCCATATTGAAGCTTTTATTCCTATTAAACAATAGAAGTGCCCAAGTCGCACACCAAGTGTTTGCTAAATTTCTAGGGTGAAGTTTCAAGGTTCGATTTGTTCTAAGAAAGCTTGTCACCTATGATTTTCCCTAAGAATCATTGTCTTCCGTTGGTTGGGAGTTTCAACAAGTGGTTGTGAAGAAGTGAATTCTATTATTGTGAATTGACAAGAGTTTGGGGATAAATTGTTTAGGACAAGAAATCCAAGTGACCAACACTGTCCTGGGAGAATATGATCACTCAAAATTCATCAATCTCAATGTCTCCAAAAGGTATACTTGATTGGTCATAAATAGGAAGTTCATTAAGGAAAAAGGCTTTTAGCATCCTGAGGACTTCTTTAGTAAGGACATTGCAAACAAAGGTTGGAAGGAGCTTTGCAAACCCCATAAGGCTATTGTAATGTCAATGGTGAGAGGATTTTACTCTAACCTAAGCAAAACAGTGTTGTAAAAAGTATGGGTTAGATGAAAATGGATGTCATTTGATTATATGACTATAAATCAGTTCTACAACTTAGAACTAATAATGGATGAGGCATACCAACAACCTCATGGGGAGCCAAATTACCCTGATATCATTAAATGCCCAACTAACAACCAAGCCAAGTTGAAGATCAACTCATAAGGGCTGGTTGTTAACTTCAAAGCCAAGGGTCTCACTTATTTGCCTAAGGTGTGGCACCACTTCATCACTTTGATGATCCTCCCTAGCACTAATGTGTGTGAGGTTACCAAAGAAAGGGCTATTTGAACTATAAGTCC
This sequence comes from Tetrastigma voinierianum, assembly GCA_016808115.1. Classification (NCBI taxonomy): domain Eukaryota; kingdom Viridiplantae; phylum Streptophyta; class Magnoliopsida; order Vitales; family Vitaceae; genus Tetrastigma; species Tetrastigma voinierianum. The sequence continues at coordinate 230,000 of JAEQBH010001614.1, forward strand.
TTCAAGACATTAAGTTTAATGTAGGAAAAATTGATGAGTATTCAATATATTCATTACAAATCCCGGGTTTATAGTTGCTTTTAGTTAGATTTCATCATTTTAATAAGTATTTTTACACCAATTTGGTTCCTATGTGCATTACAGGGTTTAATTCAAGGTTATATGGCTAAGTAAGGCTTTATATTCAAGAAGAAACTGACGGAAGCAAAAGGTAGGAAATCAGTCCAGATCATGACGGTAATTTTTGCGTGTCGCAACATGGTGATGCTCCAGGAAGACAAGTCTACATGTCGCGATGCTCGTTGAGTTTTAACAACAAAATAAACTTCTTTTCCTCTCAAAAACACGATTTGATGCTAAACGGTTCTTCAAGGTGTTTGAGACTTGTTCCTCATCTTCCAAAACCCCGCAATCGTTATTTTTAAAGTTCTAGGGCTTATGGCTTTTATACCCCTTATTTCAGGTTCAAAATGGCATAAAATGGTTGAATCCTAGGTTGACCCGACACTAGGCATTTGAATGCCTAAGTCTGGAATTTGAACGCCCATGTCTCTACATCTCGGCGTTTAAATGTCCAAGTGTGGCATTTGAAATGCCAAAGGCACTATACTCGGCGTTTGAACGCTCACATCTGGCATTTGAATGCCCAAGGCTTTTGTGAGCTATGTTGAGCTTCCTAAATTGCACTCCTAACTTCCTGAGATTATAACTTCTTTATACGATCTTTAAATAAAGCAATCTTAGACTTTATGGAAAGCTTGAGATGTTTAGATTCTGGCCATGCCAAGAACAAAGCCATGGGATGTCATCCTACAGACTGAAAATCCACAAGAGCTGCTGCATCCTATAGAGGTAAATCCTCGGTTTTTCACAATTGGTTCAATTTGTACTCTTTTTGCTTCAACGTGAACCTAGAACAAAAGATGGTGTATTTAAGCAATAGAATAATAATAGAAACTCCCAAACATGTACATGATAGGTGAATAATGATATATAAGAAAGTACAAAATGCACCTATTAGCTACAACCGAGCCGGTGAGGATCGTGTTGATTATTGGTCTGGAATTTACCGAGGTGGCTGCTTGAGAGGCGTGGGGGTCTGCTGGACCCGCCCCTTTAAGGTATTGCTAGAGGTTTCCTTTTCATACCATGGATTCTATCAACTTATGCAGTTGGTAACATTGGTTAGTAACGTACCCATGCTTTTAATCTAGACTTGTCATTTCGGCCAGCATTGCCTTTTTGTGGGCTACTTAGAAAAATCCTTCTATGGCACCACGAGTGGGAGGGGTTGTGTCGGGGTCAACATGAACCGAGTCTGTAGCTCCTGCCACAGCCCTCTTCTGGTCATCATGGCCTGGCAATACCGATTGATCTCTCCTCGGGATATATTTCTTTGCGAGTTTCAGGACTCGTAGTTGTCTCTTATTTCTCTTCCATCTCGTCCTCTTTTTCTACGTCCTTGGCTGTCTCGCACTGGATCGCTTAAGAAGCAATGGTTCTTTTGGTTACGGTGAGTGTAACGTCCTCAAACAAGGCATAATAGTTGTCCCTGCGGAAAGCTCGTTGCATAATAGTGATATCTTTTTTAGTTGCGATCAAAAAATTGTCCCATCCATGGCTGATACATATTTGATTGCGGCTAGAAAATGGTTCCATCCATAATGATATTTTTGGTTCACGATCCAAGTAAGCCCCATCCATAGTTATACCTTTTTTAGTTGGCCACAAAGATCCATCAATATATCGCCTTATAATTGCGATGAAGTGGCCCACATCCATAGACCTTTTGTAGAGGACCAAAATAAATTGCAACTATAGTTTATAGTCACCTCTATGAGAGTCACACTGTTGCGGCCCATTTCCTTGGAATCTATATCTTTTAGTTTACTTGATCTTCCTTTTTAGTTGGGGTCAATGGCCCACATTCAAAAATAACCATCTTAATTTTTCGTGATTGCAGCCAAGTAAAGGCTCTTGTGAGGTATCTGGAGTTGTGAGCTTTTCCACCTCTCTTCCTATGTGAAACGCTGAACCTAACAAGAAGTAAAATATTTATGAAAGAAAATCGAAAATAAGGAAGATGTAAACGCTATTTTCATGCTCTATGAAATAAAAGAGAAGTGAAATAACCAAAGGGGAGAACAACAATACAATTTGGTGATGATTTCCCCATATGTGCCTCATTATTGAAATCAGGTTTTTGGTAGAACGGATAGGTCTTACCTATTTCAAACTTGTTCATAAATAAATAGAAACAAAATGATGATGGAGAGGAAAATTACACAAGAAAGAAAAAGAAAATTACAGAAAAAAAAGTGGAATCTTTGTCAGAGATCGAAGATGTCGAGTCTCATGAGGAGCACGATCTCCTTAAAACATATTCGTTGTCTCTTTTAGTACTTGGAGAATATCACACCGGCGTCTGTCTCCCAAGATGAAACAACTTGATGAATGATCGATAAACCACCTTGCACCACTCCGGCGAACTGGAACATGTTTGCTTTATCCTTGATTGTAATGCGGCCCGAGATGGACGAGGGAAGAATACGATCACTAGTAGGATTCTGCGATCGTTTTTTCAAAGGAGATTCTAACTCACAACAAATAGTGCAAGGAAAATGAATGGAAAAACAAAACTGATGAAACTCTGCGTTTCAAGTTCAACGGAAGAGGAATTAAAAAGCTTTAAAGGTAATAAGTAATTTTAATTCCTTTATCAAATTTCAAACAAAACTTAATTTAATTCAGTGCGATGTCGACATTACCTAGGTTATGAAAGGAAGAGCGGGGCCGTGTGAGCCATGCCATGTTAAAGCTTCCTTTAGTTCTTCGGAAAAGGCGACCGTCATCCTTGGCTCAATTCCACCCTCTACCTCTTCATCTGAAAACTCTTTGACACAAAATCATGTACAAGAGCTCTGAGTATAATTCCTATCTTCGATTGTCAATAGCCTTTATAGGCGTGCAAGTATCAGTGTGTGCGTGAGTAAGGTGGCTCGATTTTTAGACCTAAAATTTAGTAGCCCAACTTGCCCTTAAATTTGGGTGGAGTCGAGCAAAATTACATCGAAGAAGATCGGTCGGACAAAATGCAGTAGAGCTAAATTTGACTTGGTTTTCAATTGATAATTTGCTGGCTGACCGTCTAATTTTAGGTGGACCGGGCTAGCCATACTCAGTCAGAGCCAAAATTACCACCTTCATACGTGAATGTAATATTTTGATTATTCTCATGTAGGATGACATTAAGGTCGGTTCAAGACGGTGCGACACTTTCCTGAACCCACCCCACTTATTTAAATTATTTTCCATGTCCGTCTCACATAAAAAATTTAAAAGGAGTGAGTATGGGAATTTCATATCCGCCCAATTTTGCTTTTATTTTCGTTTTTTTTGGTTTTATCTATTTTTAATATTTTTTATTATATTAAAATTAATATATTTAAAGAACAAATCAAATAATGAGTTTCTTATGAATTCTTTTATTGAAAAAAATATTTCAATTATTATTATTTATATTAAAATATAAAATAAAATAATTATAGAATATTTTTTTTAATATAATTGGGATAGGGTAGGACATAACAATACCCAAACCTATCCCAATTTTGAAAAAAAAAAAATCTAAACCCGTTAAAAGTTCGATTACAACTAAATTATACTCGTTCCATTAGAGACAAAGGCTGAGAAAAAAACCGTGTAACCACAACTTTCGAGTATAATATGGGTTGACGCTACACATCCCACAAGGAAGGTGCCACTAACTACCTTCTCGATTGAGAAAATTATCCTTATTCTCAAACACGTAAAAGTATTTTACACACACACACACACACACACATATATATATATATATATATATATATATATATATATATATATTTAGTGCCGTTTCATATATAGATACGGAGAGAAATGAAAGACGAGAAACGGTACCTTATTTTTTTTTGAAGAGAAAATTAATTTTATTGATTTCAACTAGCAATACATCGATAAAAATATATAATCAAAATTGCTAAAAACCACAAATGATGAAACAATATCCAGATTAATAGCATAATGAAACGACTCAAAGCATATACATTTGATAATTGAATCTACATATTTGATATTACTATTATGACTAAAATACCTTTGACTCCAGTTTGGTAGTATACTGATGCGTTCGAATCACCAAAATATAAATAAATGTTGCACCATAACGACGAAAACCAAAACGTTGTACTGAGATGACACAACCACCCGTCACACCGAGAAGACGACAACCACACATGCATGAAGGCGACGACAATCATACACACACCAAAGCGGTGGCTAAATCACGATAAAACATATAAAAACCTAGATTTGTGTGGAAGAACCATTTTATTGAGAAAATAGATGGAAATGAGGTGTATATGGGTGATTTCAGGTCAAGAATGACCAAAAAACACAAATCATTGCTTAAAGAAAAAAGACTAACTGAGAAAAAGTTGAGATAAAAGGAGACTAGGGTTTAGAGTGATAGAAACAGTACCTTATTGATGAAGCATTGAGGGAACAAACATTATCTTGGTGAGTGTAAGTAACATGCATGACAGCTTCGAGAGAAAATGTGAGCGTTGTCCCTTTTTGTCTATTCCAAATGGACACAAAGAAACTCTACCTTTTCATGTTGACAAATGAGTTGGAACTTCCCAAAGTCGGAAGATGTGGTGTAAGGTGGGAAGTGCTCATCTTATTGGAATCCACCCGAGTTTGGTTCATCTTCCATTTAATTTACTAGAAATTCGGGTAAAAATTCACCTTTATCCTCAACACCTAATGTTTGCCTTTTTTTTTTTAAAAGAAAATAATTTGATTGATTTAAACTCACAATATATCAATATAAACATGTACAAATTCGCTAAAAACCATATAGAATGAAACAATACCCAGATTAATAACATAATAAATTGGCTCAAAGCCTTCAAATTTGATAATTATATAGTGACTAGAATTCATATAAGCTACAACCACATATCACGATAACCATGTCGATTTATTATGCTTTGTCTAATTGAATATGTTTTCTTGAAACCTGCAGATTGCCACACACAATTAAAAAGTTGTAGCAAGACGACAAAATAACAGAACGTCGTAATAAAATGACACAAAACCAAACACCGTAACAAGTTGATGAAATCACGAAAAACAAAATAAAACCCATATCTATATTTTTGTTATCTAACAAACTATCTTAATTTGACTTCTCCAAATAAATTATAAGACTTGATACTCTCTTCTTTTTATTTTATTGTTTTTATTTTCCATTTTTATGAATTCATTTTCTTAAGTTTAAATTTTGAATGATTGCGAAAGTTTAACTATTTCTTCTATAATTAATTTGTTATCAGTTCAAGTGTTTTCTAATAATGATATTTTTGCTTATTTTTTCAATGTTTTGGTCTTATTTTATCTACTATATGATGGTTTTTTATATTGTCACTTTGGATTACTTTTAATTTAATAACTTTCTTTATTATTAATGGATGTGGTTAAAAAGTTTTATTTAATTCATATTTTTATGAATTCATTTTCTTAAGTTTGAATTTGGAATAGATTGTGAAGATTAATTATTTCTATTGGTTACAGAGTAAATAAGCATACATTACGGGGAAAGAACCAAAATTTTTCACTCTTTGACCCTACTAGGGGTCATGTGGTCCAGTTTGATGATTTAAGATGAAGAATACATTCTTTGCGACCTCGAGAGAGATAAGTGTGCTAGCACACGAGTTGACTCTCGAAAATCCTACGCCTTCCCGATGGTGGAGATGAATGCCCCATGAGGGAATCCATGGGTTTAAATGCGATTTTAAGCATTAGGCTTTGTTTCTGGCCCATTCTAAGTGTGTGATCATGTAGGTCCAGATAAAATTGGTAGTGGGCTCAAAACCTATTTCAAGCTACCCACGATTCCGCAAGCGACACAATAGCAGGGGATTATGACCATCAAATTATGTGGATGTCCATAGTCGACATAACCCTAATATATAGTGAGCATCGTAGTCTTTTGTCACTCATTTATCCCTAATTGAACACAAGGTATGGACTAAGTCACCGTTGTAAAGTTCAATCCTTTAATTCTCGATCTCCATGTAAACCAATAATACAAATGGCGTTCTCTTGCAATGAATTATTTGAGCGCGACCGTGTATTCTACAGTTTCATATGTCGAGGGCTCATGGATATCTCCTCTAAAAGGGAGAAATACCTTTTCATCCACTCATGTCTCTCTGCATGATTGATTCTATCATCCCTTCTTTTGTATTACACCATATTACAAATGATGTTGAACCGTGTCAAAATATAAAGCTCCGCTTATAGGGACTCATGGTGGAATTAGGTCGAATGATAAAAAAAGAAGACATCATTATGATGAAAATTACTTATGACTCGTAATCCAAGTAGTATTCTTACAGTGGGCCGATCAAGTATAATGTTCACCAACACGTACTTATGAGTTGACTTAATATCACATATCCATTATCAGTAGAACATGATCATTAGTCACACTCCATACTTGTCTTAATTCATTATTGTTTCATCAATAATGAACGACTATGAACAATTTAGAATACTATTCCATGTCAAGCTTAGGGTTTTGCTATCGAGTCACGCACTTGATGATCATAAGTGAAATCATCTATTGATGAAATGAATTACCAAATTAGAAGCACAAGATGATAATGAATATGTCTCTTTATTAATGACATATGAAAATAGTAACAATTACTCTATTTCCATGTAACAAATCACTAACAATTTCTTCTATGATTAATTTGTTACTAGTTCAAGTTTTTTCTAATAATGACATTTTTGTTTATTTTTTTCCATGTTTGGGTCTTTTCTTATCTAACCATATGATTGGTTTTTATATAGTCAGTTTTAGAATTTTTTTTTAATTTTTTATGTTATGGATAGTTAAAGAAGTTCTTATTCAATTTCAATAAGAAAATGAGGTACTTTAATAACCTTAGGGATTCACAAAAAGGGATCACTTGTTTACTTTCTACCACATCTTCTGACTTTGAAATTCTAGTTCCAACTCATTTCACCAACATGGTTACATGCTTTGTGCGGTCCATCTGAATAAAACAAAAAGGGACAATCCCACATTTTTTCAGATGCCATGTTATCTACAATTCACAAAGATAATGCTCCTCTCAGTGCTTCATCAACAAAGTGCTGTTTCTCATATTTTGTTCCTCTAGAATTCTTTTATCTATATACCTGCTTTTAGGGTTCCAAAGTGATGAAAAATTAATGGGGTGGAGTTTTTAATATAATAAATAAACAGAGCTAATTGGTGTAGAAAAATGTACACTCACCTCTTCCCATCATTAATTTATATAAAAAAATGTCTGTAGAAAGTAATCCAAATTGACTTACATAAAGGATTCCAACCTTCAAGCATCCTGTAGAAACACATAAGATTCTATTTCCATATTCCAACTCTGACATTCCAGCCAACCAATCAATCTTTGGCTCAATGGCATCGCTGGTGCATAAAATGTTGTGTTTGAGCCAAAGTTCATACAAGTATCAGAAAAAGACTATGAGAATAAGGATAATTCTCGAGTTGAGAAGGCATTGGGGCACCTGCCCTAATGAGAATACTACACACCCATTCCCCAATACTTCACGCCTATATAAATGCCATTAACAACGCTACCACAAACATGAAGAACAGAAGATAGAATTAGTAACCAGTAGCTCTTTTGTGTCTGAGAGGTTTGCATGAGGAGGTAGAGAGGGTGGAATTGAGCCAAGGATGACTTGCCGTCTTCTGAAGCTTTAACCGGCCATGGACAGCAAGTTGTCCTTGGTTCACACGGCCCCTTTTCCTCTCATGTGAACCTCCGGGACCTATCAAGTTTCAATATTCAGACAACATCAGGGGTAAATCATCATCAAGTTGGATCACTGTTCTCCCCTTTGGTTTTTTCACTTCTTTTATTATTATATAGAGCATGAAAATAGTTTTTTCTCTCCATTATTTGGATTTTTTCGTCTGTAAATATTTTGTGTTATGTACAGCGTTTCACAGGAAGATAAAACAGCACTACTACTCCATACACTCAATAAGAGCGTTAACTTGGCAGCGAGCATATGACGCCAACCATCAGAAATTTTGGTTGTTGTTTCATCCAAATTAATCAGAGCATGGACATTGACGAGAAACGGAGGAGTGAAAACAGCAGACTCCTTTTTCTTTTTCTTTGTTGTGTTTATGTAGAGATTACAGCCTAAAGGATAAGGGATTTGATCAAGTAATAGTAAATTTAAAACCGGAAACTGAATTTTACATGCTCAACCAAAATAGGGTCCGGCTGTCACTATGTAATGATTCCCCTCCAATGATGTTATTTTATTCCCCAAACACGGATTTGATGTGTTGAGCTTAATATTTTATCATTTACAAGCCTACAGTATTTGCTATGTTTGGTTGTCAAAAAATTTGAGAAAAACATGCAAGGAAAAGAAATTAAATTCAATATAATATTTTAGTTTACTAATTCTCAAATTGATTTTATTATTTTGACTCATTAATATAAATATGAAATAATTTAATTGATTTTCTTCTAAAAATTTTCATTTGGGGAACCAAACACAACGATAATGAATTTAATTAATTGAAGTGGTATCTCTTCATATATATATATATATATATATATATATATATATATATATATATATATATATATATATATATATACTTTACTTTCATACAAATTCCGTGAAATCCTAAATTGTAAGCAAAATAAATTTTTTTTTTTTGAAAACAAAAGGAAAATAAATATTTTTACTAAAATTAATTACTATATGAATATAACCTTTAGGGAAATATTGTTTTATAAGGAATATTTTTCTCATTCTATCCCCTTGATATATATATATTTTGACATCTTCTATCAACTTAACTGTAATTTGAACAATGATGAAAAAACATGTTCTTGATTTTGAAGATTAATCGTGTTATAAGTGGTTTGTCCTCGAATAAACTTGTTGAAAGGTGAAGATAACACGTAGTACTTTCGAGATTTCTCAAATTAACTTGTGGGAAAAATATCGATGAGTGGTGAAATGCGTAAGAGAAACAAACAGAAGAGTCTTTCATTATTCAAGAATGGAAACAATACAAGAGTATTTAAAGAGAAAAGAAGAAGAGGGAAAAGTTGTTTTGCTGTTATAACAGCCATGGAATTACATTGAGAGGTTAAAACAGATTTGTTAGCTTCAGTTGAGAATGTGTGCTCTGTTTGGCTATTATCCCCGCAAGCTCATAGTCGATGGTAGGATTGAGAGCTTGGTCTGAAGTAAGGAGAAAGGTGTGGGATGGAGATGCTTGGTAAGAATATCTACCACTTGATATTGGGATGGAATGTAAGATATATGAAGTTCATTGCGCAACACCCTTTCTCTAATGAAGTGAAGATCCAATTCTATGTGCTTGGCCCGAGCTTGTAAAAGACTGGATTCTGAGCTAAGTGTATGGCACTCATATTGTCACACTATAAAGTTGGAGCCAAAGTAGGTATACACAGCTCTGTAAGATGTGACTAAATCCAAATGAGTTCAGCAGATACGTGATAATGGCTCAAAAGTTGACATTTTTCCTATTTAAAAACCTTTTTTCTAAAACACTTTTGATGTTAATTATCCACAATTACCTAATTTTGTATATTGTTAGTCCAACCTCAAAATTAATGTTTTCCTTGAGTGCAGGTGTGTTTTCAAGCCTTTTAGGTACCTTTACGGCTCTTGGATTGCATGAAGATTAGAAATGAGAACACTTTGGGATCTTAAGTTCAAGTTTTGAAGCTAAAGGACGAGATTTGATTATGATTGAAGCCTTGGAAGCATGATTGGACGAGAGATGAAGGCCTTTAACAACATTGCCGAATTTCGAACCCAAAACAGAGTGGGTGCGAGATTTCAGACCTACACAATCAAAGAGCGAAGTTGTATTTTAGGGTTTCAAACCCACCATCTATAGGAGCAACATGTATTTAATGATTTCTAACCACCATCCGTGGAGCTTAAATTTCAAACGGAGAAGATGATGATTTAAATGTATTTAAAGACTTCAAATTCTCGTGACGCCAGGAGTGAAACGCCCTTTAGCTCTACATGGCAAGTAAAACCTGATTCGATTTCTACTTTATTTTCTTTCTTTTTTCGATCCCACACATCTCTAATTGTAATATTCTAATTGGGCATCAAGAATAATTACTTACCTAATTAGTTCCCTAAACGTGTAAAACATCCTATATACACACACGATGATTGATAAAAAAAACATGGTGCAATTGGTTAGAGAGTTATTTTTCAATAAAATTAGTTCTCTTTTATTCGCATGTTTTCCTCTATTTTCCTCTCTTCTCTTTGCACTATTTTTCTTATGTTTTTTTTCCTTACTCATAGCTGCTATCTCACCAGCCATGAGTGAGTAGTCGTCTTAATCTCGAGGTTGGTTCAACCTAAGCCCCACCATGATGGAATCCAAGTGGTGTGCACGCTGTATTCCTAAGGAGGAGAATGAGACCAACATGTGTGATACTTAGGAAGCGGAGGTAAAGTCACATGAGCTCTCTAGGGGTTGAGGGTGACACTCAACTCGTTAAATGAACCTGAGGGCATAGTCATTGAAGGAGTTTTTCATTGTTGTGGAGCTCTACATTTCTTGATACTTGTCAAGTCCAACTGTTGATATTGGATTGTTGTTGAGAAGATCCTTCCTCCAGTATACTCGATCGAGATTGTCTCTTGTCCGGACTGCGAAAGAATAAGGATGAAAGCCTACTCAATGCCATTAAGGTATAATTACTCTCTACTAATCATAGAACTTATTATTCATTATATATCTATCAAGAGGACGCCCCGAGCACCCCTCATATCCATCATGTGTGTTTACTTGGTGAAACCAATCCCTAGGATATTTAATAAAATCTGAAATCATGACAAAATCCAACAATTACCAAAACTCAGTAGAAGACCCATCATAGAGGACGACCCTAAAACCACTTTACCTACAAGTATCCTTGGCTACTCGTTAGGGTGGAATTAGGTTAAAAAACTATATATTTTGTGCATTTTGAACCCCACACAAGCGACGAATCACATGGCACCATTACAGTAGATGGTGCCAAATGGTTAGGTAATTAAAGTTTCTTGCTTTTCTTTTCTTCTCTAATTTTTTCAACAAATTTTTTTCCTTTAGTTTATCTCCCTTTGGGACTAACCCTACCAATAGTCTTCTCTAGTTTATTTCTCTAGGTTTCTCTTAAACATGGACCATATTAAGAGATCGACAGCACAAAACTGGATTAACTTCTACGAAAGGGAAATAAGAGGCATCAAGCAATCAAAACATGAAACCTTTCATCTATATTGGAATAGGTACGTGGACTTGCTAAGCTGTGTCCCACGCCATAGATATGACGATGCAATTACGGTTGAGTTCCTCTATAGGGAAATGACACCCGAGACAAGGGAGTTAGGTGGTGTTTGTTTTTTTTACTTAATGTTGAATAGAACTTTTTTTGAGCTTAATGCTGAATAGTACTTAATAGCATTAAGTATTAAGTTGTTTGTTTTTTAACATGTAATGAGTAGGGATGACAACGGGACAGATTATTTTGGGTTCCTGTCCCTCATCGCTCTTAATGGCATAGGTTTAATTTAATTTTAATCGGGTTTTTAACGGGTTTGGGTTTATTTTATCAAACCCGAGATGGGTTCAAGTATTGTTACTCTCTGTAAAACTCGAGAAAATTAGAAATTTTCAAAAATGACAAAATGTTAATAAAAATAATAAATTGCCATAAGGGTTCAGGGAAGCTTAGAAAATTTTCTAGATCTCGGATGACGAAACGGACTACGCCGTTAAATTGCCTCGACATCTAGTGACCCGTAAATGTTTCACGAATTTCGGCATGTTCTTAAATTTTTCCGATTTTCTGGCTGATAAGTTGTTGGTGGCTCCAAGAACAAGATTTTTACGAAAATCTCGAAAGTCAGGAAATGACTTGAGCTAAGTTCATTTAAAATAAAGTAAACTGAAATGAAATAAATTGATTCGGGATAGAAACGGACCCGAATGAAGCAATATGAACCATGTATCCAAAATAATAATAATAGTGTTCTCCGCCCGATTATAATGAAAATAATTTTTTTATTATTTTATTTTTATAATTTCTTTAATATAAAATAATAATTATTATTATTATAATGTTTTTTAATAAATAATTTATGTAATTCATAATATTTTATTTTTATGAAAAATATAAATTTTAATATAATAAAATAAAAGCAAATATAAAAAAATTAAAATTTAAAAATAAAAATAAAAATAAAATGTAAACGGGACAAGTTTGGGAATTTTCCTATCTCCGCCCCGCCCTGTTTAAATTTTTAAATTATACAAGTCTGGGAACTGGAAAATAAACTAGATTGACGGATGGGACCGCCCGTCCCAAACCCGGGTGCCAAATATTTTCACTTTTTCTATTCATAACTTTTTAAAAATTTAAGCAATAAGTCGTGGAAAATTTAAAAATAACAGCCATCGGAAAGCCTATTTAGATTCAAGATAGTTTCAAACAAACGTCACCTTAGTCAAAATCATATTTAGAGGTGAACTCCTAAAGAAAACCCCAAAGGATGCATTGAATTTTCTATATATATTGTAATAATTATACATATTTTCATACATACTTTGTAAAGTAGTTAATTATATGTTTATTTTTTATTACTGAAAATATAAAAATATTGTTTAAATCCATTCAAAAAAAAAATGTTTGAAGAAAAAATAAATTAACATAGTATAATTTCAATTATTTTAATAAAAAAAATTAATACTAAAATAATATTTAAAATAATTAAAGTTTATTATTTTATAATCTTCTAACAACGAAAAAAAATTATAAGTATTTTAAATAAAATATTATGACTCATTTTGACCTATGACCCATATAAGATTGGGTCTAATTGGCCAAAAATTGGTCCAAATGAAAATGACCCAATCCATATTGGCCCATGTCCCAGTCGTGCCAAGTAAGTTTTTGATAGCGATATTCCCTAGCCAACCTTGATGCTTAAAATTTCTTCTTGTATGTTGCATCAAATTGTTGATTCTTAACACTGTCATTGTTAATGTTAAGTACCATTAACCTTTTCTGTGATTAGAAGGATTTGGTGGGCTCACTAAATCGCAACATCCAATGAAGCAGTGCCAGATTTGAAGGACTTGGTGGGCATACTAATAAGTAGCAAGATCCAAAGAAGCAGTGCCTCGAAAGATATATATATCTATAATTATCATACCAAAAAATGATAAGATATCTATAATTATCATACCAAAAAATGACAAGATATAAAGTTAAATTATTTACAATAATTTTATTTTATCTGACGCGTGAATTGCGTTATTGGGTTGTTTAATATGCATGTGATTGTTGTTGTAGTTAACAATAAATATTATATTTGTCTTTTTAAGGCAACTACAAGGTAGTTTAATATACAAGTGATTGGCGTAGTAAAAAACAATATTGTATTCGTCTTTGAAAGGCAAGTGGAAGGTCGTTTAATATGCATGTGATTCGGTAGTCAACAACAAACATGATATTAATCTTTGTGAGGCAAGTGGAAGGGTAGATGGATCTTATCGTTCTCATTTAAAATTTTCACTGAATCATTTTTTCTGTGTGGTGCAAGAGGGGGAAGACAAGCTGCAAACTGCAACAATGGAGGTCCAGATGCTATCCACCAAGCTCGTAAAACCATCATCTCCCACACCATCCCACCTCCGAACCTTGAAACTACCCCCTATTGACTAGCTACTCACATTTACACTCAAGCGGCCGTCTGTTATTTACTACTACTCTTCCGACAACTGTTGGTGATGATGAATGATCGACTTCTACTGCTTTAATACTATTCTTTGATAGCATTAGTTTGTTGATGTCGGGTGAATAGTAATCATATTCGTGAATAGTACCATATCTGTGAATAGTATCCGTATACGTGAATAGTACAATATATTTGAACAACAACCATACGAGAAAATAAATATAAAAATGAAGAACACCAGATTTACATGAAAAACCCTTCAAGGTGAAAGGAAAAACCATGGAACGAACTTCGAACAATTCTTCACCATCTCAAAGTGGTATACATTACAATTTCTTCCAAAAATATTATAATCTTGACGTAAACACTAAAAAATTAGAGATAACTTCACACTTAGTGTGAAAATTTAGAAATTGAGAATATCCCTTTCAACTTTCTCTATGATATTTTCTCCTTTCTCCCTCTCCCTCTTTCTATCTCTCTGTTTTTCTTGGATGATCTTCTAAGTATCTCACTTGCTTATTTATAGGTAAGGAAAAGCATCAAGGGGAGAAGGCATCTCGGTATTCTTGCACAAAACCTGAGCCTAAATAAAAAAGAAGATATAAAAACAAGGAGACTTGCTTTCATGTTTCATGAAAGTATGTCTTTTATTGCATACAAAGAAAAAAGAAAATGGGGATGGACCCATCAACAGCACAGCGGTAAGACTACTGAAGACGTTGAAAGGCGTATCAACCGCTTGGAAACATCGCTGTCGGAGACCTTAACTCGGTTTTACCCACTGGCTGGAAGATACGTGAAAGATAGTCATTGGGTTGATTATAACGACGAAGAGGTTGAGTATTTCGAGGCCAAAGTGGAGGGAGGGCCAACTCAGTGATCAACCAACTCCTGAGTAGAAGAGATGAGATGATCGTCCAATTCGTTCTTTTATCAGGCGGAGAGATAACAAGGTTTGACTGTGGAGGGCTAGTCATTAGAGTCCGCATTCATCATATCCTTGTAGATGGATTCTCAGCGGCTAGTTTCGTCAGCGCTTGGGCTACCGCAAGTAGAGAAGGCCTACGTAAATCAATTGTTCCGACTTTCGGCCTCAATTCTTTTTTTCCCGAAAATGAGAATGATCTACCTTCGCTGAAGCCAGTGCCTCCCCCGAGAATCTCGGGCACTGAGGTGGTTGGTGATCGAGGGGGCAAAAATATCGTCCCTCGTGGCCAGATTTCATGACCCCAGCTTTCAACGTGAGCCTTCACGGGTGGAGGTGGTGATGGTGATGAGAGCTCGGATAGGTCTAAGTTGTTGGAGAGTTAAGTGAGAGTGATATTTCAAATTGACTTGACCAAGTCAATTTGGCCTAGTCATTTAACTTAATTTAATTTGATTTTATTTTGTTAACCAAGTCAAATTGATATATGACTTTTTTCTTTTAAGCTTTTTTGGCACATGTTGTTGAGATATCCATTGTAACTCCACTTATATAAAGGCACCTCTCCCCCTTCATTTCTCACACACTTAATCTTGATATCTCTCTCTCAAGCTCTCTCATCTCTCTCTTGCTCAAATGCTTCTAAGCACTCTTCTTTCTCTCAAGTGCTCCAAAACACTCTCTACAAGTTTCAAGTGCTTTCATTCCAAGCACATTAGAGGAACATCATTGTTCGAGTTGTACTGTATCTTACCAAGAGAGTGTACTCAAGGCAAGATCTGGTTGTTAAATCCTGAAGGTAAAGCGCCGGTTCCCTATTGTACCAAGGTTACAAACCGGAGGTAAAACACCGATTCCCTATTGTACCAAGGTTACAAACCGGAGGAGGGCGAATCTACTTCAAGGACAATGCTATTGCACGCCTCAGCCATTCAATCAAATAAATCATCTTACCTCATTTGTTTCTTGTTTGGTTTGTTTTAGGATAGGCCAAACTCCCTAATCTTTTTCTAAAAGACCTTCTTTAGTGGTATCAAAACCCAAGGCTGTAAGTGGTAACTTGTTAGTACATACCTAGGAAAGTCCTGTCAACAAGGCTATAAGAGCTTATGACAAGTAGGTATAATGGACCATTGTGACCCCTCCATTTACCTCAGGACTTTCTTGGTGTACTTAACACATCTCTCACTATGTACTGTCTTGGTTTATGTTCACAAAAAAGGACCTAGTAGAACCAACATAAGTCAGCCAAAACACGGACGCTTGAGGACCTCTCTAGCCTCCTTTAGCATCAACTTGAGCCCAAAAATCGTTCCACCCATACCAGCCTTGTGCTGTGGAAACCTCATTCAAAGGGTGTCTGCAAAATTCATGGTGGATGATGATAGCAACCGGGAGTAGCCCGATTTGAAGGATGTGAAATCCAATGCAACAGCGGGTCGCGAGGATGTGTACTCGACCGTGATAAACTCCTGGAAAATGACAGTCGAAGTTGACGAGAACGAAGTAGATTTGTTTAAGTTCACTAGCTGGTGCAGGTTGCCTTTCTACGATTCTGATTTTGGGTGGGGGAAGCCTGTTTGGGTGGGTAAAATTCTATGAATGTGGAACAAGTTTTTCTGCTGGACAATGAAGGTGGCGATGGAATTGATATGGATGAGCTTGAACAAACAAGACATGCTTCAGTTCCTACAAGATGCCCACATTTTGGCCTACTTTACTTCCTCTCTCTAGTTTTCCATGTTCCTGCTTTTTGAGTGTGTGTGCGTAATGTATTGCGCTTATTCCACACGTTTGTTTGGATTTTCGGGTGCATCCATTAAATGGTGTTTGGTTTTCGATTCGGAAAAGCAATTGCAAATTTGCTAGTATGAATTTGTTTCAACCCATTTGAATGAGTATTATTTTTTTGATATTGGAGTTTTGTTTTTTTTAAATGATAATTAATCTACATTTCACTAAAACGTTTAGATTACATTTGGTCAGAAGAATATTAAAAATATATAAATGGAGAAAATATTTTCAAATCTCTTATGATTTTTTCCACTAAAAAATAATACATATCTTTTTAAAGTAGAAATTATTTTTGAAGATACAATTTTTTTCTAAAAATATTTTAAAGAAAAACGCGTTTTGAATAAACTATATATTTACATCATTAAAATAAATTCAAGTCAAATCAATGATTCATCATGGATCTTTTTTCTAATAATTTACTAATTTTGAGAAAAATAATAATCTTGTTATTTTTATTTAAAATTTTTCATCTTTTTATTTTTAATTTTTTGTGATTTTTTATCTTTTGAGATAAAAAAGTAATTTACTGACTTGAGAATGATGGATATAAAAGCCGGTGGAAGCTATACAGACAAACTGGCCTTTTTAGAAATGCGTTTTATATGATGTGAGTTTTGGTAAAAAAATTTAGAGAAAAATCTCCAGCAAGTCCTTAGTTCGTGTTTTTAGTTAAGAGTATTTTTGGTGGATAACGCATCACTTTTGGAAGAAAGTTCGTAAAGACGAGTGGTACTTGCTAAACTAGGTCACTTAGAAGATCTTTATCATAAAAAATGGAGTCTTTTAATTGTGTAAGACTGGGACTATGTTTGTAATTATTTAACTCCTGGTGGATTGTTCAATGTTTAGGTGTGACCTCAAAGAGTAGGTGCTGTACTAAACTGTATTTATAATTTTTTTTATGTTCCATTATTTCCTTCCATTTATTTTTGTACGTATTTGCTGGGTTTTATAGTTCCATATCAGAATCTTAATTTCATTTTAGATGTCACAGAAAAGTGTTATAATATTAATTTGTGACACTTCTGTAAAAACATTTCAAGTGTCACAGAAAAGTGTTATGATGAATATATTTTATACTTCATATTTTGGTAAGTATTTTGTAGTTTTTATGATACATAAGGTTCTAACACCGTTTGCATTCATATTTGCTATTAGGATAAAATCTGAGACCTTTTGGTAATATAAAGCATTATGGAGCTGAAAAGGAGCAAAAGGGGAAAAAAGGCACAAGAAGTTCATTAGTAGCTCACATTGCGATGTGATGACCCCACGTCACAACATGACAAAGCTACATCCATGAAGACTATAGCCCACGTCGTGCCGTTTGGTCCACGACATAGCGACGTGGCCGTTGAGGAGTTCAAGCCCGCACATCGCGATGTCATTGGCAATCCACCTACAATATTCAGCCCCTTTTTTGTTAAATTGGAAGCCCAACCCCTGGGATATAAAAGGTGAGAACCCTAATTTGGAAAACAGGGTTCTAAGGTTCATTAGGAGGTAGTCTTGGAGAGACTTAAGGCTTGAAGAGCTTAAAGACAAGGAAGAAGAGAGAGACAAAGGGCTGAAGATCTACATCATTCATAGAGTTTCCTTCCTTCCAAGTTTTTTACATATTTGATGTTCTTCTACCTCCTCGGGATGTTCTAGTTTCATATTCTAGGGTTTTGATGTAAATTGATTATGAACTTTGTAATTTGGTATTGATTTCTATTTCAATTGTTATATGCTAAATGTTTCATCTCATTCTTAATGCTAATTGATAATTGATCACTATCAATTTGAATTGTGGACTATTGTGAGATTTGAGAAGTGAAAAATAGGTTAGACCTAGGTGAAATGTCATAATTCTCCATTGACTAGAGATACTCATGGGTTTTGTGTGACAATTGTAGTCATCTTGAATGTAACGCTGCTCTAGGATTTGGGGTTGAGTAGAGATGCAAAATACCTAATTCCTAGGGGTAGATTATGAGTAATCGAGAGAGATTCACAACTATATTTGTGAGGCTTGCCATTTGTCATCTATCCAAATTTCAATTGAAAGGGAATCAGACCAATTGCTTGGGGATTAATCAATTGAAGTCAAAACCCTATATCCTCCACATATCCATATTTTCTTCTAACTGAATTGAGTTAGGTTTAGTGTTTAATTTCAGTTTGGCAGTTGAATTTAGATTTCAAATTCAGTTCCACAAATTTGTAGTTCGAATAAAGAAGAGATATTCTAATTTCGGTAGTTAACATAGCAACTCCTACGGATCGATACTCTACTTTATTATATTACTACAATATGTATCTCAGTAGTCACATTTGTGCAAACAAATCAACAACAAGTTTTTGGCAAGCATACTGTGGAGTTGGTGTTTTTCTAATATTGATACTAAGTATTTCTTCTTTACTTCGGATATTTTTGTTTCTTTGTTTTACTTTAGTTTTTGATACCTTTTCTTCTCTTGATTATTGTGCTATAGGTACCATTTGAGTTTATGCCAAAGTTTGGTGGTGAAAATCTTGTGCCTCTCGACCTAGAATTGGAAAAGACTTTGAGGAAAATAAAAAAAGACAAGAAAGAAGCTGCTGAATTTGGGGGTAAATAAATGGATAACCTTGATGGATTTCGACGAGAAGAAGAAGAGGTTGTTTCAAGGAGTGGAGAGAGTATTCCTTCAACCCCACCCATGGATAATTTTTCGAGAGCCTTGAGGAATTAAGCTTTTCCACATGTTGGTATCCCACCCGTGCTAAGGAGACCGACGATTTAGGCCAATAACTTCGAGATTAAGTCTATCATTCTTTAGTTAATACAAAATATTTAGTTTATGGGATTACCACACCCTAACACCCACATTTCCAACTTTTTGGAAGTATGCGATACAGTAAAATACAATGGGATTAGTGACAATGTGATTCGCCTTCGGTTATTCTCATTTTATTTGAAGGACAAGGTGAAACATTGATTAAATTCCGAGCCTCCTCATTCCATCACTACATGGGGTGATGATAGGCTGATAGCGTGATGTGTGATTTGTATAAACTAGGTAAAGCTCCTATGCGCAGTACGCGTCGTATCGCACATAAGAAAATTCTGGCACGGGATATCGATCCATAGGAGAAGTGCGCTGATCATCGGAATTGGCCCTACGATATTATCCGACTTAAATCCTTAATCAATGTTCAATTAATGTATGGAATTAAACCAAATCTAATTAACTCAGAATTCCTTTTTGGTGAAAACTAGGTTTTGCCTCCCTACCACATTTGATGAATTATTACCTAGAGGAATTCACGTTTCATTAATGAATTCCCCGATGATCAAGATCATGTTTGATTAGATACCTCTCGAGTATATCAATCTATTCGCGCAGGTCATGCATCTCCGCCCCGACCCTATACTCAAACGCTTTTAAATGCTCAAACCCTAACTCTACTCGAATCGGATATCTTTATTCACCGATTGACCAAGGGGTCGCCTACTCATATCCATGGAGTCCTTATCTCGATCTCGAATACCCAAAGAAGATCATGCAAATGTCAAGCAAACATCACCATGAAAATAAACCATAGACATGTGAGCAAATCGATATAAATCATAAATAAACTTAATAAGATTAGATTTAAACTTTAATCCATACAACTGAAGCAAGGTTTAATCTAAACCCTATAAATAAATCTAGAAATATATTGAATTTAATACAAGATATCTTATAAATCATTAATGGTTTTGAGAAGAAAAATACAAAAACATGAGTTTTTTCGATCTCTCGGGTTGCTCCTGCTTCGTTTTTTGCTCCTCGTTTGTATGCCTCTCGATAATCTCGAAAATTGGGTCTCCCATGCTTTTTATAATTATGATGCAGGAATCGCGAAAACGTCGCGATGTTGGGCCGCTCTTTGACTTTTACTGTTGTTGACCAAACGTCGCGACGTTAGCACATCGTGACGTTGCTGTTGGGTTTTCACTTATTTTTCTTCACATTTCCAAAAAGCTTTTGAAAACCACCATATTCACCTGCAATGCACACAAGATCTAAAAATCAGATATCGGGAAATAATGCACTTATTAATATATAAAATAGAACTAAACTAATAAGGACGCGCTGATATGACATGAGCGCTTTAGACACCATCACAATTCCTCAATCCTAACTTCGTCGGTCTCAAGCAAGAAATAGACTCTAAACCAGACACACAAGAAACTAACATACTAAAACTCAACGACATGATTGTGATGCACATGTTGCCAAAAGGAAGGATCAAAATGGATCGACTCACAAATCTTGCCCTTCTATACAAATTTCAGAGGATCCATAAGGTTGTTCGACTTTCGAAAGAATTCAGTTGAACACGGTTTGGTTGACAAGTGACTCAACCTCCTAATTTTTCAATAGCCTTTCCTAAGGAGTCTATGTGCATTTGATACATGATCTCTAGCATATAACTCGGTTCCAATACCCCTAAACTTGAATTCAACTTACCTATTTGGGAGAGCCTAACTACGGAAGGATAAGAACACACCATTTTTATTCAACTAACCTACCTACTCGTGAAAGAAATACCAGTGCCCGTAAGTTTATGTTGAGTGTTCCTCAGAGCTGGGACTACAGGACTCCCCACTAGTTGGATAAGGGCACTAGGCATTCAGTTCCCTTCTAACGTCACCTCGAACACTCAACCAAGCCTAAGGGCCCTTAGCTATGGGAAGCTTCCATCCTCCGTCCCATGTAACGCAGTGAAGTCAATAGCTCCCGGCCAGTTGGCTCGTAAGTAATAGGCTTTGAAAAGCTCCTCGGATCGGTGCTCGATTCACTCAGAATCTCCCACGACTTATTCATACTTTTTTTTTTCAATTGTACTAATGACAATCCTCTTTTTCTAAGGTGTCCTCACTTGGTGTTTAGAGTTCCCTAAGGTTTGTTTTTAACCTTAAGAAGTCGGCTTGAGCCTAGGCATACCCTAGAGATCACATTGTGTGGGTGCGTGACTTTTGAGAATTGGTTTCTTGAATACCCAGGAGGTGACTCACTATGTCCCCCCTACCTGTCCAACATGTAATTCTCGAGCATCTAACAACCCACAGATCCTTTCTTGAATCATACTATGTTTTTTCCAAAAAGATTCGAAGAGGTCAAAAGGGATCCTTGATTAGAAATTCAATACTCACACAACTACCTAAACAACCCTAAAACTCAAGACAAACTAAAAACAGTGGAACCCCCAATGTAACGTAAACACGTAAATAACCCACAAACGCATGCCAGAAGACGCCGACATAAACACTCAAAGAAACCCTAAACAGAACATAACAAGACAGAAATAGACATTATTAATAAAGCAAGTAAAACACAAAAAATAAACACACAAAAGCAACCCGATCACCCACACTTCAAACAAGTGCGGATAGGTGTCCTTACGTCTATGGAAGAATAAGAGAGTGTGTAATGAACTTCCCTGGTGATCTCCTGGATAATTGCGGTGGCGAGGCACAGGTTTTTCCTGCAACTCTTGATTATGTTGCAACAAGAAGTTTCTTTGTTTCCATTCTTCTTGTGTTGCTCTTCAGCATCTTGTTGCGACAAGGAATTCACCTCCTTCATAGCTTTGTCTGTCATGGCGTAAAATAATCTTTTTGTCACATAAAGATTGTGTTGCCCTTTGGTTGTGAATTCGACCGTTATGTTGCGATATGATTTCCTCGAGTCATTTGATGATGGAAACTTTGTCGCAACATAAAACCCTTTTGTTTTGCTGACGCTTTGCCTTTCCGATATTTTACATGTCGAATAGGCTGGATCTCTTTGTCCTGACAGAGTTCATCCATTAGTCTTCAACTTTTATGTTGCGACATAAAAAATAATGTTGCGACACAATTCCTTCACCATTGACCTTAAGTATCGTGACAGATTTCAGGGTTGTCATGACACCTTTCTTCAAAATATTCTTCAAGTTCTGTTGTGACAGAAAACATTACGGTCGCGACCTAGAAAGCTCTTTTTAGCCTTGAGTTATGACCAATCTTTGTTGTGACATAGATTTGCTGGCTGCGACATACCTTTCGCTCACAATTCTTGTGTCGCGACACAAAGCTGATGAATATTCCACATTTTGCATAAAAATAGATCTTAAACCGTTAAAACATGCTAGAAAAATGGATTAAAAATAGATGATTTTTACACTCATCAAATTCCCCCAAACTTAAAGTTTTGGTTGTCCCCAAGCAAAGAAAAGAAAATTTTGTTTGTTCTCAAACAATTTAACTTTTATTTTTAAGGACATTTTTCTATTCACAGCTCAATTGGGTAGGAAACATAAGTTAGTTGTAGGATTAATTCTAAACATGTTTGCAATCTAGATTCAGAAAGATTTTCAATTAAGTTCACTGAACCAACCAATAATTCATAGTGTAACACCAACTATTCAATCCCGATTTGTGTACGCCGGTCTTTACTCTTTTTCTTTGCGATCAGTTCATCTTCCGATATTACTACTGGCATACTCTCTTTCATTTTTAAAGTCCCATATGCTTGTTTGTCATACACTCCCATTAATGTAGGCATAATACCACCTCTTAATAAAATAGGTCTTTAGGCTTGTAATGTGTAGCTCGGGGTAATGAGGCGCATAATTAGACATTTTAGACTCACTTGTCCTAGATTCTAGGCAGCTTACACTTTGCCTTTTTTATATCCTTGATTTCTTCTGATTGTAATTTTCTAACCTTCCCAATAGGTTTAGTGCACTTTGCATATTCTTTAGTTTGGTGTCTTTTCTCTTTCATTGTTCACACCTTAAGATACTTTTCCTCCTTATTTTGTAGCTATGTCACTTTCACTTTCATATAATTTATAGGAATGGTGCAATGTTGGTCTTTTCATTTCTACCACCCCCTTAATAAACTTTGGTCGATAACTCCATACCGGTTGGTATTAGGAGTATTAGGTATTGAACACCCTTAAGGACTTAATTATTCGGGGAAGGAAGAACACAAGACCCGAGCTCCATTCCCTCTTGATATTTTAGCGACTACTCATCTTTCTTTCTCTCTTATTATCTATACACTTTCTCTCTCAGCGATCTTCTTTTCATCCTCAAAATGATATTCCCCAATTCGTCCACTTCTGCATCATTGATGTCTTTTGTCTTGCAATGCAGGCAAATAAAGGTTCTTCTTTGTGGGTTAGATGTAAGGGGAAGGGATTGGAAACTCTCTATTCTTTAGTTGATAATGGGGAATTTGGCTTTAGGCTCAAATAAGGAACAAAGTATATGCTTATACTATCCTTAGAGTAGACTTTAGAATGCTCAAACTTCAGGATAGCCTAAATCATTTTGCATAGTAGTATTTACCTAGAAATTTCATATCGAGCTAATAATCTAACAAGTTAGGACATTTGGAGTTTCTTTGTGAGTATATCCTAGAGATATTCCTAATCTTAGCACAATTCTCTTTTCCATGAATTACTGTGACCATGTAAAAGTTATCAGGTTGTAGTCAAACTATTACCCATGAACAGAATTATAATTTTTATACATTTCCATCAATTTCAGTAAAACCTTCCTTATTCTCAAATTCAACATATTTATTCACTTAATCTACAACTTTCTTCCATTTATTTCATCTACCCTAATGCATCTATCAATGTTTGTTGGCTTTAAGATTTATTTATTTATGTTATTTTAATCAATTCAAAGATTTAGTTTGATCATACATTTCCAGCTCTAACAATCCAACTATACAATTTCATCAATTTAATTCAACCAAATATCTTTGCAACAATTAGACTGAACTTTGATCGAGTAAAAGCTGGTTTCTCAATTATTCAACTAAGTAATTATCAATCACGAAACAAAGAAAATTAGCAAAAATATGACAAATAATCAAAACACAAATAAACACAAAATTTTCAAAGAAATTATTTATTTTATTATTCTATTTTGATGAAGTGGACATTAGTCTGAGAGAGGATGAGAAGATGGAACAGTAGAGTGAACTATTTTCTATTCTTGCATCCCTCTCCTTCTTTTCCTTCCATCCTTAGATATTCTTCCCACCTACTCTACTGGGAATTGAGTTCTTTCTCTTTGATGTACTAAGGGTTTTATTTTGTTTGTTTCTTTACGGGGTTGAGAGGGCTTTTGCATATGGATTTGGGTTTAAGAGGTAATCTTGGATCATTTCTCCTGGAGGGACTATTGTGTATGCTTTTTTGTGTGAGATTCTTATTTATTTCTTTTATTTATAGACTGTCTTGTAGCCTAGTCAGATTTTGCATTGCTCTGTCAGTTCTCTGCCTTTTATTTTTGCCAATGTCAAGTGTTCTATTGTTTGTTTGATGTAGTCATTAGTCTAAAACTGCGTATGTCTTATACAATTCGGCCCGATCTTTGGTCCCTCCTTCTCTATACCTCTCAATTTTCATCTCTTTTCTTAAAGCATCCTCCAAATTCTGATCATCTTACGATCTCTGTCTACATGCCTCATCTCTCAATTTATAATTTAGGCTTGAAATTTGGTTGTCCCTTTCTTTCATCCACATACGCATAGACATCCTTTTCCTTCAATTATAGCGCAATACAATTTTACTTGGAACCTTGACATTTCCTAATGGATTTATCTCAGCTTTGGGGATGCATTCTGGATAGGCTTTTTGCTTCTAAGCTTCTTATTGCATTTGGAGGTGAGTTTCCTGCTATTTCTGGCTCAACATACCCCTTCATATTCTTTTCTTCTTACTTCTTTTTCTTTGCCCCTTCCCTGTTCTTTGGACCTTTGGTGCCTCTGATTAAAGTCAGAGGAGGCCCTATGAATGGGTTTCTCGGTCCCCGTTCTTCTCAGCTCCCTTGTCCCAGTCCCAGTTGTAGTGCAGGTGTGGAATCAAGCCCCTAGTGCTTTCATATAGCCCGATAATTTTTGAATGATTTTCCCACATTTATCTGTAACCTTGTAATGCATGAGGAGGTGCTTCCTCCTTCTCAACTGTGTTGAGATTCTTGATGGCATAAGACGGAAATGATAAATTAGAACCATACCTTAACCTTCAGTGATCTCCTCTAGAAATGGATTTAAAGGTTTTCTTTGTCCCTTTTTCCATTCCTTTTCCAACGTTAGTAGGTCTATATTTTTTTGGTGTTTGGTTCCCTCAATTTGTTCTTGAACTTGAGCCATCCTTTTTGGTTATCTGATCTATTTATCTCTGCCTGATCCTACCTAATGCCCTCGACATACCCTTTCTTCCTTCCCTCACCCAGATTAGCAAAATTCCTTCACCAAAGCGTATAACCGAGTGCTATATTTCACGGTGATTTCCATCCTCTATTTCTGACCATATCGGCCAAAAGGAGATAAAAGCTTTTTGAATCCCTTTTATGATGTAATATCTGTCCTTCTGGGCTTCCTTTACTTTATAGGGATCTGCTTGTTTTGAAGCAAAGTTTCTTGTTCTATCTCCTTTGTGCCTTGATAACATTCATACTTTTTCTTAGTTACCACAACATCTCTCTGATGCTCTTTATTTTTATCATCCCTTCGGCACTCGGTGTTGCTGAACTTATTATATTTGATTTCCAGGCTCAATGTACTCTTCTACATTCTTTAGATTTGGGGTTTGGAATCGGGATTATGGAGAGTGGACTTGGAAGGAGTTAGGATTTTGGAACTTTAGGGTTTTAGGGGAGTTGAGATGAGAGGATTTGAGTGAAGAAGTGAGAAGGTTGAGTTTATGAGAAGGTGGCCATCAGGTTTTCAAAAATTTTCAGTTATAAATGACGTTTGATTGTACCTTCATTGAAATATAACCCCAACAAACATTTTGTAGTTTTATTCCATTTTAATATGATGTGATATCAGGAATAATTGTCACGACATAGTTTTGCTATCAATTTGAAACTAGGTTAGGTAAAATGTCTGTGACATTGGGAAGAATCTTGCAACACTTTTTCAATGCATCATACGAGTTTATTATTATACATGACAATAGAGCATTGTGTCACGACATAAACCTTCTTTCAATTTGATTCCTAAATCATGATTATTTAAACATTTTAATTAAATTTTTGAAATTACATGTGTTTCTCTCATGAAACATTTAGGCCAGAATCATCTACTCATACTTCGTTTGAACATATTTACGGAAACTTGTAATGATCAAAGAACCTCAATTCAAGTATGAACAATTGTTTGTTCTTAATTCAATAAAGGAATTTTGATTTTGAGGTCTTTTTACTCAACAAAGCCAATATTTCCTTTCTGCTTTTAAAATAAAACACATTCTCTAGGTCTTAGTGCCATTATCATTAACAACAAGTTGAGGAATTAAAATTCCCTCCGCTAGCAATCACATTTTCATGGCTCTTTTTGAGACAATGTAGCTATTAATAAGAAAATTCTTCTTGAATTTAGCTTCATTTATCTTGAAAGAATCAACAACAATTTGAAATAAAACACTATGATTTAAACTAAAGCGGCTACATACGAGATTTAGCTAAATTAATCAACTTCTTAAAACTTAAAAATTAAAATCCTGTGAGTTTGCCTCGACTTCTAGTTAATATCCCTAGCTAGACATATCTTTTGCGTGCTTCCTTCGATCTCTTTGTTTGCTCCTTTTCAGTGAGCCATTTCTTATAGTTAATTTCATTGCACATACTTTGTCTGCATCTTACTTATTCCTTGCAGTTCCTTCCCATTTGCACTTGATATAGTAGGTGTGAGATCTTTTGGATTTATCTCGATTACTACTAGAAATAGATTTATGGATTGGTTTTTTGAAAGGAGGGACGGGTTGCCTCTTGAGTCTCAGGTTCCTCATTAGGCCTTAGTATTTATACGAACATAGTTGTGTTTGCTTGGAGTCTCAGTTTCATAAAATCTCTTCTCATTATAGTTAATTGAAAAAGTGCTATTTTGGGCCTATTTAGATGGAGTTTGGTGCTTTTGCTAATCATATCAGTCAAACCAATTGTATGCGAGGTCCAGGTACCAGTTCCATTTAAGTTTGTTTTTTGCCTTGGTAAGTTTACGGGTTTTGCGTGCCTCGTGGTCGTTCAAGTTTGATGTAAGAATATGGAATCTGGGATTTACAATTTTCATCATTCAAAATGAAGAATTGTGAAGTGGATTGAAGAAGGAGATCTGATAGCCAAATAGAGGCGGGAGCAAACGAGGATTTCGCTATGATTGCGAAATTTATTTGAGATTACGAAAATTTATGATCATAAGCGAAAATTCGCAATCTGGCGAAATGTAAAGAATTCGCTAGGCTAAAAATTAGGGAATTTCACTAATAAGTGAAATTCTTTGTTCCTAGCGAATTTCTCAATTTGCTATCTCACTAAAATTTAAGCTAGAGGCCGCGGGGTCGCTAGCATAAGCGAAAATTCCTTCTCTGTAATTCTTTATAGCGAAAATGGCACCTTACATGTTTTTTGATATTTTTTGATTCCAAGCGACCACGCGTTTTGATCAATTCCACCATTTATCCTTAATGTAATCTCTTCTTTAGAGCATTTTTTGTCATTTCACACATTAGGGTTGGCTAAGCCCCTACGACTTTGTAACAAAATGCTTTTCTATGTCTGAGTTTCGCGACTTTTCATTTAGGTTTACTTTGCTCCTCTTCTCTCTCTTCTTTCTCTCATTTTCTCTTTGCCTTAAACATACCCCCTTAGGGATGACAACTCAAGGGATGGCAGCTAAGCCTCCTTAACTGAAGAGGGAGGGTTGCTGAAACTTAGTTTTGGGGCTGTGCGGGTTGTTCTCATGGCACAGATATTCACAATTACAACATTTATGATTTAACTTTCCAGAGCTGGGTTTAGCAATGCCGTTTTAATGCTCTTTCTTTTAGTCGATACTTGTCATACTTAAGGGTTCAGTGCATTCTTACTGGTAGATGCATTATCAATAGATGTCGTTCTGAGCCATTAAAGGAGTTAAATGCTAGGGTTTCTAACTAGATAGGACTTTAGATGCTTAGTATTTTGGTTTGACTCAAATAGGAGTAGTTCTAGGGTTAGGTTTCATAAACTAAACAAAGATCAGTTTGCTCACGACTATATATCCCATTTGCCCTAATCACGAGGAAATAGCGAAGGACATTTTAATAGCCCCATATTTATCAAGCTAGTGACCCGAGCCTTAAAGTTACCATTTCATTTCCATTAAGCCATTCTGGTTAGTGGTGAAGCAAATGACTTCCCTGTTTTTAAACAAATCCTAAAATCAAACAAAAGTCAACCATTTTCCATCAACGTCGAATCATTAGTAGGATGAAAACCCATCCCGATATTCGACCCTGAGGCGAATTTATCACTGCATTAGCTTGACTCACGATGATTAGGAGGAACATGAAACAAAATATTGTTGATTCGAATCACCCTCGTAAGCGCGAATCAAATGGCGCCAATTCTTTGAGTGATGGTACCAAACCTTCACGATATGATGAGTTGATGTATGCCCATAATCCACATTCTGAGTGTTGCCAGTGACTGCAGTCGCCTTTTTGAATCAAGTATCAGGCCCGCAGAGTTTTCCCTTCGCCAGCGATTCTTGCCACGATTTTTATTTTTTACGGTCGATTTTGTTCTAGCTAACGCGACCTTTCTTTTAATCAAGCTTTGTATGTATTTCTTTGTTTTGTTTCATTTTTGTATAACAGGTGTTTTATACGACAATGGGACGGAGGATACTCAGATGGTGCAAAGAGTAAGGTACACCGTTGAACAAGGTTGTAAATCGGTGTACACCGATGATCAAATGGATCCTCTACCTCGGGAGCGACCAGAGTCATGACACCCCCTGTGAATCCGACAACATACGGTCGGTGAGGGAACGCATACCCTCTGGTAGGTGCTCCTTCTTGCATCATACCTCCTCGAGGATGTAGCGGTAGGACCCACCTGGTACCTGGCCCCCACATTTCATGGTATGGAGAATGAAATCCATATTCACATCCCAGGATTTTGAGAGTACCACGACTTTCAAGGAGTATAACCAATGTGACCCAGCCTTGAAGTTAGAAGCATTCACTTAACCCTCAAGGACAAAGCCAAAATGGCTCAATTCAATTGAGAGAAAGAATTAGAAATTGAGCCCGATCTTGAAGCTAAATTTTGAAATTCTTGATTACAACAAAGACCAGCCAGGTTGAAAAGACATATCTGCCTCGGCCTATGACAATGAGGAAATTCTATCGGTCATTAGGAGAAGTTCATGAGACCATCAATGCATGTCCACACCATGGTTTTGATACATGGATGTTAGTGAATCATTTTCTACATAGTATGTCACCTTGCCAGGCAAGTATTACAGAAACCATGTGTGGAGTGACTTTACGAGCAAGCATCCAGGATGGAAGCTATGGATTTCTTGTTATCGTTAGAACTTCAAGGGGTTGGGATGGGCAGACCCGGGAGATGGAGAGAATGGGGCCCTCAGCCCACACCAAAGGGAGGGATTTTATACTTTGGAGGACATGGGGCCAAACAAAATCTCAACCTAGCTAGGAAATTGGAGAGCTAGAAGGAAAGAAGCTCCATGTCTGACAATGGCCAGAAAATCACATATGAGCCAACCCAGCCGCAATTATCATTGCATCCATCCGGGAAAACTATCAAATTGCCCCATCAGTGGAAAGGATTTGATGTCGGAACATACTAATGCAGGCCAATACAAGCCTATTCAGATACCCCATCACGGTAACACATACAATTCCGATTGGAAGAATCACCCCTAACCTCTCACCAGAAACCTAATCCACACCTTTTGCTTGCCCCACTGGTACCCAAACAAGCGGTTGTTCCTCATCTCAACCCACGATTGCCACCATCTTCTCCAGTTAGACAAGCCATCTTGAACTTGAGCAAGGTGAGTAGCGATTTAATGGGGAGAATGAAAGAGATAAATGAATAATTGGCACAAAGAATTAATCTGTAGAAATTACAACACTGAATAAAAAGAATAGATGGGCTTAGGAAACAATCACCAATCAGAAAATTAACCTTTGCAGTGGCTTCAATCACAAAGATCAACAATTTACTGGAGATACAGGAGAGAGGAGGTTCCACTTTGAGCATTTTCAAATCCAAAGTCAATGAGGTAGGTTCATCCGAAATTCGAGGAGGATGGAAGTGAAAGCTACCTAATCACCACGAAAGTGGAAGAAATGAGCAACCAGTGCCCTTGACCTCACGAAGAAACATGCAAGGAAAAGGCTAGGCGAGGTGAGTCATCGGTTGAACCAATTAGAAAAACCATGCCCCTCCATTTCACCCAAGCCTTTATAAAGCGAGAAAAAATCCAAACCAAGAGATTTGAGTGCTAAGGCAAATAAGTGAACATTCCAACTTTATGACGCAGTTAAGCAAGTCCCAACATACAAAAGTTCTTGGGTTTATCACGGTCGAGAAGGGTTTAGGCATTGAAAGAAGATAGCCCTAGCCAAGGCAAGTCAGTACCATAATCCGAGGCAAGACCCGTTTCAAATACAAGGATCAGGATCCCCACAATTTGATCAACATTGGAGAGAGGACTTGCACTTAGACAAGCCTTTGCTAGATTTGGGGCGATGTAAACCTCTTTGCCATACTCGGTGTATAGCGATTAGAAGTTTAGAGACTAAAACCTACCAACATCACTTTGTCATTGGCTGATAAATCAGTGAAGATTCCTAAGGGAATAGTTGAGGATGTATTGGTAGTAGACAAATTCTACTGCCCGATGAACTTTGTAGTGTGATACCGAGCGATTGCAAGTGGAGCCCGATAGATTGCGATTATCACAGGAAGACCATTTTGTACGCGATACAATCATCAATTAGAAATGGGTAAATGCAGCTCCGTTTGGCAACATGGCATTTCAGAGCTCAACATTTCACTTGAGTCTAAGCACAAGCCGATTAGGCGATAAGGAAGAAGCGATAAATCTGCTCAATTGGTCACAATGCGGGAAGCGAAGTCCATGGAAATTACGGCGGCTAACGAAGATAGATCGATTGATTAGGAGTTGTCATGATCCCACAAAGCCATTGATGACTCAAATTCACGGTGAGAAGAAAATCAACAAAGAATGGATGTGAAATTTGCGGCTGAAGCCAGCTGCGGGTTAAAGGCTCCTCATCATAGGCCCTCCATGAGTAAATCGGTGGGAGTGAAATTTTAGTTTGAAGATCACTGGAACCAAATTAAACTCAAAATTTTTTTATTTTTTGTAGAGGTTATTTAATTTTCATATTAGGCTATTTTAGTAACTTCCCGTTTTAGTAACTTTCCTTTCGTAGCTAATTTAATATTTTTTTAGGTTTTTGTTAAAAATAATAATAATTTTTGATTATTTTTATTTCATCTTGCAAATAATATTTTTATATATTTTATTTTGCAGGAATGATGGTTGATCAATTTGCTATAATGTGAAATTAGGCTTAAGTAGCTCTTCGACTTCAAGACCGATCGGTTATCAATTTGGTTATAAAAGGAGGGAAGGGCCCTTACATCTTCATTCAGTTCCCCTGACCCCACTGGGCCTCGGTGGCGCGCCTGTGCAGCCATGCGTATGCCGGTTGCATACGCAGCCACTGGCGCCGTCTCACTGCGATCCGTCTCTAAGCTCGGTTGGCTCACGGCGCTGCGTGCAGGAGCCCGATGCTGCCGTCCGTACTGGCTCGATTCATTTCATGGCGCCACCCAAGACCACCGCCGCGATGTCGGTGGCGTGCCCGACCTCGCGCTCCGCCAGCGTGTGTGCGAGCCATCTCCGGTACCGCTCTGATCCATTATCGGCTGGATTATCGCCGTGCCACAACTGTAATGAATTTACGTCGATCGCGAGCCTAATCCAGCTGAAGTAAACGCAAGTACATTACCCACTCAGCCACGTAAACCCTACTTGCCCTCTGACTTGAGACGCCGTACATACGAGTACGATCCTGCCTCGAGCCAGTAAGATTGCATAAAGCGGTAAAGCGACCCCGTCGTTTATAATGCACAATCCGATCCACGAGCCTCGAAATTGAAAATGTCGACGAGATGAGACACCGGGCCCCTTCCCTAGATACACAGGCAATCCGAGGCAGGCCCTCCAAGCCAGGCCAACCGCCAGGCCCGATCCTCATCATCAAATAGCCATCCCATCGGCATAATGCGGAGGGCTAAATCACCGCCGCCCTCGCGGCCTCAAGGATCGACCATTTTCGTCAGGACCCGATTCCGAGGCGTAGGGCTCACGCGAATTTTCATGGAAATCCATTTCGGCGTGCGGCCATGACGCGGCCCAGATTGGAGACTGTGCGGGCGGTCGCGTCTCCTGCGCGTTCGACGGCGATTCTACTATCCCTACGTGGTGCCGATTTCTACACTCCGCGGCTTTCCGAGGAGCACGAGTCGCTGGGCTCGATTCACCATAGGCGATAGGCCCGGAGTACTCGAAGTGATGGACATTCCTGCTTTGGGCTGCGTGAGGCGGAGACGATCGCGGGATATCGAGATTAGCGACCAACGGTAGGAGATGATGGCGCTTGTTAGAATACCACGGCGGGACCGGTGCTTTTCGGAAGCGGCTCCTCTCGGTCTTCGCGTGGATCCACCATCCGGGCTGGCTGACTCGTTCACGGCGCTAAATCCAGTAGGGAGCGATACTCCGAGGCCACATCCGGATCTGAGAGGATTAGTTGATCCCTCACAGGTTGGTCGTGACCTGCGCGCCAGGGCGCGTCCGCGCGAGGCACGGCTCGGGTGAGTCTACCATTGATGATGCGCGACTCGGCCCGAGTCACCGGGCGCATTAAGTTCCGGAGGCCCGTGTGGGAGGAGGATCGGATGCGCCGAGTCCGCATGCATGGCGAGCCATGGCGATCTGTTTGCACTCTTTCCCTCCAGACGGACGGGAGGAGTACGGATAAGTGCGGAGGATCCTTGAGGAGATGATCACGATCCCGATGAGGTGGAAGTCGGTCTTCAATTTGTCCTCATCCCCTCCTCCCACATCAACGGTCCAAGTAATTTGCCTCCAGCCCTTCGGTATGACATTCTCGGAGCAATATTCATATCGCCGAGGGAGCTAAGCGGGTGTTATGGATCTGTACATTCATTGGCTACTACGGGCTATCGATGGATGATTGCTTTGGTAGAACTACTTACAGAGCATTGTCATGCCTCCGTCGGATCATAGGTCACCTCGGTCTCACTTGAGCTGCACATCGTAGTAGGCCTGTGTGACTTCGCCAGACATCTTTGGCGACAACGGCAGTGACCTGATCCACCACCACATGGTAGAGTGGTAGCCTCCTATCTCTAACTTTCCTATCACTATGACATGTCTATACTTTGGATTTGGGAGAAGAGATTAGAGTTAGATCTTCTATCATATTTTATCTGGAGTTTTGTTTATCAAACGCCTCTCATTTGTATAGGAATATGTATTTAGCCAATAGTAGGCGGTGATATTTTATATTTAGCTATATTGACATGTATTAGCCATTTTGAATTTATATCAAAAGCTTTTATAGCATTATCTGATTTACTATTTGCAAATCCTTTTGTATTTATCATTTTGTATTTGACTCTTGCCTTTAGTTGAAAAAAATTGGAAATACAATATATTACCTTAATGTAGAACAATTCCATGCATGATTTAGTTTGGTCAATTAGGATTTCAACTTATATTCAACCTTAGACATTCCTTTAGCTAAATTTGCCTTTGATTATACCGTCGGTTGATAAGCTATTTACTCCTTTCCGCTCTGAGCAGCCTTGAACCTATTAATGACCCATAATAGGTTATGTACCCATGTACCAGAAGGCCAATGTAGTCTTCAAAAGAAAGAAAAGCAAAAGAAAAGAAAAGAAAGAAAAGAAAATAAAAATCAAACAGCTTGCCTTGGAGCAGACCGCAGTCAGGGGGTATATGGCGAAGCCTTTAAACCGGTGCACTAAACCTTGGTTGGTTGAAGTCATTACGAGGTTGTAGTCAAGTGATCCTTTTTTGGCTTGATGCCTAAACCTTGAATTGGTTGGGTCTTGGTGGATCCCGTTATACGGACTTTGGTAAGTCGAGTTTTTAGCATTTACCTCTGATGCTTGACAAATAAAGGAATAAAATTAACAGCTAGTCCTATATTTAAGTTGGTGTAGGTTAAGACAACAGCGTTAGCTAGGTTAGGAGGAATAGCTTTGCAAATTTATTATGGCTCATTGATTTACATAGGAACAATTAGATGTTATGATGGAAATTGAGTTAACCACTTTTTAGGCAAATCACGCCCTCAAACTTATTTCTTATAGTCACATTCTTTCATGCCAGTTTTAAATTAGGAAGTCTAAATTATTCATACTAAAGTAAATCTTACATACACACTTTGAACCTTGCACTTTTGTAAAAGCGCATACATACCTTTATTATTTTTAGCATTTGCTAAAGGAATTTATGACGTGTCGGTTGGGGTGTGATTAGTGCCCCGAAAAGTGCTATTTTAGGCTATTTGAGACCTCTGGAGTTTGCAGGGTTCTTTTTGCGCACTGAATCATATCAATTAAACCAATTGATGTATACTTGCAGTCCATAGTACCACGCGATTAATTTTGAGTTTATTTTTTGGTAGGTTTAAGGGTTTTGCGTACCTCGGTGATTAGTTCAAGTTTGATGAGATATATACTTGCGGAATCACGAGGATTTACAATTTTCATCATTCAAAAATGAAGGGTGTGAAGTGGATTTGAAGAAAGGAGGATCACGATGGCCAAATAGGGAAGCCAGAACCAAAGCAAGGATTTCGCTATGATTACGAAAATTTATTGGGATTAAAAATTGTAATTCTAACAAATTTAAATCATAGCGAGAATTTGTAAATCATAGCGAAAATTTATAATCCCTAGCGGGAAATGTGAAATTTAGCTAGGCTAAGCGAAAATTCGCTAGCTATTCAATTCGCTAGCTAAGCGAATTTATTGTTCTAAGCGAATTTCTCAATTTCGGCTATCTCATAAAATTTCGCTAGAGTTTAGCGAGAATTTCTTCTTATAGTAGAATTTTAGTATACTATGAATTGCTGCATAAACGAAATGGTGCCACAATGTTTTGATATTTTTTGATTCCAAACGACCATTTGATCAATTTACCATTTTATCCTTAATCTGATCTTATTTTAGGCATTTTGTCATTTCACATTAGGGTTCGCTATATAAGCCCCCTCAGCACCTTAACAAAAGTAACTTTTCCATTAATCAGGTTTCCATGGCTTCATTTTAGGTTACTTGCATCTCTTCTCTCTTTATTCTCTCATTTTCTCGTTTGCCCAGACACATAGGGGATGACAACAGCTCAGGATGCTTGGCTAAGCCTCCTCTAACCTGAAGAGGAGGGTTGCTAGGCTTAGTTTTGCAGGGCTGTTGTAGGTTGTCCTCATTAGCTAAATATTCACAGTACAACATTTATGATTCCAGACTTTTTCAAACTAGGGTTTAATGCCATTTAATGTCTTTCTTTTAGTCAATAACCAGCATCATACTTTAGGGTTAAATTGCATTCTTAATGGTAGATCTGCTGATATCCTTCTAGATATCATTCACGAATTCATTAAAAAAGAGGAGTTAAATGCTAGGGTTTCTAGCTGAATGGGACTTCAGATGCTTAGTATTGGTTTTGACTCAAATGGGTAGTTCTAGAGATTAGGTTATAGCTAAACAAGATCAGTTTAAACTTTGACTATATATCATTTGCCCTAATCTGAGGAAATAGCAGAGGACATTTATGTATATTATCAAACTGTGGCCAGGCCTTGAAGTGTTTCACATTTCCACATTAAGCCATTCTGAGTTGGTAAATTGAACAAACAACTTTATTTTAAACCGATCTAAATCCAGGCGAAAAGTATCACCGTTTTCATCAACTGATCTGAATCGATGTGGGATGAAAACCCATCCGATATTCGACCCTAGGCCGCTTCTCTGCGGTAAGCAGCTAGCGATGGGAACATAAACAAAATATTGTGATTCGAATCCACCTACCCATTAGCACGAATCAATCGTATTCAAAGTTCTTTGTTTTCCCCATGGCGCAGCGCTGATCTTGAAGATCGAGTCCTTTTCGACCTGATATTCTCACTCTATTGTCCCTATCTATTCTTGCCATTATTCTTTGGAAACCCAGTTGAGCCTCGGCATTAGTAATTTGTCAGTCTAGGGCCTGTTACAGTCCTCAGCATATGAAAGTTTCCTTGAACCACTTAGTGCTGAAATTATGCATAGTGTATTTGGGTTAGGGTTAGGCTTAAGGTGTGGCTCCTATTTTCATTTAGGTAGTGTAGCCCTCGTGACTTTGATGAATCTTCTTCAAAAATTCCAGTCCCTCGATACTTCCAGCCAATTCCTTTCATACACTTCGTATGCACGTGCCATTCACTTTTTCTCATTTGTTCCCTAGTTGGTTCATGGTGCATCCAGGTTTGCTTCTATGTTTGTCATTTTGTCCTAGTCAATAAGACCACTTCCCCTCGGTCTACATTGCTCCTAAAGCAGTTGGAGCCTTATGAATTTGCATTTGGCAGTCTTGATCGATTTGCGCCCGCACCATAAGCATTTCTTTGCAAAGCTCCATAGCAGATTATCAATTTATACCGCCAGGAACGCCAATTCATGGCATGATGAGATATCCATCTGGTGG
Organism: Tetrastigma voinierianum; assembly: GCA_016808115.1. Lineage (NCBI taxonomy): Eukaryota > Viridiplantae > Streptophyta > Magnoliopsida > Vitales > Vitaceae > Tetrastigma > Tetrastigma voinierianum. Next base: position 267,256 of record JAEQBH010001614.1, read on the forward strand.
TTAGATCTCTTCCTATAGGATATCTTTTAATCTTGAATCTCATGCATTGTAGGGACTCTAAATGTCTCCACTGGCAAACAATTATTTCTCCTCTTACTCTCGGCGATTTAAATGGAAAAATATGCTCATATATGCCTCCACCAACTCTTCCCCAGAAGTGTTCGTGATCCTTTGTGATAAAATCAAACCATGTTAACCATCTCGTTGAAAAGAAAGAGTTGCATCTTTGTATACAGTCTCACCCGTTTTAAGCAGGTATATTGTGGCCATCTCCGTAGAGCTCCCATATATCGTTAGGATCTTCGGAGGGTGACTTGTGCAGCTAGTGTTCTTGCACCATGGTAATAAATCTTGGCTCCATTCAGGTGTTGCTTCAATTACGAGTTGTCTTACTAACTTAGAGTACTCATCTTTGATAATAGGCCTTGAAAGTTCTCCATAGTATTAGGCCTTTGATTTCCCTCTGTTCTTCTTCTATACGGAGATAGCACACTTGGTTGTCTCCTTGATTATTGCCATGTTCTAGATTCACATTGGTGATCCTTCTCAAATTTTGCTTAGTATTCTCTATTTGATGTACAGGGCGTGAGCTCCTTATGATCTTACATCGTGAAATCTTCTGACCAGAAACAGAGTAAGATCAAATGAATCACAGCAGAAGCAGTTCCTCTCCTTTATGCTCATAGAAAAGTCTCGGTAGCTTCTTGACTCACAGCACTAGCTACGTTTTGTGATTTTCTAAAATATTATAAAGAAAATGCTCAATTAGTAAATTCTTTTTGAATTAAACTTGATGCTAAAACGAATCATCTATAAAAATTATGCCAAGGAAACTTGATAGGACCAGGTGTATATGCAAATTTGTAGCCTACTACCAAAGGACTATTACAATCCGAGCGGCAATGCCATCAACATTGAGACCATTTTTCATATATAAAAAAATGGGTTATTTCTCTTATGGAATGACTCATTTAAAATTTGTGTTTATAGTGTCAATCACATAAATTACCTTTGAGTAAATATAAGTAATAAAGTGGATATTCAAAGTCAGATGTCATTCCAGATGTGATAAATCAGACTAATTACCTGACTACTCAAGATCATTACCTATTTGGACTCAACTGTATGATAATAAGAGGAACTGAAATGTAGTCCTGGGGCGATATCTTAAATATACAAAAATAAAGTTTAATAAAGAAGTGGAATTGGATTCATTAGCATTTAGAGACAAAAGTAGATCACAGATGATTAATAATAATCCAATTTACGCATCATTTCAATTTTTTAGGCTCAACCATCAATTGGAAAACTAAATTTATCAAGATACGAAGTAGTATGGTTTGGATTTCTCCCTTAACCATACTTTTCTTATTAAAAGATTCATATTCCATTTTTGAGACATGATTCTAATCAGTTACTTGTAATATATAACCCTTTTTCTAAGAATATTCTTTTTTCCTTTTTAGTACTTCATACTCGAGATCTTAGGACTAAAGAATTCTGCCCCCATAGGCAGATCTTACAAGCCTTCTCGTTTGATTGAGAGCCTCATCCTGCATACATTACCAAGTCTCCTCTCGCCAGTTAGATCTCGGCTCTTGGATTAGAATCAATTCATCGGAAAAAAGGGAGAACCTACGGTAGTTAGACAAATACTTCATCCGACCTATCTACGACTTACTAAGTAAGTTGGTGATCTATCAGTAAATCCTTCAAAGTTCATTGGATTTCATAAGTATTGATCTACCATACCTACAAAGCAAATTTATTTCTGCACTCTTGGGGATTCTCCATCTATGTCACTCGGAGGCCTCCTGAAATCAGTGAGACATAGTACTTTGCATTAGGTGATACTAATCTTGAGGAACAAATAAATTAATAAATAATACCACCAATTGATTAGGTACCCCGAAAGTGCTATTTTAGACCTATTTGTATAGGTTTTGGGTACTTGCATGTACTAATCATGCCTAATAATTAACCCGATTTACATTTAAGGTCCTACTATTTTATTGATCGCATTTTGTGGCAAATTTCACGATTTCAAGGCTAATTGTAGGGGTATTGGGTAAGATCAATCAAAGAATTGATCAAACAACGTCTTTGGATCAAAGTTTCGGAAGGAAAGAAAGAAAACAAAATGTTAAGAAAAACACCCACTTTGAGAAGCTTCTCCTGCGAGCCTTTGTCCAGCTCAACACTTTGGCTATCTACTACGTTCACCCAGCACTACTTCCTGCTGTTGCTTTCCTTTTGAACTTTCAGTTTACCCATAGTAACATGTTTGGTTTTTGCTGCTTCCTTGCTGACATCTATAAGTCTAGGTTTATGTGAATCACAGGACTTGAATTTGGACCTCCCAGTGTGGAAGCGTTTCCCATGACCCTTTTCCCTTTTCTTTCCTTACTCTTTCATTTCCGGCCCCATCCTGCAGGGTTGTCAAACTGGAGGATGTTAATTCAGACCCTCTTCCTCAGCCAGAGAGGGCCAGTTTGTGGCATAAAGTGTAAGAGTAACTCACGGTTCCCTGTTTGGCACGTATTTATGGTTGTTTGTGTTCCACTGCTTCTCACTTAGGTTCAAAATCTATGACATGCTCTCTTTAGTATGTGTATTTGCTTGAAGCTTTTTGAGTTCAATGGATGCTTTCACTGATCCATTGGGGCTAGGTCTAGTTATCCTGCTAGTTATCGTGGGTGGGGTTTTAAGAGATATTGTTTTCCATTAGGGACATTTGTTGCCCATTTAAATGCTATCTGAGGAAGATGCGCGGGTTTGAATTTTGAAGCTGATGAGATCAAGTTTAGGGAAGTATTATATGTCATCCTCTGACCCTAGAGGAAAAATGCGAGGACGGCCTTGGGTTACCTTAAGGCCTAAACCGGTGGCCTAACACTTCAAGGAGTTCTATTTTGTTTTTCTTGTTTTAGCCAGTCGTTGAACTTTTGAAACCCCCTGTTTTACCAGGCCTTAAAATCAGATTTAATTCACAATTTTTGTCTTCATTATTAGTCATTTTATCACGAGAAAACCCACCACATGTTGATGGAACCACTATCTTTGAGGTAAACATTTCCCAGCGGTAGGGGAGGAATTTAAGAATATAAATTTTATTGATTCCACTCACTCGTGGCACTAATCAAATGGCGCGTTAAAATGGATAGTGCCTAGTGCAAGAGTGAAATTTATGAAACGCTTGATCTCATCACCGTGCAGTAGTGCTTTTATATATTCGCATCATTTGCTTTTCATTGCATAAAAAAAAAAAAAAACAATGCGGCGAGTCGTTTGTGACCCATTTTTGTATTTATCTATTTTAGCTCACGAGGAATCCCATTCGATGGATTAGAAACCAGAGCGAAGGCTACCAAGTCGATCTCCCTCGAGAACTTGGATTGAACCAGATTAAGACAGTGGAACGCCCAGAGGGGAGAGCAATCGGTCGATTACCACTGTGGAGGGAATAGAGGATATCAGTGAGGGGACTACGAGACCAATGGATGAGTTCACCCTTATGATATAGTACTTTGGCCATGGATTGGGGAATCCACAAATTCCTCATGGGAACCAGGAAACCTCCACAATGCCACCTCTGGGCCTCTTTTCTTAGTACTTTGTTTCTAGTGACCTTAGCCCACTTGCCATATCCACTGACAGACAAGCCCATGCAGATTTGGGGCAGACCAGGTGAACCCAATTTCATAGAGGATAATAGGCGAGTGAATGTCTTCCAGGCCTAATAGGAAATTAGAGACGGTGGAGGCTCCTAGATCAGGTGGATGGCTAATGAAATTGATCAAAATTGGACATCCTGGGGTCATCCTCTCACAAACTCCTGTAGTTTATTCAACAGAGGAGAGAATCCCGGAGGAAAATTGCTGTGGCCTCCCCAGCAGGTGACGAGGCTCGGGGTGTAACCGGGAGGGGTGAAAGAGGAACCGGTAGAAGATCCTCTGAGGAACTACGAGTACCCCACAATTATGTGTAGAATATGGGCCATGGAAAAGGAAGAAGGAAACCTCCCGATCTTGGTGAGAAGTGGCTGGAGGAAGAATGGTCCTAGTGCCATTGCCTAAGCAACCAAAACCCACCGCAGGTACATATTGCCCTTGCTCGCAAAGACAACCAATCCCTAAAGCACCCACAAAAAGTCCAACCCATCACGGCCTCTCTCTATTTCTACAAAACCTCAAGAAGCTAGTGGGCATTGCTCATGTTATTGCCAATTAAGATCGAAAAATTGGCAAACAGCGCTCATACCACAGGCACGTTGGTTGGTCTGGGTGCCTACTCGGTTTGGAGCACCTTCGAACCCCAAGATTTAAGCTCCCACTTCTTTTTGTTTTAATTTGTTTTGTTTTGTTTTATTTATCGATTTTTATTTTGATTTCTTTAATTTTTCTTTTTAGATTATCTCTAATTTTAGTTAATTTATGTTTTTAGATTAATTTTTACTCTTGCAAGTTTTCTTAATTTTTCTTTACAGGTTAATTTTGCAAGTAGGTGCAAATTTTGAAGCCTGATTGAAAATCACAAGCAAAGCAGAAAAGGCAGAATTTTTTCGTAATGATAGCTAAAAAATGCAATTCTAGTTTAAATTCAAATTTTCATGAGATATGGAATTTTCGCTTAGTTAGCGAAATTTCGCTTTAGCCTAGCTTAAAATCTTGTGAGATTACCGAATTGAATAATTCGCTAGAATTGTTAAGTCTCGCTAGCTAGCGAAATCTAAATTAAATCAACAATGATCCACTAGGACAAAACTACAACAAAGTGTCTCCTTTTAATTTTTTTATTTTTATATAAAATAAATATAAAAAAACGTTTGTTTTTATATATACATATATTATTTTTATTTCAAAAAAAGTTTTATTTTATTTTTATTTTTATATATATTATTTAAAAAAAATTTGTCTCTTAAAAAAAAATCGCTTTTTTAATATATAAAAACAAAATTTTTGGAAAAAAGGTTTTTTATTTTTATTTTTATTATTTTATTATTTTTATTTTTATTTTTAATTATTAATTATTTTATTTGAAAAAAAAAAAAAAATTTCGCTATTAGACAATATAGCGAAATCTTCGCAAACATACTGAAATGCCTAATTTTCGCTAAATAACGAAATTTCGTTAGCCTAAATAAAATTTTCTGCCAGTTAGCGAAAATTTTTCTGCTATGTCCTACGCTTTTGACCTCAAATTTTGTTTCGCTCATAACTTCACATCCCGAACTCCGGCTTTAGGCGGTTCTGGTACCGTTGGAAAGCTTAGAGAGTCTAGAATCCAAATATGACCAGAAAGAACATTTTGACACTTTTATGAAGGTGTAATTTTAAAAATGGTCCAACTTGTCACCTTTTTTCTCTCTTTTCTTCCCTAACTGTTCATCTAGCCCAAACGAGGAATAACGTACATGGAAAGCTTGCGAAGTCACCTATCCGTAAATGATCACATCTCATCAATGAGGTAAATACTTCCTTCTAATTTTCCAACTGAGCCTCATTTCCGGACACCGAGATGCCTGGGTCAGAGAGTTAGCAAAGGAAGTGGCTTTTGTTTATTCTTTTCAGATCATTTCGAGCAAGCCCATTTTGTGGATATTCAAAGGGTTTGCCGGGTCCCTTTCTATAAAGTCGCGATAATTTTTACAGCTTACTTTTTCAAAATTTGGACCCGTTTTGGACCCATCTCTGAAAGTAGAGACAGAGGCCCAGCTTAGTTTGTTGGAGCAGTCCAGCCATTTTCTTCATGGCTTAATTGAGGAGCCCGGCCCAAGCCCTTTAACAAGGTAGAGCTGAAATTCCCTCTCTATTCACTAGGAGCGAGCTATGACATTAGAAAAACATCAATAGGCTGATTCCAGTTTGATATTTATATAAACAAAAAACCTAATCATCAATATGATTAACCAAATCTTTATTAACCAAATCTCAACTAACCAAAAAATCAATGTAATATATATAAATTTATATATATATATATATATATATATATATATATATATATATATATATATATATATATATATATATATATATATATATAAATAATACTAATATATATATTTTATATTATTGTATTTACTATAATATATAATATGAAAAAATTTATATATTATATAAATATTATATATTATATACATTATATTTTATAATTTTAGTATAATATTAATATTTTTTTTATATTTTGATCGATCGGTTTTTGTATTTTGTAAACCAAAATAGCAACCGAGATTTGTATAAAACAAAAACCAAAATCGAACCGATTGGCCCGATTTACCTATTTTCAATCTGATCTCAATTGTACAATGTGATTCGCCTTCGGTTATTCTCATTTTATTTGAAGGACAAGGTGAAACATTGATTAAATTCCGAGCCTCCTCATTCCATCACTACATGGGGTGATGATAGGCTGATAGCGTGATGTGTGATTTGTATAAACTAGGTAAAGCTCCTATGTGCGCAGGTGCATGCGTCGTATCAAGTAATATAGTGTACCTAAGTACGGATATCGATCCATAGGGAGAAGTGCATTGACTACTGGAATTGGCCCTACGATATTATCTGGACTTAAACTCTTAATCAATGTCTAATTAATGTATGGAATTAAAACTAAATCTAATTAAATTGTGAAATTCCTTTTTTTGTGAAAACTAGGGTTTTGCCTCCCCCTACCACATTTGATGAATTATTACCTAGAGGAATTATTATTCAGTCTATTAATGAATTCTCGATGACGGGGTGATCATGCCTACGAGATACCCTCTCTCGAGGTATATTGGCCTATCTCGCCAGTAGGGTTGGGTGCATCTCTGCCCCGACCCTATACTATGAAACGCTTAAATGCTCAAACCCTAATCCCCACTCTCGGAATCGGGATATCTTTATTCACCGATTGACCAAGGGTCGCTCTACTCATATCCATGGGAGTCCTTATCTCTCGATCTCGAATACCCAGCAAGATCATGCAAATGTTGGCTAAACATCACCATGAAAATAAACCATAGACATAGAGCAAATTGATATAAATCATAAATAAACTTAATAAGATTAGATTTAAACTTTAATCCATACAACTGAAGCAAGGTTTAACGAAACCCTATAAATAAATCTAGAACATATTGGAATTTAATACAAGCATAATTCTATAAATCATTAATGGTTTTGAGAAGAAAAATACAAAAACATGAGTTTTTCGATCTCCTAGTTGCTCCCGCTTCGCTTAGCTTCTCCCTGCTTGTATGCCTCTCGATAACTTCGAAAAATTGGGTCCCTATGCTTTATACAGGATGCAGAATCGCGAAAACGCCGCGATGTCACCGCTCGACTTTTATCATACAGTTGACCAAACGCCGCGACGCTAGCACACACGACGTTTGCCGCGGTTTTCACTTATTTTTCTTCACATTTCCAAAAAGCTTTTGAAAACCACCATATTCACCTGCAATGCACACAAGATCTAAAAATCAGATATCGGGAAATAATGCACTTATTAATATATAAAATAGAACTAAATCGTAATAAGGACGCGGATATGACATGAGCGTTTTAGACACTCATCACACCCTCAAACTTAACTTCTTGCTTGTCCCTAAGCAAGAAAAAGACTCTAAACCAGACACACAAGAAACTAACATACTAAAACTCAACGACATGATTGTGATGCACATGTTGCCAAAAGGAAGGATCAAAATGGATCGACTCACAAATCTTGCCCTTCTATACAAATTTCAGAGGATCCATAAGGTTGTTCGACTTTCGAAAGAATCTGGGGCCTTGAACACCCGCTTGCTGGACAAGACCTCAACCTCCTAATTTTTCAATAGCCTTCCCAAGGAGTCTATGTGCATTTGATACATGACTCTAGCATATAACCTCGGTTCCAATAATTCCCTGCAAACTTGAATTCAACTTACCGATTGGGAGAGCTCAGAATCACGGAAGGATAAGAACACACCATTTTTATTCAACTAACCTACCTACTGCGGAAAGAAATAATACTGCCCGTAAGTTTATGTTGAGGTTCTCAGAGCGGGATCGCTCGGGTGACTTCACTAGTCGAGGCGGGCACCAGGCATTCGCCCCTTCTAACGTCACCTCGAACACTCAACCAAGCCTAAGGGCCCTTAGCTATGGGAAGCTTCCATCCTCCGTCCCATGTAACGGGCAGTGAAGTCAATAGCTCCCTACGCTTGTCAGGCATTAGGCTTTCAAAAGTCTTCTGGATCGTAGTTCTGGATTCACTCAGAATCTCCCACTTATTCTATTCATACTTTTTTTTTTCAATTAGGGCTCAATGACAATCCTCTTTTTCTAAGGTGTCCCATCACTTTGGTGTTTAGAAACCCCTAAGGTTTGTTGAACCTTAGTATGCCGGGTTTGGAGCCTAGGCATACCCTAGAGATCAAATGTGTGTGGGTGCGGTAGACTCCTTGAGAATTGGTTTCTTGAATACCCAGGAGGTGACTCACTATGTCCCCCCTACCTATCCAACATGTAATTCCCGAGCATCTAACAACCCACGGATCCTTTCTTGAATCATACTGTGTTTTTTCCAAAAAGATTCGAAGAGGTCAAAAGGGATCCTTGATTAGAAATCTGGCATTACTCACACAACTACCTAAAACAACCCTAAAACTCAAGACAAACTAAAACAGGGAACCCCCAGTGAACAGAAACACAGAAATAACCCACAAACAAACACAGCAGAAGACGCCGACATAAACACCAAAGAAACCCTAAACAGGAAACACATAAATAAGCATAGAAATAGACATAATAAAGCAGAAAACACAAAAATAAACACAAAAGCAACCCGATCACCCACACCCCCCCAAACAAGTGCGGATAGTGTCCTTAATGTCTATGGAAGAATAAGAGAGTGTGTAATGAACTTCCCTGGTGATCTCCTGGATAATTGCGGTGGCGAGGCACAGGTTTTTCCTGCAACTCTTGATTATGTTGCAACAAGAAGTTTCTTTGTTTCCATTCTTCTTGTGTTGCTCTTCAGCATCTTGTTGCGACAGGGAATTCACCTCCTTCATGTTTTGTCTGTCGCGACAGAAATAATCTTTGTCGCGATAAAGATTGTGTTGCCCTTGGTTGTGAATTCTGACTGTTATGTTGCGATATGATTTCCTTGAGTTGGCTTGATGATGGAAACTTTGTCGCAACATAAAAACCTTTGTCTTTGTTGACTGTTTTGCCTTTCTGATATTTTATGTCGCAATAGAAGGATCTCTTGTCCTGACAGAGTTCATCCATTAGTCTTCAACTTTTATGTTGCGACATAAAAATAATGTCATAATAATAAATTCCTTCACCACGGTCTTAAGATCGTGACGATTTCCGTGGTTGTCATGACACACCTTTCTTCAAAAATATTCTCTGCCCCGTTTGTGACAGAAAACGCTACGGTCGCGACCTGAGCTCTTTTAGCCTTGAGCGCACCAATCTTTGTTGTGACATATTTATCGCTTACATAGTTCCTTCGCTCTGTCAATTCTTGTGTCGCGACACAAAGTTGATGAATATTCCACATTTTGGCATAAAAATAGATCTTAAACTGTTAAAAACATGCTAGAAAAATGGATTAAAAATCGATGATTTTTACACTCATCAAATTCCCCCAAACTTAAAGTTTTGCTTGTCCCCAAGCAAAGAAAAGAAAATTTTGTTTGTCCTCAAACAATTTAACTTTTATTTTTAAGGACATTTTTCTATTCACAACTTAATTGGGCAGGAAACATAAGTTAGTTGTAGGATTAATTCTAAACATGTTTCCAATTTAGATTCAGGAAGATTTTCAATTAAGTTCATCAACCAACCACACCATAGTGTGCAACACCAATCATTCAATCCCGATTTGTGTACGTGTTTTTTGTCTTTACTCTTTCGCGGCATCAGTTCATCTTCTGGGATATTACTCAGTTGGCATACTCTCTTTCATTTTTAAAGTCCCATATGCTTGTTTGTCATATTAATCTCCATTAATGTAGGCATAATACCACCTTCAGAATAAAATAGGTCTTTTAGGCTCAGAATGCAGCCAAGTAAATGAGGCGCATAATTAGGACATCTTAGACCTCAATCCTAGATTCTAGGCAGCTTACACTTTTGCCTCTTTTTTATACATCCTGATTTCTTGATTGTAATTTTCTAACCTTCCCAATAGGTTTAGTGCATCTCTTGCATATTCTTTAGTTCGTGTCTTTTTCTTTTCATTGTTCACCTTAAGATACTTTTCCTCCTTATTTTGTGAAGCTATGTCACTTCAATTCTCATATAATTTATAAAGAATGGTGCAATGTTGGTCTTTTTAAGCTTTCTACCACCCTCTTAATAAATCCTTTGGGTCGCAACTCCTTATACCGCTTGGTATTAGGTACTAGGGTGTCAACACCCTTAAGGACTTAATTGTTCCAGAAGGAAGGCTACAAGACCAACTCATTCCCTCTCATGTTTTCGACAGTTTCTTTCATCTTTTCTTTTATCTCTTATCTCTATACACTACTCTCTCAACCCAATCTCTTCTTTCTACATCTCAAAATGATATTCCCAAACTCGTCCCTTTCGTCATTGATGTCTTTGCCTTGCAATCTGGGCAAATAAGGGTTCTTTACTGTAGGATTAGACGTAAGGAAGGGATCGGGCTTCTTATTATCGGTTGATAATGAAATTCGTTTTAAACAAATAAGGGAACAAGGGTATATGCTTATGCAGGCTATCATAGGGTAGGCTTTGAAATGCTCAAACTTCCAAGTGACGTGCCTAAATCATTTAAGTCTAGTGGTATTGCCTAGAATTTCGCCTTGACTAATAATCTAACAAGTTCTAGGACATTGGAGAGTTTACTGTGATGTATCCTAGAAGATGTTCCTAATCTTGGCACAATTCTTTCCATAGTTACTGTTGACCATGTGCGAAGTTATCAGGATTTTATGATCAAACTATTTACCACAAACAGAATTATAATTTTTATCTGTTCCATCAATTTAGTAAAACCTTCCTTATTCTTGAAATTCAACATATTTATTCATAATCTTACAACTTTCTATTTCCATTTATTTCATCCTACCCTAATGCATCTATCAATGTTTTGTTCGCTTTAAGATTTGTTGTTGTGTTGTTTTAATCAATTCAAGTAGTTTAGCTCGATCATGCATCCAGCTCACAACAATCCAACACAACCAATTTCATCAATCCAATTCAACCAAATATGCTGCAACAATTAGATAATTTCATCCAAGTAACTGGTTTCTCAAATATTCAACTAAGTAATTATCAATCACGAAACAAAGAAAATTAAGCAAAAATAGCAACCAAATAATCAAAAACACAAATGAACACAAAATTTTCAAAGAATTATTTATTTTATTGACTATTTTGATGACTGGACATTGAGTACATAGAGGATGAGGAGATGGAACAATAGAGTGAACTATTTTCTATTCCTTGCATCCCTCTCCTTTACTGCTTCCATCCTTAGATATTCTTCCACCTACTCTACTGGGGTGAGTTCTTTCCTCTTTGATGTACTAAGGGTTTTATTTTGGTCGCTTTCTTTGCTGTGGTTCAAGGGCTTTTTTAAGATCCGATTTGGCTTAAGAAAGGTAGTACTGGATTCGTTTCTCCTGGAGGGACTATTGTGTATGGCACACAATATGAGATTCTTATTTATTTCTTTTTGTTATAGACTGTCTTCATAGCCTAGTCCAAGATTTTTGCATTGCTCTCTGTCAGTTCTCTCTGCCTTTTTATTTTTGCCAATGTCTCAAGGAGTGTTCTATTGTTTATTTGATCATAAGTCATTAGTCTAAAACTCTGCTTCATGTGTCTTATACAATTCGACCAGTACTGGTCCCTCCTTTCTACTTCACCTCTCAATTTTTCATCTCTTTTTCTTAAAGCATCCTCCAAATTCTAGTCCCTTCTTCTGATCTCTGTCTCCATGTACTCATCTCTCAATTGTAGTTAGAGCTTGAGCTGGTTGTCCCTTTCTTTCATCTCCTGCCGCATAGACATCAGCATTTCCTTCAATTATGCTTTATTACAATTTTGCCCGGAACCTTCAGCTTGTTCCTAATGGATTTGTCTCAGCTTTGGGGATGCATTCCTGAATGGGCTTTTACTTCTAAGCTTGTTGCATTGAGCCGGGTTTTCGGGGCAATCGTCTGCCCACCGTAATCCCTTCATATTCTTTTTCTTCTTCCACTTCTTTCTTTGCCCTTCCCTCTGCTTCCTGACCTTTAGTTACTCCCAAAGTCGAGGGAGGCCCTATGGTAGGTTTCCTTAGTCCCCCATTCTTCCTCAACTCCCCCTTCAATACAGAGTCTGGTTATTGTGGCTGGGTGTGGAATCAAGCCCCTACAATTGCTTTCATAGTAGCCCAATATGAATTTTTGAATGATTTTTCCCACATTTATCTTGTAACCCTTCAGCAATGCATAGAGGAGGATTGCTTCCTCCCTTCTCACTGTGTTGAGATTCTTCGATGGCATAAGGACAGAACTGATAAATTAGAACCATACCTTGACTTCTTCAGTCAGATCTCCTCTAGAAATGGATTTGGGTGCGAGCTTTTGTCCCTTTCCATTCTCCCTTCCAACCGCTTAGTAGTCTACTATTTTTTGGTGTTTTGGTTCCTTAGTTGTTTCTAACTTCGAGCCATCCTTTCGCACTCTGCATCAGCATAATCTATTTATCTCTTCCTGCTCAAGCCCACGACGCCCTCTCCTCGACATACACTTTCTTCCTTCCCTCTCCACCGATTAGCAGCTAAATTCTTCACCAAAGCAAAGACAACTAAGGTCTTTATGTTCACCCAGTGATTTCCATCCTCTATTTTCCAGCATATCAGCAAAAGGGGAGATAAGCTTTTTGAATCCCCTTTTAGCAATGACGCCTCTGTCCTTCGAACTTCTTTCTATTAGGGATTCTGCTTTGTTTGAAGCAAAGTTTCTTGTTCTATCGTTCCTTTGTTCTGCTTCAGCTTCATCTGTTCCCTTTTTTCTTTTTCTTGATTCTTACACTGTCTACTGATACTCTTTATTTTCATCATCCCTTCCCTCAACTTGCTCAGCTGTTGCTCGAGAAACTTGTTATGTTTGATTTTCCGACTCAATGTACTCTTCCATTATTTCGTTGAGGTTTGAACTGTGGATTTGTGAGGTCGACATGGAAGGGTTGGGCTTTGGAACTTTGTGTGGTTTTGTGGGTTGAGATGAGAGAGATCGAAAGGAAGAAGCCGTAGTTGTCAGGTTTATGAGAAAGGTGGCCCTTCAGTTTTCAAAAATTTTCAATTTATAAGCCAAACGTTTGATTGTGCCCTTCATTAAATGTCGCAACAACAACTGTTTTATGGTTTGTTCCATTTTTAATATGATGTCGTGATATACAGGAATAATTGTCGCGACATAGTTTTTCTATCAATTTGAAACTAGGTTCGTTAAATGTCGCGACATTGAGAAGAATGTCGCAACACTTTTTTCAATGCATCATCTGAGTTTGTGTCGCAACAATGAAACATTGTGTCACGACATAAACCTTCTTTTTCAATTTGATTCCTAAATCATCAGTGTTGCGACATTTTAATTAAATTTTTTTGAAATTACATCTTTCTCTGTTTTCTCTCATGAAACATTTAAGGCAAAATGCATCTACTCATACTCGTTTGAACATATTTGGGAAAACTTACTTAAACAATCAAAGTACTTAATTCAAGTATGAACAATTGTTTCATTCTTAATCTAATAAGAATTTCCTGCATTTTCGTAATATATTTTACTCACTAAAGCTACGATTTCCTTTCTACTTTTAAAATAAAACACATTCTCTCAGTCTTCAATTATGCATTATCATTAACAACAAGTTGAGGGAATTAGAATTACTCCCCTTTGTAGTCATTTTCTACATATTTCTTTTTGAGACAATGTGCTTCTTAATAAAATTCTTCTTGAATTTAGCTTCATTGTCTTGAAAAATCAAAATTTAATTCACCAATTTTTGTCTTCATTATTAGTCATTTCAGACAAGAAACCCATCCCTCGTGTTCCACCCCTAGACTACTATACTCAAGTAGTGAGCTTGACTACGGCAGGGAGGAATTCTAGAGGAATATAAATTTTGTTGATTCCGCCTCACCCTACCGTGGCACGAGACCAAATGCATGGCCATTGCCGGATGGTGCCCTAGTGCAAGGAGAAGTCAGGAACACTTGTGATCCTTGTCACAAGTACCGGTGAATTGCTTTATATATTATCGCATTTCGTTTACGTATAAAAAAAAAAAAAAAAAACAAAGGCAGCAGATCGCTTGTGTTGTTTTTGTGTTGCCCTCGTTTTGGCCACAGAATCCATTCTCGCGGATTAGAAACCTAGAAGGAAGGCTACTAAAGTCAATCTCCTCAAGAACTTGGATTGAACTTGAATCGAACCAATGGAACACTTAGAGGGAGAACAATACAGTCAGTACCCTATGGAGGGGAACTCTAGAGGATACATGTCCATGAGGGACTACAGAGACCAATGGATGAGTTCACCATATGGTAGTACTTACAACCATAGTTGGGGGAATCACACAAATTCCTCATGGGAACCAAAACCTCCACAATATGCACCTCCTGAACCTCTTTATTATGCCCCCATTTCTCAGCAGCAACAACCACCACCCTTATCCCCTGTTGAACAAGCCATCCTGAATTTGAGCAAACAAGTGGACAATTTCATAGAGGATAATAGGGCAAAGGAATGTTCAAAGTACTGTGAAATTGAGACGCTGGAGGGCTCCTAACAAGGAATTGATGGCTTCCAAAGCGAAATTTGATCAAAAATCGACATCCCGCAGAATCCATCTCAAAGCTCTCACCACCGCTTGTTCAACAAGAGGAGGAGAATCTGGAGGAAGAGTGCTTGACTGACACTACTGTGGGTGAACAGGCTCAATTGCAGCTTCAGGAGGAATTGAAAGAGGAACCAGTAGAAGATCCTCCTGAGGAACTACAGGGTGCCCCACAATTATGTGTAGAATATGGGCCATGGAAAAAGGAAGAAGAAACCTCCTAATGTCGACCGAGGAGGTAATGGAGAGGAAGAAATGGAAGAGCCCCCAAGAACCTATCCTTCAACCAATCCCCATGAAGTCAATCCTAGTGCCATTGCCCAAGCAACCAAAACCCACGCTGTACATATTGCCCTTGCCTCGCAAGACAACTAACCCTAAAGCACCCACAAAAAGTCCAACCCATCACTGCCTATTCTACAAACCTCAAGAAGCTAGTAGGTACACGTCAGTAAACACGCACTACATCGAAAAATTACAAATATCATACCGCTGTGGCACGTTGGCACTGGGTGCCGGCTCGGCCTGGGAGCACCCGAACCCTGCATTTCTAGCTCCCCCAACTTTTGTTTTAATTTGTTTTGTTTTGTTTCATTTTATCGTATTTTATTTTGATTTCTTTAATTTTTCTTTTTAGATTATCTCTAATTTTTAGTTAATTTATGTTTTTAGATTAATTTTTACTCTTTTGCAAGTTTTCTTAATTTTTCTTGTGTTAATTTTTGCAGTTTGTGTGCAAATTTTGAAGCCTGGATTGAAAATCAGCAAGCAGCAGAAAGCAGAGAATTTTTCACAATGATAGCGAAAATTTCGCAATTCTAGCGAAATTCGAAAATTTCTCTATATATGGAATTTTCGCTAGCTAGCGAAATTTCGCTAGCCTAGTTAAAATCTTGTGAGACAAATAGTTTGAATAATTTCATTAGAATGCTGAGTTCGCTAGTTGTTAAATTCCAAATAAATCAACAAATGATCCACTATAGGACAAAACTACAACAAAGGTCTCCTTTTAATTTTTTATTTTTATATAAAATAATTAAAAAAAAACGTTTGTTTTTTTTTATATATACATATATTATTTTTATTTCAAAAAAAAAGATTTATTTTATTTTTATTTTTATATATATTATTTAAAAAAAAAAAAAATTTTGTTCTCTTAAAAAAAAAAAATCGTTTTTTTTAATATATAAAAAAAAAAAATTTTGAAAAAAAAAAAAGGTTTTTTATTTTTATTTTTATTATTTTATTATTTTTATTTTTATTTTTAATTATTAATTATTTTATTTGAAAAAAAAAAAATTTCGCTATTAGACATAGCGAAATTTTCGCAAACATAGCGAAATGCCTAATTTTCGCTAGCTAACGAAATTTCGCTAGCCTAGCGAAAATTTCGCTAGTTAGCGAAAATTTTTCGCTATGCCCCACAGTTTTGACCTCAAATTTTGTTTCGCTCATAACTTTTTCATCCGAACTCCGTTTTAGGCGTTCTTGGTACCGTTGGAAAGCTTAGAGAGTCTAGAATCCAAATATGACCAGAAAGAACATTTTTGACACTTTTATGAAGGTGTAATTTTAAAAATGGTCCAACTGGTCACCTTTTTTCTCTCTTTTCTTCCCTTAACTGTTCATTCAAGCCCAAATGGAGTGAATAACGGTCGATGGAAAGCTTGCGTCACCTATCCAGAAATGATCACATCTCATCATCGAGGTAAATACTTCCTTCTAATTTTCCAATCCGAAGCCTCATTTCTATTAATCGAGATGTTCGTCAGAGAGTTAGCAAAGGAAGTGGCTTTTTTGTTTATTCTTTGTATCATTTTGAGTAAGCCCATTTTCAGGATATCTGGTTTGCCATCCCTCTTTTCTATAAAGTCAGTTATACTTACAAATTTTACTTTTCAAAATTTGACCCGTTTGTAACTAAAATTTTTGTGTGTTTTGCCTAACCTGTGGTTTGAAAAAATTGAAACTTTGTCCAATTATATTGATGTTAGATTGGTTCCATGCATAATTGAGTGGATGATTAGTTAAATTCTTGTTGTTTTCAACCTTTTTCTTCCACCTTTAGCTAACCACACACTATGCACATTAGGTTTCAATGATATTGAAAACTCCGCACAACCTCCTTTACTTTGCATACTAATTCTAGTTTCATCGACCACCTTTAATAAAGTTATGGACCCCGGAAAAGAAAAAGAAAAAAAAAAAAAAGAAAGAAAAGAAAAAGAAAAGAAAAAGAATAAAAATTGCAACACTTTGCCTTGAAACCCGAGCACGGTCCGAGGGGTATATGGCGAAAGCCTTTAAAGCCCTAAGTGTTCCTAAACTCATCAAGTTGGGGAGTCACAGACTTAGTGTTCGTTACATGGGTGACGGGGTGGAGTTTGAAGAAGTTGTGTGCTGGAGTCTCAAATCATTTGAAGTTCGGGTGAAACCTGAGAGTTTGTGGTCGAAAGATCCCTATGACTTGGTGCCTAAGCCCAATTGGTTGGGAGTCACCTGCATCCCTCAAGCATGGACTTTGGTGAGGTCGACTCAAAGACGCACCCTACAACGCAAAAAGAATTGTGGAATAAGAGGTGGGTCCTGATCTATTTAGGTTGGTTAGTACGCTAGAATGTGGTCAGAGCTAGGTTGGGGAGAGTGCGCTTTGACAAGCTTATTGTTGAGAGTCGACCAAACAAAACACTTAGATTTTCTTTGTAGTTTCGTTGATTCACCAAGAAGGAGGCTCTCTTTAATACTCAATTTGTATGACCTTCATTCCTCTCATGATAGTTATTGGACACTAGTGATTGATTATTCTTACTAGTGGTTAGCATTACTCATTCCACAACCTTTTTGAACTGCAACCTTTTTGTAACGTAATTTTGTTATCGTTTTGTATGCTCTTTCTTCTTTTCTTACATTGCTATGGACTAGCAATGTGTAGGTTGGGGTGTGATTAGTGCCCAAAGTGCTATTTCTGAACCCTATTTATTATAGGTTTTGAGTGTTTTTGTGTACTAATCATGCTAATTAACCCATTCAGACATTAAGGTCCCTACTATTTTAATGATTGCATTTTGTGACAAATTTTGCAGTATTTGTCAGCTAATTATGCCAAAATTGTTGAGTCGATCCAAGCACGAAGAATTCAAGTCAAACTCAACATCGCAGATCAAAGATCAGAAGGAAAGAAGAAAGAAAAATGTTAAGAAAACACCACCGCAGAAAGCCCGCGAGCACTCCGTTCCCGCCTCCAAGACTGCTCTCCCGCTACTCCGCTCGCTCACGCTACACCCTGTTTGCTTTTGCTTTTGGTTTTTTTCCATTTTACCCCTGTAATAACCTTCCGATTTTGGTTTTTTTTGTAACTTCCCTTACACTGAGCATCTATATAAGTCTCAGTTTGTACAAATCAACAGACTTGAATTTTCGGATATACAAGTAGTTTCGGAGTGCGCTTCTCGCAGCCTCTTTCCTTTTTCTTTTTCCTTTCTTTCCATTTTCCTCGCTTCTCCCAAACACCCTCCGAGAGATTGACAAACACAGAGGATTGTTCTGCTGGATCTCTTCCTCTTGAAGAGACCATCGTTGGCTAGTGGAGGTAAACTCACTAGCTCTTGCTTTTTAACAAGCATTATTGGTTACTTGTGTTCCCGCTTCTCACTTAGGTTAAAATCTCTGGGCATGCTCTTTAATGTGTATTTGGCAAGCTTTTTTGGGTTCAATGGATACTTTCACTAGATCCATTGAGGCCCGCTGTTGTCTCCTCAGTTGGTCAGTTAGGGTTTTAGAGATGTGTTTTCACTGTTAGGACATTTATAAACATTTAATGTTATGTTTCAAAAAGGGAAAATCATAGGGTTTAGTTTCTTAAAGCCAATGGAAGATCCGTCTCGAAATGACTACAGGCGGTCATCCTCTCCCAACTCGAGGAAAATACCCTGGGACATGTGGTTACCTTAAAAACCCCAAACTGGCCTAACACTTCAAGGGGGTTCTATTTTTACGCTTTTTTCTTTTGTTTAGCTTTAGTTAGTGAACACCCAAACCCCCCTGTCACCTTAAACTCTTAAAACCAAATTTAATTCACCAATTTTTGCCTTTCATTATTAGTCATTTGTGTCGAAGAGAAAACCCATCCCCTTGTGGGTTCTAACTTAGACCACCATACCAAGAAAGAGTTTCACCTACTGTTGGGGAGGAATTAGTAGAGTAAATTTTGTTGATTCCGCTCACCCTACCGTGGCACGAATCACCAATCAAATAAATTCAAGAATTCTATTAAACCTTCCTTCCTTCTTATGCAACAAAATGACAATCATAAAAGACCCATTTCTAGTGAGCTCAACTTTCTCAAAATGCTATTTTACTCATATCGCTGACTAACTCGATTAAAATTCACGAAATATGGGTTGAAACTCGGGTCAAATGAACTTCAGAAACCTTCCCAAAGATCCATTTAAATCAAGCACGAAACGTAAGAATTTAGTAAAGAAATACCGTACCAAAGTTGCACTTCGCACAATACCCAAATCCGTAAAATTAATAAAGGAAATAACAAAATAAAGCTATAATGGGTTAAATCTACAAAAATGGAAAAAATAAAATAAAAATAGCTGTAGCTAAAGAGTCTTCAACCACCCATAAATCCTGGAGCCAACGAAAGCTGCGCACATTGCCCTATAAGCCTGTATTTATAGGCTTTCTAATGTTAGGCCTCACTTCATTAATTGCATTGTGGATCCCCAAAATTCTTGGCCCAACAATTTTTCGACATAGAAAGCGTCGACAACTCCAATCTTTGTCAGTTTCCTTTGTCGTAGTTTCTCGTTCTTCCTGTGACCTTTCTTGGGCCTGTTCCTTTACTTGGTGTTACCATTGCTTTCTTGTTGATGTCGCGACACATAAATTTCTTTTAGAAATCTTGTTATCACCGCTAATAAATGCTCAAGGTCACTTATCTAAACCTATTTCAGACCATCTTCTCACGGCTCGTCTCTTCCTGAGTTTGTCGCGGCGACATAATTTTCCTTATGACAAACAATTGTTTTTGAGCCTCGGCATCCTTTGTCAGCAAACGCAGCTGCCTCCTTGCTGCGAAGTGTGGATTTCTTAAGTCCTTAGTACTTCTATCGCACAAGAAACTCTTTTGTCGCAACAAACTTTTTCTTCAGGTTCTTGTCACTTGTTTCAGTTGTTTGTCATGTATTACAGTTATATGTTGCAACACAATTGCCTTGGCCATTCTTAAGTCTTCTTCAATCTCTGTCGTGACGTACTTTTCTCTTGTCGGGACAGAATTTTATCATTCTTTTGCTTTTATTGTCGTAACAAAAAAATTCTTTGTCGGATGACAAAGTTTTTCTCACAACTTCGACATTATGTCGCAACAAGAAGTTTCTTTGTTTCATTCTTCTTGTGGTTGCTCTTCAAGATCTTGTCGCGACAGAATCATCCTCCTTCTCGTTTTATTCCTACGCGATAAATAATCTTGTCGCGACAAAGATTGTGTTGCCTTTTGTTGTGAATTTCCTGGACTGCTATGTTGCGACATGATTTCCTCAGTTGTTTGACGATGAAACTTTATCAGAACATAAAACCATTGTCTTATTTTAATTTGTTTTGCCTTTGATATTTTTTCAAGTTACACAAAATTAGATCTCTGAAAGGTGATAGAGTTCATCCATTAGTCTCTCAAACTTTATAAGGCATGATAAAAATACTGTTACGACACAATTCCTTCAATTATTGACCTTAAGTATGTCGCGACAGATTTCAGGGTTGTCACGACAGCTTTCTTCAAAATCTTCTTCAAGTTCTGTCGCGATAGAAAACTTTACTGCCACACCTGTAGCTTTTTTCCTTTTAGCCTTTGAGCTCACCAATCTTGTTAATACATAGATTTGTTGGTCATGAATATGTTCCTTTGGCCTTCGTAGAATCCTTGTGTTACACATATAAATGTCGTGCTCACAATATTGCATCATTGTTTTTTTTTTATTCTCTTTCTTTTGCTTCTTTTCTTTTTTGCTAATCGGGATCTTCATTTTTCAATGACGTCCCTGAAACACAAAGTTGATGAATATTCTAGCATTTTGGGTATAAAATAGATCTTAAACTGTTAGTTATGCTAGGAAATGGATTAAAAATAGACGGAGCTCTACACCTATTGCAGGTGGTACGTGAAAGGCGAGGAGCCTGGGTGTTTCGATCCTGAGGGGACCACCAGATCAAGGCTGAGGATGGTCACCCGGGTTGCAGATGGTGTGCATGTCGGCCCGCAGGGCATCCATATCCCGGGCCGATGAGACCCTGCCTTGGCCCCATCCCCAATAAGAACAACAATCGAAAGCAAGGAGGTGTCTTACACCCGGTCCTCTCTAAAGGTAGTGGAAGGACTCGACAGGTCCTCTCCTCCCAGAATGGCCGTGGTGGTGGGGTGCTGGTGGAGGACTCCTCGCCTTCTCCTAGGTGCCTATGGGGATCCTAAACCGACTGAGAGTGTTCTTAAGCTCATCCTCACGTAGTGTCATTTCCAGTCGCACACCTCCTCCGCCTTGTGGGTACATCATGAGCCATATCTACTTAACCATGATTTCCTTGATTGGGTATATCCAAGCCTCATTATCCTCTAAGGGTACCCCCACTGCTTTTGCGCAGAGGTCAAATAGCGGAAATGGTGCCCGAGATTCATCTTTGCATCCCTGTTATAGAGGATCGTATCCCCATGAACTTGCCCAACATCAAAGTGAATGTCTCTGATAATGGCATAAGCTTGAGTTGTGGTTTCGCCTTCACTTCACACACATTAGTCGTCGAAATGAGACGCGATGTGATGAAGTGATGCCATACCTTTGGAATATAGGCCAAATGTTTGGCCTTGAAGTGCATAGTGTGTCCTTCACTGTTAAGTTTCCACTCACCCTGCCCATTGGTCAACATCCTGGGCGACCCTCGTGTAGTTTGGGAGCCGCTTCATGAAGCCTAATACAGCCTCAAGGTTAACCGGTTCTAGGTTATAGTACCGGTTGATAGACTTCGCAATCGGGTTCACCAACACCACCCAAACCTTTTTCAATACATGTGAGGCAGGATAGCTGCAAACTCTCGAATGCCACCTGTGCGCCTAGGCTTAGGAGGGCCGTATAGCGGCCTGGGCCATCCCTTATTCGCAATTGCTCAGCCTAAAGAAGTCATTGGGGTGGTGAAACCCCTCTCCTTAATAATCAATCTATTTTTGGAGAAGAGGCCAAACTTCTCGGTCGCGCTACTGACAAATCTCCTTGTTTACAGATCGTAACTATGATGCGTGCAGTTCCTCCCTTGCTCTCGACCCTCTCGAGCTCATCTTTCGCTCTTACTCGACATCAAGCACCCGATGTATCTGGGTTGAGATGGTGGCCAAAGCTTTTCTCACCTCTTCTTGGCCTCTAGACCTCCTAACACCCGTGTGATGCAATTGGATCAAACTGCCCAAATGAGGTCGCCCAAAAAGTCACTGAGGCAAACTGTCGAACACCTAGTTTTCACTTTTGAGATGGGGGTCGTGACTCTAACCTATGGCTGCTATTATCCCTAACCACTCCTAAGGTGCCTTCACTAGCCCAAACGAGCCAAAAAAAACAAAAACAAAACAACTCACACAAAGTGAATTTGAGCCTTCACCACTCATAACCAAACCGAGTGTGGGCTCCAAACTAAGGTAGCACTATGATTTCATTGATCAGTGGATGTTCGTAGGCTGGGGGGTTCTTGAATCTGGGGACAAGCCCGGATGTGTTTTATAGGTATTTAAAATCTATGTGTGTTAGCTTTTTTGTGGCTTATGATATGAGAAGAAATGGAAACACTTGCGTCTATAAAAACAAACACGCGGACGCCGTTCAACGTCACGACGCCCGAGTTATAAATGGTTAACGCCGCGACGCCCGCGGCTGCGGAAGTTTCAATGCCTGCTACAGTTCTCGAGAGTCACGCGGCCAACGCCGCGACGCTCCCGAGCATGTGGAAATCGACGCCGCGGACGCGAGGCCAACGCTAGCAATGCTATAGAGGGCTTCAACATGTGGTATGCTAACATCGTGACGTTGAAATCCAACGTCGCGACGTGATAGAGGCTTGAATTTTCGACTTCTTTCGTCAATAATGATGTTGGGACGCCGACGTGACAACATCACACGCTGCCATCCAACGCCGACGTTACAGAGGGTCAAATCGAAAAATTCTCTACAAAACTTTCTAAGTCCGAGAAAACCCTCGAATGAAGTTCAAACCCCTGTCGTATTCCTCGAACGAGCTTTTAACTAGTTCTGGGCTGCCACTCTCTTTATCTGGTCCCTAAAACAAACAAACAAAAGAAAATTTCGATTACGAAAAGAAACATAAAAACATGCCAAAAACTAAAAACACTCTAAACTACTCTCCGAAAAGAAAAAAAAATCAAAAGGCTTGGGTTGCCTCCTAAGTAGCGCTTTGTTTAATGTCGTGTTAGCTCGACTTCAATCTCAATATATCTAGAGTTTAAGGGGGACGCACGAATTTCTGCTGCATTATTTTTGTAGTGTGCTCAAACCGGATAATGGCTGATTTCGGTGGGCCGAGACTCGCCTCAAAGTATGGCTTCAATCGCCAGGTGTTAACTTAAAGGTTACTCCGGCATAATTTTCGCCTCCATACGAAAAACCTCGAGTCACGAATGGTCTCGCCACCGTGACTTTAATTTTTGAAAAAGCGGAGTTAGAGCAACAAGAGGACCCGCTGGACCCACCTCTAAACTTTCTTTCCTCGCATATATTTCTTAGTGTCGTGCTAGGCCACTTTTCCCTATATATCTTATGCTTCAGATGATTTTCGAGGAACTCCTAATTCACCGAGCTGCAACATGCTTTTTCTCGCCGGCTCATCTACTTCATATTCAACTGCTTAGTTGCCCAGTATGCTCTGTGCTCCAATTCCACTGGCAAGTGACACGCTTTCTTGAACACTAGCCTGAATGTTGACATTCCCAATGGTGTCATGAATGCTGTTCTATATGCCCAGAGCGCATCATCTATTTTTTTTTCACTAATCTTTTCTTTCCAAATATTGACCTTTCTAAGATAGACTTGATTTCTCTGCTCTGCCTCTTCGCTTGGCCATTAGTCCAGGTGCAGGCGTGCGCAAAGCCTCGACGTCGACACCATATTTCCCAACACGCTTGTCAATGAGTTTGTTACGTAAGTGTGTTCCCCCCATTTGTGATCAATGCCCTGGAGTTCGAACCCGTGAATATACATCCATGGAGAAAGCTTCGTTACCACTTGGCATTAGCTCTGTAGGTATGGCCTCCACCATTTAGAAACGTAATCTATGGCTGCCAAGAGGAATGTATAGAAGTATTGGAAGACGTAAGGAAAAGGACCCATAAAATCCGTCCCTCAGATATCAAACAACTCTACCTCTAAAAGAAGCCGCGATGACCTCGAATCTTGAGCTTTGATAGGTGATTAATTTTTCCAAAAGTGCAATTTTGAAACTCCCATTAGATAGGTTTTTGAGTATTTTTATATTAACGCTATTGTTTATAATAATCTGAAGTGTTCAGTCTTCTTAAAATTACCCTATGCCATTAGAGGGTATTTTTGGTTGTTTTGTAGGTATTTGTGCACTCTTGGAGTTCAATCTCAATACAAAGGATAAATCATGAAGTTGGAATTCAAGTCTCAGCCATCAACCAGCCCAAGAATCAATGAGAAAACAAAGGCAAAGCCAAGAAAACTGATGCAGCTTTTGAAGGGCAGGATGAAAAGTAACAAGATCAACAATGCGTGAATTTTCCGCTTTAAGCTTGTTAAATTTTTCATAAGATTTGCAAAATTTTCAGCAACCCAGCGAAAAACACCAAATTTCGCTAGACCATCTCCTAATTTCGCAGCACCACTCTTAGCTTAAAAATAATCGGGATACACAAGAATTTCGCTAAGTTAGCAAAATTTCGCTGAAGCAGTTAAAATTGGGCCATCCTTAGCTTAAGCCATACGCTGGGGACCGTACTTCGCTTATTAGGCGTAAATTTTTGCACCAATGAAAATCGACGTCATTACAAGTTTTGTAATTAATGCCAAACCGCTCCAAACTTGGTGTATTACTTTACTAATAAACCCTATAATTTTCAGCCACTTTTATATAGTGGTTTTGGTATATTTTCATACCTTAGGAGGCTCTATATAAGCTCCCTCTGTTTGAACCAAGTAACAATTTTTAAACAATTATGAGGTATAAGATATTTTGTAAGTTTTCATTTTGTAAATAAAGTCTCGTATTTTTATTTAGGTTTTGCTTTCTCTCTTTCTCTCTCCTCTTCTTTCTCTTACTTTCTGGCCGCCAAACACCCCCTTGTGATGACAATCAAGAGATATGTTATTATGCCTCCTTTCTTTGTGTTATAAGGAAGCTAGTTTCAGAAGTGGCATATGCATGTCGTCTTTCTTGTACTAAAAGTTGTAGGGTTTATGGCCCTTATATTCTCAAAACATGAGTTGCAGCAACATTGAATTGCAAAGTTGATTTGGCCAATACTTTCCATGCTTTAGATCAAGTACATATTCAAGTGAGAGAAGTAATTCTGTAATTCTTAGATGGTCTTTACGAGCCTCTCGAGATAATATTTTACATGTTAGGTTCTTCAAATTAGTATTAAATAACATTTGATCGTTATAGTTATTTTGGCCAATACTTCCATGCTTTTAGACACAATGTGGCAACATCTGTGAGATTTAATCATAGTTAGATGTCTTTACCAGCCTCTAAAATGATAATTTAAATGTTAGTTTTAAAAAGGGGCCATAACTGGGGATAAGTAATTGTGATTAGACTCAAAGAGGGAGTTACTGTCAGTATGGGTGAGGTTTGCTAGTTAAATATAGATCCCAAGCGTTATGCCATGAATTATAGGTTGCATGTCATAACGCGAGGATAAAACCCGAGGGACACTTGTTTTGCCTCTTAACTTGCAGCCGCTAGTGACCTAAATCTTCAGTTAACTTTTCCAATCTTTACTTTCGCCATCACTTCGGCCAAACCATTCTAATCGGCTTTTTTGAAACAATTCCAAAGAGTCCAAATAGAAAGCCTTACCTTTCATGCACCGATGCAAAACCATTTGTATGGAAACCCATCCCTCGTGTTCGAATCTGACCACTATATCAGAAGAGTCGACCACTTCGCTAGCAGAGGGAACTTAGGTGTATATAAATTTTTGGCAGTGATTTTACCGTACCAGCAACGGTAATCAAATGAGGCCGCTGTCGGATGGTGCCAAATACAAATGGTAAGTTGAAGAGTACTTGTGATCCAAGACTACAAGTGAAGGTAAACTTTTTAATTTCCTTTTTAATCGGGCCGTAGGAACCGCTGGGCTAGCACTTAGCGCAACCCGCACTGCTTCGCTGATTCAGCGTTTTTATTCACATTAGTTTTTATTGTTGTTAGTTAATTTTAACTTGGTGTTGTTTGTTGCTCTTGTTGTCTCTATATTGTGTAAAATAAACTGTGGTATAACAAAGGAGGACACACGGTGGACTACGCAGATAGATGGTACAATAAACTCGGACATTTGAAGTGTCGGTACACATCGATACCACGGGATCCCATACCGAGAATGAACAGAGCCAACCAGTGAACCTCCCATGAATCCAAATGCCTATAGGAACCATGAGGGATCACATCCACCTCCCGTGAGCGGTGCCCCATCCCGCATCATTCTTCCCACGATGGCAAGAAGTTTTGTTTGCTCCCATTCCAATATATCATGGTATGGAAATGAAAATCCATACACTCATATTAGGGATTTTGAGGAGGTCCGCACTACCTTAAGGAAGGTATGATGGGACAGGATTGCTGAAGCCAAAGGCATTTTCCAGCTGGGACTCCCCAGCGACAGCGCCAAGATATGGCCCAACCTAACAGGCCTGTAACTACTGGAACAACAGTCATGGTAGCAGACTCGAAGAAGTTCTTCGTTTCATAAGACCAATAATTTGAAAAGACAAATTTACACCTTGTAAAAACAGATGGTGAGAGATTTTAATGAAGTGGTTGGGAGAGATTTATGAAACCATCATATGTCCACACCATGGGTTTGATAGGTTATTGATGTTATGAACCAGCCTCTAAGTAGGCATGCCTCCCCACACAGAGGCAACTTTTGGAAACTATGTGTGGGAGACTTAAGTAAGATCCCGATGAAGCCATGGATTTTTTAAATACGTGGGCTGAAACCTCAAGGGTTGATGAGCCCAACCCTAGAGAAGCTGGATAGGATGAAACCACTACCAACCCATAAAGTGGTCAGATGCAATCACAGAAAATAGAGATGAGAGCTGGATTAAACTCTGTAAGGAAAGTGGGAGGAGCTTGAAAGCAATTACCCAAGAGGTGCCGCAAGGATCGAAAATCCGCACGTACCAATCCTGCACCACTTCAATCCCCTCAGGCACCCGCGATAAACCACGTCCTATGGCCCCGCAAATGGCTAGATTTATGCCGCATCGTGCAAACACTGTATAAGAAGCAAGCCACAACAACCAATGCTCCATAGCGGTAATGCTCCATAATTCCAATTTGAGGAATCAATCTCTAACCTTGCATGGAGACCCAACCCCGCTTATGTACCCCCCCAAAAAGCAAACTCCAGTTTGTTCCCTCACGCCACAACAACCATCATCCCCTTCTCCAAGAGAAATTGTAAGCCATATTGAATTCCTGGTAAGGTGGTGGGCAACTTTGTTGAGGAACAAAGGGAATCAATGTGCACCGGCACAAAGAATGGATAATCGTAGAAGTACACTGGTCAAGAGAATAGATGGGCTTGAGTTTGTTAACTGGAACTTCGTAAAATTGATAACCAGTAAGATTCAATCAACAAGATCAACAAGTCGCTGGAGGTACAAGAGGTGGTGTCATCACAAACACTTCCAAATCCTAAAGTGATTCATGAGGTAGGGTCATCCAACAATTGAAAGGGATGAGGTTATGGCCATAATAACCCTTAGAAGTGGAAAAGAGGTTGATCAACCCCATGCCAAAGCCTCGCAAGATTCAGCAGGTATGTTAATTGCAACCCGAGCATATTCCTGAGGAGGATCTAATGAAATACCGTATACCACCGCATTTCCACAAGCACTGGGAGAAAGAAGAGAAGGCAACTCCAACAAGGTATTCTTGAGGTTTTAAGGCAAGTGAAGGTTAACATACGCCTTATCGACCTAATCAAACAAGTCCCCGCTATGGCGCAAAATTTTACGATCTTTGCACAATCAAAAAGGATGAAGCATTGAGAAGAAGTTGGCATTGTCTAACATATCGTTGCCACATAATTCAAAGTAAATGATTCGGTCAAATACAAAGATCCTGGATCTCCACAATTTCACAACAATATTGGTGGGAATTGCATAGAAAAGTCCTTTTGCTCGATTTAGGAGCCACGTGAACCATCGTATTCAGATCATACAAGCATCTAGAAAGGTTACAGGTGAACTTAAAACCTACTAACATCACACTATCATCAACGATAGATCGTGCTGGAAAACCCTAAGGAGGCCGAGGATGTCTAGTAAAAATAGACAAATTTATCAACAAGATTTTGTGGTGCATCATGATCGGAACCAATTGCTGGGCACCTAAATCATGTATCAATCATCTAGGAAGACCATTGCCACCGCCAATGCAATATAATAAATTGCTTAATGGAGTCATGCAATTAACCTGGTAACATGACCATGGAGTTGAACATCTTCATTTGAATAACAAACATGAGTCAAGCTAGAAACCGAAAATCAAATTTCTTGATTTAGTTGTTTCAATTGGATCACAGTGTGAAAACAAAGTACCCATAAAGTAAGGAGGATCGCCTGAAGAAAATAAGAAATTTTGTCTGCCAACAACACTAACTAGTGTCGAATTTGATCACCCCAAAGCCATCAAGAAGACTTACATCAACACCGGGTCACCCAAACCATGGAGCCACCTTCAAATAATGGCAGTTGAGGAGATCATTCTCCTTGGACCCCTGAGGATCCCTAAATTTGAACCTAAGTTCCTGGGTTTTTCTAAACCAATAGCGCCCAATACATTTTATTTTCTGCTTTAAGTTAATTAATTTGAGCTGGCTATAGTTTTACTTTTAAAAAATTTTAAACTTAGTATTTTTTCATTTTCTCGTAGCTTAGTTTATATATTGTAGTACTTATTTTAATCTTAATATTAGCATCATGGAGTAAAAATTTTCACAATACTTTATTTCATATAATTTTATTAATTAATTAGCTTTACGATTGTGAAGTCCAAGAGTCAAATTCGCATATAGCTAAAATTGCAGAGACTCTAATGCCACAAACTGGGGCCTATATAAACTGAGGGGGTCCAAAGATTTCACATTGCTTCCCTCCCATGTGCTTCTTCCAGTCTGCCTCACGCGGCATGGACCCTGAGCCACCTCCGCGCTCACACTAGCGCTCGCTTATTCCGAGCCCGGCTCACTGCCCCTCAGCTCCTGCGATTCCCCACACAGCACAACTGTTTGACTCAGCCTCACAGCCTCAGCCGCTGTCACTCCACCGTCGAGTCGAGAGCGCAGCGCACCGCGATTTCGCCGCCGCGCCTCGGCCGCAGCGTCACTTCTGCCACTTCAGGCTGCTCGCTTTTCATAGCCGCACACCCCACACCGCGCCAGTGACCTCGCCGCGCCCTACCCCGTGCCAGCCACCAACAGCCTTTGTTTGGCTAGTCCGTATCGATTTCGCCGGCGCTACCAAGAGCCCCGGTTCATTTGTTATTTTCGTAGTGCTCTCACTGTCCTGAGCTTCACTAGTCTCCACAGCAAGACGGATCTCAAGGAGCGAGCCCTTTTCAAAGAAGCTTATTGACATCAACAGATAGTTCAGAATATGGGTGGTCCCGCCACTGCTGGCAGATTCGCAGATCCGCCTGAGGAGGAAAGAGAGAGGCCCCACGGTCCCACTCAAAGACACCATCTGGCCCCCGAGCCGCACTGAGGAGCCTCCGGGATTCCGGCCTATCGCACACGGAGGGGACCCCCGCCCCATCACCCGTGCCCCTCGGAGGAGGTGTTAGGAGGGCCCGTCTTCCAAGCGGCCCGGCACATCTGCCCAGCTGGAAGCCTGGTCATCTCGTCTCTCGGTCACCAAATACATCACGAGGCGATCATCACCATAGTTGTCGCCTCGAGGATTCCCAGGCTTCTACCACTGAAACCTGCCATTCTGGGAATGTGACTCCAATCGCAGGAGTTCAGGCATCGTGAGTCAGACTACGACGTCTTCACGAGGGTCGACCCTGATGCACCGGAGTCTATGCGATTGATCGAGGAGTATTCACTCCTACCTTTTACGACTTCTACAGATATTATCCCAGACGGGTGTTATATGTTCTACCACTCCATGACATCCAGGAGAGACATCCACAGAAAGCTCAGCCTCTCGCATCGATGACCGCCCCAAAGGTACTCGGGAGCATCCGACATTTCAGCCAGGCCTTTGGGCCTCGCGCATAATCGCCGCTAGGCCAGGAGGCAGAGATCGGCCCACACCATCGACAGAGATGAACCGGTGACCGCCGAGACACTTACCAATGGGTCCAAGATTCTACGTGAGGCGCCCCGCCGATGTCGACAACTTCAATTGCCCAGATGAAACATTCCCTCCGCAAGATATGTGCGTAGGGAGTGGAGTCATCCCGAGGCGCACCCCGATCCTGGGATTTTGGTTCAGCCCTCTCCTGAGCCGGGTGTGATGGCCTCCTTCCACAGGGCCGAGGAGAAGGTCCATCTGAAGGACCTCGCAGCCGAGCGCAGAGCCTCTCCATTACTTATGTCGACTCCAGCCACGCTCCCAGACTCAGGGATTCCCGTGGAGTGAGCCCTGTGCTGTAGATGGTGGGTCCGATGCCCTCGTCATGTCGCAGAGCGGGCGATGATCAGTGCCCGTCTCTTTTTCCAGCATACGACCACAGACTGGGGAGGGAGGTACCGAAGTCAGAGGTCGAGGGACCACTACTAATGTGATGATATGCTCAGCCTCTGAGCCCGAGCGAGACTCCCATTCCGCATCGTTTCACCCCATCTCTCCACACACTACACGCAGCCGCATATACTCCTGCCTTCCTATTCAAAGACATCATTCACTCGGGAGTGTTAACCATGCTAGCTCTTGAGAGATAGCCGGTGTGATGGATGCCATTCCCGCTTCACTACAAATAATGTGCCGTGCCCAGATCAGGCCGCCTGCTGTCATTCTATGCCGACTCAGATTATGACCCACCCATCTGGTTCCTTCATGTTCCCGGTCGTACGAGAGAGCCCACCCACCGATGCTCATTGATGTTCCGGGCCGCAGCTAGAGCTGTATTCACCACCACCACCACAAAGAAGGAGGTGGTTAGGTTTCTTTGATTTTTGAACAGTGAAGTAGCTTAGCTTATCAACCCGCCACCGATTGATTAGCATTTGGCGTATTAGCCATAAGAGGCAAAGGGATACTTTGCGGTTTAGCTTTGTATCCAGTGTACTTCCAGCTTATTTTTGGCTACTCAAAAAGCTTTGGGTCTTCGCTTTATATTTACACTTTTTGTACATATTTCATACTTGTGCTCTATCATGTTTAAATGTGTTTTTCTTTCACCTTGAACAATTGAATTGTTAATAATCGACAATTGAATCAAGCTTGTATGTCGAAAATTCTGAATCGCCATATTCTGTCAGTTCTCAGAAACAAATTCATGCTTGAAACAATTTTTAATACTTTATAATTCCCAATGATGCTCAATTTGAAATTTTCTCCTTATGCTAATTCACACCTGCGACCCTAGATTTCTATTTCATTAGCCGTGGATCTGTTTCGCTCCTTTCGCTCAAACCGCCTCAGTATGTCGGGCAACCTAGGATAGGTTTAAAGGCCCACGTTGAAGACCAATGTTGTCTTCTGAAAAGGGAAAAAGAAAAAGAAAATAAGAAAAGAAAATAAAGTCGTGAAGCTTTTTCTCCTTGAAACCCGAGCACGGTCCGAGGGGTGGCGGCTAAAGCCTTTGAAACCTGATGCTCCTATGCCTTGTAATTGGTCGGGATTCATCGACATTTTGTGTTCGTTACATGGGTGGATAGGTAGAGTCTAACCAATTGTAGGTGCCGATTAGTTGAAGCTGGCTTGAGTCCGAGGTAGCTCTTTAGAGTTAGCGTCTTCGATCCCGGTTTCATGCCCCAAACTTTAATCGTCAGATCACCGGTGGACCTCTACACCCGACTTTGGTGAAGTCTAATTTTGCCAAGCATTGCATCCCTGCAGGTTTATAAGAAGAAAAAGAAAGAAAAGTGGTGACCAACCTTACCAGGCAGCCCAACTATGTCATGTCGTTGCTAGGGCCTGGGGAGGGGACAATTTATAATCCCTTGGGGTAATCATACAAAAGAACCATTAGACTTCAGTGGAAATTCAAGTTGAGAATCATGGAACCACTTTGGCTCGAAATGGTTCTTGTATGGTTTTGATTCTTCATACTCCGCTTTCAAATTTGATTTCACCTTTGGCTGTGGTTGTATTAAGCTGTGAGAGGTACTACAACCCAAATCATAACCTTTTTGAAAATCACCACATGCATCTCCTTTTATTTTGCATCGCTAAGGACCAGCAACATTTGTCAGGTGATTAATGCCCAAAAAGTGCAATTTTGAACCCCCAAGTATTAGATAGGTTTGATGCTTTATGATTTAATCATGTCATTTATACCAATTGAAGTGTTCTAGCCTTCTTAGCAACAATTTTATGCCATTTAGAGGGTATTTTTGGGTTGTTTGTAGGTATTTCGCACCTCCTGAGTTCATCCCCAGCTCAAAGGATGCAAATCATGAAGTTGGAATCAAGTCTCACCATCAACCAAATTCTAAGAATCAATGAGAAAACAAAGCAAAGTGAAGAAAATTGACAAGTGAATATGGATTTAAAGCAGCCAAGGATCAACAATGCAGAATTTTCAGCTAAGTTGCGAAAATTTCGCTTAAGATTAAGTAAAATTTTCGCGAACCTTACGAAACACCAAATTTCGCTTAGACCACCCCACTTCGCTTAGGGCAACCACTCTTATTAAAATAATCGATTTCTCAAGCATTTCGTTAATTTCGTTAGTTAGCAAATTTCGCTTAGTAGCGAAATTGGCCATCCCAATGAATTTCATGTTTTGCTAGACTGCAATTTCGCTAGTTGGGCCAAATTTTGCACCAGAGAAATTGATGCCTCGCTGTGTTTGCATTTAATATGCCAAACCGCCTCCAAACTTGTGTATTACTTGAATTGTCCCATAACTTAGCCAATTTTATAGGGCTTTTGGTATTATCACATTCTCGAGGGAGGCCCAGATAAGCCCCCTTGCTTTTTGTAACCCATAAATAAATTTTTGGAACAATTGGAGGAGAGAAGATATTTTAGAGTTTCATTTTGTAAATAAAGTCTCTATTTTTTATTAGGGTTTTGCTTTCCTTCTTCTCCTCTTTCTCTTACTTTCTACGCCAAACACCCTCTTTGAGAATGACAACCTAAGAGGATTGCTGGCAAGCCTCCTTTCTTGAATAGGAAGCCGAAGCTAGCTTGAGGTGGTGGTATGAGTGGCATTGTCCCTGTACCAAAAGCCAATGTGAGTATTTATGGCCTTTATATTCTCAAACATGCATGTGGCCAACATCAATGCAAGTCATTGATTGGCCAATACTTTCCATGTTTTAGGATCAAGCATATTCTCAAATGAGAGAAGTGCACTGTGAATTTTTGTAT
The DNA here is from genome assembly GCA_016808115.1 of Tetrastigma voinierianum. Lineage (NCBI taxonomy): Eukaryota > Viridiplantae > Streptophyta > Magnoliopsida > Vitales > Vitaceae > Tetrastigma > Tetrastigma voinierianum. The sequence continues at coordinate 300,896 of JAEQBH010001614.1, forward strand.
TTAGTCTCACGAGCCTCCAGATAATATTTACATGTTAGGGTTCTTCAAATTAGGTTAAACAACATTTATCGTTATTATTTTGGTTTAATACTTCCATGTTTTAGGATACATAAAGGGTACGATGAGATGCACTGCTATTCTTTAGATGGTCTTTACAAGCCTCTAAAATGATAAATTTAAATGTTGTATTTTAAAAGGGCCATAACCGCATGCCACCTGTATTGACTCCTCAAATAGGAGTTAAGCTCATGGAAGAGGTTTGCTAGTTAAATATAGATCCCGTTATGCCATGGACTATAGGCCGGGTAAGTGTCATAACGCGAGGATAAACCCCAGGACACTTTGTTTGCCCTGAATCCTGCCAAGTTAGTGACTCCAAATCTTCAAATAGTCCTTCCAATCTTTACTCAGCTTACAATCCCTCGCTTTTCAACCATTCCACCGTTTTGAAACACAATTCCAAAGAGTCCAATAGAAAGCCTTACCTTCATGCAATTTCACATGCAAACCATTTTAGACGACAGAAAGTTCTATCCCTGTGTTCACCTTAGACTCACCATAAGGCATCGCAAGAGCTTGACTACTATAGTGAGTGAGAAACCAGTGCAGTGCAATTTTTGTTGTGATTTTGAGCTCAAAATTTTATCGTAAGGTAATCAATATGCTTCCTATTCTTTGCATTGTCACAGGTAATACCACAAAGTGGTGTGCATCCTTAATAGCAGTCCAATAGAACTTACTTGAAGTAATTTTGTAATTTGTCCTATTTAAAGTGCTAAACCACATACAATGCTGCAACAAATGAGTTAGAATACTTTCTATTTCCTCTTATGGGACACAACTTCTTATCACCGGTTAGCACAATGTTTATACGATGGGTTCCTTCCCAAAAGAGTAGTGTCAAATGTGAAAACCCTTATTCTGTGATAATAACTAAATTTGGGAGCAAATGTACCAATAATGTAAGACGTGAATGCCGCTTTTCTGGGGCCTCCTGCTATATAGATCCGATTATGAACCCCACAATCTCATCTGAAAAAATAGGTAATACTCATGCCCTACTAGCCGGTCTAGCATCTGATCCAGGAATGGAAGTGGGAAATGATATTTTTCTCAAGGCTTCGATGAACTTCCGTAGTCTATATGAAAATCCTCCACCTTGTAATCACTACAAGAAGTATGCTACTCCATCCGTATCACCGTGGTCCCTCCCTTTGGGACAACTCACTGGCTTATCCACGACTACGAGATAGGGTAGATCACTTTGTATCTAACCACTTTAATAAAGCTCTTTCTTACCACCTCTTTCTAGTTTGCTCCGGGTTTAGTCTCATCTCGAGCCGATGATGGCTTCGTGGCCCATCCTCCAATGGGGATTCGGTGACACACACTTTAGAGGGGCAAATCCCTCTTTAAATCATTCTAGAGACCACTGATAGGTACATTCAGATCTCGGCTGGGCCCTCAAAAGCTTCTCTCTTCCACCTCATTAGCTTAGATGTCGATAAGGATAACTAGTAGGGGTTCAGATTCCCTAGGTACGCATACCCCGTATGACTAGTGGAGCGGCTTTTTCTCACCAGCGGTTGCTCAATCGAGGGCACCTGCCTGGGGTGTCTCTCCCAATGGCTCATAATACCTTGTTCAGGCTGGAAGGAGTCCATCCACTTCACATACTCTCTAATTCCTCTCACTTTAGTTCTTCCTTAGTATTATATAAAGGCCAGCCTCCAAAGGGCCAAATAAAACCACTATGGCTGTGCATTATAAATTTCCACTCCGTTCTTACTGAGTTATGCACGCCTCCGCCGATGCCTCACCACATTAAATACGCTAAATCTCGACTCATCATCCCCACTCTTAGTTTGGGGCCTTTGGGCATCATCCAAAAGCCTCACACTGCTAGAAATATCCCAGCTCAAGTGAGGATGGGTATCTCTTTATCTTCCTCTATGTCTAACACTATGAAGTCACAGGGTGATGTAAACTTATCTACCTTACGCAGACATCCCCATCACTCCCCTCGAGATGCTCTCAATGTGATCTATCCCCGGCCAATTGCAAAGTAGGATCGTAGTAGTCTAGCTTCACTCTAAACCAAGTCGTTTGAAAATGGATAAAGGCATGAGGTTAATACTGACTCCCAAGTCACATAGCTCTCTCGGTAGCGACCCAGTTCCCTATCTTATAGGGATCAGAAAGCCTAGCTCTGATCCTTTAGCTTCTCGTGGTAATTTCTTCAAGTATAACACGCACTCTTTAAAGTAAGATTCACTTATCTCAAACTCTTATAACCTTCTTTTCCCCGATATTCTTTTCATGAATTTGACGTGAGTCAAGATCTGCTCTAATGCATCATGAATGAAACTGTTGGATATGCGCTTAAACACCTTCCATGAATTTAAGAAATCGCTTATTCGCCTCAATCGCGAGGGTGCTGGTATTGGTGCAAAGGGCTCACCAGAGTCGCTTGTTTCTCGCTTTATTTCTTTCCATTCGGTGTCTCGTGGCTTTCGGGATGCTCCTGTAGACCCTCAATTCTTGTCCCCGAAGACTGCATATCCTGCTTTGGCAGCGCACTCACCATCGCTCTCATAACATAGTGGGCTCTTAAAGCTAGTTTGTTCCCCAGCCCCTAATGTGGGCTTGTATATGGTCCATCGAGTGCATATGTAGTTCCTAATTTTGTTTAATATCGCGGGCTTTTTTTTTAGTTATTGGCATTGTGCCATAGGAAACAAGTGGAGTCCCCCGAGGTTTTAGCTCAACTCTAAGTTTATTAGATTAGAGGTCAAATTCTAGCACCAGGCTTGTTTCGATCAGACCCTTTGTCCGAACTCGAAATCGTGCGCCGTTTGTTTTTGAGCCAATTCTTATTCACCAAGGAGGTGCCTTTGTTAAAATTTTAATTTTTTCAACCGTCATAAAAGGCATGCATGCTGACCAATCGGTTTGACCGGTTCATCTCGGCATTACGATACAACATCGCTTTTGGGTGGTTCACAGCACCCTCATTGTTTTGATCATATCTTCTCATCCAAACCTGGAATTGTGCAATCGCTTTTTGTTATCTCATGACCTCAGGAATTGTTTTTCAAAATTTCATATTCTTTCCTTATCCTGACTTAATGTTGGCATCCCGCTCAACCACAGAATTCCACCAGGTGGAGTGGATTTTTGTGATTCTCGAGCCCAATCCTATATGGTTCAGCCCATAAGCTCCAAATGGCTGGGCAATATTGTGGGTCTATTTGGGCCTTGGTTTGAGTTCTTTACGGCCCACCATGGAATCTAGTATATGGATTCCTAGTGGTGAAGCAAACTAAAAAAAATAAAAAAAGGGAAAACTAAAAGGTTGTTAGCCTCAGAATGCAAAGAGCATTAATGGGTGTAATCCTATGTCGGGGAGCTTCGATTCCAAGAGTTCGGAAAGTGGCAAGAACAAGGTGGGTTTAGAGGCTAAGGTAGGGTTTATGATATAAAGTCTAGAATGGAAGAAGAAACGATATTTTTTCCTACCATTTGGGTGGGGGTAATACTGTTCCAAGATCTTCTGGCCGTATTCATTGACTGAGAGGAGACACTGTTTCCGAAGTAGAAAAAATAGCAGAAAACTGGCAGGGAGGGGGGATAGCTCAGGCATCCATTTCTTTATGCTTTTCTTGCCTTTGTTGTCTGCGGTACTGCAGCCAGCAATCTTTGTTTGTGGTTGTTCTTGATCATTCTGAGTTGGAATTGCATCGATTTATCTTGTTGATTCCCTCACTCTGTGAGAAAGATTATACACGTTGAGATCTTCTCAATCGGTCGGGGACTAGTTGGGGGAAAATCAAACCAAACAATCTTATCGTCTGAAGCCCTGAATTGGCATTGTGGGTACTTTTCTTGTTTGTGTTGGTTCTGGTCATTCTTGAGTCGACCGCACTGGCTATCTTATTAGATTACAAATTGAGGGGAATGTTAGCGACAAGTTTTGAGATCTTTTTCCTCAAACCCTGATGGACCGTTGGGAAACCGAATCGCCTGATTCATCGGGGTTCACTTGCCAATCCAAGAGCTGGGTACTTTGGTTTATTTGTGTTGGTTCTTGATCATTTAGAGTTAGAATTGCATCCCGTTTATCTTGTTGGATTCTTGACTCTGTGAGGAATGTTCTGACAAGTTTTGAGATCTTTTCTCAATTGGTTGGACAAGTTGGCCAATCGAACCATCTGATTCATTGGGTTTAGTTTTCTGGAACTAAAGCCTTGGGTACTTAGTTTTTGGTTTTCGTTTTGCTCTTAGCTTATTCGAGTTGGAATTGAAACTCCTGTGTTTGTGTTTTAGATTCCTGACTCTGTGAGGAAGGTTTTGACAAGTTTTGAGATCTTTTCTCAACTGGATGGATCGGTTGGGAACTAACCAATGCTCATTGCCCAAGCACGGAAGCAAAGCTTTGGGTACTTTAGTTGTGGTTTTGTATTGGTTCTTGGTCATTCGAGTTGGAATTGCACTGCCATCCTTTGCTTCATCTCCACTTGTGAGAAGGTTTCGAAAGGGCCTTTAGAGATAGTTTTTTCAACCATCTGGGATTAGCTTGGAAAACTCCAACCATCCGCTTTCGCTTGGTTCGCTTCCCAACCACGCTTTAGGTACTTTTCTTTGTTTGTGTTTGTTCTTGGTCATTCGGAGTTAGAATTGCACTACGTTTATCTTGTTGGATACTTGACTCTGTGAGGAAGGTTCTGAAAAGTTTTGAGATCTTTTCTCCACCGTTTGGACTGGTTGGGAAACCGAATCCAGCTTCGTCATCGGGTTGCTTTTCCGCACACAGCCAGTCAGATCAGCTGATGGAAGCAAGTTCCGACATATCGAATGTTGGTGTGTGATTGCAAGGTTGCTCCCTTGTCTCCTGGGTTGAAGCTGAGCCTTTGCATTGCATGGCGAATGGTTAATGGGTTCATCTCCTAAATTATGTCAGATGCAGCTTTGCGGGAATGTCATGACTTCTAGGAACAATGGGGCTTTATTCGGGAGGCTTTATGTAGTTGAATTTGCGCTAAGTTCATGGATTCTTATGCAAATAATTTCAGTTTGGTTCTAGGGATATAGGTGGTCGCATCGTTTGTAAATTAGTTGAGTTCTATGTATCTTCATTTTAATAAAATGGGGTGGCTTGGCTTGTACTTCATTTTTAAAGCACTTTGGTTTGTTTCTTGCTTGGTTCTCTGTACTCCATCCTAAGCTTGGAATCATGACTGCTTATTTTTTAGATTCCTATCATAGATGAGGAATTTTCTCGAAAAGTTTTAATTTTTCTCAATCGTTGACCCTATTGAAACCCAGTTCAACTCTGGTTGTGCAAGATAGTTTGATGGTGTACTCTATTTGTGTATGTTTCGCCTCCGAATTACATACAAGTGTCCTATTTGCTCTTAAAAGGAACCCGAGAGGTCGCCTTTAGGTCTCAAGTAGTTTGGCTGAAACAAAGTGGGTAGTGGGCAATGTGGGGATTGGTGGGCATGGTTCGGTTTGTGGGTGATTTAAAGGAATGTGCTAAAGTAAGCAAACGATTTACCAAGTTTAAGCTCTGTTTCCTTTTGGCAATGATCCAATATTTAGTTTAAATGCATGATGCGATGTATGGTTTGCCCTTACCTATTCTCGTTGCGCATGGTTAGGGACCCGCACATGCTGGCGTTAGTGCATTTGTATTCAGTACGTGTGTTTATGGTTTTGATTTTGGTATCAGGTATTTGAGTTTATCACGACCCTTATGCAACACTCGCTAAAGGGACCACAGGTACGCACTCATTGTTTTGATTGGTTGAGTATGTTAGATAATCGAGTAGGTTGCGTGATTCGAAAGGATCTATGTAGCCCAAGAGGTTATTTTGATTCCTTACACCATATGTCTCATACCATTCACACAGTAGAGACCAGTTCCGCCTAGAGGGGTAAGTACCATACAGGTACCTTCCTTGGAGAAAATCGATCCCCAATCGTATCCAGTTTTTCAGAATCGCTTTTTTTTCTCCATACCGGTCACAGGGGGTTTTGTTCTACTGGTTTTCCCTTTGTGTGTCAACAAAACAAAAGTAAGTGGGCGAATTAAAGCAAACCGTTTCCTCAAGACTCTGATTTCTTTTCAAAACAGAAAATCAACCCACATTTTCTTTCATTTAAAAGCTAGTCGCACGGTCAGTGGATCGTACAAAGGTGTCTCACAAACTGGCGACTCCAATGGGATCTAACCTAGAATATCCGTTTTCATAAGAGGATCAGCTTCAACTTGAGTTGCATTGGAGCATATGGTTCCTCACGCAGGGCTCTTGGCTGTTATTAGATGACCAATGACTGCCTACTAATTTGATTTGGTATTTAAGACAATAATTTATGGTTTGTTTGAGCTGCAAATTCAATTCGTTGGATCAGAAAGTTATGCTTGCCTCATGAATGATTCTTGGTAATCGTTAAGGCGCTTTTTCCTCGATCGCACGATGGTTAAGTTTCTGTGCGTATTTGTGGTAGGCTTGCTCTCTTGTATGATTGTTTGTCGCATGAACGCTTCCTTCCCTTGCATGACTCCGTTGTCGCTTGTATTTGTAGGGCACGCAGTATCCCCCATCTCGAATCACTAGTCTTGCGTAAGCCATCTCTCATGGATCATTATGTTCGAGTCATTCCCAATTATCTCCACTCTTCACCAAGCTTAGAGTTGGAATAAGGGTCCAAAGATAAGAGCTTATCATGTAAGGGAGCACTAGTGAGATGGGACTATTGTCCGGCAATGATGACTTGTATAGCCCCGAGCCAGATTTCTCATAGATACCGCGTGGGCCGCAGTCACTTGATCGCTGATTAGACACTGAAGTTGTGCATCCCGCGGGTACCTGGCCATCTAGCCTTTAGACCTTGCCTTTTCTCTTGTTATTAGCTTCTTTACCACCCACCCTAAGGTATTACTCTAGTGTCAATCTCAGCCCTGGGAAGGAGCCACATATCGATTAGTCGTTGATGTCATATGTCACCATTCCCTTAGAGGATTTCATCATGGGATCGTATTACCTGACGACTTTATCAATAATCACGTGGATTGACATGCCTTTGGTTTACGTGACCGTTGATTATGACAACTGGTTCTCAAGTTTGATGCTGATCGAGGTAGACTTGTTGCACCAGATCCACACGCCGCTAGGAGCAAGACATCAACCGAGAGATATGTGACCAAGATGCTAACGCCGACCATTAGTCGAGATTGAACACACCACGGCATTCTCCGAAATGCTATTGGGATTGGGATTTGGGACAGAGGGGATTGATGGGCATCAGCCCAACCATTAAGCAGACTCTGGGAGAACCCCGCATGACTCTACTGCACCTCCACCACCACTACCATCATCTGGACCCACTATACAGCAAGACTATACAGTTCCTCCTCCACCACCACCACCACTTATTCAATAAAGCCTGGCTGTGCTGGAGCATTTTAGGTCACATGGTCGTAATGAGACCACGCCACAGGCTTCATAGCCCTCAGTGATCGATTATTGATGGACACCCCGTGCCCGATTGATAGATTGGAGCAGAGGATCGTGTCTCCGCATGTTCTGATTCGAGTGGGCTGGACTATATGACCTTCCGCGGAAGCTCTGCTGGCCAGCTCGCATGCCGGATATTGAGAGGTACACGGAATACGATCTGGCTTCACGCTTGTACAATGTCGTTATGCAAAGGTGTGATATTGGATGAGGCACAGATGATCATGCTTTTCCCCTCCGTCGTCGAGAATGTGCCACTCAAACATTGGTTTCAGACTACTGGGACCCTTCGAGGCGTAGACATGCAGACATTTGGGGACAGAGTTTACTGCATAACAATTTTTAATACTATAGTAGACGATCTTGAGAGAGTTAGAGAGCCCTCAAAGTGTAGGCCGATGAGTCGATCACTTCATTCATCTCGCTGAGGGAGCAGACACACATGCTATAGATGTATTCCCAGGAGCGTGATCGACGCATGATATGCCCACCTCGCCTCGCTTGCTAGGCATCTCATGGGCTTCCTCGCCGTACGTACTTCGGATCATTGGTTCAAGCCCTATGGCATTGAGGAGGTATATCTATGGATGGCAGTGACCTTCCTCATCTGGGACCTCCATAGTAAGCTAAGGTCGAATTCACTATCACAAACAAAGAGCTATACGACAAGACCTCAAGTCCCCACGCTCACCCTCCGGCTTCGCAGGCGCTGATTCGTGCCACGCAGGCCATGAGCTAAAATCAACAAAATTTATATACCTGTTCCTACTACTCCGAGTCCAGTACCGCATTATAGCTGGTCTGCAGTGGTCGAACACTGGGACGGGTTTTCATCATAGGAATGATTTGCATAAGTGCAATCTAAGGTAAAGACTCTCTATTTGACTTTGGATTTTTCAAAACAGTGGAGGATGAGTTTGGAAAAATTGATTAACCGTAAAACCTAAAATGAAGTGTGAAAAGTTAACTTTGAAGATTTAGGTCACCAAATTTGGTAACTTAGTATAAATAGTGTCCTTCGGGAGTTTCATCCTCATAGACAAGCAACCTATAGTCCCAGCCATAACCGGATCTATGTTTAACTAGCAAACCTCACCCTAAAAATCAACCTCTATTTTTGAGCTACCATAGTGACATGCATCTATGGCCCTTTTCAGTATGAAACCATAACATTTAAATATCATCTCAGAGGCTCGTAAAGACCATCTAATGAACCACAATGCATCTAGCAATAAGTATGCACTCAGATCCTAAGCATGGTAAGTATTGGCCAAATTGTCAACATTCAATGTTGTTCAACCATATTTTGAGAAGATAGGCCAGTAAACACTACCCGAGTTTTTAATACAAGAAGACAACCCGCATATGCCCCACCACCAAGCTAGCCTTCCTTTCTCTTCAAAGGTAGAGGCGAGGGGCTAAGCATCTTTGAGTTGTCATCCTCAAGAGGTGTTTGGCAACAAGAAAATAAGGGAAAGAGGAGAGAGAAGAGAGAAAAAAGAAAACCCTAACTAAAATCATTTGGTGACAAAATAAAAACTTACCAAAAAATCGCTTCTTCAATTTCTTCCTTTTTTTTTACAAAATGGGGAGTGGGGCTTATATAGCCACCAATGTATGTAGTACAATTAGCTAAAGCCTGCCAATTTGGCTAATTTTAGGGGACAAGAGAGTAATACACCAAAATTGAAGTCTACTGTGACAATTACAAAACATGATTGCAGTGCTGAATTTCGCTAGCTAGCGAAATCACCAAGAGATAGCGAATACAGGAAATTTCGCTTAGACCTAGTAATTTTCGCTGATGTTAAATTCTGCCACATAAAATTCTTGTGAGTAGCGAAAACGTGAAATTTCGCTAGGAATAGTGCTTTAGCGAAAATTTTGGGTCTAGCTTAAAATTGTCGGGATTTCGCTAAGATCGCGAACTTTCGCTGTTGGGTCGCTGAATTTTCGCGCAATCCCATCGAAATTCCTGGATTTGTCGATTCATCACCGCATTTCAAGCTTCCTTGTATCCCTCCACGCATTGATTTTCTCTTCATTTTGCTCTTCTTTCATTCTCTTTGATTTATGGTTTATTTCCGATGAATGACAATTGAGTTCAATCTTCATGATTCATCTTATTCCCCTCGATGGTTTGAACTCCCAAAGCAACAAAAAAAAACCCAGAAAAACAAAACTAAAAATACCCTCTAAACGGCATAAGCGATACTAAGAAGACTTAAACACTTCAATTGGCATAAATGACATGATTAGTGCGCAAAAAGCACTCAAAACCTATCTAAAATAGTTCAAAATACAAGACTTTGGCACTAATCACACCCCAACCGAAACGTTGTTAGCCCTCAGTAAAATGCAAAAAACGAAAAGGAGATGTATGTGGTAAATTTCAAAAGCATATAGATTCAAAAGGTTTATGTACATATAAACATTGTCCTTAACCGAAAAATGGACACCAAGTTTGAAAACCCATATGAAAGAGCCAAACCATACATAAACACTTAGTCATTAATATTATCCATGATTCTCAACTCTTGAATTTCCACCTCCAAGTCTGAATTTGCTCTTTATATAACCGTATTACGCCACAGAATTAGTGTAAATTTAGTTCCCCTCCCCCCCAACCTAGCACTTACATGGCTCCAGGTCGCTGAACAACCTGCATAAGGATAGTTACTGACATCTTTCTTTATTCAACTACACCAGATGCAATATGTTAAAATTCGACTTCACCAAAGTCCGTAGACTGGATTCACCGATGATCATTCCCAACCAATTAAGGTTTAGTAAGTATCAAGCCGCAAGATCACCGACCAATAAACTCTAAAGGCTTCACTCTGATCAATGACTTCAAAATCAAGCACCTACAATTGCGACTCACCCATTCACCCATGTAATCAACACTTAAACGATGACTTCCAACCACTACAAGTAAGTTAGGGGGCGTGGTTTAAGGTTATTAGATAATTCCTCGACTGTTTCAAGTTTCAAGGCAAACTACCTAATTTTATTTTTCTTTTTCTTTCTTTTTTCTTTTTCTTTTCTTTGCTTCTTCTTTCTTTTTTCTTTTTTGGAAGACAACATTGGTCTTAAAGTAAGGGTAACACAAACTCATCCTAGGTTGCCAACATGCTTAAGGCCTACTATGCAAAGTGAAAGGAAGTAAACAAATTCACAGCCTATTGAAATAACTGAGTGCAGAAGGTGTGAATCTAGCATGCAGGGAGAAATTTTCAAGTCAGAGTACGCCGATCCCAATCAAACAAAATTGCTTCAAGCATGGAATTTGTTCTAACATAAAGCAGGACAAATAGTGATCTCAATTTTCCAACAAAGCAATTCAATTGTCCAATTGTAGCAATTCAAATTGTTCAATTGTTATAAAATATTTACACATATTAGTAAAGGCATTTTCAAACATATATGCAAAAGTCTCATATATATAGCATCAATAAGCTTTTTGATATAGCCAAAATGGCTGTTACTTGAATACAAAGCTAAACATAAAGTATCACCGCTTACTATGGCTAATACATAAATCCTGAATCAAAATTAGTATGGCAAGATAAAGCCGGTAATCATACAAAAATCGATAAAGAAACTCAACCCACCTCACCGCTGCGGGTGGCGGTTCAAGCCGCTTCGCCGCCGTGCCAAACATCCAAATAGGTCGCCTCGTGGTGGCTCTCTCCTCGAATGGGTCACGAGAAGGCCGGCGTGCTATGATCCACGGAAGGAGCGGAGTGGACACTCACGCGCCGACCGCGGCTGCCCGTAGTCGCCAAGAGTGATGGCATCCATCACACCGCAATCCCAAGACCGCGAATTGATACTTTGAGGTGAATGGTGCGCTGAAGGATGGACCGTGTACTTTCACCAGAACGCGGATGTGGTGTGTGGAGGGAGAGAGATGGAGGTGACAATCATGAGCCCACTTCGTATCTCAGCTCAGGGGCAGGCATATCGCCCTCGAGGGAAGTCCTCACCAAGAGCAGATCCCAGCATTCTCCTCCCGGTCCCGCGCCATTATAGATGGAAAGATACGGGCATGGTCATCACCCGCTCCGCTGACAGAACCAGAGGGCATCTAATCCTCCTCTCAATCCCGTCTTTCAACCCAAATGCTCTGTAACCCGCGAGTAGTCTCTGAAGACAAGAATCTTTTGAAGACTCCGCTTTCGCATCTGTGCCCTCTGATAATCTTCTCCTCGAAACGGATCAAGGAGGGTCATCACTCAAATGTAGGGACCTAACTAAGATCCTCTCGAGATCCCAGAAAGACCCAAGATGGCTCCGCTATTATTAATGTCAGATGGAAACTGGGGACTGTCCTAATAAGTGGTCATCACAGCATCCGAGGCGAGCCGCTCCGGTAAAATACCGGGTCCAACCGTGGTGTCTTCCGCCGTTGTTCGAACCATCTCTCGATGAGGTGGGTGGGCCCAATCTCTATAACCCTCCGCATTGGCCGGGCTGCGAGCACGCAGCCCAAAAGCCGCCGAAATATCTGGCCGCTCCGGAGTACCGCGGCGATCATCGATAGAACCGAAGCTCACGCTGACCATCCGCCTTCTCGAGATGTCATAGAACGATAGAATCACAGCGACTACACTCTGGGGTAATAATACGCCGGAAAGTCATGAAGGATAGTAGTGAATAATCTCATCAATCTCATGGACTCAATTTGGGATCGCCTTAGTGTCGGACATCGAGAATGACTCCCCGATGAAAGTCCTCGATCAGCCAAGCAAGATTCCTGAATTCGTGCCCTACGAATCCGGGCCTCTTATTCCGCGCAGCAGTGACAACCGAGGCGATGGATGCGCTCCGCAACCGATAATGGTGATGGTCATGGGCCGAGAGGAAGATGATCTCCACCGCCTGATGTGCGGCCCGCTCGGGAGGGCTCCGCCCTCCAATCCTCCCTCCCCGAGGTGGAGCAAAAGATGGGCCCGAGGTCCCATCCGCGGTCCCGGGAGGCACCACGAACCAGGCCTCGTACCGCCTCAGTGGAACGGTGACATACCGAGTCGGACCAGCCGGGCCGGGGCCTCGCTCACGCAGTACCTAAATTCTAACTCCGCGACCGGGCGGGACCCACCTCGAGTACGAATCCATATTCGAATCAATAAAACTCGGAAGAGGGCTCGCTTCACCGAAAATACAACTAAGGCAATCAATACCGACCGAGGCTCACTGAGATGACTGAAGTCACTCAAATGTAGATGAACCAGAGCTCACTGCCACAACACACCTTCCGGCCTCAATAGCCAACAAGGTCCGATAGCGACCAAATCCACCCTGGAGCGCAGGTAGCTAGACGCGGCTGTGAGCGCAATAACGGCCTCAAAGAAGGCGCGAATCGACGGCCGGAGTACCAAAGAAGGGTAATCCAGGTTCTGAGAGAGGTGGTGACAGCTACCGGTGCAAATATAAAGGAGGCTCGGCCCCGGCTCGGACCGGGAGGCTCGAGGCCACTGATGGCCGGTGTCTGCGGGCGTTGAAGGTGCAACAAGGAGGAGGCGGTACTGCTCAGCGTAACGCCGTAGTGCAGGCAGGCTTTCTGGTCAGGCAAAGGTGGCTCAGCGGTTCAGGTATCACAGAAGAAGGATCTTAGAATGCTAAGGGAGTATGGGAAGATATAGAAGTATGTGACAAAGCCAACCCCTCCCATCCTTTATGTTTTCTCCTCAAAGCGGGTACTAAGGGCTTAATCAAAATTCGCTATTATATGACTTAGCCAAACCTCGTCACCACTCGCAAATCGACTTTCGTGATTAAAATGAAAATTAATATATTACTTAAAAGTAAAAATTAAAATTAAAATTAGGATATGAATATATCACTTAATATAAGATAATATGTAATATACTACTAACTTGCTAAAAATGGAAAAGTCATAAATTAGAAACATACTAAAAATAGCTAAAATGAAATGGATCAAATTAACATAAAAGCAAAATTGCTTTGAATCCAATTCTGCTTGAGAACACCAAACCATTCAATATACTAATACCATTTGGTTGAGGGGTCAAGTGAGGATGATCTCTCAACCCTAAGAAGAGCTCTAGGGCCGATTCCAATTTGTTGGGTGCCCAATTGTTGATCTGGTCCTCAGCGATGGCCTTTGAATTGATCAATTGGCTTTGCGCGTGGTGCTGATGGCAAGACCAACATCTCTTCATTTCCTCGCTGATTTTTCCTCAATTCCTCGGACATTGCTTCCCTCGCGATATCGAACATTTGAAAACAACCGCATCGCTTATTTGATTTTCATTTTCTAGCAACTCATGCTTGTTATCAAAATGAAAGATATTCAACTCCGTCATGTTACCAAAGGTAAGTTGCATGACTCCATTCCCAAGAATTTATGATTGTATCGGGTCGCGGGCGTAAATGGTCTTCCTAAGATGATTGGGGTACATGATCGTCTCACTGCATTGGCCTAAGAGTCGGGCACTACAAAATTCCATCGGGTAGTGAATTTGGTCTATTTTCACCAAGACATCCCTCAACTATCCCCTTTAGGGATTTTCTAAATTGATCTATCGGCCACGAGGTGGGATGTTGGTAGGTTTGTTCACCCAAACCCAATCGTTGTACACTCACACCCAGACAGTTCACACTGCTCCAACCAAGCAATGCAAGCAATGATTTGTCTAAGTGCACTTCCCACCAATACGACTGAAATCGTGGGAGATCCTCGATCTCAGATTTGACATTTGCTTTGGATTATGGTAATCGACTTGTTCAGTGAGAAATGCCTTCTTCTCAATGCCTAATCCTTCTTGATCGTGAAAAGATCTCTCAAAATTTTTAATGCTGTGAACTTGTTTGATTATATTCCAATAGAGGCATGTTGTCCTCACTTGCCTTAAGATTTCAAAATGCCTGCTTGTCGAGATGCCTTCTTCTTACCTCTAAGTGTTTCGCGGGAAACGGGAGGTGGTATGCAGATTTGTCAATCCTCCTTTAGAGAATATGTTCTAATCGCAATTCTTTCCTTGATTAGATTCTTCAACAAAGCCGTACAGGCTGATCAACCTCTTTCCACTCCTATAATTATAGCCTCACTCCATCCATTCCTGAATTGTGGATGACCCCACCTCACAGTCTCCCCTCGGATCGGAAGCCGTGATGGAACTTCCCTTCTCTTGTACTCTAGCAACTTGTTATCTCTTCATGATTTAAACATCGAGGTTGTCAATTCTCTCGGTCGAGAGATTGCTCTCAAGCCCATCTATTCTCTTATTCAGTATACTTCACAAAAGATCAATCCTTCACACGCTTCTGCACATTGATTCCTTTTTGCCCTCAACAAAGTTGCTTTACCACCTTACTTCCAAATTCAATATGGCTTGTTCTATCGAGAAGAGGATGATGGCTGTTGTGGATCAAGGGGGAACCAACCAAGCTCTGCACTGGGTACATAGCATCGGGTTCCATGAGAGGGTTAGTGGTGATTCTCCAACTGAATCAGAGGTAATACCATATGAATGAATTGTCAGGGTCAGATTGGCTCCCATAAAGGTTTGCACATTCCGACATCAAATCCTTTCCACCGCAGGGGCCATAGGACATGGTCTCTACCGCGCATTGTGGGATTGGAAATTGGTGCAAGGATCGGGATCAGGTAGATTTTCACCATCAGATGCACCTCTGAGCTGTTTTCCTTCAAGCTCTGACTTTCCATAGGTCAAATCCTAGCTCTCATCTTCTATTTCTTTCCGGCAAAGGTATTACATCCTACCCCTTGGGTTAACCGTGGTCTCATCCTTTCCACTCTCTAGGGTTAGGCTCATCCCAACTTTAGAAGTTTCAAATGCACGTAATTTAAAATCCATGGCTTCGTCCGGATGCTTACGAAAGTCTCTCTACATGGTTTCTCTAAAAGCTGCTCTATGGCAGAGATATACTCACCATAGAAGTGGTTCACCAACATCCAAGTATCAAACCCATGATGTGACAGCAATCGATGGTTTCCCAAGCAACTTCCCAACACCGGTAGCAATCTCTACCCACCTGGCTGCAAAGGTGTAAATTTGTTCTAAATTATTAGTCTTATGAGCACTGAAGAACTTCTTCAGGAATTCTTACTGCAGCTCGGCCCAATTTCTAATGGTTCTAGGCCTCAGTGAGTTTAGCCAAATCTTGGCCTTGTCCTTTGTGTGGTCATGGAAATGCCTAGCTTCAGCAAATCCATGTCCATCATACCTTCCTTAAAGGTAGTGCAACCTCCTCAAAATCCCTAAGGAGTGTATGGATTTTCATTTTCCATACCATGATATGTGGGGAGTAGGGTACAATATGGCCTCACCGCTACATCTCACAGAGGAATGATACAGATTGGGGCACTAACCTAGAGGGTGGATGGATCCTCATGGTTCTATAGGGCTGCTGGATTTTACTGGGTTCCAGTCACCGTTGTTCTTCGTGTAAAGGATCCACACTGTTGCGTACACCGACTTCACCGTCGTCAAGTTGCGGTACCGATTCTTATGCAAATACCTGAAGGTAACTTCTATCCTAATCGGAGCATAAACATGTTGGCAAAATTTGTAGAGACAACAAAGAGTACCAACCAGCTTAAAAGGTTAAAATTAGCTAACAAAATTAAAACTCAATGAAAAACTAAAAATGTTACCACTCGCTAAAGTGATGAAAATCGCAGCCTCGTAATCAAGTTACAAAAGAGGTAAAAGGTTACCTCACTCTGTGATGTTGATCACAAGTACACTTCAACTCATCACGTGAGTTTGGCACCCGTCCTCAGAACGGGGCGCCCATTCGATTCGCGCCACAGTAGGCTGAGCTATATCAACAAAATTTATATACCTGTTCTACCACGCAGTCAAGCTACCACAAAAAGATAAAGGTTCAGTACGAACACTGATCGGCTTCTCATCCTAGAATGACGGTATATGCACAAAGGTAAAGACTTTATTTGAACTTGGATTTTTCAAAAAAATAAAGTGGTGATGAGTTTGAAAATTGATTAACTCCAAACCGAAAATGAAGTGTTAATCTCAAGATTTGGGCCACCAACTTGGTAAATCTCAGTGGCAAACAAGTGTCCTCGGGGTTTTATCTCGTTATGACAAGCAACCTATAGTCCCAAATGCATAACCTGGATCTATGTTTAACTAGCAACCTCACTCCTAAAATCAACTCCTATTTGAGTCAAATACAGTGATATGCATCTATGGCCCTTTCAGTTTGAAACTATAACATTTAAATATCATCTCGTAGGCTCGTAAAGACCATCGAATGAACCACAAAGGCATCTAGCAATAAGTATGACCGTGATCCCCAAGCACAGGCATTACAAATTAATAACATTCAATGCTATTCAACCATATTTTCTTGAGAAGATAGGGCCATAAACACGGTAATTCTAGCTTTTAATACAAGAAGACAATCCGCATATGCCCACCACCAAGCTACTCCTTTCAAAGAAAGAGGCTTAGCTACATCTCAGTCATTATCCCTAAGAGGGGTAGTTCGGGGCAACCAAGAAAATAAGGGAAAGAGGAGAGTGAAGAGAGAAAAGCAAAACCCTAATTAAACTACGAGACAAAAATAAAAACTTACCAAAAAATTGTTTCCTTTATTCCTTCCTTTGGATTACAAAATGGGAGGGGGCTTATATAGGCCACACAATGTATGAAAATACCACAAAGCCTAACAATTTGGCTAATTTTAGGGACAAGAGAGTAATACACCAAAATTGAAGTCGATTGCATTAATTACAAAAACATGACAAGGCAGTGAATTTCGCTAAGGCTCAAAAATTCCTCATTAGGTAGGCAAAATTCTCGCTTAGCTAGCGAAATTTCTTAGCTAGCGAACTACCAAGAGATAGCGAAATAGAAATTCCCCGCTGTATTCCCGGCACTCGCTTACAGTCAAATTTCGCATTTAGCTTAAATTCTTGTGAGTAGCGAACGTTGAAATTTCTAGGAAGTCATATTAGCTGGTAAATTTCGGTCTAATGAAAATTGAAGACTGCTAAGATTTCTAAATTTTCAAGGTCGCTAAATTTTCGTAATCCCGCCTAAATTTTCGCAATCTTAGCGAAATTCTCGATTTGGCTGACCATCATCGCATTGCTTCCACCTCCTCCACCGCATTGATTTTTCTTTCATTTTGCCTTCATTCTCTCTTTTGATTTATGGTTTATTCTGATGAGCCGACAATTGAGTTCAATCTTCATGATTCATCTTATCTCTCGATATTGAACTCCCAAAGTATGCAAAAACCTGCAAAACAACCAAAAATACCTCTAAACGACATAAGCTTATACTAAGAAGACTTAAACACTTCAATCGCATAATGACATGATTAGCTACAAAGCACTAAAACCTATCTAAAATAAATTCAAAATAAAGACTTTCGCACTAATCACAACTGACACTCACTGTGATGATACAACAAAGACCAAGATAGACCACCCATCTTCGTGCCTGGGCTGGGCCTTACTATCCATGATTCCGCCACCACCCAAAGATATGCTACTGTGCACCTCGCAGGCCACTCAGATACACCATCAAGAAGATAAGAGCACCGCTCCACCGAGGTCGACCGTGCAAATACACAACTCGGATGCCACCGAGCCGAGCATTTTAGATATTGGTCAAGGGTCGGATTGTTCCACTACCACACAGACCACCACTACAACCCACTCCCAATCTCTGATTCAGATGTATCTTCACTTGCGCCTATCATCAGAGCCGGTCATGATACGTATAGTCGTGGGTGGAAAGATCGGGAGGCATGCTATCTCGTGACTTGATTGATCAGTATTGCTGATTTGGGATGCCCGAGTGACTAGCGCACTCCACTCCCACTCAAGACACTAGAGCTGCACCTCCACCCCCGGGGGGTGTACATTTGATTGAGTATCCAAGAGATGAGATATTCATGATAGGATGGGATGGAGAGGCTCCTCAGCTAATCAGTTTGTATGCAAACTTAGACTTTAGTGGATACACCTGTGTGGCCGCAGTGTCTCCAAAAGCATTTAGATTGATTCTAGATGATGTTCCCGAGCGCATACAAAGACGCTGCATAATTTCAGAGCATGTTCCCTGGCCATGAAACCTTCATTCCGTTCCTGAGGAGTACGGGCCAAGACATAGAGATGTTCAAATTGTTACGAGAGTAGGGAGGTGTCGCAAATTTCACCCGTTGATAGACCTTTGCTGGTATCGATGTTGAGATGAGATTCAAGATGATGAGATTTCTCGTCTCAAATGACGCACCACTCAGCCCGCATTTCCATTCCGAGTTTATCGTCTCATCCAAAGACATAAAGACGTGATTGATCAGCTCTCAATGATTAGAGTTGATACTTCCTCTACCACCCCGGACCGATCCACTTTCCCCGACAAAGGATAGGCTACATGCATGTTTTCCCTCACATGATTTAATACTGAGAATGATTAATGCCTGTGCGCAATTGGAACCCTATATTAGATAGGTTTTGAAAGTTAAGCTACAAGATTAATTCATGTCATTTATACCAATTCGAAGTGTTCAAGTCTTTCTTAGTAGCACTTATGCCATTTGTAGAGAGTATTTTCGCTGTTTTGCGTTTTTGTGCACTTTAGAAGTTCAATATCTGGATGTATGGATGAATCATGAAGTTCGAACTCAAGTGTCGACATCAACTGTACCAAGAATCAATGAAAAATCAAGGCAAAGTGAAGAAAATCATGAGAAGACAGGAGGCAAAGCAAAGGAAAATCGAAGAAACTGAACACTTCGCGGCCCGCTAAAATACCTGCTGGATTGCGAAATTTCGCAGGTTTAGCTAAAATTTCGCAAGTTCGAAATTGTGGATTTTCGCTAGACACCAGGGTTTTCGCTAGGCACTTTTCCTAGCGAAATTTCATGATTTCACATTACGAAAATTTCGCTTAAGCTAGCCAAATTCTCATAGCAGCGAAATTCATAAGCCTCTTTAGCGAATTTCTACTCGCTATTATGCCTCGTGATTTCGCTACCCAGCTTAAATTCTTTCACCCTAGCCACAAATTACCGCCGCCATGTTTCCTTTTTGTATTTAATGCCAAACTTAATAAATTTGGTGTATTACTTTCTTGTCCTTTAACTTAGCCAAATTGTAGGCTTTTTGGTATTTTTCATGTATCGAGGTGGCCTATATAAACCCCTCTCTTTTCAGAATAAATATGTAGAGAATTCTGGAAGCAACAATTGGGGAGAGAAGAATTTGTAAGTTTTCATTTTTGTAAATAAAGTCTCTTATTTAGTTAGGTTTTATTTTTCCTCTCTTCTCTCTCCTTTTTTCCTTTATTTCTAGGCTATTACTTCAAACACTCTGAGGATGATAACTCAAGAGATGTCGCAAGCTCTTTTCTTTGAAGAGAAGGAAGCTAGCTTGGTAGTGGGGCATATGCATGTTGTCCTCTTGAAATTCAAAGTCAAGTACCGATGCATGGTCTCATCTTCTCAAATTAGGGTTGAATAGCTTTGAATGTTGCTGATTTGGCCCATTTCCATGCTTTAGGATACAAAGGCATACTTATTGCTGCATGCACTGCAGCTCATTGGGATACCTTTACGCAGCCTCCTAAATGATCATTTAATGCTAGGATTTCAACCGAAAAGGGCCATAGCTGCATGCTACCTGCGTTGACTAAATAGGAGTTGTTTTTAGGGTTAGGTTTGCTAGTTAAAGATAGATCCTAAGCAGATGCCAAGGACTATAGGTCAAAGCCACATAACGCCTATGATAAAACCCGAGGACACTGCTTGCCTCTGACCTACCGCTAGTGACCTAAATCTTCAAAGTTAACTTTTCAAACTTTATTTTCAGTTTTTACCATTCCTAAATTTTCAAACTATTTCCACTGTTTTTGAAGCAAATCCAAAAAGTCCAAATAGAAAGCCTTACTCTTCGCACTCACGCAGATCATTCCTTGTGATGAAAAACCCATCCCCGTGTTCGACCCAGATTCACTATACCGGCAGTAGCTTGACTACGGCAGTAGTAGGAACTTAGGTGTATATAAATTTTGTTGATTTTAGCTCAGCCTACTGTGGCACGAATCAAGGAATCAGACCATGTTCGTCCTTTGTTCATCGATGTTGCTTGTTCAGATTGTAGGGTGACATCCGTCCTATTGGACAACGTCTCCGCCCTTAACTTTTGTTCACTGGTTATTGCCATTGCTTTGGGATTTTCACCATCCGATTTTGGGCCATCCATATAGACTCGTCGAGCTATGACTGGACTCGAGGATAGCTTATGGGTACTCACTACACATGTCATGATCGGCTTCCTACGTATTACTCCATACTCTTCAGCGTTTCCTCGGGAGGATCCAGCCATCCTTTAACCTCGTCAGTCGCTCTCAAGATTCATGAGGCGGGTGCTATACCATCTTCACTTCATCAAAAGGTGAAGTTCATACACAAGGGGCACATTATCATGATACAGTCTGATAAAGATGTTGTTACCTCTTCTGAGCCAGTGTTACAAATTAGTCACAGTGAGGACAACTTGCACTTGATCGGGTTTGTTTTTGACGAGATCCAGGTTGTCAGTTTAGAGGATGACAATAGAGACATGGTACCTATGTCTTTTGATCAGAACAACAGCACTTTGGTACTTAGCATGATGAGAGGCATGTCTTATATGCCCGGCTTGGGATTGGGTCACCGCTAGCAAGGGCCGCGTGAGTTTGCTTTCACAATTGATCATGACATACCATATGGATTAGTTTATACTCCTTCTAAGGATGATGCACGACACATGGCGATGTTGCGCCGAGATAGGGTGAGAGCTCGCTTCCGGGGTTTCATTCGATTACCCCCTTCACCTATACACTTTTCAGTTGGTTGATTATTTTACTAGAAAAATCTCGTGAGTATGCACCCTACACGTATGAGTTGACCATGTTTTTGAAGACGGGATGAGATCTGTGGCATTAAACAGCCCAAGGACATGTGTGCTTGAGTTCTGGCACCACCCGAGCCACTTGAGGCCATGATAGTTGCACCCCATCACCGGACAGCCAGTGTGTTTCTTGTGCTTCTGAGGAGGTCCTCGATCAAGGATCTACCTATGGATTTAGGGGATATATCAATGGAGTGACTCTTCCGATGACTGCATGGACGAGATGGATACGATCGACACCGGTCAGACCCTGACACAGCCGTGGCCCCATTATGCTTTTGACATGTTTAGAGTTTCTATGATTGATTATGATGCTGTGACACTTTATGACGCTTGCACTGACGCGATGGACATGATCGGCATTGACCGCATTCTCGGATGCTCTCACCGGACTCGCGATCCTCTTTGATGTTTGGAATTTCTATGCTTGAGTTTGATGGTGATGACTTGTTATACCGGGAGTATTACTCATGATATCGTTTATTTGAGAGTTATCCAATTGGGTGGACCCACCTTTCCTTTTGACACTATGTTCCCAAGTTTGTCACCCGCTTGGATGAAGATATCCGATGGTAATGAAATGATACGAGTATTTTTGTGCATTCAAGCCAAGGTCACAACATTTTCACTGCACCACTAGAACCTATAGTAATATGTATGCATGTTAATGATATAGAGACAGATGACCCACTGTGGTCGGCCGTGAGTCTAATTTCATACAAATGATAGGAAAGTTACACCCGTTTCTGATAGCACAAAGTTGATAGATTTTGGTGTACTAGATCAGCCCAGGGAGATTAGGATTGGCTCTTCCCTATCTCTTGATGAGAGGAGTAGATTGATTGACCTGCTCAGGTCATACTTGGATGTATTTTCATGATCGTATGAGGACACATGTGCCTTTGCATTCTACTATAGTTCAAGATCACCCGCCTATTCGCCACATGCCAGCCGCTTGCTGTAATTGAGGAGGCTACACTCCTGGCTGAGTCCGCAGGTTAAGGAAGCAATTGTACAACTAGTGCTACTCTTTGTTAGCTGGTCGGCATCCCGAGTGGTTAGCCAACGCCGCCCCTCGCTCCTCAAAAATGATGGCAAGGCCAGAGCTCTGTGCTGACTCTCAAGATCGGAATAGCGCCATCCCTAAGGATGATTTTCTCCCACACATCGATATGTTAGTCGATAATACCGTACTTGTACACCCTATGTTGTCTTTCATGGATGGGTTTTCCGGGCATAACTGCTATTGAAGGTCAAAGGATATGGAAGACTTTTCATCATCGAAAGGGGTACTTTACTACTATCTGGTCATGCTATTTGCTAGTGAATGCGTAGTTTACTTATCGTGAGAGTCGCTTACTTTGGCCCCATAACATGATGCATAGAGATGTTAAGGCATATGAGATGACATGTAGATAGTGAAGTCCTGAGGTAGTGGCATACTTAGCACTTTATACAGAGATTCATTGAGAGTGAATTTATGTCAGACAAGATCTAACTAAGAAGTGCACCATTAAATTTATGGAAATTGTTTGGTCATATCATAGTATGCATGTAGGTCGATCCGTAGAAGATCGCTATAATTACATGCTTGCTCCGAGGATCGAAAGATCGAGGCTTTGTAGACTACAAGATATCAATCGTTTACCGCTAGACTGAATGATATATGCGAAAGCCTATCTTTCATCTTCTCGAGAAGAACCAGCTCACGCTTGGAAATGATGATTGCCATCGTGCTTTGAGAAGATTGGGAGTGTTTACTCTCTCCCACAGCTTTAATGTTTCCACACCCGTGCTCGCTTCTATATTTGTCCTGCTTCGCATAGCTTGGGATAATGTTACGCCGATGATTCGTGAAAGGAATAGCCATTATTATCTACAAGAGGATGCCGGAATATGAGTGCAAATACACATGATCGAGCGCCCGTTTAGAAGGCTGGTTCGGGGCTACTGTGAGACGAGGCACTATGTGACAGTGATTCATACTGGCCCTCGATTAGATCCATTGAGATATTTGTTCGACCGACTGCTCAACTAGTAGGCTCAAGGAGATGGTCGGTTCATCGACAGAGGTTGATATTCAAAGATGTGACACGCAGAATTCCAGTAAAGGAAGCATTGTTTGTGCATCATTCGGGCTTCTTCACAGATCCATGACGTAATTAATCGAATGATGATCGATGAGCAATTTGAATCATCGACGGCATTACAGATGATACTGTACTGGCGGTGCCGCCTAATCACCGTGGTTTGGTATCAGATCTTATCGGAGTATCACCAATAGTAAGGATCACATCTCAGATTAGTTCTGGCTAGTATCTTTCCTCGATCGCCACCCGTCAGATTAATAATATATAGCTGGAGTACGAGGCTTGCATGACGCCTAGAGACCGCGGTCGATCTGGCACAGACGCTTGAAGATCCAAAGGGATTCCAACTTAGTTATACAAACAGTAATTCAGGTATCCTCGAGGACTCGAGATGAGAAGTCAAGCCCTACCATGCTTACTTAGACTCCATCGTTACCGGGATTCGGGACGAGTCGAGATATACACCGGCGAAGTAGAATCGCTTTGCTGATGCGCAGCCACCTTAGCTATCGGTGGGTCAGATTCCCATCGGAGGTGATTGTGCGGCAACCGCCGATTGATAATTCAGTCCGCACCCGCCATCGTTGTTTGGATTGGAGATATTGAGAATCAGATGAGCTACCATGGTATCAAGGATATTTACCCGCTTCCTATCATGTGGCAATTCTTACCCCGAGACAAAACCAAGTAGCCAAGGATAGGAGAGCATCGAGACAGCTTGATACTCGTGATTTGTTATTCAGGGGGATGCCCTTATAGAGATCAACTGATGGCCTATTATTATGCTGACCGCGCCCCCCACGTGATCGAAAGTGACGAGAGGTTCATGCAGAGTTTATGGCCCACGATGGCGTCACATGCTAGCGCGTAAGATCAATGCAGGACCAGCACGTTGACCATGGAGACAGATTATTGCCAGTTTGTACAGTGATGCCCGGAGTGTCAAATGCACAGAGACTTGATACACGTACAATTCTTCGAAAGGTATGAACTTACATCCTCGCCATTTGCATATAATGATGGTTGTCAAGATCTCTCACCGTTTCTGAATAAGAGTACACTGATGGCTATTGATTATTTCACCAAGTGGGTGGAAGCTACTTTATGTCGGATTGATACGCGGTCGAGTGGCCAATTCATCAGATCGCACATTATCTATCATGTGGTCCCCATGAGTCAGATCTCAGATAAAGGAGCCACTTAGAGGTGAGAGGATACACCGGGCCCAAGAGTATGGTGACAGCGCATCATCACTCATCTACATATATACCATAGACTACCTGTAAGGCTGAGGCCGCGAACAAGAATATCAAGAGGATTTTGAGAAAGATGTCGAGACTTCTAGGATTGGCCGTGAGAAGCTCCCTTCACTGCGGGCTTATCAGACATCTTTTTCGCATTTCACCGCTACACTCACTTTTCGTATATGGCATGGAGGCAATGTCATTGTTGAAATCGACGGACTTCGAGAGTAGCATTAGAGATAAGATATCCGAGACTGAGGGTTCACCCCCTGGGCAGATGATCACTAGCTCGATGAGGGAGGAGATCGAGGCAAAGCAGATCATGTTCAGTTTATCAAAGGAAAATGACATGTGCATTCAGTGTTATCAAGCCTAGGAAGTTTAAAAAGGCGACCTAGTCTTTAAAGGTTCCGTGGATTGATCAACGACCTCGAGGTAAGCGGATCAGCCGGAGCAGCCTTATGTCATCAGAGATCTAACTTGAGAGGGAGGTAGCCCGTCGATGTGACTGATGAAATCACCACGAGCTACCAACGTGGATCAGCCTGAAGAGGTTTTACGCTGAGATCATGGTTAGAGGATGGATGGGCTATTATTTTGAGTAGCTATATTCCTTATTGCACACCTATACATCGATATATCCTATCAAGCAACTCTTCGAGCCTCATGCGCTTATTATGGCCTATTCTTTCATTCAGCTTTGCATACTTTTTCTGACCTGGGTTGGGGGCCTGCCCTATGTGCTTTTTATTTATTAATTGGATTTGTGAGCATTATGAGCATTGTGTCATTCTTCATTTGTTCTTTCTCACATCATTGCCTATTTCTTTTCTTCTCCATTTTGTAACTTCACACTGTATGCCTTTGAGTCTAGTTTCAATCATCTTTATTCATTTCGCTTTGATCTCCTTTTCAGGTGATGATGACGTGTTTCATCCTGCAGCTACTACCAGCCACTACACCCCTTCGCCCTACCTATAGGTTTCTGATCCGGATTCTTAGGTCGACGGGACCATTTTGGGATCGAGGTTTGAGGTTCTTTCTACTGGATTGTGCTAGTATGGCATTCAGCCATTTATTGTTTTGTACAAAAAAAAAAAAAAAAAAAAAATGTTTGTTCGTATTCAAGTAATATACTTGGGATCATCAAAGGTCATTTGGCTCGAGATTTTTATTCCTCCGAGAGTTTGGGTGAAAAGCATCAGACGATCTTTCTCATAGATCCGTAATACATCGGGGAACAGGGTTCGATTGCTCGCACTAGGTCCCTGGATCATTACCCGATCACCACTCCCATCTTATGGATTTGCTTCGACTTGGCATTCCTGACGAAGTTAATTCATCGTTGTCACATTGCCACATTTGTATCCTGTACCATTTCAATTTTTTGCTTTATCCATTCATTATTTTCTTTATCTCTTTCGCCTTCTCCTACTCTTATCGATCGCCGTCTCTCGCTTTAAGCGAATGCGGTCTTTGGTACAATTTCACTTATCGCTCACATTGTTCATTCGTGATGTTGGTTGAGCTACCTTGCTCACATGATTCTTTTGATATTTGATATTATACGCATAAGATATTTGCTTATATTCGACATGTCACACATCTACACCGAGGCATATCTCCATCCTTCTTATGTCGGGGTTTCGTTTTTATACATGTACACTGGTAGCCCATTTCAGCGTAGATGTTTCGCATCAAAGTTTCTCTGAGTATGCTCCACATGCAGCCGAAGCTTCTTCATACTAAAAGTGCTTCTAAGGGCTAGCTCTAGGGTCGATTCACACATATTCGCTAACCTGCAGGGTGCATGCCGGGCGCACTCCCATATGTTGTCTTGTTCATTGCTCGTGACGATTAGACTTCGTAAATTTATTTCAATTTTTTTATCGAGGCAATTTGCATATCGGGATGTGCAACCGCATACCCTAATACTTTCAGGGATATCGGATTTTGTGGAATAAAATGAATGATTTTTCATGAATTAATGATCGTGGATGTTTTCAAATTTCTCTAACTTTGGACCACTGCGCGCTTAAGGATTTCCTCGATACGGTGTTTATATTCTCTAGACCGGGGCATAACCCCTTTCACCCTTGGTCATACATTTGTGAGATTGTCCTGCCATGGGCATACCCCTTTATTTTCTGCCTTGCTTTTAAGTTCTTGGTTTCTCGCTATCATTTGTGGTGCATTTTTTTGTTGTCATACTAGGGCATCCCCTCTATTCTTTTGTCATGATTGTGTTTGATTTCTCGTCTATTCAAGTCAGCTCGAAGACTCCTGACGCTCATACCTGTGGGCCTACCCCTTTTCCCTTGAGTTTGTCTTACTCATTAGCTTGTTCTGGTTCCAAAGATCTCACCCGATTCCCCCATTCTAGACTACATGGATCCTACCTTCCTGCAGACTCCACCCGGATTTTACCTTCCCGATACTCGCCCGAATCCCACCTTTCCGGTACTTGCTCGAATTTATACTTTTCAAGCACTCGCTCATATTCCCAGTCTTTTCCAGACTAAATTTCTGACCTCTCTCCCAGACTCCCGCATCCCACCTTTATGGTAATTCGCCCTGATCCCACATTTCAAGATCGCCGGATCCCACCTTCCCAGACCCGCCCGGATTTCCCACTTTCCCGCAGCCGCCTCCTGGGATTCCCACCTCTCCCAAGACCGCCCCAGATTCCACCCTTCCTAAGACTCACCCGGACCCTCTTCTGCACTCACCTCGAATCCTACCTTTCTAACACTCACCCGAATCCCACCTTCCAGATCGGGCTCTGATCCTACCTTTCTAAGACTCACCCAAATTCCCCTACTTCTTCCCAAGACTCACCGGATTCTACCTTTCCGCTACTTCCGCCTCCGATCCGTCCACCCCCTTCCTCCAGAACTCTGCCCAGATCCCACCTTCTCCTGATCACCCGCATCCCACTCCTTTCCAAGACTCATCTAGATTCCACCTTCTGACTCACCCGGATTCACCTTCATCCACTCCGCCTCCTGATCCACCCTCCTCCCAGACTTCGCCCTGGGATTCCACTCTTTTCGGGTACTTCACTGCATTTTCTACCCTCTCTTCAGACTACGATTCCATCTTCCGTACTCGCCCTGGGATTTCACTTTTCTGCAGACTTGCCAGATTCTACCTTTCTGGCACTCACCCTGATCCAACCTTTCGGTGCTTCTGCCCGACCCTTCTTCTGAGAGTCACTGGATTTCCCATTATCTTTCCAAAGATTATGTCTCGATTCCTCATCTCCTCCTAAAAGACGCCCTGTGATTTACTGTCTTTTCTAGCATCGTGCCCGATCACTCATCTTCCCGCATTGTACATGGCCTTTAAGTCCTTCAATCTAAGCTTGTACTCATCTGCTAGTCAGCCTTTAGTAGTAAGGGGAAAAATTATTGGTCATATGGGTTCTTCACTAGAGTTCATTTCACTCTTGCATCGCTTGCACTTCGCACCCACGATCTACCTGCTCATTCACTTCATCAAGAGGGGCATATTTGTAGGACTCCTCACCTTGTTCCTCAAGACTTTGCATTTATCATATGGGTGTCACACTCACCCATCGTTCTCATATAACACCATTAGGGACCTTTTAGGCTTAGTTTGTCTCCGAGCCTCAGGTGGGCTTGTATATGGTCCATTGAGTGTGTACGTAGTTCACTTTAGAGTGTCATTGTGGCTTTTTTTTAGTTATTGACATCGTGCCATAGGAATCAAGTGGGGCCCCCCGAGGTTTTAGCTCAATCGAAGTTTATTAGAGTATGTAAAAATTCAGAGCACTTGAGCTTGTTTCGATCGTATCTCCCTTGTCCGAACTCGGAATCATGCGTCGTTTGTTTTGTTGGATTCCTTATTTACCAAGGATGTTTTGATAAAATTTTAATTTTGTCAACCGTCAATCAAATCCGCTTGACTGGTTCATCAGTATGCATGTATACAACACTGCTTTTTGGTGATTTGTCAAGCACTTCCTCGCTTTCTTGACTCATATCTCCTCATCCAAACCTATAATTGTGCAATCGCTTTTTGTTGCTCTCCTTATTCTCTGAAAATAATCGCCAAAATTTCATAATTTTCTCAACCGTCTTTACCGGGTTGGCATCCGTTCAACCTGCTAGCTCGGGCCAAACCTTGTGGAGAGCTGATTTTTGTGATTCTAGAGCCCAAATCCCATATGGTTCAAAGCCTATAAGCCCACTGGACTCGGGCAATCAGGGGTCTATTTTTGGGCCTGGTCAGGGTTCCTTGCGCCCACCATGAATCCATATGACTTAGAAAGGTGACAAATTAAAAAAAAAAAGAAAAAAAAGGAAAAAATACAAAGGTTGTTAGCCTCAGAGTCTCAAGAGCATTAATTGGGAGTGTGTATCCCATGTCGAGGAGTCGATTCCCAGAGTTGAAAGTGGCAGGAACAACGTGGGTTCAGAGGTCGGTGTAGTGTTTCCTCGATATAAAGTCTAGAATGAAGAAGAAATGAGGAGCTTTATTTCCTAGCATTTTTGTGATACCTTGGCCCAAGATCTTCTCGCTAGATCTACGACCGAGAGGAGACCTTGCTTCACTGGAAGCAGAAAAGAAAGAAGAGAAAAATCGGGGGAGGAGACTCTGCCACCGGAAGTAAAAGAAAGAAGAGAAAAAAATTGGGAGCAGCCGTGAATCCTGCTGTACAAAGTTATATGCTTCTCCTGCTTATTTTATGCTTTGCCTTTGTCATTTCAGAGACTCGTGTTAGGTACTTTCTCTTTGCTCAGGTTGGTTCTCGGGTCATCTGAGTCTAATTGCACTCCGCTTGTCTTGTTAAATTTCCGACTGCGAGAAAGATTTTGATGTTTTGAGATATTTTCAACCGATGGATCAATGGGAAATCGAACACCGATTCATTAGATCACTTGCTCGAATCTACATTAGTACTCGCTTGTTTTGTATTTGGTTCTTGGTCATTTAGAGTCGGAATTGTACTCCGTTTGTCTTGTTGGATTATTGACTCTGAGGAAGGTTCTGAAAAGTTATGAGATCTTTCTCACCGGCTGACCTGGCTGGGAACCAACCAATCCATTCATCGGTTTGGTTTGCCTAATCAAGCGCTTTGGTACTTTGCTTTGTTTGTTTTGGTTCTTGTCATTCTGAGTTTAATCTTGAACTCGTTTATGTTTTTGGATTCCTGAATCTGTGGGGAAGGTTTTGACAAGTTTTGAGATTCTTCAACCGTTTGACTCTGGCCAACCTTACTCATCGTCTACCACGAAGGCGCCAGGTAATTTTGCTTTGTTTGTATTGGTTCTTGGTCATTCGGAGTTGGAATTGCACTCCATTTATCTTGTTGGATTCCTGACTTTGTGAGGAAGGTTCTTAAAATTTTTGAGATCTTTTCACAACTAGCTAGACCGGTTGGGAAACTGAACCATCCATTTCATTGAGTTCAATTTTCCGGAATGGCAGTTTGGGTACTTTGCTTTGTTTGTATTTGTTCTTGGTCATTCGGAGTTGGAATTGCACTACGTTTATCTTGTTGGATACTTGACTCTGTGAGGAAGGTTTTGAAAAGTTTTGAGATATTTTCTCCACCGGGCTCTGATCGTTGGGAAATCAACCAAATTGTCTATCAGGTTAAGTTTTCTCAAATACAATTGGGTCAGGTAATTAGAAATGATGAGCAAAGTTTTTGATTATCACGAATGTTGGTGTGTGATTGCAAGGTTGTCTCTTTGTCTCTTTGGGCTGGGTTTGGAGCCCTTGGCATTGCATCCATGGAATGGTTACTGGTTCATTCCAAATTTGTGTCGGGATGTTTTGTGAATGTCATGCCTTCTAGAATGCTGGCTTTATTCGAGGTTTTATGTAGCTGAATTTGGCAAAATAAGTTCACGGGATTTAGGTAGCCGAATTTCAATTTGGCTCTGTGGATCTCTGGCCGCATCGCTTGTAAATTAGAATGAGTCCTATGGTTTTCTATTTTAATAAAATGGGGTACGGTTGCACTCTCGCTTTAAAGCACTTTGTCATGTTTCATCAAGGTTCTCACCATCCGTTTGGAATCATACATCGTTTATTTTTAGATTCCCATCAGATGAAGAATTTTCCTACAAAGTTTCAAAATTTTTCAACTTGATTCTGTCGGAAACCCGTTCAACAAAGTTGTGCAAGATATTCATGGGCACTTATTTTATACGTTTCAAGTCTGACCTATTATGGCATGCTCCTATTTGCTCTAAGGAACTCAGAGCTGCCTTTGGGGTCTGAGTTTAGTTTCGTTTGAACAAAGTGCAGTGGGCAGCCGGGATTGGTAGGTATGGGTTCGCTTGTGGATTTTAAAGGAATGTGTGCCAAAGTAAGCAAACACTTTACCTTATTTCAGCTCGCTTCCTTTCTTTTGTACGATCCGATATTTGGTTTTAAAATGCATGATGTATGATGTAATATTTGTCTTACCTATTCTTGTTACGCATAGCTAAGGACCTCAGGTACTAGGCGTTGGTATTTCAGACATATGCGTACATGGTGGATTTTACATTCACTGCATTCTGAGCCTGTTAATCGACTCTTATGCAACGCCACAGTGACCATAGGTACGCACTCATCGCTTTGATCGGGCTATGTTTATGTTAGATAATTTATGCACGCTGCGTGATTCGAAGTCATCTATGTAGTCAGAGGCTAGTTTGATCTTTACCCATATGTTCCTAAGACACCAATTCATTAGCAGAGATCGAAGTTCCGGCCTGTAGGTGCTACGTCATACGAGTAATCTTCCCGATAGATAACCCGATCCTCTGACCTTAATCTAGTTTTTCGTAGACCGCTTTTCCATATTGAGTCATATAGGGTTTTTCTTATCTCATTGGTTTTCCCTTTATAAAATAAAACAAAGCAGGAGGACGCAAAGAAAAACCGTTCCTCCTCGAGGACGAATTTTCTAAAACTTGAAAATCAACCCACATTTTCTTTTCATTTTAAAAGCGAGTCACGCTGGCCCGTGGATCGCAGTTCATGTACCTCCCCGCCATTGATCTTCCGGGTCAACTGCTCCATCACTCTCGCTTCTCTTCTCTTACTACCAGGCGTGCCCTCGTGTAGCTAGTTCTCTACCACTTCTTAACATGATAGCCTTAACATGTTCCTTATCGTCACTCCTAGGGTTTTACTATGAATTGCTTGGCAAGGAACCTTGCTGCCTCTCCGTAAGTATATTGGCCATTTTCCCCATTTGCACCTCCATTTCTCTAATTGTACGCTTCGATTGCTCAACTGTGGCCTGCCTCATTTATTCGCCTTTGTCTCATTCATAAAGGCGATATGAGAAGTAAGCATTTACTGGTCTGTCTAAGTCCACTTTTTTCTCCTCGTGGATGTTCACTCACCTTAGGTGGTGGCATTTTGTTCAGATTAAGTTCCTCCATCCATAATCCCGATTGTTTGATTTATTACACCACCTGGCTTTGCACTGGCTTTGATAATTGTCAAGCCTCCGAGCATCACCCTACTGTCAGGATGACAAACCTCAACACATACTCGGGCATGCTCATCGCTTTGCTATCCCGATTGACATTCTCAGACCGCTGTGTCATCCTCCACACTGCAGATAACTCCCATTTTCGTCTGGCCTCGAAAGGCATTTATGGTAATTTTCATTGTTTTTACGAGTTACACGACATGAGTAACCAGATTGCTAAGAACCTAGTTATCTGTGCCTCCCACAAATTTCCGCAGAATCCTAATCTCAGTCACTAATCACGTTAAGAGAAATCCTTCCAGATCTCAACACGCTGGTCCTGATTTTTCTTCATTATTTGTTCCTCGTTTAGGATCATCATCGTCTGGTCAATCCTGCATCACAGTTTTCACTTCATCCATCCCGTCGCTCATATGTGACACCCCACAGCTCACAGTCTCTCCGCTGTCACAAGTTCCTCTCCCCTCCAATTTTTGTTTGCTAAGTATCGATCTCTCAGACTAGTCAGCGCGGCACCAAGTAAAGTGAAGAACTTTGTCGAACTTTTGCACTAAGTCGCTCCATGAAGCGGGTCGGAATCTAGTGGCTGACTTGTCAACCAATGTTTAGCTTTATTACCCAGTGAGAATTTCCAAACAATCTCGCCTGCTCTTCGGTCAACCCATCAGACTCGATCGTGTCACATACTTCATGAAGGTGGTTAGTGCATATTCCTGGCCCCACTTGGCAATCCGTGAATGTAATGTCTCAAGCATCTACAAGGTCACTGCTTTCAACTCAAAGTTGTTTGCCTGAATGGGTGGTCTTCGAATAGCAGACTGAATAACTATAGGTGGTAAGGCAAACTCTTCTAGCAACATAAATTGATCAATCTGTCAGATAAAACCCGCTCGCAGCATAATTCCTACCATTATTCCCATTGTGACTTTCTCATGCCTGCTTTGTTCTCGGCCTCGACCATGCCCTTCATTGTTTTGCATGGTTGCAAGATTTCTTTGTTGTGCTTCTCTTAGTTCTCTATGTAACCAGTGTAAGGTTCTTTCTGGTTCAGGATCAAACGGAGGTAGTTTAACTTGACCCGTCTGCGCATACATTCACACTAACCTTCACTGTAGTCACACACACAAACACAAAGACCAGATTACAAGCACTTATATAGCTAAAAAAAAAAATTAAATCTGTGAGTAATAATTTAATCATACATTGTCAATATCAACACACAAAAAATTTTCCAAAGAACTGCCAAAACTCGATAGCCGACAAATGTTGACAGGTGATCGGTATAAATCCAGGTAAAATGCTCCATTCGTAGCGCACGCTACGTATCAAGTAATATAGTGTACCTAAGTACGGATATCGATCCACAGAGAGAAGTGCTTTGACTACTTGAATTGGCCCTACGATATTATCTAGACTTAAACTCTTAATGATTTCTAATTAATGTAAGGAATTAAAACTAAATCTAATTAACTTGTATAATTATTTTTTTGTGAAAACTAGGGTTTGGCCTCCCCTGCCACACATTTAATATTAGATTATTACCTAGAGGAATTATTATTCACCCATTAATGAATTCCGATAATCTGGGTGATCGTGCTCACAGAGTACCTCTGGTGCATATCCGCCTATTCACCAGGTCAGTGCATCTCCGCCCGACCCTATAATTCAAACGCCTTAAATGCTCAAGCCCTAATCACCACACTAGGAATCGATATCTCATTCGCCGATTGACCAAGGCTGCCTACCATATCCCCGGGAGTCCTTATCTCGATCCTGATACTCCAACAAGATCATGTCAATGTTGTCCAGACATCACCATGAAAATAAACCGCAGATGTAGAGAAAATCGATATAAATCATAAATAAACTGAATAATAGTAGATTTAAACCTTAATCCATACACTGGAAGCTGTGGTTTAATAAAACCTCTAGAAATAAATCTAGAACATATCGAATTCTAATACAAGCATAGTTCTATAAATCATTAATGTTTTTAGAACATAAAATACAAAAACACGAGTCTTCTTTCTAAATTTCAGTTGCTTCCCGCTTCGCTTTCTTCGCTCTCTCAGACTTCTCTCGGACATCTCGTAAAATTAAGTCTCCCGCGGCTTCTTTATGTTCTCCACGCAGAATCACTAAAACATCGCGAATGTTAGTCATTCTTCGACTTTACCGTCACGACCAAAGACGCGACGCTGTAACATCAGGCGCAGACACGCGACGCTGCTACTGGTTTTAACTTCTTCTTCTTCACATTTCCAAAAAGCTTATGAAAAACCACCATATTCACCTGCAATGCACACAAGATC
Organism: Tetrastigma voinierianum; assembly: GCA_016808115.1. Taxonomy (NCBI): domain Eukaryota; kingdom Viridiplantae; phylum Streptophyta; class Magnoliopsida; order Vitales; family Vitaceae; genus Tetrastigma; species Tetrastigma voinierianum. Next base: position 335,451 of record JAEQBH010001614.1, read on the forward strand.
CAAAAATTAGATATCAGGCAATAATGCACTTATTAATATATAAAATAGAACTGAAACGTAGTAAGGACGCAGATATGACATGAGCGTTTTAGACACTCATTAGGTGACTTGGTTCACAAATTTTTAGCTAAACTTTTCTAGCTGGCTAAGGTAGTGAAGATGAGGATTGAAATCAATCATTTGGCCTAATTTGAAGGAGAAACATTTTATGAGGTGTGGGACCATGATAAAGACCTTCTTCGGACATGTCCTCACCATGGGCTACCTATGGATGCAATTGCATCACTTATAAAGGATCAATTAACACCACAAGGACTCTTTTGGATGCTTCAACAGGTGGTGCAATGATGAGCAAAAGTGATTATGAGGCAAATAAGTTGCTTGAAAACATGGCCTTAAATAATTGTCAATGGCTAAGTGAGAGGGTTACTCTTAAGAAACTAGTTGGCATGTATGACATCGATGTGTTCTTCAATCTTGCAGCTCAAGTTTCTTTGCTTACTAAGCAAATTAAAGTCACTGATTTAAATGCTTAAGCCTAACAAATGCTATTCAAGCTTACCTTTCTTCATGTGAATTTTGCAACGGCAACACCTAAGTACCGAATGCCAAGTTGGAAACCCTTGACAAATGACAAGGAGCAAGCCTGGCATTTAGGAAAGTTCCCTAACCTCAACCAATTCAACTGCATACTACTAGAAAGGGCTCGATTTTAGCTACTACAAAAAGTAGTAGCTAAACTATTTTATTTTAGTAGCTAAATCCTTTAGCTACTAAATAGCCACTATAGACGAGCAGAAAAAATTCCTGTAGCTATTTACCTCACTACTAGTAGTAGCTATTAGTTACCGCTTACTTACTACATCAGATAGCTAATTAGCTACTACAAATAATAGTAGCTAAACGAAAAAATGTAGTAGCTAATTTAGGTAAGGAGATCTATTTATATATAGCTACTACTTAGCCACTATATTACGTGAGGCAGGTAACAGCTACCAACAATAGTAGTAGCTAAAGTAAAGAATTTAATAGCTAACATAGTCAATGTATGATTATTTATAGCTACTAATTAGCTACTAATAATAGTAGCTACAATTGAGAATACAATAGTTTCTAAACAATATATAACCATTACTAAGCAGTTAAAAATACTCCGCTTTGATTTAATATATCGATACTGATTTTACTTGATATATCGGATATATCGGATATATCAGACATCTGGATATTTTTACATGAATATCGATATATTAGAAATTAAATAAAAATGCTTTGAAATTCATGTGAAATACTTGTAAAGTGTAAGAATGACATTAATAATGAAACATAGCCACACATCACATCATATCGCCTTTCACCACCAAAATGAAGACTCGATGTGGCTCCATTGCAACATTTGATGAAGGATCCCATCTTAGTGAAGACAATACTAAACTAAGATACAGTGTTCGATAATATTGATTATAAGATCGAACATGCCATGCATAAATGTCTTGACTTATACCTACAACCTCTCCATGGATAGGAAATTTGGGTTCACCCACGCTTGTTTGAAACTTTCGCTAATTTGATATGGAGTTTGGAATGACATTTGTGCATCATGAGGATAGTTAATCATTCCATATTCACCAATGGAATCTGAAGGATGTGAAGAAGGCTGACCACAACTCATTGTGTAAGGAGGAAAACGTTGGCATCATCGATTAATCATCGATTGAGTGCCAATGCTCATTACTCAAACTAGCCGAAACGAATCTTAATCTAAATATAAAGTTGCATTAATTATCATAATTTAAAGAAAATGTATATTTAACAAATTTTGACATTTCACAAAATCTTTAATTAATAATTAAGAAATATTTATATTTCATATCCATAATCTTAATCTAAATATAAAGTTGCATTAATTATCATAATTTAATGAAAATGTAGATTTCACAAATTTTGTCATTTCTCTCTACAAAATTTTTACTAATAATTAACAAATATTAATATTTTATATCCATAATCTTAATCTAAATATAAAGTTGCATTAAGTATCATAATTTAAAGAAAATGTATATTTCACAAATTCGATATTTCACAAAATTTTAATTAATAATTAAGAAATATAAATATTTTTTATGATTCATAATCTTAATCTAAATATAGACTAAAATTAAACCTTAATCTAAATATAAACTAAATAAAATCTTAATATAAATATAAAAAATCTTAATCTAAATATAAATTAAAATTAAATCGTAATCTAAATATAAACAATCGTAATCTAAATATAAAAATAATTTAATTACTAAATTGCATAAATGTAAAAAAAAAATTAATTAACATGGAAACATACCTTAAGTTGCAGAAATTATGTATTGAATGGAGAACACCAAAAATTGACAAAAATATTATTCTCCAATACTTTGCAAAATATGAAGAATTGTTTGAGAGAGTTTGAGAGAGAATGGATGAGTTTGATATGAAAACAAGTACTTTATGGCTATTTCATAGATTTTTCGTAGTCAAACTAGCCGCTTTTTTGTCAAAACCCTTTAAAAACGACTATGGCTGGATTTGATAATATAATGTCTCGGCAACCGCCACAATTCTTATTCAGCGCTAGCATGTCAAAAACTTATGTGCCTCCTTTGATCGAGGTTCATCCGATATTTCAATAGGATTGAAATCGTGCCCAAGTGCATCCATAACTACTATGGTATGCATTTTCACTGACTCGTATGTCAAGGCATCACTAGAATTTTGAATTGAATCCGCCCATCGTCTCGACCAAACATAATACCTCGGTATAAAGCCATTCTTCATCAAGTGATACTTTACAAGATTTAAATTTGACGACAACTACTGCCGACACTTCGTAAGTGTACATGGGACACTTTGTATCTTATTACCATCCATCCATTCTAAGCCATTACATGCTAATTCTATAAATTCTAAACTAACCAAAAACTCGGGTTTAAGAGACCATTTATGAGCCTAGAATACATCCAACTTCGATTTGAAGCCATTTTAAAATGTCGAGCTTCTGACAATCAGAGACAACACGAGGAATAAGAACAAATTATATGTCAGCGAACTTCTTAAATGCTTTCTGGCTTACAAACAAAATGAAAACTCAAACACAAAGAAGTTCTTAAAAAAAAAAAAACCTGCAAAATAACAAAAATCCATTCAAAATCATCATGTAAAATCGTGGACCGTGTCAAACATAAACAAAAGAAGATCCATGCCTTACAAACCCCAAACCAAAGCTACGTAGTACCATTGCCAATAAGAACAAAATTCCACAAACCCTAGTAAAAAACCCATCAACCAGAAAAAATTTCATGCCAAAACTCCTAACAAAGAAATTCAAACCTAAAATCACGTGAACTACTAAACACCTTTAAAGATCTATGAAAGCAAACCAGACAGAGTTATGATTTTGTGAATGAAAAATACAAGAAAAATAAAGAAAAGAAACAAATCACTACAAAAGATAAAATACTTGTTCATATCATGGTCCTAATGATATTTCCTACTAAATTCACTTCACTATAAATACCACTCAATTATTTTCAAAAAAAAACCATAACTTGAATTTCCAGAGGAACCTTTTCAAGTAAAGGAGAGATGAATACAACCTTTAAAACCTGGAAGTCGAAGGAAAACAAATATGTGTTTCGTCTAGCATAAAGGAAAAACTAATCATGTATTTGGACCAAAGAAAAGGATAAACATCAAAAAATGTAAAAACATGTTAAATTCTATTTGTTTCAACGGAAAAGAAAATCGTATCCACCCGTAAAAGTAAAGGTCTCGCAGGGGAAAATAGGAAGAAGAAAACGATGTTCATGAACATATTTAAAGGGCAAACAAAACCCAGAAACCAAAATGGTACACTTACCAATTCCAGACCTTAAAACATATTTCCTGCAATACAAAACCATATCATATATTAACGGTGAAAACATCAAAAGCGGTAGATCTGAAGGAAAGCAAAGCTTGGAGACAGAGCAGACTCGATCTAGAGCACAAAGTGAGGTCAAAAGATGCAAAAGCAAGAGGCAAAAACCGTAAAATCGCTATTATTTACCTCAAACCGATGTCGAAAAACATCTTTCTCTTCTTTCGGCAGAGCCTGTGTCAGAGGACCTACTAAAGTGAAAAGGCACTATACTATTGAAATTAAAATAAGTGGAAAAATATCATTTTAAGTGAGTCAATTGAAGAAAGGAACCTTATTTTGCCATTTTGGGCTTTCTCAGACTATGTCACTAAAAATACATGCTATAATCACTTCGAGAGATTTACTCAATGATCAGCCGCCTATTGAAGGAGATTCAGTCACCGGGCTGTCGCGACATGAAAGATATCTACATCGACTCATGTTGTATACTTCAGGTCAATGGGGCAGTTGAGAATGGAAATGATTTAAAATTAAGGTAGAACAAAAGGGATTACACCCCTGGGTAAAAAATTGTTTATAATTTCACTATTTTAGTCTTTTGTAAGCATGAATAAAACGAAAAGAAAATAAAAAAAAATGGGCTTAGCTTGACCTAGTCAAACATCCCAAATTTTATTCGAGCCTTTCTTATTCTTTTTTTTAGTCCAATCTTCCTAAATTTGAAGTTGGAAGATTGGAACTTGAAAGGTTGGAGGTTGGAACTAAGCATGACTTCATCTTGTCTGGAGAGAATATTGTCCAGTCTTGTTGAGGTAAACATATCCTCTACCTTAATATTTTTATGAATGCAACTTGATAATCAAGTTTCTCTTCCACAGGTACATTTAAAAAATCCATTAATTTAAATTGATGGTGGATTTTTTTTTTCAGTTTAGTTACTTGTTTTTATTTCCAAATCAGAGTCCTTAGAGGTTTTATTTGATCAAGGAAGCGAATATTATCATTTCTACTTACAGAACTTAAGAATTACCCTTTACTATTTGATGATGCTTTTTCAACCTAATCAATGGAGCGCGCGGCCGCCAACACTTTGATCGCTTCAGGGGCTGGATGCAAAGGCCTGGATTGTCTCGACAGGCAGGATCGCGGCACCGGGCTGACCCATGTGCTCCGACGGCTAATTTCTCCGCAAGAACAAAGAAGAAGCGGGTCAGGCGAGTGGCTATTCCCGGCCGCCCACGCTAAGTCGGCTTTTCAGAGAAAAGACCGTGATGAGGGGCGTAATGTGTTGTATATGAGTATGCCTAAGAGTGAATAACTTTCTTCACCACCGGCAATTTCGTATTTATAGTGTATATTATTCCCACTCTGAGGGCAGTAAGGATTTTCCTAACAATGGATATTTATCGCTTTATCGATTGTTTAGAAAGAGATATCAAGGAATAGTTTATCGAGAATTATCCTCCTTCCTTTTAGTGAGATCAAAGCTTGATTCAGCAGGATAATATATTATTTAGAATTATCCTACCCTTTATTGCAGATTTGATCGATTTGAAGGATAATATATTATTGAGAATTATCCTGCTCTTTATCAGAGATTTGTCGATTTGCAGATAATATATTATTGAGAATTATCCTACTTTCCTTATCACAGATTTACCGATTTCCGGCAGGATGTGATCCTTCCAATTATCCATATCATCTAGCCGTGCAAGGAAATGACCGGCTGCTTCGCCGACGCTGTAATATTGTGTTTTATGTATTTGCCTCTCCTTTTCAGGCCTAGTGATGGGTCATGCTACTTCATTTTTCAAACCCCATCACTATTGAAAAAGGCACTATTATTTACCACAATTGTACCACTTATAACAACCCCAATCGTAGGTTTTGTATTTGCGGAAATTAAAATTAAAAATAAAAAATTAAAATTAAAATTAATTTGCATCATACTATCGCACTAATAACAAAATTTAAATAATAAAGAGAGAGATCTTTTTTTTTTTTTTTTTTGAAAAAGATTCTTTCCTATTATAGCCTATTTCTCAAGAAATGAATTATGATTTTTTGCCCGAAATCCCTTCAAACTTTTACTTCGTTTTCTTCCTCACTATGGTTCTTCAAAGAAAATTTAGGTTTTATTTTATTTTTTATGTTCTCATCATTTTATCGACGTTTGGTTTATTGTCGGCTTGATATGATGTGGTGCTATTCGTCGTCTTGTTATGACGTTTTATCTGTGTAAGGGCGATTTAGATAGACAAGGCAGATTTGCCTAGTCGAATATATCTAATTATATTCGTCAGTATGTTGAATAATTGGATTTGCAGATATTATCAAATTTGTATGTTTTATGCCAATTTATTACACTATTAACATGGTTGGTTATTAATCATTTGTATCTTTGATCTATCGATCTATTGCAAGTTTTAATCAATTATATTATTAATATCAAGGGCTCTCGCTAATTTCGCACTTTGCAAATGATATTTTCATTGTTTTAAAATCGATCGAATTACGCCTGGATTGGTCTACCCATCCACTCAGCTTACCTTTTTTCGGCCCCGGGTTTCATTTGGTTTGACCATCGGTTCGATTCCTAAGCCGTGAATCAATAACTTTTCTGGTTCAGTCATTGGTCTGATTTTTAAAATATTGATATTTTCGAAAATACCATCGAACATGTATGTGTATGTAAGATGGTTGAGGTATCTCTAAACTTAACTAGGTGCCTTAAAGTGATTATTCTTGAACTGTTTCAGTTCTTTTTGTTCTAACTTATCCAACTTAAATGTTTAGCCCACGTCGAGCCACGTGTCCCTAATTTGCTCAGGTCTGTTTTTTCCCTGAAACAATTTATTTCATCTCGGTTAAAGCTCAAATTATTTCAAAATGAATTTTACTTAAATTATTTTCCAAAAACGGGATTTTCGAAAATCCCGTTTTTGGGGTCCAACCGATACTTATTGCCTTGAAAATCGTGAAAATTATGATTGTCTTGGAATTTGATAAAATTTGTTTGGGTAACTAGATTTCATTAGACGAATCCAACATTGAGGTCCATTTCGTCATTCGAGATCTATAAAATTTCGTGTTTAATCAGACTATTATGTAATTTACTGCTCATTTCTTTTAGTAAAAATTCAAATTCTGCCTGTGATTTACAAATAAATATTTTAGTTTATAAAATTTATTATAAATGTAAAATTAAATAATCGCACTAATTCTAATTACTTTATTAAGCATTGATTTGTTATTAAAATAATTTTATATTTAAATTTACAAACACTTAAATATTATATTTTTATAGTTGAATTTATCATTTAATTAAATATTAATTTTAAATTTTATAATACTTTTAAAAGTCAATTCAATATAAGGAAATTGACTCTATTTTTTTAATTTTTCCATAATTGATTTTTTTTTTAGAAAGTTATAAATCTTTTTAAAAAGTTGAATCCAAACTTGTCATAATTTAGAGAAGTTACAATTAAATTATATTTAAAAGTTGAAATCTTTTTTAGAAATGAATCCAAACTTATAAATTGAATCCAAACTTATTTTTTAAAATTTTTATCATTGAATTTGAAAATTTACAAATTTAGCTATCAGGAATGTAGCAGCTTATTCACTACTACATAGCTTACTAATTTCAGTAGCCAAATTAATATGTTACCAAATAATAGCTACTACCAACAATGTAGTGAGTTATTTAGCCACTACATAGCCAGCGCTTTGGCTTGGTAGTATCGAGTCATAACTGTAGTCAGTGGTAGTAGCTTATTTCTTAACTACTAACATCAATAGTAGCTATATAGTAGCTATTTACAATTTAAACAAATGCAGTAGCTATATAGTAGCCCTTCAGCTACTACATAGTAGCTAAATTAGTTTGTTAGCTATTAAGTAGTAGTTATATAGTGGCTATTTAGCTACTACCAACAATGTAGTCACTATTCAACTACTACATAACTACTACTTAATAGGTATAGTTTTCACTTGTTAGTGTTTTAGCTTCAAAGTAGCTATTAAGTAAAACTTTAATTGCACCAAGGAATAAACCATGGATATCCAAATCGAGATCATAGATATGACAAGGAAACAAGAAGATAACCCATTTATACCTCTTGTAGCGATGCCTCCTTCAAAGTAGATCTGCAGCCGACCGTAACGTCTCACCCGAGCATGCCTCCAACGCTGATCCACATGAAGTTGACACCGAAAACCTCCAAGGGAGTGATCTTAGACAAAAGTCAGTGCTAGCCAACCTTGGATCCGAGAGAGGGATGTGAGATGGAGAAACTCCTTTTCTCTTTCACACAATTGAGAGAAACACTTTTCTCACAAGGCAAACACACAAGAGGAGATGGAGGGCTCTTTTTTCAAACCAAAAATCACAAACGTGTTCTCATTTGATTGGATGAATGAGGAACACTTTTCTCTATTTTCTATATTTCCAAAACGTTTTTCAAAGTGATCATATAATGAAATTGGATGAAAAGATACCTTAATTTCTTTTCTTAACTTCTCAAATGTTTCTGGGCTATATTGGTTATGGGATGTTGAGACCAATTCTCCTTTTTCATTCCATTTCCAACCATCTAAGTAAATTCGCTGAATCTAAACTCATTCAGGTGATATAAAGAAGAGAAGACTTATCATCTTGACTGTCTCTGCAAAGAGAGTAGCTCCCTCATGTCTCCCCACTTTCCTTCTCCATAAGAGAACCAATCAAATCAAGTCCAGGTTCAATGAGCCTTGACTTGGTTTGATTCTCACCTACCACATCACCCTTCCAAACATGGTCTTTCCATATTGAACTAGGGTGAAAGAAGACCAAAATGCCTTCCTTCCTTAGAGTTGGTCGGCCATGTGCATCTTATGCACATGCGACTTGCTTCTCATAGGCCTCAAGCCCATTAGTGAGCTCAAGCTCTCTAAAGCCATGTTCGGATCATATCTAAAGCATGTCCCTCAATTTGGATCAAATCCAAATCACTTTATTCCAACTTCAAACTTCTAAGTATGTGTGACCCATTAGGTTTCCGGTTATGTTGGACACTTGATTCAACAATTGAATCAAGAAAGTCATGAGCGGTATCTAGAAACATCATGACCCTTTATTGATCAGAGAGTCAGTGGTTTGACTGCAACGTCCTTTCACCAACCTATGCCCCACTTGATTCAGAGCATGGACAAAGTGTAGCTCCCACTAAACTGGTTATGCCACATCTAGCCCATGTATAAATAGTTCTTGTCTCGAGACTCATTACTCATCAGTCATGCTACTGAAGACACTCTTCAAGGCATATCCACTATGGCTAGAGATTTACGAGTAATGATCTCGATAAGTGGCCATGGGTATACTCTCCCTCTATCATGAGTGGTGAATCCTTTATTGGCTAATCTACTACATTTGAACACCTTAAGTTGTACCCAATCATCACTCTATGAGTGACCTCTGAGAGGTGTTAGATACATAAAAGTGCGACATTTATATAGGGTTTTAAGTCCCTCAGCTCATGTTTTGCTTTCATTTTGTGTAGAATTGGTGCTTTTGACATTTCCTACCATTTTTATGCATGTACAGGTTATTCGATGTCCCGTGCACATTTTCGTAGCGGTTTGGTTCCAGAGAACAAACGTAGATCATCATTGTCAATTACAGACGCTATCGAGAGGCCCCGGGTAGTTCTAAAGTGAAGAGGGGCAGATGTGGAGGCAGTGGTACTGGTACCAAATTAACTAGTACCCGCATCTACATGTAGCGAGTAGTGGTACTGGCATTCTGGTCATTGAGTGGCCAGCTGCACTTTTGGTATCGGTACCACACTAACTGGTACCGGTACCAACATGCGATATGTGCAGGATTTGAGCGGAATTTCGATCTTGGTGCAAGGGCACGCTCGTCTTTCGATCCCCACTTCGAGATCACTAATGAGGATTGTATTTAAGCCCACTTTAGGCAGAATTGAGGGAGTTCTGGACTTAGGTCGCTCTAACCTTTGGAGTGTTTTCTCATTTTTTCTAGGGTTTTCATAGAGTATAGTATTTAGTCTTTTTCTGATTCTTGGTTTTTAAGAATTGTAACCTTTCAGTTGATTTGATAACTTGGTGTCATTGAGAGACTGCGTTTTTTATATCTTAACCTTGCAATTGAAGTGTTATTTCTCAATTTATGTTTACTATTAGTGTTCCAGCAATTATGAATCAATTCTCAGCTTTAATGGAGAGTTCTAAACCTCCATGATAGGGTTCTAACGGTGGAAACTCACCCCTTTCAAGGTAACAACCCTCAATCCATCTTTTATGCTTCATTGGGATTTGTACGATATTGAACAATTGTGAAAATTCTTCTAAACCTTAGTTTGGCATCTTCTTGACAACGTGTGAACGAGAGATTCTTGGTACACATTGTGCCTGATTTCAAATGCAAACTAAGAGTCCAAACAAATCGTCTGAGCAAGCATTCGATATCATTCAATTATTCTTTGTCTTACAAAATCTTTTAAAGTTAAATCCCCCATCGAAGACCATTCATCAATGGCTCCTGCATGAGATCAGGCGAGGAGCGGTGTTACTTAGTCATGGTGAGCTGGAACTCTAAGGATCCTATCATTTGCCCTCTTAGTTTTACAATAGTTTAAGTTAATCGTTAATAAATCAATCAATCACAACCCCCAACTTTTACCTTAATCGCATTCATCGAAAGCAACTCTAAGGGATCACTCTAGGAAACTACAAAAGACATAATGCTTCATAACATCGCTCCACTGAGAATAATTTCAAAGCATTAATGATATAGACAAAGCAAGAGGTAACAAGGAATGAAGTCAAAGCACAGGATCAACATCCAAGATAACCTTAAGTACCTTAAGTTTAAGGATATTTGCACCATAGCTATGATGAGACTATCATCTACATGTAATAGATAATCCATATGATTGTCTCATAGCAGGTCTCCGACGTACTTAACTACTCTTAGTAAGCATTCACATGTCCAATATAATCATCACAATGATCACAGTTTAGGAGATCAATTGCTTGATCAAATCAAGGAGTACAACATGTGCTAGTCTATCTGGATCAACAATGTCCAATCTTGTTGATCCTATGACTAGGGATACTTTAGATATAACATAATTACACATGATAGGAATCTCATTATCATGATCACATCATGATTTCTTTCATGTTATGTAATGTATCATGGACTTCATTGATTAATTTAAGATCGATATCAATTCATAGAGCAAATGAATATCAAAGTGATAAAGAAGCCTTCTTATTAATTAAAATAAGATGTACAACAAGTGCTAAAAGGTGATGGCCTTTACAGCACTTCTCTAACATAATCTTTAATGGAGGAACAATTAAAATATGATGAAACTGGATCAAGTTAAACCTCCACTTCCTCAAGAGAAAAAGTCAAGTTTGGAGGACACTATGGCTGAATTAGCTACGTTCCAAGTGGGAATGCGAAAGTCACAAGTGGAATTGCATAAGTCTCAAGCTCAATTTGTCAATGAAACAAGGACTTCCCGTAATAATCAATATGCTCAAATAAAAAATTTGGAAGTTCAAATGGGACAAATGACCACCATGTTGAGTGAAAGACAATAAGGAACCTTGCCTAGTACTTCGGAAGTAAATCCTAGGAGGAAAGGCAAAGAAAATTGCAAAGCAATCACCCTAAGAAGTTGCAAGACAGTGGAAAATTCAATCCAGGTTGATGGGAATGAGAAAGAAACTGAAAAATTCAGGAACTCCTTGAATAATCCAGTTGAAAGTGAGCTTAAGAAAGATGATGTGAAAACCCTCAAAGGAAAACACTCTAATTGTTCCATTTCCTCAGCATTTGAAGAAAAATAGAATGGAAAAACAGTTTGACAAGTTCATGAATGTGTTCAAAAAGCTTCACATTAACATCCCCTTTGATGATGTTTTAGAGAAAATGTCGAGCTATGTGAAATTCATGGACATCTTAGCCAACAAGAGAAATCCGAGTGATTACGAAATTGTTGCATTATCATAGGAGTGTAGTGCCATCTTACAAACGAAATTTCCAACCAAGCTTAAAGATATAGGTAGTTTCACAATCCCACGCGCTATCAAATTCATTCGAGCAGAGCTCTTTGACTAAAGGGTATAAATTTGATTCTCTCTCCATTTTTAAGAAGTTGAGGCTCGGGGGAAGCAAGTCAACAATGACTTTGCAATTAGGTGGATAAGTCTCTCAACATTTATGGGTATCATAGAGGATGAACTTATATATGATAAATTCATATTTTCGATCGGGATTTTATTATTTCTGATATGAAGAAGATATGAGATCCTTATCATTCTTGAAAAGTCGCTTTTAGCTAATGTAGATTTCCTAGGGATGAACAAAAGGGTGAGTTGAGATTAAGAGTATAAGAAGAGGAAGTCAAGCATTCATTGTTCTTTAATTCCAAATAACATCCGTATTTAGAGCGATAGTTTGCTTTTGATTTCAATGATTCGTGGAGGCTATAAGAGTTCAGTTAAGTGGGTCACATCGACCCCTTAGAGACTAGCCTGTTACATAGAGATTCTATAGGGTTGAATGATGAAGAAGTTGCAAAGTTTTTGGTGTGGATGGATTCTTCTGTGCATATCAAGAGGAAATATTTTGAACATCTTTAAGAAAGTTCAACTGGCTGATTCTTTCAGGCATATCCCTTCAATAAAAAAAACTCTAATTTTAGAGGAAAAACCACTACTAGCTCACCTTTGATATGATTATCTTGGAATTTCATCCACTTGCCTGATTACATCTCCTACATCTCTCGACCACTAAAGAAGAAAAGTTGTTAAGAGTGCTTCGAGAGCACAAGAGTGCTATTGGTTGGTCCCTAGCTGATATAAATGGAATTCGACACTCTATGTGCATGCATTGTATTTTATTAGAAGAGGATAGCAAGGCCACTACAAAGGCACAAAGGAGACTCAATCAAGCAATGAAGGAGGTCGTGAGAAAAGAAGTTCTAAAATGGTCAATTTCAGATTTCATTTATCCCATATCGATAGACTAAGTTAGTTTGTCTACAGCTGTAAAAAGTGGGATGACAAATGACAAGAACAAAAGTAGTAATGAGTTGATTCCCACAAGAAAAGTGAGTGGTTGAAGAATATGCATTGATTATTGGAAGTTGAATAAGGCTACACGAAAGGACCACTTCCTCTTATACTTCATTGATCAAATGTTGGACCGCTTGGTGGGACATGAATATTATTACTTCCTTGAAAGTTATTCAGGGTATAATCAGATTGTTATTGCCATAGAGGATCAAGAAAATACTACATTCACTTGTCCATATGCCAGATTTTCCTTTAGGAGAATGCCCTTCAGATTGTGTAATGCGTCAGTACATGTTACCATGGTATGACGGCCATTCCTTTCGATATAGTCGAGCACTCAATTAAAGCATTTTGGCGGATGATTTCTCCACAAATGCACCTTCTTTGATGCTTGTCTTAAGAACTTGAAGTTGGTCTTGAAGCATTGTGAAAAAACCAACTTTGTTCTTAATTGGGAGAAATGCAATTTTATGGTAAAAGAGGGAATTATTTTGGGGCATTTGATTTATGGGAAGAAATTGCATTGGATAAAGCAAAAATTGAAACTATTGAAAAGTTTTCGCCTCCTACTTTGGTAAAGGGTATTGGAAGCTTTCTAGGTCATGCTGGGCTTTATAGGAGATTTATTAGAGACTTCTCTAAAATTTCTAAGCTATTACCAATCTCCAAATGTAAGGGGTTCCATTCAAATTTGATGACAAGTGCATGCATGCTTTTGCCACACTTAAAGAAAAGCTCATATCCGTGCCGATTGTCGTAGCACCATATTGGGATCCTTCTTTTGAAATGATGTGCGATGCTAGCAACTACGTGGTAGGGGTTGTTTTAGGCTAATGGAAAAACAATATCTTCCATGAAATATAAGGATTCAAGAATGCAGAGGCTGCATTCGAATCAACAATATTTATAAACCTAATTCTCCTAACGGTCGTGTGAAGATAGCTACCGCAAAGATATTGGCTCTAGGTCATCTAACATAGGGATAGGTTTTCGTAAGTGACGGTAGTTGGCCCAAAGGTGAATTTCACTTTGGATTAGGTGTTTAAAACAAAGAGGGTCATGATTTGCAACCTAAAATAAACTAAAGTAAAATATGAAAAGAATTCCTCAAGCATCATTATCAGTTGAGGTCCCATGTAAATGAGAAGTTCTCGGGTCCTTTTCCTTGCATTGGGGAGGATGACCTATAGTCATTTCCTATACCGGATCTTCATTTGGTTATAAAAACTAAACCCTAATAATTTTCCTTTTGAAATATAGCATTTATTGAGCATAAATGCTCCTGGACAGTAAAAATACATCCCCTAAATCTACCCTACAGTAACTAATAGAAGGCAACTAATGAATCTCAATGGATCTAGCAATAAGCATCCACTGAACCCTAAAAGCTTTCCAAATACAGGTTAATCAAGGTACATTTAAGAGATTTAAACCTATAGTGAGAGATGGAAACATAAATGACAATAAATGCTTGCATTAAAAAAATGTAGGAACTAACATTTTACTCAAAACTCTAGCTCCAAGAAATTTCTCATCTTCAAGGATGGGGAGGGTTACAATCCATCCGAGCTGTCATCCTCAAGGGGTGCTCTGCAGCTTGAGAAAGGGAAGAAAGGGGAGAGGAATGAAGTAAAGAAGAAAACGGAAAACTCCCGCCTCAACAAAGGCTTGTGTATTCAAGAAAGCCAAAATCAAGATCCGTCTTACAAGATTTCATTTGAGGATTATATAGCTCAAATACAAAAATACAAAAATACCCTCAATACCCATAATACATGATTAGTACACAAACTACAAAATTAGCCACAAAATGCGATCAGTGAAATAGCTGGGACCTTAATGTGAAAACTGTTAATCTGGGCTTGCTTAGTACCCAAAAAGTGTTCAAAACCTACACAATGTGGCCTGTGCAGCACTGGCACTAATCACTCCTTAACTAACATTGCTAGTCCCTTAGCAATGAAAGAAAGAAAGAGAGAGCAAACAAAATAATAAAAAAATTTTGTTCTCAAAAAAAAAAATTGTATTTCAAAAAGTAAGTGGATGAGTAATGCCTAACCCTTAATGAGAATCACTGAAACCCTGCCCAATAACCATCACAAGAGAGTGGATGCCATACAAAATTCAGTATCAAAAGAGTTTTCTTCTCTAGAGAATCAACCTAGAATTTGGCCAAAACAAGTTTTTATATGATTAGTTTTCAACAATAAATTGCCAAATTGCACTCTCCCCTAACTAAAGCTGGCAGTCTAATCCATATAATAACTAGGTAAGAAAGAACGTCCAATGGATTCTAAGACCTGCTCCTATTCCATAATTCTTTTTGTGCTGTGTATGCAATGTCGAGGACCGACTTCAACAAAGTCCATGTAACAGGAATCTACCGATGACTCCCAACCAATTAAGGCTTAGTAATAAGTCATAAGGGATTTTCAACCACAAAACTTTAGGTTTCTCACTCCCACTCGAATGACTTCAGACTCCAACACCTACAACTTGCTAGACCTCACCTATCCACCCATGTAGCGAGTTAATTGCTCAAGTGGGTTCCCAAATCCGCCTGGCTTAGTGGCACCAGTTTTAAAGACTCATTACATACCCCCTTGACCTTACTCTGCTTCAAGGCAAAGCTGCAATTTTCTTTCTTTCTTTTTCTTTGTTTTCTCTTCATTTTGAAGACTCATCGCCTTCTTTCCTAGGGTCCTTAACCTATTGAAGGTAGTAAATGAAACTAGGATAGGTTTTTTAAAAAGATTTAGAGGTTAGGCGCTTTTAGTTTACTGTTGAAACCATATGTGTACAGTGTGTGATTAGCTAGAGGTGGAAGAAAAAGGTTGAAAGCATTAAGAATTTAAATGACCATCCACTTAATTAAGCATGGAACTAATCTAACATCAACAACATTTGATAATGTTTCAATTTTTCACACTACAGGATAGGCAAAACACAAAAAAAAAAAAAAAGGGGTCAATTTTGCAAATTGTAAGTGTTAGCTGTATGGTATGTATAAAAAGATATACGACTTTATTTTTCTACTTACAAAAGAAATCCACAAACACAACCGTGTAAAAAACAACGACACAAATAGAAACTAAACAGCAAGTCATTAATCTTCACAAAAAAATTGCTCAAAATAGCAACAAAACATGAATGTAAAAGCCACTTCCTTCGCTAACTCACCCCCAACCAAATGTCTCATTGTCCACAATGGGGCTCCTGATTGGTGCTAGGAGAAGGAAGTGCTACTCTCCTCAATGGTGAGTAGCCGGGGTGGTATGTCATCCCTCCGCATGGGCGTTTAGGAGTCACTGATGAAGTCGGGAGGAGAATTTGTCACACACAAGGATGATCTCAAGAGGTCATGTGTATTATTAATGGAGAGATAGGAGGCAGGCTCATGTGACTTTGAATCTACACGAGGATGGCGTGGTTCTGTGCAAGCAAGGAGGTGGTCTGAGCGAGTCATCCCCGCCTAAGACTATACTGGCAAATTACAAAGATGTCGACGCATGGAGAAGCGTGCGATCGCATCCATAATAGCCAGAAAATCCCGAGTGGATATGAGATAAGGCCGCGGCCGAGGCGCCGATGTACTCAGGGTCCAAGTAGGAGCCGTGTGCACCGGGAGGTGTAGGAGGATGTCGGCGACGAGGTACGGAGCATTGACCGCCGGAGCCGGCGATGGTGCACTGGGGTTCCTTCAGATCCCCACAGGATGGTTAACTACTATATCCCCAGCTATGTCCTTAGGTGGGAGGTTCTGAGCACGGGGTAGAGACTGCCACCTTTCAACAGTAAGAATGGCCTCGCAATGTTAGCGGTGCTCTAATCGAGGCTCAGCAAGAAAACCTAAATAATCTAACACCTAACATAGTATCCTCGGAAATAGGAGAGGTAATGATTAATCCCGGCCGTTCCTCATGGTGGACCTCATTCCTCACAAATAACAAGGACGCTCATGAAAAGCTTAGTAGGGATGAACCAAAAACCTTTAGAGGCATGATAAAGCTTCCGTAATAGCTCCTCCACTGTGAATTTATGTTGGAGGGAAGAGGTCGGACCGTATATGGTCGATAAGGAGCATACTTAGGGGAAGCTGTCTTCGAAAAAGTATAAGCCCTGCTGTTACGTCTCTTGATAATATGCGATCCATCTCTAGTAAGGGTGGCCATGTACCTATAGTCAACCGTGGTTGGCTAGGGATAAAAGAGGGAAATGGAATGCGGCCGCACATCTGAGGCTCAAGTGTCTCTCGCGGCCATCAACTCCAGAATGGATAAATGTATAGGATGAGGTACTCTCTCGATGTCACGGTATCAGAGAACTCATGACTACCCTGGGCAAGAACCACGCAGTCATAAAGGCTCCAGGAGTACCACGCACAAGCCTCATAGAATCTCTAAGCTCTGATCAGCAAAGAAAAAGTTAGAAAAATCATACATGCTCCACCGTGCACCTCCTTCTTGCACGTAACCCAAATCCATCAGAATGGGCAGCAACGGGAAATAAGGTGCCTGAGCACAGGCTGTGAGACAGATCCGGGTAGGCTAGCTGGCCCCTAACATGTAGCGACTGGGCCCTGGCCTCGAACTCAGGATGACTCGGGCCGACTAGGAAGTCCGAGCCCGGTTGATGCTGGCGTCCCTCCGGATGGCCGCGGGTGAGCAGGAGATGGCGGAGAGGCCCAACTCGTGTATCAAACCTGCGAGGGGCAGGAGCATGAGATGCAGTAGCAGCTGGAGCAGGAGGAGTGCTTTGCCTGGCCGAGCTGTGGGGTGGAGAGAAAAGGCAATACCTGAGGCTCAAATCAGGCCTCCACGTTCCTGGCCATGCTTTCTGGATTGTGTGGAAGAGATGGAGAGTAGGAGGATTTCTCTCTACACCCGCAAACCAAAAATACCAAAATTATGAGAACGTGCACCGAAAATGAGAAAAATTATAAAGAAAACAAATCTAAAATTAAGAAAATTATGTAAAACTACAAATTAAACTTAAAGTAAAGAAAATAAAATTCTAACAAAAATTGGAGTGGCTTCTATGTTACTGTAGAAACCACTCCTACCTGTGCAAATTTCTTTAGGTTCATGGCGATCAAGGATGAGAAGTCCTCCATGTATGTCAGGTGGGAGGAATCGCAAGAGATTTTAGTAGCTTCTTCCCTTGTTTTAAGCACTCGCTTTCCGTGGTGACGGGGAATCAATGGTATTGAGGAGTGATCGAGGTAATCGGATTTCATCAAATACTTCATTGTTCTTCATTAATTCTCCCGCAAATTTCAGAGCACTGCGAGTTTTCCCGCAGATTCACACCACTTCATCCGGCTCTCGCTTTTCTATCGATTTGTGCTTGCCGCTTTCGGGGCAGGATCGATGTTGAGCTCCCAAATGCCATGTTGCTAAATGTGAGTTGTACTTAATTCCCATTCCAGCAATTGATAATGGCACTGATGTGGCCAAATCCTCGCTTCCAAGCATGATGTACACCTGCTACTAATACCTTTCCACCCGGGGCTCCAGATCAAGGATCACTTATTCACGATAGTAAAATCTTATCCACCACCAAAACATCTTCAACTACGCCTCTGGTATTTTCACTGACCATCTACCAAAGACAAGGTAATGGTGGTAGGCTTTAATTCCCTTAAACCTAGCTTCGTATTAATCGAGTATGGTACAGTTGACACCGCCCCCAACCAACAGCGCCTTATCCACAGGTTCCTTCTCTCGATGTTCACCAATGGTAGGATCCCGGATCCTTGCATTTTACCGGGTCTCGCTTGAATGACGGTGACCGACTTGCTCACAAGGCCTTCGCCAACATTTCAACATTCAATCCTCTCTTCACTGTGCACAAGTCCTTTAAAAATTCGGGATAAGTTGGAACATGTTTAATCATGTCTAGCAAAGGATATCGACCTCTCACTCGCCTTTAGCACTCCTATAATTTCACCGATTGAGCTTTTCTCCCCTTTAATGCTTGATGAAATGGAAGAGGCATGCTCTTATTCATCGAATCTCCTTTATAATTATGCCTGCCTCCCACCTTTCTTCCTTGTCTCTCCATAAGTATAGGTGACCTGCCGATCAACTCCGCTACCACTTCTGCCAGGATAATGGCCTTTACTTCATCCATCCTAGGAGCAGGTTCAGTAGAAAAGCTCAATTTATGCACTCCCCTAGGATTGGGCTGTGTCTGGGAAGGGAATTTCCCTTGTTCCTGCACCTACTACTGGTTAGTGAGCCTTGTGATGGAGTATTACATGTTATCTATTTTCTGATTAAGATCATTTTGGAGCCCATCCATTCTGCTGTTAAGAGTGCTCTCCATAGTGTTGATTTTTTGAGTTAGCTATGTAATAATGATGGTCTTCGCTTCCTCCACAAATTGCCTACTACCTATCTAAATTTAAAATAGCCTTACCTAACCGGATTGAGATGGTGGTGGCTATGGTTGAGATGAGGAGCCACACTGTTGTTGTTGCTGCAAACCAGGGGGAACATATGCTGAAGGGTTTGGCTTCCAGGAGAGGAAGGGATGGTTCCTCCAATTGGGATTATATTCATTGTTGTATTGGGCATTGGTTGATGGCTTGTATTGGCCCACAACATTGGCATGCTCAGCTATCAAATCTCTCACTCAAGGCAATCAATGCTCTCAGGATTGGACCTGGGTAAATGAAGCAAGGCTGATGCATAGGCTCTCATTTATTTCCCCGTGCCTCATGTTGATTTCTCATTTCAAGATCTTCTAGTCTTCTAGCCAAGGTAGACAACTTTGCCTTCATCTCCATGTCCTCTAAGAGTGAGTGCATGCATGCCTCCCCTTTGATTGGCTGCAGGCCTCACCCTTTCTGCTGCCCTGGGGTTGGGTTCATCCCATGCCTTTGATGTCTTAGCCACATAATTCAAGAAGTCCATGGCTTCCTCTGGATGTTTGCTCATGAAGTCCCCTCCACACATAGTTTCCAACAACTACTTCATAGCAGGGGACATTCCATTATAGAAGTGATTAACCAACATCCAAGTATCAAAGCCATGATGAGGACAGACATTGATGGTCTCTAGGTACCTTTCCCAGCACTAGTAGAATTTCTACTCTTTCTTTGGGCTGCAAAGGTGTAATCATTTCTCTTCAAATTATTGGTTTTATGGGTACTAAAAATTCCTTCAAAATTCAGCCTGCATATCTCCTCACTCCTAATAGTTCTCAACCCTGTAGAGTCGAGGCCAAATTTTAGCCTTGTCCTTCAGAGTTAGAGGAAAGAACTTTAGCCCCATCGATCCATTACTGAGATGTCCTCAAGGTATCAGATAATTTCTCGAATCTCTGATGTGAGTATGGATTTTCACTCTCCATTTCATGGAAAGTGGGGAGCAGGGGCACAATGCAGGGCTTGATAATTATGTCTTCTACAGGAGGCACAATGCAGGAGGGTGCACTCACTCTCGGGGGGTGTATATGATCCCTCATAGTTCTGTATGCATTAGGATTTCTGTGAACCCCCTGTTAGCTTTGTTGCTACTCAAGTGGAGTTCCATCCCCACCACTCGTGCATGCTCACTACGCTCGCTTCAGGAGCATCAAGCCTCATCTCTTCCCCGCTGCTTCATCCTAGTGGTAGCAAACTCCTATGGAAACAGCATAAAATACAAAGAAGAGACAAACAAACGGCACAAAAAGGTTAATGTTAGTAAAAAAATAAAAATAGAAATTGTATATGGATAGTATAAAAATTGAATCAATCCTAATAAAAGGAACTCGCTAGTGGTAATAATAATAGCAAACATAAAAAGGTTGAAATTCACTAACATCAGGATGTGGACCACAAGTTCAACAATTCACATTTGCACTTAGCACTCATCCCCTCGCAATGGCACCCATTTGATCTGCTAAACGTGTAGGCTGTGCTTTAATCAACAATATTTATAAACCTAATTCCTCCTATCATCGTAGAGTATGAGCATCAAGAGTGGCTCTAAGGTCAAACACGTGGATGGGCTTTTCGTGTTGATTTGCAATGGCTCAAAAGGTGAATTTCACTTTGGATTAGGGGTGCTTTAAAAACAGTGAGGGTTGATGATTTGCAAACTGAAAATAAACTAAAGTAAAATATGAAAAAGAATTTCTTGAAGCATCGGGCTACTGGGGTTGAGGTCCTAAGGTAAATGAGAGGTTCTCTGGTCCTTTTCCTCACGTTAGGGAGGATGACCTTTAGTCATTTCCCGAACCGGATCTTCATTTGGCTATAAAAACTAAACCCTAATAATTTTCCTTTTGAAATATAGCATTTATCGAAAGCAATGTCTTGACAAGAAAAGACATCCCTAAATCTAATTCTACAAGAACTAATAGAAGGCAACCAATGAATCTCAATGGATCTAGCAATAAGCATCCACTAAACCCTAAAAGCTTGCCAAATATAGGTTAATCAAGGTACATTTAAGAGATTTAAACCTAGAGTGAGAGATGGAAACATAAATGACAATAAATACTCGCATTAAAAACAGAGAACCAACATTTTACCTCAAAACCCTAGCCCAAGAGCTCTACTTCAAGGATGGTAGATTAGTCAACCATCCCTTGAGTTGTCATCCTCAAGGGTGTTTGGCAACCGAGAAAGTGGAAGAAAGGGAGAGAAAATGAAGTGTAAGATAAAGGGAAAACTCAGCCAAAGAAGAAGAGAATATTCAAAGAAAGCCCAAAATCAAGATCCGCTCATGTAAGATTTCATTCAGCTTATATAGTGCTCAAATAAGAAAAAATACAAAAATACCTCAATATCCATAATACATGAAGGTAAATGGTAAAATGCAAAAGTGGTTAAATCACAAATGCGTAAAAACTTTCACTGTGGTAGCTGTAATTTTCCTGTGATTTCTTCATTTCCTCATTTCTTCGCTTTCTCTTTCCTTCCCGATTCGATCCGTAATGTTGATGTTCAACTTGAATTCTTCGTGGCTTGGATGACCTGGCTACAAATTCACATAAATAGCTTGCAAAACTAAGGCAAAATTAGCCACCACCCGATCAAAGAGAATAGTCGAGACCTTAATGTGCAAATCGAAAGACTACATTTAAGACACAAAAAGTGCTCAAAACCTGCAATAAATAGGGCTCAAAATAGCATTTTTTTGGCACTAATCAATATACTATGCAAGTAGAACTCTAAATGAAGCACAACTAAACTATGCAACTACAAAGAAGAATTACTTGCCATAGTATTTGCATTTGATAAATTCCAGCCCTCGATTGGGAACAATGTTGTTGTTTTCATAGATCCTTCAAAAGTCAAATATCTTATGACTAAAAAAGATGTTAAGTCACTCTTCATTCGATGGGTGCTTCTCTTACAAGAGTTTGATGTTGAGATAAGAGATAAAAGGATCCTACACTTCATGTTAGCCACCTTTCAGGTTGGAATTCTCGTATAAAGCACAACAAGTGCAAATCAATGATAGTTTTCTAGACGTGCAATTGTAATATGTCTCATTCTAATTTTGTGCCTTGGTACACAGATATTGTTAATTATCTTGCAATCAGAGTGCTTCCCTCAAATTTGTCATCCCATTAAAAGAAGAAATTCTTTTTCGAGTTAAAGCACTACTATTGGGAGGATCCTATTCTTTACAAGCATTGTGCTGACCTAACGGTTAGAGACTGTAGTTTCATGAGGAGTAGAGAGCATTTTGACACATTGCCACTCTCGTGAATGTAGGGGCCATTTTGGTGGAAACAAAACAATTGCTAAAGTACTTCAAGAGGGGTTCTTTTGGCCAACAGTAGTCAAGGATGCGCATGCTTTTTTTTGTGGAATGTGATCATTGTCCAAGGCTTGAAATTATATCAAGAAGAAATGAGAAGCCATTGAACTCCATCCTTGAGATTGAAGTGTTTGATGTAGTGGGAATTCATTTTATGAGACTCTTTCCACTTCATTCAACAACAAATATAGTTTTTTGGCCATGGATTATGTGTCCAGGTGGGTAGAAGCTATCCCCACTACAACATGTGATGCTAAAGTGGTGCTGAATTTCCTTCGAAAGTATATCTTTGCAAGGTTTGAAACTCCAAGAGAAATTATAAGAAATGAAGGGACATATTTTTGCAATAATTTGTTTGATTGCCTCTTGGCTAAATATGGAGTAAGGCATCGGACAACACTTGCATATTATCCTCAGTCTAATGGACAAGCTGTAATTCTTATAACCTGGAAATAAAATTCAGAAATAACCATGAACTCTTCTTGGAAATATTGAGCAAAGAAAGAGGATGATGCTCTTTGGGCTTACTAAACAACATTCAAGACATCAATAGGGACATCCCTCTATAGGTTGGTTTCTTGGCAGGCATGTCATGGACCCTACCTAATTCACGGCTGGCGATTCAAGGCTTAAATGAAAAGAAATGGGTTGATTTTCGAATTTTAGAAAATCCACCCCGAGGAGGAACTTTTTCTTGGAGTCGCCACTTACTTTTGTTGTTATTTTATAAAGAGGAAATTCAAGTAAGAAATAAAAACCCCAATGACTCCAAAGATGGAAAAGCGTGCATGCAAAACTAGATTTACGGGTCCGGGGATCGACACGATCGAAGGTACTCATATGAGGTAGCACTCCCTCTAGGCTCTAACTCGGTCTCTAATAGTGAATTGGGCATGTGGGAGCATATGGGTCAAGGACAGATAGTCTCCTAGGCTAAACATAACTTGACTTAATTAACCTAATTGGTATCTAGCATGCTTAAAAACATTCAACCAAAAGGGCAAATGGCGTTGCACTGGTCCCAGCCAAAACAATGGGTATGAAAGTTAGTTTCACATTTGAGCACACAATAATCTCTCAAAATTAGACATCAGCCAGAAGCCAGAGAATCCATACATGACATCTCAACCACTCATTGATGCTACCTACTCTTGTGCAAACTATATCTATTCATTCCAAGAAAACGAGCTCAACAAAACACTAGATTATCGGGTGCTTAACTAATCACCCTCGGATTCGGCGATAGATCCCGATTCTAAGAATCCAAAATTGAACCATTAACCTGGACTAAACCCCATTTCAGACCCTAAACATAGCCCTACACTGATCTTAGAGCGAATGGGCCGACTACAAAGGTCACTTCGCTTCAATTAAACTGGAATTGGACGAATTTGCAAAACCGGAAAATCACTGATCTAGTTCCCCAACCGTCAACTGCTGAGAATACCCAAAATTTTTCAGAACATTCCTTACATAGTAAGGAAACTAAAAATGCCCAAACGGTGTACAATTTCGATTAATCGAATGACTAAGAACCATACAAACAAAACAAAGTACTCCAAACTTCATTCATGAATCAACCTAATGAATCGGCAGATCCGTTTCCCAACCAGTTCAACCGGTTGGAGAAAGACTCTCGTAATTTTAAAACCTTCCTCTAAGAGTCAGTGAATCCAAAAATCAAGTGAAAACCACTCCGAATGATCGAGAACCGACAAAACGCGTCGAAGACCCAAACCGCTATTCCAGCAGAATCAATCTGAACCGGCCGATTTGGTTTCCCAACCAGTTCAGCCGGTTGATGGACTCTCAAAATTTTTCAGAACCTTCTCAAAGAGCTGTGAACGAAAAACAAATCAGTAGAAAAACTAACTCCGAATGATCGAGAACCGACACAAACAAAGCACTCAAAGACTCCAAATTGTCGCTCAAAGAATCACCATGAACCTACGACGGTTTCCCAACCGCCATTTACCGGGACGAGAGAGGCTCCTCAAAATTTTAGAACCTTCCTCAAAGATTCAGGAATCCAAAAAAAAAAAACAAACAGAGTACAAATCCGATCAATGATCGAGAATCCAATACAAATTGTGCCAAGACTCCAACCATGCTCCAAAGAACTTAATTCAAGGAATCGGTTGATTTGGTTTCCCAACCAATTCATCCGGTTAAGAGAGGTTCTAAATTTTTTTCAAAACCTTCCTCAAAAAGTCAGGAATCCAAAAAAAACAAACGGAGTACAATCTCAATTTCTAATGGATCGAACTGACACAAACTGGTACAAAGACTCAAACTGCTGTTCCAAAGAATCAATTCAAGTGAATCGGCTGATTTGGTTTCCCAACCAGTCCAACCGGTTGAGAGAGGCTCTCAAAATTTGTCATAACCTTCCTCAAAGAGTCAGGAATCCAAAAAAACAAACGGAGTACAAATCTGACTCCGAATGACTAAGAATCGATAGAAACGGTGCCTAGTGTCCTAACACGAGTCCGCAAACAACAAAGGCAAAGAAAAACATAAAAGAAATGGGAGAAGCATATAAATTTTGTACCTGTAAGATTCACGGCTATTCCCCCCTTTTTCTTATTTCTTTCCGCTTCCAAAACTAGGTATCCACTCTTTCAAATCCGTTGGAACTCCTCTTCAAAACAAGAGAGACCACGCCTCCTGTGATTTAGATAAACCTCCTCTCCTCATTCTCCTTTTCCTCTCTTCTTTCTCCCTTCCCTTTGATCACCCTCTCCACAAGCCTTCCTTCTATTTCCTCTCTCCCTTTCCCTCTGAGCTCCACTCCATTTTGCACACACCTTCCAGTCCCGGAACTCCCCCCGCCCTCTCGAACTCCCCAGCCCCATAAACACCTCATTCCTGGGGCGTCCATAGTTGGCCACATTTACTCCTCATGAACCACTGCTATCTGGCTGATCTGGCAGGCTGTACAACCCATAACATGGTCCAAAACTGGATCCAACCCCATGCCTAGGACTGATCTGGAGCCATGGGCCTGATCCAGGATCGGGGGCACCAAAATCACAAAAACTTAGCACCCTACGTGCCAGCCCGATGCACCTACCGCATAGCCCTAAATGGTTGATCCGATTGAGAAAAATCTGAACAGAGAATATTCTGAAGAATAAGGATTCATGAAAAAATCGTGTTTCGATTCCAAGTCTGGGGTGGAGGGGAGATATGACCAAAACAAGCCTTAGTGCTCGACTTGAACTTGCTCTAGTAATGAACTTCACTCAAATCAATTGTTTCGCCGATCCGGTTTCCAACTGGCTTCCATCCGTTACTTAAAATTCTCAAATTTTTTCAGACATTTCCTGTATGAGGCGAATCCAAAAAGAAACTAAGGCCACCCGAGTTCGAACAGGAGATATGATCAAACAAGCGCAAGTATCACCATACCCAATAAACTCCGATCGAGTTAAACTCGGGGCCCCACTTGCTTCCCTATGGCATGATGCCAATAACTAAAAATACGAA
Organism: Tetrastigma voinierianum; assembly: GCA_016808115.1. Classification (NCBI taxonomy): domain Eukaryota; kingdom Viridiplantae; phylum Streptophyta; class Magnoliopsida; order Vitales; family Vitaceae; genus Tetrastigma; species Tetrastigma voinierianum. The sequence continues at coordinate 361,695 of JAEQBH010001614.1, forward strand.
GCCACGATGATACACTCTAAAGTGAACTACATATCGCACTCAATGGACCATATACAAAGCCCACCCGAGGCTCGGAGACAGACTAAGCCTAAAAGGGCCCTAATGGTGTTTTATGAGAACGATGGGTGAGAGTGACACCCAAAGGATAAATGCAAGTGCTGAGGGACAAAATTGAGGGTCTACGCATGCCATCTTCTAGTAGAACTTGAACATAAAGCTTATTAGGCTACAAGGAAAGCTGAATTTTGATTGCCAAGCCATGGAGGAAAAGAGATTATTGCAACTAAATGAGCTTAAGGAATTCTGAAATGAGGCTTATGAAAATGCTAAAATCTAAAAGGAAAAAACTAAGGTTGGGCAGGATAAGCACATTGTAAGAAAGGAGTTCGAGCCGAGACAAAAAGCCCTTCTCTTCAACTCAAGGTTAAAATCGTTTCCCGAAAAGCTAAAATCAAGATGGTCGTGTCAATTTTTGGTGACTCGAGTGTTTCCCTATGGAAGTGTGGAAGTGTTACATCCGAACAAGGGAAAATTCAAGGTCAATGGCTAGTGATTGAAGCCATATTTCGTGGCGACTGGAAGAATAAGTCAATTACAACATCGGGCTTCATCGCGAGAGTCTTTAAATTAAGTTTGAGCTATCTTGTTTCACTCTTGTATGCTCGAGCAACATTAATGCCTCTGGGAAGTTGCTACTTCAACATTAAACAAAGCGCCTCGAGGCAACCTGCTAATCAGTGATGTTTTATTCTTCTTTTCTTTTCTTTTCATTTTTGTTTGTTCTTCAGTTTTAGCTTAGTGTTTTCAAGTATGATCTTATGTTGTGTTTTGTAGGTTTTATAGCTCAAGCCTATCTCTTCAAGTGTTTTGAAGGTGAGGTAAAGTTTTTCAAAAATAAAATTCCGTGTCACGACGTGGTTGTAATCCAAAAAAATCCATTCTCTGTCACGTCACGACATGGTGATCCCACGCCATGACGTGGTAGAGGTAGTAGCTACTAGATGTCCGACAGATGTTCACGCGCATAACGCTGTCTCCCGCCACGCCGTACATTGAAGCCACAAATAAACATCATCTCACCACGCCACGACGTGAGATGACACGTCATGACATTGACTGCAATATTGGAAACAACATTCTGTCACTTCGCGACGTGACCCTATTTTTAAAACCAAAGTGTTTCATTTTCTATCTCATTTAAAAAAAATCAAAAGCACTCACTCTCTTCCTCCTAAAAACCCGTGTGTAGAATTACATTTCTTATGAAGCCTCCATCCTTAACTCTAAGGTGCAAATCAGATTTTCAGAACCATCCATCACTCTACCACACACCATCATTCATCATTCTTTAACCTACTCCTCTTGTCATCAATTTGGAGACTCAAATACCCAAATCAATCCTCATAGTAAGTTAATTTGAAGAATTTTGGGTAAGACAAGATCACCATTGGATTTTTTGCATATTTGTTGTTACTCGGATATATTTGGTTGTAATTAGTGGGCTATATTGAAGCTTTTATTGCTATTAAACAATAGAAGTAGTCTAAGTCGCATTCACCAAGTGTTTCATAAATTTCAGGTGAAGTTTCATGTCTGGATTTGTTCTAAGAAAGCTTGTCACCTATGATTTTCCCTAAGAATCATTGTCTTCGCTATTGGGAGTTTCAACAAGTGGTTGTGAAGAAGTGAATTGTATTATTGTGAATTGACAAGAGTTTGGGGATAAATTGTTTAGGACAAGAAATCCAAGTGACCAACACTGTCCTGGGAGAATATGATCACTCAAAATTCATCAATCTCAATGTCTCCAAAAGGTATACTTGATTGGTCAGAAATAGGAAGTTCATTAAGGAAAAAGGCTTTTAGCATCCCCGACACTTCAGTAAGGACATTGCAAACAAAGGTTGAAGGTGCTTTGCAAACCCCATAAGGCTATTGTAATGTCAATGGTGAGAGGATTTTACTCTAACTCAAAAACAAGGTAAAAAGTATGAAGATGAAATGGATGTCATTTGATTATATGACTATAACCATTCTACAACTTAGAACCAATAATGGATGAGGTATACTAACAACCCCATGGGGAGCTAAATTACTCCCGAGACACATCTCAACTAATAACCCAAGCTAAGCTGAAGATCAACTCATAAGGGCTGGTTGTTAACTTCAAAGCCAAGGGTCTCACTTATTTGCCTAAGGTGTGGCACCACTTCATCACTTTGATGATCCTCCCTAGCACTAATGTGTGTGAGGTTACCAAAGAAAGGGCTATTTTGAACTATGCGATCCTTCAAGACATTAAGTTTAATGTAGTGGGAAAACGATACATTCAATATATTCATTACAAATCCCTGGGTTTATAGTTGCTTTTAGTTGATTTCTATCATTTTATTGCATTTTACACCAATTTGGTTCCTATGTGCATTACAGGGTTTAATTCAAGGTTATATGGCTAAGTGAGGCTTTTATATTCAAGAAGAAGCAAAAGCGGAAGCAAAAGGTAGGAAATCAGTCTCAAGTCATGACGTGGTACCTGCATGTCGCAACATGGTGATGCTCCAGAAGACAGCTCATGTCACATGTCAGGCTGAAGTTTTAACAACAAAATAAACTTCTTTTCCTCTCAAAAGGCTAGATTTTGATCTTCAAGCTTGGTTCTTCAAGGTGTTTGAGACTTGTTCCTCATCTTCCAAAACCCCCCAAAATCGTTATTTTTAAAGTTCTAGGGCTTTATGGCTTTTATACTCCTTATTTCAGGTTCAAAACGGTAATAAATGTCAATCCTGTGTCGATCTACACTGGCATTAATGCCTAAGTTCTGAATTTGAACGCCTATGTTCTCAAGATCTCGCTAACAGTTCCGCGTGGCATTTGAAATGCCAAAGGTACTATATTTCGGGCGCTTGAACGCTCACACCACTGAATGCAAGCCAGAGCTATGTTGAGCTTCCTAAATTGCACTCCTAACTTCCCGAGATTATAACTTTTATACGATCTTTAAATAAAGCAATCTAGACTTTATGGAAAGCTTGAGATGTTTAGATTCTGCCATGCTAATAGAGCCATGGAGGCTTTCATCCTACGCACCTAAAATCCACAAGAGCTGCTGCATCCTATAGAGGTAAGTCCTCGGTTTTTCACAATTGGTTCAATTTGTACTCTTTTTGCTTCAACATGAACCTAGAACAACAAGATGGTGTATTTAAGCAATAGAATAATAATAGAAACTCCCAAACATGTACATGATAGGTGAATAATGATATATAAGAAAGTAATAAATGCACTCATTAGCTACAACCGAGCTGGTGAGGATCGTGTTGATTATTGGTCCTGGAATTTACGAGGTGGTCGCCGAGAGGCGTGGGGGTCTCATTGGACTACTTTAAGGTATTGCTGAGGTGTCCTTTTTCATACATGGATTCTATCAACTTATGCGCTTGGTAACATTGGTTAGTAACGCACGATGTTCTTTATGGTATTCACATAATCTAGATCATTACCTTACTTCAAAGATTGCCTGCGGGCTCCCCAAGAAAATCCTTCATGGCCACACGAGTGGCAGGAGTTGTGTCGTGAGGTCAACGCGAACCGAAAGTGTGCCCTACTTTAGCCCCTCTGTCATCTTGGCCAACTTCTTCCTCAATTGATCTCTCCTGGATATATTTCTTGCAGTTTCGTGGACTCGTGATTTGTCTCTTATTTCCTCTTCCATCTCGCCCTCTTTTCTACGTCCCGCTGTCTCGCATCGATCGCTAAGAAGCAATGGTTCTTTGTTACGTGTGAGTAATCGTGGGAAATAAACACAAGACCGATATTTCCTGTTGATTTAACTCCGTTAGGAGTCAATGAAATGCGCCAAGAAAATAATCAGCAAGGAGATAATCACAAAAAAATGTGAGAGAGTTTTGATCGTGGAAAACCTCCCAAAGTGAGAAGAGAAACCACTTTGACCTTGTCTGAGTCCACCCAAACATCCACTATAATAATTTAGGTACAAAACCTAATTCTAAACTAGGTTAACACCTAGCTTTCAACACAACTTTAAGATGCACTTCAAGATCCCAAACAATGAAATCATCTAAATATATGAATAAAAATTACTGTGCAAATCTAGCTCAAATCAAAATGATTGATGAAGATCTCACCCAACTCATACAAAATCAGTCGCTGCTCCCAAAATCCCACGGTCGCCGCTGAAAAATTGCTCCCAAAGAAAACCGGCTGCTGCTGCTCCCAAAACCCACTGCCGCTGGAACCGGTCCCAAAGAAACCACGCATCATTCCGCCCATTTTTGAATAAAGTGTATGTTGTAGCCCCATCGTAATATAAAATGGGTCACTAAATAACATTGGCTGACCCACACTACAATCTCCCCTCTCCAGCCTAACATAAAATAAGGGAGATTACACTCACAACATCTCGATTAGAGTCCATGTAGAATTTGACGGCACAAAAGCCAGCTTCTCTCTAGTAACAACTTTTGTCATCATATCGAAGGATTAAAATGCATTGAATCTTCTCAGCTTCATAAGCTCTTTTCCAATGACATCTAAGTAACCAATGATATCTCACATCAATGTGCTTTGCCAGAATGTACAAAAGTATTCTTGCACTCAGTCCATAACCTCTGACTATCACAAAACACAACATACTCATCTTGCATCAAACACAGCTCTTGGACAAATCTCTTCATCCACTTTAACATCTCTTTTCTTTGCTCCCGATTCTTTGCTATATACGCCTCGAGTAGTAGACAAGCGACACATACCTTAACTTAGTTGCCATGAAACAGCTCCCGGCAAAAGTGAATAAAACCAGTCGACTTTCTACCATCCCGAGGTCACTGCCACTTATCGGTATCGTAAAACCTTCTAACCTTTGGTTTTGATCCACAAACTCAAACACGAATTTTGAAAAGTACCCCTCAAATATTTGAAGATCCATTTCAGCTGCTTCCGATGCTCCTTTCTGGATTTGAGAGAAATACTCCTTTAGCCTAACGGCATATCAAATGCTCGGGCCTTACCAAACCATACAATACCTAAGACTCCCCCTTTGAGATGAGATAGAGGCCATCTTTCCTTTTCATCTGTTGTAGTAGAGGCGTAAACACGGTAAGCTTGAAGTGATTGGCTAGAGGTGTGCTAACTGACTTAGCATCTTTCATATTGAACCTTTCAAGCACTACGTTCAAGCATACTTTCTTATGACAACCACAACTTCTTTGCCTTTCTATCTCGGAAGTAGATCGCCTTACCCAACATTTGTTTTACGGGGCCCTAAGTCCTTCATGTGAAAGGACTTGAACAACCTCTTTCAACTTGCCAATCAATTTTGAATCATTCCTGCTATTAACATATCATCAACATAAAGTAAAATGTGAAGTTACCATCGTAAACCGTGAAATAAACACAATGATACTGCATCTGTCCTCTGCCTTCGTAGCTCCACCATAAAAAATCAACTTCTTGTGGCTGCCTTAGCACTTGCTTGACCAATAAAGACTTTTCTTTGAATTTGCGAACCATCTGCTCCTTACCTTTACTTCAAACCCCTCAGGTTGTGACATGTAAATTTCTTCATTCAAAATCACCATGAAGCGATTCTTCATCTTTGTTCAGCTCGAGGTCTAAACTAGATCAAACTCAAAACAACTACGATAGAACATTTTCTGGCTGGAAAATATCTCATCAAAGTCAATACGCTTTTCTGCCCGAAACCTTTTCACTTGCCAAGCAGGCTTTATACTTAAGCGTTTCCATCACTATCTTTCTTCCAGCAAGGGCACCCATTTGTTCCTTAATGCCTTTACGCCCCAGGTTCCACCAACTCCTGTCGTTTTCTTTAACAAAGATGCATTTCTTCTGCATGAAACGCCATCCGACTTACCTTATACCTTAGTCTGTACTTCTTGAAAATTCTACGGCTCCCCCTGCGTATTAATCAACACATACTCTGAAAGAAGGATACTTTGATGATGGAGCTGACTCTCTATTAGTCATTCTAATTTGAGGTTACGAAATGAAGAAGCTTGTTGTTGAGGCGCTCCCACACTCAACGGCTTGATCATTCTACGGCATCCCATCATCAACCCTTGTCTCTGGTGCTTCATCACAGGTCATCTCTGCTCCCAAAAATCCTATGATGCGCTACAAAGGAAGAGCCGAATAAGCGTAGGATCAATAACACACCATCATGATAGCTAACCTTTTCGGTCTTCTCACAATCTAAAATAGTCTGATCTTCATAAAATATCACATCTCTACTTGAAAATGTTTTCTTTGGATCCCATAATACGGCCCACTTGAGCTCTTCATTTCCATAGCCCAGCCAGGGATCATGGAAAAGCTTTGTCATCAAGCTTTGACCTCTGCTCTTCAGGGACATGTGCAAAAGCCTTGCATAAAAACATGGAATGAGTTATCAAATAACATCTTTTCCTGTTCATACAACTCTACGGAATGTCAAGCTCCAAAGAATTGGGGGAACTATTTATCAGTAGCAATGATCTGAATAAGCTTCACCCCAGAACACTTTGGGTGGCTTTGCCATTTTAGCATGCATCGACCTTCTCAGCAATAGTCGGTTCATCCTCTGCCCGCCCAGCACCATTGTCTTTGTGGAGTACCAGGAACTGTCTTCTCATGTCTATCTCATGTGCTGAGCAGTAGTTTCTAAACTCCTTTGATGTATACTCACCTCCATTTGTCGATCTGAAGACAACACCAAAAACTTTCCTGTCTCTCTTCCAGTAAGACAAATTTCTAGAAGCGTACACTTGATCTTTGGCCTTCAGCGAGATAAACCCCACACCTTTCTTGATCATCCTTCGATGAATGTGACAAAATATCTATTTCCACCCAAGGACTCCACCTCAAAGGGACCACAAACATCAGAATAAACCAATTCCAAAATATTAGATTTTCTTTTTGAAGATTTAGAAAAAGAAACTCTATGATGTTTTTCAATAAGCAAATATCCTGGGGTTAAGGCCCATTGCCTTTAGTAAAAGGAATGAGAGCCTTTTTGGCTAGTATGTAACCTTTCTCACTCATGTGACCCAATCTTTTGTGCCGTAAATTTGGGAGGAACCATCTTCAGTTGCATTCAATTCATCTCCACATATTTTCACAACTGTCCTGTAAAGTGTGCTTCTAACCTTGCCTCTAGCAGCTACTAAAGAACCTTTGGTAAGCTTCCATTTACCGTTACCGAAGTAATTCACATATCCTTCCCAGATCCAAGGCAACTCCAGAAATAAGATTAAGGCGTAAGTCGGGGAACATACCGCACATCTCTAAAGGAGTCCAATGAACAACATGCATCATTACAAACATCACCAATACCACAATCTTGGAGTATTTGGTGCTTTACCCATCTCCATGATACCAAAGTCTCGGCACATACGATGTGAAGAACTCCTTATTAGGAGTAACATGATAAGCGGTTTGTATCAATAATAATCCCTTTCAGCCTCATTATCGTAACGAGACAAACATTCTTCATCTCAAAAAAATAGAGCGCCACATCTTCGTGTTCGGATAAAGCGGTATAGTATTTTTATTTTCATCTCCTCTGATTTTCTTTTTTGTTCCGTTTCCAAGCATAACAATTTCTTTTCATATGTCCTTCCTTACCACAATGATAACACTTTCTTCTTTTTCACTAGACTTTCCTCTGGATTGCGGCACGCCTTTAAGGTTTACCACGACCCTTAGGTTCTCTATTTTTTACCTCTTCCCACATTCTGACCAGAGCCTCGGTCTCGGGAAGATATTCCCTTGTTTATTCCTTCATGCAGGCTTCTTCATTAAACAAGGCGTAACTTACCATATGTGATTTAAATTGCCATTAGGAATTTGAGAGTTACTAAGTGAGATAACTAGTATCTGACTATCGGCAAAGAACTCAAAAGTAACAATGCTTGCAACTCATCTTCAATCTTCATCTTCCATAGCATTTAAGCGGTTCACCAACCGCCAGTAGGTGTGCTGCACTTTATCTTTGTGCCAGTTTATCGCCGGTTACTAGCCTTCAATCAGTGGCTTTGTGCATGCGATCTTTCGTTCGTACATGGATTCTAATAATTTTTCCAAGCTTCCGGTACTTTTGTCTCTGTGACACATGATGAAACACTGCGATCTGCTGTGCGATTCGACTCATTTTCTATGCATGATCTTAATTCTTCTTGACATATCTTTGGGTTTACTATTGTCTATCGTAAACATATAAATCCTTGCAATAAAAGTTATCTTCATTCTTGGCTTCAAATAGAATAATTAGGCGAAAGGAGTTATTGTCTTACGACTCCGAAATTTCTCCATTTTAAACCAGCACCAACCATGATGGGAAAAGCGTTAGACAAGCTAAGATACTACTTGTTGGGAAATAAACCACCGAGGCTGGATATTTTCCACTTGTTGATTTAACACATTGAGTCAATGAAATGCGTAGAAAATGTCAGCGGAGATAATGCAAAAGCGAGGAGAGTTTTTAACGTGGAAGAAACCTCACAAAGTGAGGAAAGGAAAAACCACGGGACCTTTGTCGAGGTCCACCCAAACATCCCATAATAATTTAAGGAATTTCAAAACCTGAAATTCTAAACTAGGTTCAACACTGTAGCTTAACACAATCGGAAGATGCACTTACAAGATTAAAACAATGATATCTAAAATATAGTGAATAAATTAATAGAGCACAAATCCCCAGCTCAAATCAAAAAGCGATTAATTGAGATCTCACCCAATGCGCATACAAACCATTTCTTCTTTGCTCCAGAAAGTACGTCCTCGAAAACGAGGCATAATAGTTTATCTGGAAAAGCTCGTTTACGCCAATAGTGATATCTTTTGGTTGATTCAAAATTCATCCCATCCATGATACATATTTAATTCGGCTAGAAAATGGTCCCATCCATAATGATACTTTTTAGTTACGGTCGGAAATGGCCCCATCCATAGTAATACCTTTTAGTTGTGACCACGGTCATGATATATAGCACTTATAGTTGCGGTCAGGAAGTGGCCACATCCATAGACCTTTTGTAGAGGACCAAAATAAATTGCAACTATAGTTTATAGTCACACCCTCTATGGTCACACTTTGTTGCGGCCCATTTCCTTGGAATCTATATCTTTTAGTTGCACTTGATCTTCCTTTTAGTTGGGGTCAATGGCCCCGGCTAAAAGCTCATTATCTTGTAGTACTCGTGATTGCAGCCAAGTAAAGGCTCTTATGAGGTATCTGGAGTTGTGAGCTTTTCCACCTCTCTTCCTATGTGAAACGCTGAACCTAACAAGAAGTAAAATATTTATGAAAGAAAATCGAAAATAAGGAAGATATAAGCATGTTTCCATGCTCTATGAAATAAAAGTGAAATAACCAAGGGAGAACAATACAATTTGTGTAATTTCCCCATATGTGCCTCATTATTGAAATCGGAGTTTTTGGTAGAAACGGATAGGTCTACCTATTTCAAAGCTTGTTCATAAATAAATAAAAACAAAATGATGATGGAGAGGAAAATTCTGAGAAGAAGAAAAGAAATTCTGAAGGAAAAAAGTGGAATCTTTGTGGAGATGAAGATGTCGAGTCGTGAGAGCGATCTCGCCAAACTCTCTTACGTTGTCTCTTTTAGTATGGAGAATATCACACGGCGTCATCTCCCAGATGGAAACAACCTGTTGAATGATCGGTAACCACCTTGCACCACTCAGAGGCCCGGAACATGTTTGGCTATCAACTGAGTTGTATTCTTGTGAGATGGACAAAGGAAGAATACGTCTTTTTAGGTAGAAGAGTTACTGCGATCGTTTTTCAAAGTTCTACTAACAAATAGTGCACGGGAAAATGAATGGAAAAACAAAGAAGCGATGAACTCTAACCGTTTTCCAGGATTCAACGGAAGAGGGTAAAAGCTTTAAAAAGGTAATAAATGATTTTAATTTCCTTTTTATCAAAAATATTTCCAAAACAAAACTTAATTTAATTCAATTCTGCGTGTCGACATTACCTAGGTTCGCATGAAAAGGAAGAGAGGCGGTAGGTGTAGGCCATGCCATGTTAAAAGCTTAGTTCTTTGGAGAAGGCAGGCAGTCATCCTTTGGCTCCAATTCCACCCTCTCTACCTGCTTCATGCGAAACTCTTTGACCACGAAATCATGTACAAGATTGCGGGCTACTAATTCTATCTTCAGTTGTCAATGGCCTTTATATAGTGCCGTAACGCCATTTGTGTACGTGAGTGGGGGTATTTCGGTTTTGAACCTAAAATTTAGTAGCCCAACTTGCTATAAATTTGAACAGATTAAGGCAAATTACATCGAGAAGGTCGAATTCGGACAAAAATCTAAGCAGAGCCAAATTTAGGCTTGGGTTTTTCGAATAATAAATTTATGACGGCGAAGTCCCCTAATTTTGAGGTGGGCCAGGTAGCCTGTCGTGACAAAATTACCACCTTCATACGTGAATGTAATAATTTGATTATTCTCATGTGGGACCGACATTTAAGGTCGATTCGAGATGGTGCGACACTTTCCTGAACCCTTTACTTGTTAAATTATTTTCCATGTCGAAAGTCTCATATTAAAATTTAAAAGGGTGGTAATAGATTTCATATCCGTAATTTTGCTTTTATTTTTCGTTTTTTTAGTTTATCTATTTTTAATATTTTTTTATTATATTAAAAATTAATATATTTCAGAACCAAATCATTCTTATAATTCCTTATAGATCTTATTTAATTGAAAAATATTAAATTATTATTAATTTGTTGATATAAAGAATAAAACCAATTATAAAATCTTTTTTATTATATTCAGGACAGGGCGGGTTATGCTGTGGCCTAAAGACTATCGTTGAAAAAAATAATCTAAACATTAAAGATTCAGATTCAACTATAAAATTCATACTAGTTTCATTAGAAGAATAGTGAAAACCACTTCATTGCAACATAAATGGTGTAATATGAGTTGGCACTTTTATCCAGGGAGGGGTGCCTAATATAATAGTTCGGAAAATTAATCTTGTTTATCAACATTGAAACCATTTTGTACACATACCGCGCGTGATCTGCGCGCCGCCGCCGCCATACTGCCGCCTCTCCCGCCGCGCGCGCGCCGCGCCGCGCGCCGCCGCCGCGCCTCACCTCGCCATCTCTCGGAAGAAATGAAAACGAAAGCGGCCACGCTACGCGCGAAAACTCTGTGCGTGATTTCAGCGCGCTGGCAACGTCGATAAAAATATATAATCAAAATTGCTAAAAACCACAAATGATGAAACAATATCCAGATTAATAGCATAATGAAGCGACTCAAAGCATATACATTTGATAATTGAGTTTACATATTTGATATTACTATTATGACTAAAATACCTTTGACTCGGTTGGTAGTATCGCGTGTGTTCGAATCCGCCAAAATATAAATAAATGTTACCGTAACCGCGAAAACCAGCGTTGTGCTGAGACCAAACCTGACCACCCGTCACACCGAGAAAGCGGCGACCACACATGCATGAGAGCGGCGACAATGTACACATCAAAGCGGTGGCTAAATCCGCGATAAAACATATATAAAAACCTAGATTTGTGTGGAAGAACCATTTTATTGAGAAAAAAAAGATGGAAATGAGGTGTATATGGGTGATTTCAGGTCAAGAATGACCAAAAAACACAAATCATTGCTTAAAGAAAAAAGACTAATAGAGAAAAAGTTGAGATAAAAGGAGGCTAGGGTTTAGAGTGATAGAAACGGTACCTTATTGATGAAGCATTGAGGGAACAAACATTATCTTGGTGAATTGTAGGTAACATGACCTTTCAGAAAATGTGAGCGTTGTCCCCTTTTTGTCATCTATTCAAATGGACCACAAAGAAACTCACCTTTGTGTTGACAAATGGAGTTGGAACTTTTGAAATTCGGAGATGTAGTGTAAAGTGGGAAGTGCTCATCTTATTGGAATCCACGAGTTTGGTTCATCTTCCATTTAATTACTGATTAGGGTAAAAAATTCTTTATCCTCGACACCTATGTTTTGCCTTTTTTTAAAGAAAATAATTTGATTGATTTAAACTCACAATATCAATATAAAGCATCTTTTAAATTAAGCTAAAACCATATAGAATGAAACAATACCCAGATTAATAACATAATAAATTGGCTCAAAGCCTTCAAATTTGATAATTATATAGTGACTAGAATTCATATAACTCTAGCTTCACAACATACTGATAACCATAATCTGATTTATTGTCTTTGTCTAATTGAATATGTTTTGTCCGTCTGAATTGCCCACACACAATTAAAAAGTTGTAGCAAGACGACAAAATAACAGAACGTCGTAATAAAATGACACAAAACCAAACACCGTAACAAGTTGATGAAATCACAAAAAACAAAATAAAACTCATATCTATATTTTTATTTATCAACAAACTATCTTAATTTGACTTCTCCAAAATGAGTATAGACTTGATACTCTCTTCTTTTATTTTATTGTTTATTTTCCATTTTATGAATTCATTTCTTTAAGTTTAAATTTTGAATGATTGAAGTTTAACTATTTCTTCTATAATTAATTTGTTATGGAGTTCGTGTTTTCTCAAGCAATGATATTTTTTTAACATTTTTCAATGTTTTGGTCTTATTTTATCTACCATATGACTGGTTTTTATATTGTCACTTTTGGATTTACTTTTTAATTTTAATAACTTTCCTTTTTATTATTAATGGATGGTTAAAGAAGTTTTTATTTAATTCATATTTTTATGAATTCATTTTCTTAAGTTTGAATTTGGAATGAGTTGTGAAAGATTAATTATTTCTATTGGTTTCTAGAAATAAAGCATACATTACGCAGGGAAAGAACAAAATTTTTCACTCTTTGACCCTACTAGGGGTCCATGTGATTCGATTTGATGATTTAAAGATAGAAGAATACATTCTTTGGAAACCTCGAGAGAGATAAGTGTGCTAGCACGCGAGTTGACTCTCCAAAATCCTACCTGCCTTTCAATTGTGAATGAATGCCCCATGAGGGAATCCCATGGGTTTAAATACCAATTTTAAGCATAAGGCTTTGTTTCTGGCCCATTCTAAGTGTGTGATCATGTAGGTCCAGATAAAATTGGTAGTGGGCTCAAAACCTATTTCAAGCCCACAATTCTAGCGACATGCGAGGGATTATGACCATCCAAATTATGTGGATGTCCATAGTCCAACATAACCTAATATATAGTGAACATCGTAGTCATTTTGTCACTCATTATCCTAATTGAACACAAGGTATGGACTAAGTCACCGTTGTAAAGTTCAATCATACAATTTCTCGATCTCCATGTAAACTAATAATACAAATGACATTAATAACCCTTATTAATTCCTTTGAGCACGACCATGTATTCTCTAGTTTCATATGTCGAGGGGCTCATGGATATCTCTCTAAAAAGAGGGAGAAATACCTTTCATCCACTCATGTCTCTCCGCATGATTGATTCTATGTCCAACTACTTTTGTATTACCATCATATTACAAATGATGTTGAACTGTGTCAAAATATAAAGCTCCGCTTATAGGGACTCATGGTGGAATTAGGTCGAATGATAAAAAAAGAAGACATCATTATGATGAAAATTACTTATATTTCGTAATCCAGAAGTATTATTCTTACCTTTGGGCGATCAAGTATAATGTTTACCAACACGTACTTGAGTTGACTTAACATATCACATATCCATGGCATTCGTGGGAACATGATCATTAGTCACACTCCATACTTGTCTTAATTCATTATTGTTTCATCGATAATGAACGACTATGAACAATTTAGAATAGTATTCCATGTCAAGCTTAGGGTTTTGCTATCGAGTCACGCACTTGATGATCATAAGTGAAATCATCTATTGATGAAATGAATTACCAAATTAGAAGCACAAGATGATAATGAGATATGTCTCTTTATTAATGACATATGAAAATAGTAACAATTACTCTATTTCCATGTAACAAATCACTAACAATTTCAGCTATGATTAATTTGTTACTAGTTCAAGTTTTTCTAATAACTGACATTTGTTTATTTTTCCATGTTTGGGTCTTTTCTTATCTAACCATATGATTGGTTTTTATATAGTCAGTTTTAGATTTTTTTTTTAATTTTTTATGTTATGGATAGTTAAAGAAGTCCTTATTCAATTTCAATAAGAAAATGAGGTACTTTAATAACCTTAGGGATTCACAAAAAGGGATCACTTGTTTACTTTCTCACCATCTTCTGACTTTGAAATTAGTTCCAACTCATTTCTTAACATGGTTACATGCTTTGTGCGGTCCATCTGAATAAAATAAAAAGGGACAATCCACATTTTTTCAGATGCCATGTTATACAATTCACAAAGACCAATGCTCCTCTCAGTGCTTCATCAACAAAGTGCTGTTTCTCATATTTGTTCCTCTAGAATTCTTTATCTATATATACCTGTACATAGGGTTCCAAGTGATGAAATTAATGGGGTGGAGTTTTTTTAATATAATAAATAAACTATGAAACTAATTGGTGTAGAAAATGTACTCACCTCTTTTACATCATTAATTTATATAAAAAAATGTCTGTAGAAAGTAATCCAAATTGACTTACATAAAAGGTTCAACCTTCAAGCATCCTGTGAAACACACCAGATTCTATTTCCATATTCCAACTCTGACATTCAATAACCAATCAATCTTTTTGCCTTTCTATGGCATCAAAGGGTGCATAAAATGTTGTGTTTGAATAGGATTCAGCACAAGTATCAGAAAAGACTATGAGAATAAGGATAATTCTCGAGGTTGAGAGGCATTAGGAGCACCTGCCTAATGAGAATACTACACCCATTCCCCAATACTTCACGCCTATATAAATGCCATTAACAACGCTGCCTACAAACATGAAGAACCAGAGATAGAATTAGTAACCAGTGGCTCTTTTTTGTGTCTGAGAGTTTGCATGAGGAGTAGAGAGAGGTGGAATTGAGCCAAGGATGACTTGCCGTCTTCTGAAGCTTTAACCGGCCATGGACAGCAGATTGTCCCTTGGTTCACAACCTACTCTCATGTAAACCTCAGGACCTATCAAGTTTCAATATTCAGACGAACATCGAGGTAAATCATCATCAAGTTGGATCACTGTTCTCCCCTTTGGTTTTTTCACTTCTTTTATTATTATATAGAGCATGAAAATAGTTTTTTCTCTCCATTATTGGATTTTTTCGTCTGTAAATATTTTGTGTTATGTACAGCGTTTCACAGGAAGATAAGTGGAAAAATTCACTACTCCATACACCTCACAAGAGCGTTAACTTGGCAGCGAGCATATGACGCCAACCATCAGAAGTTTTGGTTGTTGTTTCATCCAAATTAATCAGAGCATGGACATTGACGAGAAACGGAGGAGTGAAAAACCAGCAGACTCCTTTTTCTTTTTCTTTGTTGTGTTTATATGGGGAATTACAGCCCTAAGGATAAGGATTTGATCAAGTAATAGTAAATTTAAAACCGGAAACTGAATTTTACATGCTCAACCAAAATAGGGTCCGGCTGTCACTATGTAATGATTCCCCTCCAATGATGTTATTTTATTCCCCAAATACGGATTTGATGTGCTGAGCTTAATATTTTATCATTTACAAGCCTACAATATTTACATGTTTGGTTGTCAAAATGTTGAGAAATGCAAGGAAAAGAAATTAAATTCAGTATAATATTTTTATTTACTACCTCAAATTGATTTTATTATTTTGACTCATTAATATAAATATGAATAATTTAATTGATTTTCTTTTAAAAAAAAATTCATTTGGGAACCAAAACACCTAGCGATAATGAATTTAATTAACAATTGAAGTCTACTTTGAAATATATATATATATATATATATATATATATATATATATATATATATATATATATATATATATATATAAATAGATACTTTACTTTCATACAAATTCCGTGAAATCCTAAATTGTAAGCAAAATAATTTTTTTTTTGAAAATAAAAGGAAAATAAATATTTTTACTAAAATTAATTACTATATGAATATAACCTTTAGGGAAATATTGTTTTATAAGGAATATTTCTCTCATTCTATCACCTTGATTATTATTATTTTTTTGACATCTTCTATCAGCTTAACTGTAATTTGAAGAATGATGAAAAAACATGTTCTTGATTTTGAAGATTAATCGTGTTATAAGTGGTTTGTCCTCGAATAAACTTGTTGAAGGTGAGAGATCAACACGTAATTACTTTCAGAGATTTCTCAAATTAACTTGTGGGAAAAATATCGATGAGTGGTGAAATGCGTAAGAAGAAACAAACAGAAGAATCTTTCATTATTCAAGAATGGAAACAAGACAAGAGTATTTAAAAGAAAGAGAAGAGGAAAAGAAGTTGTTATGCTGTTATAACAGCCATGGAATTACATTGAGAGGTTAAAACGAAGGTTTGTTAGCTTCAGTTGAGAGAATGTGTGCTCTGTTTGGCTATTATCCCTGCAGCTCATGATCGATGGTAGGATTGAGAGCTTGGTCTGAAGTAAGAGGAGAAGGTGTGGGATGGAGATGTTTGGTAAGAATATCTACCACTTGATATTGGGATGGAATGTAAGATATATGAAGTTCATTGCGCAACACCCTTTCTCTAATGAAGTGAAGATCCAATTCTATGTGCTTGGCCCGAGCATGAAAGACTGGATTCTGAGCTAAGTGTATGGCTCTCATATTGTTACACTATAAAGTTGGAGCCATAGGAATACGCAACTCTGTAAGAAGTGGCTGAATCCAAATGAGTTCAAAAATAAGTGATAAGGGCTCAAAAGTCGATATTTTTCCTATCTAAAATACTTTTGATGCTAATTATCCACAATTACCTGATTTTGCAAATTGTTAAGTCCTAAACCTTGAAGCTAATGTTTTCCTTGGGTATAGGTGTGTTTTCAAGCCTTTTAAGTATCCTTACGACTCTTGGATTGCATGAGGATTAACAATGAGAACACTTTGGGATCTTAATTTCAAGCTTTGAAGCTCTAGGACTAGATTTGATCATGATTGAAGCCTTGGAAACATGATTGGATAAGAGATGGAGGCTTAACAACACCACTGAATTTGGAACCCAAAATAGAGTGGGGTGTGATTTCTCACCTACACAATCAGAGAGCGAATTTGTATTTAAGTGTTTCAAACCCACTATATCTATAGGAGCAAACATGTATTTAAGGGTTTCGAACCACCATTTGTTGGAGCGAAATTTCAAACAAAGAAGACAAAGGAGGAAAATGTATTTAAAGACTTCAAACTCGTAGACCGAGGAAGTGAAATTTTGCTCTCTCAGCTCTGTGGGTGCGAAAACTCCACGGATAAGATTTTCACCTTTATTTTCTTTCTTTTTCTGATCCCACACATCTCTAATTCTAATATTCTGGTTGGGCATCAAGATTACTTACCTAATTAGGCCCCTAAACGTGTAGAACATCCTATATATACATCATGATTGATAAAAATAGCTGTGCAACTTATTTAGAGTTATTTTCAATAAAATTAGTTTTCTTTTATTCGCATGGTTTCCTTTGTTTTTCTCTCCTATTTGCACAATTTTTCTTATGTTTTTTTTCCTCACTCATAGCTGCTATCTCACCAGCCATGAGTGAGTGCTCGTCTTAATCTCGGGGTTGGTTCTACCCAAGCCCCACCATGATGGAATCCAAGAGGTGTGCGAGCTGAATTCCTAAGGAGGAGAATGAGACCAGCATGTGCGTCGCTTAGAAAGCGGAGGTAAAGTCACGGGAGCTCTTTAGTGGTTGAGGGTGACACTCAACTAGTTCGATGAACCTGAGAGCATAGTCGTTAAAGGAGTTTTTCATTGTTGTGGAGCTTTGCATTTCTTGATACTTGTCAAGTCCAATCATTGATATTGGATTGTTGTTAAGAAGATCCTTCCTCTAGTATGCTCGACCGAGATTGTCTCTTATCCGGATTGTGAAAGAATTAGGACGAAAGCCTACCCAATGCCATTCAAGTATAATTACTCTCTACTAATTATAGAACTTATTATTCATTATATAGCCATCAGGAGGACACCTTGAGCACCCCTCATATCCATCATGTGTGTTTACTTGGTGAAACCAAACTCTAGGATATTTAATAAAATCTGAAATCACGACAAAAGCCAACAATAAATCAACAATTACCAAAACTCAGTAGAAGACCCATTCCAGAGGATGACCCTAAAACCACTTTACCTACAAGTACCACTAGCTAATCGTTACGGTGGAATTAGGTTAAAAAACTATAAATTTTGTACATTCTAAACCCCACACAAGCGACGAGATCACATGGGCGCCATTCAGGGATGGTGCCCATTTATTAGGTAATTAAAGTTTCTTTTCTTTTCTTTTCTTCTCTATTTTTTTCAACAAATTTTTTTCCTTTAGTTTTTCTTTTATTTTATCTCCCTTTGGGACTAACCCTACTCATAGTCTTCTCTAGTTTGTTTCTCTAAGTTTCTCTTAAACATGGATCGTGTTAAGAGATCGACAACACAAAACTGGATTAACTTCTCCTAGAGGGAAATAAGAGCCATCAAGCAATCAAAACATGAAAGCTTTCATCTATATTGGGATAGGTACGCGGACTTGTTAATCTGTGTCCCACGCCATAGATGTGAAGATGCAACTACGGTTGAGTTCGTCTATAGGGAAATGACACCCGAGACAATGGAGTTAGTTAAAATCATATTTAGAGGTGAACTCCTAAAGAAAACCCCAAAGGATGCCCTGAATTTTCTATAGATATTGTAATAATTATACATATTTTCATACATATTTTGTAAAGTAGTTAATTTTCTAGTTATGAAAAATATATGTTTATTTTTTATAATTGAAAATATAAAAATATTGTTTAAATCGATTCAAAAAAAATGTTTAAAGAAAAAAAATTAACATAGTATAATTTCAATTATTTTAATAAAATAAATTAATCTAAAATAATTAAACATAAAATAATATTTAAAATAATTAAAATTTATTATTATATAATCTTCTAACAACATAAAACAAATTATAAAGTATTTTAAACAAAATTTTATTTTATAAAATATTTAAACAATTATAAAATTATTATTTTTAATATGTTTATTATTTCGACCCATTTTGACATACGACCCACATAAAATTGGGTCAAGTTGGCTAAATATGTCCAAATAAAAATTACCCGATTTATATTTGCCCGTGTCCCCATCGAGCAGGCTTAAAGTAGGTATTTTATTATTGATATCCCCTATCAAACCTTGATGCTTAAAATTTATTTTGTCACCTGTATCAAATTATATTGACACTTAAATAATTGTCATTGTTAATGTTAAGTACCATAAACCTTTCCAAGAATTACGTGCGGGTAAGCCCAATTCTATTGAATCACACGCTTTATAACGTCTCCATCCACGAACCTATTTCGATTTATTTCTCCACTATGTTAATTGAATATATCTTAATGTCCTCTAGGAGTACATAAATCTGGCGTTGATATTTTTTGATTGATAAGAAGGATTTGGTGGGCTCACTAAATCGCAACATCCAATGAAGCAGAAGATTTGAAGGACTTGGTGGGCATACTAATAAGTAGCAAGATCCAAAGAATCAGTGCCTCGAAAGGACATATATATATAGATATATATCCGACGCGTGAATTGCGTTATTGGGTTGTTTGATATGCATGTGATTGTTGTAGTCAACAATAAAAATTAGATTTGTTTTTTTAAGGCAAGTCCAAGGTTGTTTAATATGCATGTGATTGGCGTAGTCAAAAATAAATATTGTATTCGTCTTTGAAAGGCAAGTGGAAGGTCGTTTAATATGAATGTGATTGGGTAGTAAGCAACAAACACGATATTCATCTTTGTTAGGCAAGTGGAAGGGTAGATTGATCTTATCGTTCTCATTTAAAATTTTCAATGAATCATTTTTTCTCTGTGGTGCAAGAGGGGGAAAGACAACCTGCAAACTGCAACAATGGAGGTCCAGATGCTATCCACCAAGCTCGTAAAACCATCATCTCCCACATTTACTGTAAAGCGGTTTGTTATTTACTGCTACTCTGCCGACAGCAACAGCGGTAAGACTACTGAAGACGTTGAAAGGCGTATCAACCGCTTGCAAACATCGCTGTCGGAGACCTTGACTCGGTTTTACCCACTGGATGGAAGATATGTGAAAGATATTGGTTCTATTATGCCCTATTGTGAAAAGAAACCAAGACAGTAGTGAGAGATGCGTTAAGTACACTAGGAAAGTCTCCAGCTAAGTGGAAGGGTCACAATGGTCTGTTATACCCCACTTGCCTTAAACTTTTATTGTCTTGTTGACAGGACTTTCCTAAACATGTACGAACAAGTTACCACTTACAACCATGGATATGATACAACTAAAGAAGGTCTTTTAGAAAAAGATTAGGAAGTTTGACCTAGTCAAAACAAACCAAATAAAGGAATGAATGAGGTAAGATGACTTATCTTATTAGATGGTTGAGGCGTACAATAGCACTGTCCTTAAAGTTGATTCACCATTCTCCGGGTTGTAACCTTGGTGCAGTAGGGAATCGACACTCTACCTCTAGGATTCAACAACCAAATCTTGCTTCGGGTGCACTCCCTTGGTAAGATACACTAAAACTCGAACAATGATGTCCCTCCAATGTGCTTGATATGAAAGCACTTGAAACTTGTAGAGAGTGCTTGGGAGCACTTGAGAGAAAGAGAAGTGCTTGGAAGCACTTAGGCAGAAGAGTGCCCAGAAGCACTCGAGCAGAAGAGGAAGGCTTAAGAGAGGGATCTCGAATAAAGTGTGTGTGAGAATAAGAGGGAGAGGAACCTTTACTCTGAGGTGGAGTTCCATTTAGTCTCCATAAAAAGTGCCAAAAAAGCTTAAAAGAAAACGTCATATTTCAATTTGACTTGGTTAACAAAACAAATTCAATTAAATGATATTAAATTAAATGACTTGGCCAAGTCAATTTGAAATATCATAAGATATTTCTTCACGTTATTCTCACTTAACTCTCCAACAATCCCCCACAGAGTATAAGTGTGAAGAAGAATAAGAAGACTAGGAATGGAGGACTACTAGAATCCAATGCATGAGATCTGGTGCCCATAGGCTACGAACCAGTCTTGGGGTAAATTAGTATGAATCACAAAACATGGCGAATTAAAAATTCTATGAACCAATGTTTCTTTGTGTGACTCAAGGAACTTATCATCCACATTGATTTCTCAACTACGAGTTGTACTTTATGGGTTAGCGCTAATAGGCCATGTGCCCTGTTTTGATATTTATGAGAACTCTAGAGAATATGCCTTTGTTCTCATAGGAAGCAGCTCCACTTCCACTCTCATATAGGTAAAACCCATCAAATGTGTTTCTACATACAAACCATTATCCATAAGGAATATGGTTTCATTAAGAGTTACCTCACCTGACCAATACGAGAATAGGCCATACACCATAGGGATGAAGTCTCAATATATATAAATGGTAGAGTAGCTCACAGTCAATAGATGACTTGTTATTACCCATACGAACCCATTTCATGGGATCTCCATTCTAGCAGGTTAGGTTACCATTACCTTTGACTTTTGTAATGAGAAGCGAAAGCCCGTCTCCCCTCGATGTTTTTCTACTAGTTTTTCTATTTAATTGGTTTTAGTTAGAAAATTGACCAAATTGAACTTGGACCTCACAAAATCCAAGGATATAACTGTTTGTTTATATGAGACCAAAAAGATGTGACCAACTCATTTTTTTAGCACTGCTACCAAAGACTTTTCAATCTCCAGCGGTCATGCCAAAAACTTGTTGGAATGAATATATATAAAATATGTTTTCTGTTGTTTAAGTAATAATTTGTAAGTTAAATTTGTTTTGGTCTACTCACTATAAGTGCACATGTCATACAAGTAATAAAGTGGATTTTAAGTTCAGATATCATTCCCACGAATATTGATTAAAAAAATTTAAAGATTAACTACTCTCACTACTTTCAGGAGTCCCTCCTTCCCAGACTTCCAAATTTCAGGATAGATTTAACTTATAAAGTAAAATGAATCAAAGAAATAATGAAATTCTAAAATACATGATTAGAGAGTTCACTGGACTGAAATAACACCGGGAATGAAAACAGTGTTGTGACCATCACTTTGCAAGTTCCAAATAAAATATTAAGTATGGGACATGAACCTTGGAATTGTCTAAGAGCAAATTAGTGTAGTGATGAATTTCTCCTAACACCACACATTTCACTTTGCGACTCACCACCTTCTCCTCTAGACAATGGAGTGCGAAGAGCTCATAGCATAAATTGATCCTCTTTAAGATTTGGTTGATTTTTCCTTCTCCGTTACTTCAGATTCATCTCTTAGAATTTGGAAGTACTTGCCCCCGTAGACGAGTGTCACGAAAACTCTCCAAATTAAATGGTACCTCGACCATCAATTAGACAGGAATTCCCTTTCCCCTTGATTAGAATCTTTGCTAACATAGGGTTAGGCTACATTTCCTCTCAGCCCGGGGGTGAAACTCTCAGAATTAAATTATACTAGATCAGTAGGTGGATCATATGCCTCGAGAACCACACTCATGACTTGTCTCGTAGGAGAGAACATGAGTCGGAAGGTTAGATCTTTACTAGTGATATACGGAGTGATCGAAATTGTATTAGTTAAAATAATGTAGTGTAATTTACCTCCAAAGTAGTGCTCTTTGCAGGTAGTCCATCTATATCGGAGGATTCTTGTAAGTGAGCAATGTCATAGCTCTTTTTTGGATACTAAACACTGACATTCATAATAGTTCAATATAAGAGTAATACCAGTTAAATCACTCCAATTTTCATACCTAAAACATCATTAAAATTTTGCAATCAATAATCCCAACAACAGATTCTTCCCAAAGGGAGCTTAGCCTTTCAAATCTGGATCACAAATGACAATGACTAGTTGATCAAACAAATTCATTGAAATTGTAATCAAAACTAAAAATAAATGAATTCCAGAAAAATTCCCAGATTCCATTAAGGTTCAGACATAAATAGAAGCTTGAAATACATTCATCTAGCTTGGAATCCCAATTAAGATCACTTCTCTAATAATAAAACTAAATCTAAAAACAAACTAAAAAGGAAAAATAAAAAAATAAAAAGAAAATACATACAATGAGACTTCAGCTCTCCCAAAAAGCAAAATTTTTTTTTTTTGATGAAGGCGTTTGGAAGCTCTTTGCTCTCCATGGGAGCTTGTTTATAAACGGATGTTGGGCCTTTAAAAGGCGAATCTCACCGTACTTCAAAAAGCCTAGAAATTCACCTAGGCACGCTAATGTCGTAGTGATGTGTCGACATCAGGAGTTGTCGATATTGTGGGTTGAATATGATGTAGCGACATTGAAAGTCTGGCACAGGCAATCATCAATTTTGATGACGATCGATGTCGATGATGTCTGGCGACATTGAGATGCGGTGTTGTAGATCAACTCGATGTAAAACGCGCGCTACGGTGTTACGACGTTAACCTGATGTCGGCGACATTGCTACGTAGTTCGATCATTTCGGTTGATGCCGCGACATTTGCACATTGAACCACTCTTTATTGATATCGCGACATTACATTGATGTTTCAATGATATTGTGGCGATGTCGCTAACGATGATCGATTAAGCTTCACCTTAAAAGGCTGCTTTGAAATGATGTCGCGACATTGCTGAATCTACCGCGACATTGTTCAACTGATGTCTTCGCTGGATGAGACTTTGTTTTGATATCGCCCGCGATGTCGCGCCAGTGATGTCAGCGACTTGATGGTTAATATGATAATACCACTTGACCGAAGTCCACGCCCCGTTGATCGCCGGTGACATAGAGTTGTGATGTGGCGACATTGAACATTTCAATTCTTCTTACTACAGCTAATGTCGTAGCCTTATTGTGGCGATATTACGCGGCATGGATGTCGATGTAGTTTAGCCGAGGAGTGCGCGATGTCGTGACATTGGTTTGATGTCGCAGCAATGTCGTGATGATGTCGCGACATTGGCATATCTTTGCGTTCCCCTCTTCAGTTGATGTCATGGCTATGTCGTGACATTGTAGTAATGTCAAGACCTTCTCATCACAATGTCGCGACATTGGAAATCTAATGTTTCGACATTGGCCCTTTCTCTGCATAATGCTGATTTCTACTGATTTCTGCTTGTTTTCCTTAATTTCCTACAAAACATAAATCTGGGTGAAAGCTTCATAATTTTACATTAAACCGAACTTTTAAGCCTGGAATACACTTGAAAAATGGGCTTAAAAATAGATGAGTTTTATACTCATCAAACTCCCCACAACTTAAAGTTTTACTTGTCCTCAAACCGAAGAAGAAATCAATTCATTTTGATTTGATCTCAAAATAAAAATCAAATTTAGGGACATTTTCAAATTAAATCCATCATACTTTAACGGCTTATGATTTAAGTGTGGTAGTATTTCAATTTAACTGACATAAATTCCAATTAACCTTCCATTTCATAATCTTAAAAATTTTTCAGTTTAGATTATTTATTACAACTATATCAAATTCATAGATTCAAAATGAACCAATCTGATTCATGAGCTCACAAGCGAGTGAAATATTAGTTTACAAATCATACCAACTTTATGAATAATTTGCGGATTAAGATGACATATGAGAGTTATGCGAGAAAGATATTCCTTTGGAGTAACTTAGGTCCCATAGGCTTATTGGTCATATTATTCTCTACTAATGTAGGCATAACACAACCCTCAAAATCAATTAGGTCTTTTAAGCTTGTAATGCATGGCTAGGGCACTTAGGTAGATAATTGGACATTTTAGGCTCAAGTTTACCTAGACTACATGCACTTTCTCAACATTTTGCCTTCACTGCTCATCCTATTTTTCTACTAAAGTAGATTTTCAAGCACAACTAAACCTGGTCTAGTGCATTTTTCTGCATTTTCTCCTCTATGCCTTTTAACTCCCTTGTTATTTTAATTGGCACTCCTGTGAAGCTCTTTTTGTTCATTTTGTTTGAGGTTTGGAGTGGTGCAATGTTTTACCTTTTAAACTGCCACCCCTTAACAAGCTTTGAGTCAACAAATCCATACGATTAGTATTAGAATTGCTAAGTGAAATCCACCCTAAGGACTTAATTGCTCAAGGTAAGCAGTCTATAAGGCAAAACTCACTCCTCCTCTAAAATTGTCATTCTTTTTCAACTTCTCAATTTTCTGTTGTGCACCTCCTTTAGTACAACTTTTCTCAATTGTTTTCCTTTCACATCCTTAATTCTCCTCATTAATTTTAATTCAAATTTGTACTCCCTTAAACTTATCCCTCCTTAAATCAGTTTATTTGCTCACCGTCTGAGTTTTAGGTAAGATGGGGTTCTTTTACTATAAAAATTGAAGACTTAAGGAAGGTTTAAGGTTATTCTTTCTTTCTGATGATGAAACTTGCCTTAGAGCAAAATAGGTACTAGAGTATATGCATATAAATCGAGGATAGGCTTTTGAAAGTTCGAAACTGTCCAAGGGTGGCCTAAATCATTTTCTGCTGGTTGTAATGCCTAGGATTTTGTTTTGAATAATAATGCATCAAGTTCTAGGACCTTTAGAGAATTTTGATAGTAAGTCCAATAAAGTTTTCCTAATTCAAGCACAATAAGTTTTCAAGATACTTAAGACCATTGTGTTAGTTTAGTCATTTTCTGAACTGTATTATTCAATCATACTAGAATTAATAGCCTTATTAGCTTTGATTTCAATTTCAGTTTCGAATCTAAAGTTTAGAAACTAACTATCATGACATCACAGCTTCAAAACCGGTTTCAAATTTTCAGCCCATTTGCATTATAGAGTTTTGCCTTGTTTGGTTTAAAACAGATTGTTGTGTTATTATTCAACTTTATAGTTAATTCTGATTAATCAATTCAGTTCATTTGATCAACAATAATAACACCAACATCTCAAAAATTTTCTCACAGTCATCAAACAAGCAATCACAGCTCTCTTCAGAAAATATGCAACAAACATCCCAAAATTTTCAATCACAGTTCAACTCTGCAGCATTCTTACATTCAACACATTGAATTCTCATTTATTCAGAAAAAAAAAACACAAGCTCATATTTTCTATAGTTCTTAGACATGTAAAATTAAAAGAAAATAAAAAGAATAAGAAAATTATGCACACAAAATTTAGAAACTTCCTTTTTATTTAAAGAGAGAAGAATTACAGGGATTACATGAATAGAAATATTGAGAGAGATGAAAGAGATGGAGGAAAGAGAAAGATAGAGAGAATAGAGCCTATTTTTCTTCTTTGAAGGCCTATTTTACGAGGGCTTGAGATCGATGGAAGCAGACTGTGATTTGGCATTGAGGGTGTGAATTCAAGGATTGAGGGTTATGGTTTTTCAGTTGAGCCACCTCCACCACCTCCACCCTTATCAAAGAGGTACCATTCTTGTGTTCTAATGTGCTGCTTGACAAGCTCATTTTGCCTCTACCCAATTGAATTTAAGGACTGCTCAAACTCACCCGGGGCTTGATACATTTTTATCATGTTATGGTTCACCAGATTAATGCTTTATGTCCACGGTTTCTCCTAGTAGTTCAGGGTGGACTCTATCTCTTCATCCCTCTTTTGGATGGTAGCTTTGATTTCCTTCTGGTGTTTCTTGTAAAGGTAATTAAAAAAAAAAAAAAGAAAAAAAAAAGTTAAAGGCTTACGCATACATGACCGGGTTTTGTTTCATTTCTTTCCACGAGCCTCATAAGCCCAGGCAACCCAGGAGTCTCTTCGGTGATCAGTGACAAAAAACCCTTTCCCTCTCTTTTAGCTCAACCCTCAATGCTCCATCACTACATGCTAACTCTTCTTTCCACTCTCATCTGCAACACGGAAATACCGCTAGGGTTTCTTCTCTTGTTCTTGTTTTCTGCATTTCGATTCCTCATATCTCCATCTGGCTCTTCCTTCAAAGCTCATCCCTCATCTTTAATTTCTTCTCATATCTATGTTAGTAAAGAGGCGACTAATTGTAACTCCTTGCACACTTATTTTCTACTTCCTTTTTCTTCTCTATTACGACGGTCTTGTTTCTTAGAACTAGGGAGCAACGGATTGCTCTGGGTAGTCTTCATTTCCCTCCCCTTTCTTTGGTTTTCTAGCTTTTCCTCCATTTGCAAGGAGTTTGCCTGTGTTTGTGCTTTCTCTTGCAGACTAAAACCCTCAATTAACATAATTACAAGGCCTTGCTTCCACTCTTTGTATCAAGCCTTACTTTGGATATTTTCATGATAAAATAATTTATCTTAATGTATGATTTAAAAATAAGATTCAGTTTATGACACTTGCCAAATTTACCTGAGCCATACAAGTAGTAAATGAATGTAAGTCGGGTATCATTCAGAGATTGATGGCGATTAGGATCAACTACCCCAACTACTAAATTCCATACTATTTGGACTCAAAACTCATAGTGAAAGTTTTATCTGGAAACTAAAATTGATATCCTATACTAATGAATATAGTATTAAAAACCAAACAAAACAAAAGTAAATGAATAAAAATAAATTGTATATAAAAATGGATTGAATCGGTTTCTGTGAAGCGAAAACTTCTCGGTGAAATACAATGAAACAGTAATATCGCTTCCGTTTCTATATATGGACCTGGTTATTGTCCAAGATTTCCTAATTATTGAAATCGATCTCTTCCATATTCACTTTATTGTATACCCCTTGCTTCTCTCGAAGACAAGATCGAACCAGCTACCTGTATTCCCAATTCTCTTGCAAGATCTGAGTAATTTTCTTTCTCAATACTTCACACCCATTTCCCGTTGACAAAGCAGAACTTTCTTTTGCTTTTTCCTTCTCGTGATTTTCGCAAAGTTTCTACCAATTTTAATTGGTAGCTCAACCTTCATATCTATGGGTTTATCCCGTTCCCTTGATTAGATCTAAGCTAACACGGGGATTGGAACTTACCTTTAGATTAAGGTGAACTCTCTGATTATTTATATTGTTAAATACACCCCTCCAACTTCAATTATGAGCGAATGGGGGATTTATCAAAATGAACACTCAGAGCTCAGCAGTTCGTCAATGGTAGTCGAACATACCCGTAATTGCTTCAACTCTCAGAATCTCCGTCTCTCGTGTCACGCAGAGGGCATCCCTGATATCGCAGTAAGATACATTCTTCAACTCGGTATTAGGTACTACTATCGGGAACTTATCCATTCAAAACGATACCAATTAAGTAAGAAACCCAACCCAAATGCCATTTCTCCATAATTGTGCAAGGTGAAAGATCAGAATTCAAATGTAATCAAATCCGCCAGAGCGCACTGACATCAGACATAATGAAGAAATGGAGTACCGATCACACACAACCACTGTAATTGCAATAAACTGAGAAGAAAATGAATTCCAAAAAATTGTTTAGATTTCATAAATTTTCAGGTAGTAATATCGTAAAAAATACTAGATCTAAAAATCCAGCCTACTCTGGGCCTCTACTACGCCCGTATATTCAAACAAAAAAATAAAAATAAAAATAAAAAAATAAAATCTACTCTAAAATATACACTGAGTTCCTCTTCTTCTCCCTTTTCTGGGTAGTGAAGACGGAAAAACTCACTTTACTCTTCTATAGCTATCTATTTATACTGCAAAAAGAATTTGGGCCGAACCCCCAAAATGCTCTAGGTGGAATTCCAAAGAAAAAGCCGAGCTCACTGTCCTATGTCGCGACCTCAAGTTGATGTCGCGACATGGAATTCTCTTGATTGCTCATGATCGCGACTCTTCTTTGCTGCAAACCAAATGGTCTTGTGTAATTGTTTTGATCAGTGGTCGCGACATCGCTCATGGTCGCCACTTCATTTACCAAGAGCCTTCATGCATGTCGCGACCTCATTTGCATGTCGCGACATCCTTGTCTTTCCTTTCTCACAGCATTCTGAGTTACGACAGCAGTTTTAGGTTGTGACCACCTTTCTGTTTGTATGATGACTTCATGTTGTGACTTTGATTTCTTGGTCGCAATTGTGTTGGTGGTCTTCTTCCTTTCATATGTTTCAATTTTATGTCGCGACTCATGGTGACATTGTCACACATCATTTGATTTACTCTCTTTCTTCCTCGTTGCAACCTCGCCTCGTTGCAACCAATTTCCCTATTCCCACCTTTATTCCAGTCAGTGGACTCCTCAAGGTGGTGTCGCAACTTCAATTTCTTTCCGCTTCACTTCGTGTCACGACCTTAATGAGTGGTCACATCATTTCGATCCTTGATTTGTAAACGGTCGTGAAGTTCAGCTTCTGGCAAGTGCTTCCTGCTTTACAAAGGCGACCTCCCTCGGGATCGTATCTTGGTTTTACTTTTAAAATCTTCCCGCTTTTATGTCGCGACATCGAGTGGTGTCGCGATTACGAAATGGCATTTTACTTTAAAACCAGTTGCAACCTCTTTCTTTGCAAATACCTCTCTTGTGCTCTACGTATCGGATTCTTGTCGTGCGACTGCACGGTGTCGCGACATCATTCATATTCAAGGCCAGGCGACATCGTAAAGTGATGTCGACATTTAATTTCTTCCTTCGATTATTTCCTTTAGTCTCGACTACGCTTTGTCGCAACTTCCCTTTCAAGTCACGACTTCACTTTGCTAAAGTTCCTATGTCTTCTTTAAACTCACCTGTTGATGTCGCGGACTTGGAAATGGATGGCAATCAGTTTCGCCGCGACTTAAATTTTCAATCGACTCAATTTCATTAGGTCAGGTTTTCTTTCTTGATTTTTACATAAGATTTGAGCTTCTCGTTGTATTTTCCTCGCAAAATGAAGTTTGAGTAAAATATCCACATTTCTATAAACAAATTCAATACTTATCTCAGAATATATTTTAAAACGGATTAAAAATTCAATGCAGCTGGACTCATCAATTCCCAAACTTAAAATTTTGCTTGTCCCTAATCAAAGAAAAGAAAGAATTATTTGTCTCAAAATAAATAAACTTAGAAAATTTTTGACATTTTTCTAATGACTACATTTTCATTCCACCTTCTAATCTGGGATTAAGAGATACCAGCATCATTTTAAATTTCAGCTTTGATTCAAGAATAAGACATGGTATACTTCTATCACAAATTCCCTTGATGAACTAATGTATTTAAAACGCTTTATCTAACAAAGCCTTGTTCTGTGTGTGTGTGCAGGTCTTCAATCCTTTTCATCTTCATGTTGAATTTAGTTAATCTTCTGGGAGTTTTCTTGGACTGTTTGTCAAGGTCCCATAGGCTTGTTTTTCATATTGATCTCCACTAATTTAGGAAAATTCAACCTTCAAAATAAATGAGGTCTTTCAAAGCCAGAATGTTGGCTTAGGTATCAGAGATAATGGAAAAATTTAAGTTGTAAATCACCTAGTTTCCACCTTTTCTCTAAGACTTGTTGCCTTCAACTTTCACCCTTTCTTTTCTTCTTTGTAATGGGCCGATTCTCCTTAATCTCGGGCCCGATTCATCTTCATGTTGAATTCTTTTAGGAATTTCACTTCCACATGCACTTTATTCAGCACCCTTGTTTCTCGAACTCTTTGCCTTTGTTTTCTATAGGATTGGGAATAGTGCAATGTTTTGTCTTCTTAGGCTTTCTATTACCTTAGAGAACTTCTCACTAGCAACTCCATACCGGGCCAAGTATTAGGTACTAGGTGTTAAAACACCCCTACGAGCTTAATTGTTCAAGGGAAATAGACCACAAGGCAAACTCTATTCCTTATTTCAATTAGTCAGCTTCTTTACTTCTTCACCTCCTTCATTGTAAAATTTGGAAATATTTTCCCCCAAACTTGTTTCTTCCTTATAGTAAACTTTTTCTCGAATCGGAAACTAGATAATTGGCCTTTGCCGCATTTATTGCAAGGAAGGGAATTTCTAGGTTTTCGCCTGTCGCTATTGAAGAAATAAGGCTTATTTGGCTCCAAATCATAGTCCAGAAGTGCTTAAGCATATATCGAGGTAAGCTTAGAAATTAACTGCCAAGGATGGCCTAATACTTTGCTGGTCAAGCACCAAAGATTTCGTCTCAACCAATAATCGCCTGCTCTGTGGACTATGGACTCTCAATCCTAAATTTCCCGTACATGTTCCTAATTCCCGCCAAAAAGTTTCATAAGTTTTGTTGACTAAAGTGTATTATTTCTTCAAGACTTGTATTTATTTACTGTCTACTTACATTATTTCATCCAAGTATTTTGTTCCATCAGCAATAGCCAATTTTCCAATTTTTGCAAACTAAACCGACTTAAACAATGCAATAATTCCTAATTCCAGCTTTAATCATTCACGCCCGATTCTTCTCGAAATTGTCGTTTGAAAAAGAACAGAATTATTTATTTGATTCTTGCACAGGAGTGCGCATTTATTTATTTATCATGCTGGGAAATTAAAATGATACAAAAACAAAATTTATATACTCATAACCCACAATCCAGAGACATCTAATTATCCACACCTGTACCTTCCATTCCAATACAGAAAAGCATCCAATGTACAAACAAAATGAATCTATAAATGAAAATTCAATAAAACAAGGGACATTTAGGATGAACCACCGGATTTCCATTGAAATGTATATATTGACAAAGATGCTATATAAACAACAAACTTTCACTCCTTTCTTCTCAGAGGGTCTTTTTAGGTGTATTATGTCGAGGATCTACATCAAAACCCGGCCTCGCTGGATTAAACTTAGGAATTTTATTTTAGCTTTTGTCTTTTCAAGGCAGGGGGAATTCCTTGCCTGCAGATATCATTGCTTAGTTGCACTGCATGAATGAGCTTGTCTTGCCTCTCCCCACCCGATTAACCTGCTCCTTCCACCTCGTAGATACATTCTCCCAGAAGCAAATGGATAAGTTCCACGATCAATCCATACTTTCCAACCATGTTTTCCTTCTATACTCATCATTATCTTCCAGCTGCTGATCTCTTTCTTTCATTAGCCTTTCAAACTCCTTGAACAGTTCCTTATATATATGCTTGAACCCATCAATCTTTCTTAGCATGTTATTTTCCATTGCTATCTCCTTCTCCTTCATGGAAGTTCAAGAATTCAAAGATCCCTTTGAATTGATTAACGTAAAAGCTTGCATGCTTGTCTTTATTCTTCCAATTATCTTTTTCCTCTTGTTTCTTCAAATTTCTCTGTTCTTCTTCTCGATTCTCCTCCGCTTTCTTCCCAGATTAAGCTCCTCTTCCGGGCCGTAGCCTCCATGAATTCTTCTTTGATCCGTTGTTGCCTTCCCATCAAGTTCCTCTCCTCCATTTCCTTTTTCATCGTTCTCAAGATTTCCATAATTTCGTATTTCTTCTCTCAAGCCCCTGACAAGCTTCTCGTCGAGTGAGCACACATGTTCCCTCGTACTTATGGAAATAAAGGATATGTTGGGCTTGTCCTGAGAAGTTCTTCTTCATTCCTAAGGACGCTATGTCCGCACCTCCCTCCCACTTCTTTCTATCGGGCTCAAAGATCTATCTCCCGCCCTATTTCTCGCATCTAATATCATCACTTCCCTTTTCGCTCTCTCTTCCCTTTAGGGTCCCCTGTCACTCCCTGTATGGGTTAGAGGGGGAGACCAGAGGACATCTTTTCTTTCTTCCTCCCAATCTCCTTTCACCCCTGCCCAGAACCAGAGTCTAGTAATAGTGGTAAAGGCAGGAATCAAAATTCTTTATTACTATGATGGTATCCTCTGATTGATTCTTCGATCAGCATTCCCATGTTTATTTTGTACCCTTTCAAAAAGGCATACAACAGGATGGCTTCCTGTTCTCTGACTGTGCAAAGGTGTCTAGTAGGTACTATTACAACACATATAAAATAAAACCAAACCTTTGCCTCTTCTGTGAGAGCTCCCCTTTTTATGGCATGGTGGGGTTCTTCGCTACTTCCCATTTCCCTTCTCTCCAACCAACCGATTCACTATTTTCATAATTTGCTTTTCTAACAATTTCTGTGGTTTGACCCATGATTGAAATCTCTCAATTCTAAACACTTCATTTATTCTTCTATCATCGAAGGGCACCCAAACACCTCCTCTCACATAAACATAATCATTCCCTCATTCTACCATGTTTCAGACATGTAATTCCCTCAAGAAGAGCTAAAAGCCCTCGTGCTTTGTGCTCGCAAAGAACTCCCAACCTCTTTTTCTATTACTCTAAAACGTGGGAAATTAATTTGCTAAACCTCTCGCAAACAAATTCTTTGTCGAACATCACTTGTTCCACAATTCTTAGCTTTTCCTCGAAATGAAGTCTTCTTCTTTGTTACTTCTTTTCGAGTAGCTCATCCCCCTCCTGTGGTCTCCTTTTTCACTACTTACTTCTTCCTCAGTTGATTTTCCGATCGAACTTTTTCTACTGGCTTCACATTTTTCGCGCATGATTTCAGCCGATCGCTTGTTGAGATTAGCCATTTCATCTCGTTTGCTGCCATGATTGAAGGATTGCGAGGGTATTGCCGAGCTTTCGGGTTCTGTGTGGTTTCAAGATTCACATGGATGGAAGGAGAGGTTGGGTTGAATTGCAGTTTAATGGAATTTTGATTGAAACAGACGCTGGATTCAATGTTATGATTGCATTATGGGAGTCGCGACCTTAAATGTTGAGCCTCTAAATAAATGATTTTCAATGAATTTAATTTTTAACTGTTGGAATGCCCAAAATGAGAGGTTTTAAAATCCCCTTTTATTGACTTTTGGACTATTCTGGTCGCAACTTCAAAATTTTTGTTGTGACCTGAAATGTGGTCACGATACATGAATTTGATGTTTCACCATGCACACCTTTCCTTCTTGTTTCCGCCAGACTTAAAATTTCATTATTTTGACTTTCTTTCCACTTTTTATTTTTCACATCCAGCATTCTTTGGTTGCAATCTTTGTGAATTTTTTAATGCCACTGTCACACCGTTTCCAAGCCCTGCGCTTCACCTCCTTTCTGATCCAATCAATGTCATTCAGATCTCATCTCACTGCTTAAGTTCCTCTGTATTATCCCATTTATATCATTCAGTACTCATAATGCCCACTGAGCCAAAGAACTCCATCCTTCTCCATCCATAAACAGATAAGACACTTAAATCCACCAAGAACATACAGAATCGCCCTCTCAAGGTCTCCTGATACCGGCTCAGCTCTTGACCTTATGCTACCCTCTCTACACTTTGGTTTCGTCCCAAAACAGGTTATATATACAGAGAGAAAGATGTACAGAGTTACCTCCCTCTATGTCATGAAAGAGTCAGTCATGTCTGTTATAGTCAAAGGTGGAAGGCTAACAGCTGCAATGAATGAGGTGTCAGAACATACAAACAACATGCGGTGAAACACTTCCACAAACAAATGATCTAGATCTCTTATTCGATCTCGCTATATCACCCAGTTTCCAGAATCCCTTTTAAACAGAATCCATGCCGCTCCAGGCCGCCCAGGCTGATCTCCATTCATTTGTCCTGAGTCCCACATTATGCTGAGTCGTTGTGTCGCTCCCCCAATCATGTTTCTTCATCCCAGTTTCTGAAAACTGTCTGTTCTGACTTTCTCATGGTCAAGTCTCTGTCCAGAAGACAACAAAGACCTGATCCTCCTGTCCCTCTCAAAAATTACAAGATCAAATATTTCTCAGCCAGTCCTTCAGAGTTTATGTGTCTATCATAAAGTTCTGTCTCCAGTCCTCCAACTATTTGGGTCTGAGTAATCTTGCCCTCCCCTGTTTTCTGGGCACTGCAGCCCTGGCTCTTTGATGCTCCAAATATGCTCATCAGTCAAGAGGTGTATATGCTCAAGTCTACTCATAAATATACAGTCCCACATGGTCTTAGAAGGTGTCCAGATGCCCAATGAAGATCACTCAGTCTTAATCCATCTGTAACCCCTTGCTGCCTCTAGTCCGCTTCAGACCCCTATCCTGAAATTCAAATGCCCATCTGCCTTTAGCGGCTCATGCTCTCCCATGCACAGCCTATCACCCACATCCCCCCACTGTTAGAGGCCTGTGCTCCGCACTGTCCTCCTGAGTCCATGTGCTCGGTCCCCCATCATGCCTATCTTCCAGAGTCAGTAACCCAACACCCACTGAGGACTCAGAAACCATGAATCAGCTTATATATCATGGGATATGTGTTTCCTAATCATTTGATGAGTATCCTGCACAAAGAAAGAAGCTCAACAACTGGAGGAACTTGCAGAAACTATCTTCCTGATAAATCATGCAGTCATGCTAAAATCTGAAACTTCATGAGTGGCACTGTGGTGTAAAAGCCATCTATTGCACTGATGATATTCATCATATCTTGCATTAAGATCCACATGATCATCCTATTTCACCTTATGTTTATAGGTCAAGAGCAACTCCCCATCTGAGATCCAGAGTTGTTTATCTTGCAACAACTGATATGGAAGATAAGATATTCTTTGTAAACCTTATACTTTCTATCATCTAAATGTATATAAAAGAATCACCGCTTCTTCTTCTTTAATAAGACTTACATCCTTTCACAAGAATCTTCAATGTCAGAAACTTCCTGCTCTATCTGCAAAGTCACTCACATGGGTCCGCAGTTTATCTGCACATTATACTCCATTCAAACAGCCAAAAAGTGAGTGGGTGAGGTTTATGTTGCAACCAGAATAATGTCATCTCAGTTCGTTTACTCCCTTCCTCCCCTATATGTAGTCCACCCTCACAACATTTAATTAACAACAGAGTTATAATCTGAGTTCTCTCGCTTCCCCAGTATCAATCTCGCGGAGTGCCACATTTGTCATCCAAGATCCACCTGATCCGGAAAACAATGCTCCTCATCAGATAGCAGATCACATATCACACACAGGTGGATGTGTCAGCTCATTCAGATCCTAAACGCTCATTCTGTGTCTCCATGCAACATCTTTATTCTTTCTTCATCTTCCACAAAGAGGCAGACACCTTCTTCCAGGCCCATACTCGTGAAATCACTGTAACATGATGTTACTCTGGCAAACACTGCATCTCTGTCCTGTGTCACAAAACTATCAAAGCACCACTGTTTCACTAATATTCGTTCTCTATCCAAACCCGGCTCTGTTCCTTTTCTCACTAAACAACTGTCCCAGGTCTGATTCTTGAAACAACACATGCTATGATCCGTCTTCGCGTTTCCACAAGAACTTTATTCTTCCGCGCAAACCTCATTGCTGTTCAAAGCACTAGAGAAACTGATAAATCCTCTATAAAAAACTGGAAGATGTCCTAAGAAACTTCTAATTCCTTTGATCAGAGAGGGTGGTACTAGATTTCTTATAATTAAAGCCCTGCCCGGGTCTACTCAAGCCCCACGCAGTGCAAATCATGTGCCCTAAGACAATTCCTTCAGTCCATAAAATGGCATTTTTCCCCTAATTCAGAAAGCCAGATTCTTGTCTTTGCACCTTTGAAAAGCACTCGCCCAGGTGTTATGCATACACTATCTTAAAATCGATCCATCGTAAAATCATCCATGAAGACAATCTCCATGTAACTTTCTCATGTTATATCGTAAAATATAGATATCGGTGCATTCTTGAAGGTACACAAGTAGTGTCGCTGTTGCAAACCAGCACCGTGACATTCTTCTAAAGCAAAAAAGTACTAAAGGCATAAAAGTAGTTTTCTCCCCGATCTTCAAAAAGTACAGCAATTGGTTATATCCAGAGTAACCATCAAGAAAACAAAATGAGGGTGTCCCGCTTTAACCTATCCAACATCCGATCAATGAAAGGCAAAGAGCACTGATCCTCTAGCTATGATTCACCTTCTCTCAGAGTCAATACACACCTCCATCCTCGCGGCGCTTCAGAGGAATCGGGCCATTCTTTTCATTTCGATCACAAAGGAATCCTCCTTTCTTGGGAACTACATGCACCGGGCTAACCCAAGAACTATCTGATATAGCATATAAACCCGTATATTGATCCATTTCCCGTAACTTCTTTTCTCTCGAAACTTCTTTCATCACCAGCTCCGTTTTTACCTTTTATTCCTAATAGAAGTTTTTGCATTATCATCTAGCAATATTTTGTGCATGCAAATGGAGGGGCTGATACCTTCGGGATCTTTCAATTGAAACGTAATTGCTTCCTCTGTATTTTCTCGTGTCATGAAGTAACTTTGTTCTTCACCTTCACTAATGCAAATGATATGATAATTGGTTTTTTCTTTTCTGGTTCTAGTAAGTAAAAACTCATATTTTAAATGATCAGCAAATTTTCAATGTTAACCCTTCTCGCACTAGTTTCCTGCTCATGAGTTTGTTGTTTCTGTCGCATACTCTGATCTCAGATTGTTCTATTTATACTAAGATTGTTTCCTCACAGTCTGTAACTCATGAAGTACTCTCAGCAATCAAGACTCTCAAGATACCGAAAATCTAAGCCCCCAATTCTTACACTGATAGAGTGTTGAAGGATACAATCAAAATTCAATTCAACATCGAGAAGGTTATTGTTTCCTAAAGCCATACAACTGTCTGCATCTACATCAGGATGTTCCAGACTCCTATTAATATTAAAATGCACTGCTTCATTTCCAACCCCGAAGTAAGCTGCTCCACCTTCTCGTACATCTATCAAGGTAAAACACGTTGCTAAGAAAGGTCTTCCTAAAGAACAAAGGAACTTGCATCTTCCTCCATCTGCATGATAACAAAAAACCCACTCCTGTGGAAGATGAATTTCCCAACCTTATAGCATATCTAAGAATGCCTTACGGTTGTGCCATTGATCTATCAATGAGTCTCAGTTCGGTTTTCCCTGCCATTGCAAGTTCCAAAACAAGTCTCTCGCACAACTCTATAGAGGCCAAATTTATACTAGCTCCACTACATAAGCTTCTTGAATTATATTTCCATGGAATGTGAATGGTGGAAACTCGCTGTGTCTTCATCTTGCTGGGAGCTTTTGTTGCTAAATAATGCAGCATTGTTGTGTAGCACCAAGTCTACTATTCCCCCTCCCCTGCCAGCCTTCCTTTCTGCTTCCAAGATCTCCTTCGTAAATTTTTATGCATTCATTGACTGATTACTTCCTCCAAGAATGGACATTTATTTCTATCTTCTTGAAAATGTCCAAGAATCCTAGAAAATTGTTCTCATCTTTCGATCAAGCTCCCGCCCCTTGTGAGTTTGCACCAAGGTGTATGTCGGTAATTCTTCCTTCTTTTCTAGTCATTACTTCCTTTCAGCCGTCTAACTGCTGTTCTTCTCTCCTTCCTTTCAGCTCTTTTTCTTTCCTGCCCCTGTCATTTCTTATTTCCTTTCGTCCTTCTCGTTGTCGCTTCAAATCCTCCACTTCCTTGAATTGAACTGCCATGCAAAGCCTCGGTTCTTCCGAGTGTCACTAGTGGTAGCCCAGGCTCCTTGCTCCGATTCTTCGTATATTCAGTACGCTGCCCTACTTGTGTCTCCAAATTTTTCAACGAGGCACTAGCATTCTTCTGAAACATTTGAGTATCGACTTGAAAGCTTCCAAGTCAGATAGTTTTTGTTCATGGAATTGAAATAGCCTCTTGTTGTCCCCCATGAACTGCAGCATTTGTTCTTCAAATGAAGATTCCTCCGAATTCTCGATATTCATTTCTCTCGTTTCACCTCCTTGCCGGGCCGCCGGCCGGAACCCAGATCAGCCGATATCCTTGCTATG
Organism: Tetrastigma voinierianum; assembly: GCA_016808115.1. Taxonomy (NCBI): domain Eukaryota; kingdom Viridiplantae; phylum Streptophyta; class Magnoliopsida; order Vitales; family Vitaceae; genus Tetrastigma; species Tetrastigma voinierianum. The sequence goes on from JAEQBH010001614.1 coordinate 400,518, forward strand.
AGGATTAAGGCCCATGCCTTGGCCTGCAATACCCTCCACCATATGAGAAACTCCCCAAATGGTTCCTCAACGCCGATCAGAGTGTGTGGGTGGTGCCAGATCAGGGGTCTTGAAATGATAGGCCCCCTTGGCTCGCCTTACTTACTCAACCCCACTATAAATCTTCTTCCGTTGGCACATCAACACTTTTTCTCATAAAGCCCATCAGCCCTATTTCATAGAGAGCGAAGGTGCATCTTTCTCTTTGTTTATTATCTATCCTATGCATTATGGCATCCAACTCGTTTCTCCATGGTCAGCCATCTGCCACCATGACCCCTTTTCCTCTCCATTGTTTCTGAAAAACTCAGATGGAGCTTCATATTACATTTTTCTAGGTCTTCTATCTGACTCCCTGCTCTTCGTAACTTTTTCGCTTGAATGCTCCAACACAAAGATGAAGCATCGATAATGCCTTAGAGATTTACTGAAGCATGATACACTATGTCCATCCTGGGTCTTCAAATCTATATTCCATGCATCGGGGCACCTTCTCAGCAACCTCTGAAATCTTTTCCTACTAGCATATAGGCTCTTCATCTTCCCCCTTGTTGCAATACTATTATCTCTTCTCTCCAGGTGAGATGGGGAAAGAATCGCCCAAGCAGGCTTCCTACCAACTCTTCCTGGCATCAACCGAACCATAGCTGGTAATGATTCATACCATGTGGCTGCTATATCTCCCCGAAAAATGAAGATGATGTGTCTTATCACCTCCGGGTCTCACAAATTCAGCTTCACTATATTCGCCATCCTGAGAAATCTTCCCAGTGCCTGCTCGGGTCTTCGTGGGATGACTAAAGAACCGATGTCACGAACTAATGTAATCAAGGTTTGGCTTTAGTTCTAATGATATTGCATCCACAGAGGGCTGCCCGATTGCGTATCACTCTTCCTCACAATAGGCTCGCAAATCCTCCCATTGTGTCTTTGTGGCCGGCGGCCTTCGTTTCGCTTCCCTCTCTGTCTGGGTCTGGTCTGCCCATCCGCCATGCTGCGCTTCTCGCTTCTTTGCTCCTCTCAAAGCCTTCAGCAGCCCTCTAATTCAGACCCACAGACCCCAGTCGAACTCGCTGCATTAACTGTTCTCCGAACAAAACACAGCACCGTGATTAAGGATTAGTCTGAATTAAAGCAAAGTGATAACAGCTGTTTAGCAAGATTATGGCTTAGATAGCCAACGCCGTTTCTTGATACAATTTTGTTCTTTCTATAAAATGTCCAAATTAGCATTTCCTTCTTTGTCGGTATATATTGATCTATTTAATTCTTTCAATCCCCCTACAAACTAATTTATATAAAAACTTGTTTGCCTTTTCTATATAGATTAAAACTTCTAAATTAACATAATTACAAGAGCCTTACACTTCTCTTGCATCCATGTTACTTTTGGATAATTTCCATTTGATAAAATAATTTTCTCTTTATGTCTCATGATTTAAAATAAAGGTCAAGTCTTAGCATTATTCAAGTGCACAGCTATATAAGTAGTAAACTGAATGCAAGTCCGTATCATTCCCACAAAGTGAGATTGATAGCGACTACGCATCAACTACCCCCAACTACTAAAATTCCATACTATTTGACTCAAACTCATAGTGGAAAGTTTTGTCTAACAACTAAAATTTAATATCCTAGCACTTATTGAATATATTAAAACTTAACTAAAACAAAAGTAAATGAATAAAAATAAATTGTATATAAAAGAATGGATTGAATCAGTTTACTGTGAGAACTAAAACTATGTTTCATGAAATATGTCGAAAGTCACTTCAATTCAAGCAGCTTTAGTACATTGCTCTGTTCTATATATGGACCTGGTTATTGTCCAAGATTTCCTAATTATTGTAAATTGATCTCTCCATATCACTCGAATGATACCTTGCTTCTCTCAAGACAGACTAAACCCAGCTACCAGATTCCAAATTCTCTGCAAGATCCTGGGGTATTTGTCTTTCTCAATACTTCACACCCATTTCCAAGCTGATAAAGAGAACTTTGCTTTTCTTCTCGCATTTTTAAAGTTTCACGACTTAATTGTAGTCAACTTCACAAATCATATTTATCCTGCTCCTCGAATAGATCTAAGCTAACACTGATTGAATCCACTTAGAATATGGTGAACTCTCTCGATTATTTATATTGTTAAATACACCTCTCCAACTTCAATTATGAGCGAATGGGGATTTATCAAAATGAACATCAGAGTCAGTTAGTCACAAAAATGGCATTTTAATATACCACAGTATGAATGTTTCCCTGAACCTGTAGAATCTCCGTCTCTCGTGTCACGTGCAGAGGGCAGAATCTCGATATCGTAGGGGCAAGATGGCATTCCCCGAATCGGTATAGTACTACTATTGGGAACTTATCCATTCGTTAAAATCGATACCACCATAGCAGAACCTGAACCCAAATTAATTTCCATAATTCAGCAGAAAGGAATCTAACAAACGTAAATCCAAACTCCACAGAGTCATTCCATTGAATGTGATGTGAATTAAGAAATGGAGTACCGAATTACGCATACAACCATCGTGAATTGCAATGCGTCCGAGAAGAAATGAATTCCTGGTATTTGTTTAGATTTCATGCAAACAGTGTAATATCGTGAAAAGAAGATCTCCAAAAACCCAGCCGCAATCTGCTTCCCTACACAAGCCACAGATTCAAAACAAAAAAATGTGTCGGTACAAAAATAAAAATCTACTCTAAAATATACACTAGTTCCTCTTCTTCTCCTTTCTGGGCAGCGAAGATGGAAAACTCACTTTACCTTCTATAGCTATCTACGGAGACTTAAGAAAGCAGAAATTTTGGGCCGAACCCCCAAAAATGCTCTAGATGGAATTCCAAAGAAAAAGCCGAGCTCACTGTCCTATGTCGCGACCTCGCTGATGTCGCGAGCGCTGGAGCACTCCTCTTCTTGATTGCTCATGATCACGCGACCTCTTGTTGCAATCGCATTATCTGGTAAATGTTTTGATCGCGGTCGCGACATCGCTTGTATCTTAATTCATTTACTCAAGAAAGCCAAAGGTTGATGTTGCGACTTCATTTGCATGTCGCGACATCCTTGTCTTTCCTTTTCTCACAAAGATTCCTCGAGTTACGCATAAATAGCTTTAGGTCAGGACCGTTCTTCCAATAGATGATGACTTCATGTTGTGACTTTGAATTTCTCAATGCGCACTGTGTTGGTGGTCTTCTTCCTTTCATATAATAACTTTATGTCATGATTTTCATGGTGATGTCGCGACATCACTGATTTCATTTTCTTTCTCAGGTTGTAAACCCAGCTTCAGCATTGCAACTAATTTCATCTCCTGTTCCTTATTCCCAAAGTGCCTTACCTTAGTGTGCCTTAAAACTCTGAACTTTCTTCTGCTCTGTCTTTTCTTCTTGAAAAGTCATGAATCTTAATGAGTGGTCGCGATACGCCCCCATCCTTGATTTGTAAAACTACGCAAGTTCAGCTTTTGCAAGTGCTTCTGCTTGTTGTGTCAGGACTTTTCTCGCACTTTATTCTTGGTTGCACTTTAAAATTTTCCCTGCTGTTATGTCGCGACATCAGGCGGCGTTCGCTGGATAGCTGAAACATGGTCGCGTACTTCAAACCAGTTGCAACCTCTCGCAAACAGCCCTCTGTGGTCATAGATTTAATTGTCGCGACTTAATGGTGTCGCGACATCATTCATATCTTCATTGGTCATGATATCAGCGATGTCGCTTATTACGAATTTCTTCCTTGATTATTTCCTTTAGTCTTGAATTCACGCTTTGTCGCAACTTCCCTCTTCAAGTCACCACTTCACTGCTAAAGCCCTCATGTCCGCTAAAACCGAATTTGTTGATGTCGTGACTTGAATGGTTGGTAAATCGAGCTTCCTCGCTGGACTTAAATTTTCACTAGATTCCACCTCGCTGTAGGCTTGGTTTCTTCCTCGATTTTTGCTAAGATTTGAGTTTCCCCTACATGGTTTTCCAAAATGAAGTCTGAGTAACATCCATTTATGTAAATAATAAATAATATTTAGCTCAGAATATACTCTAAAAATGGACAAAAACTAATGAGTTTTTGGACTCATCACTCCCTTGAAGTATTTAGTTCGCTTCTCTTCTTTCATCTCCCCACTCCTCTTCACCCCGTGCTGGAGTTTTGAAGACTCCAGTGAGAGTGAGAGGAGAGGCTCTTGGGCACCTTTCCTTTGTCTCCATGAATGTTACACCCCTTGATACATAAGGAGTATGGATCACAAGTAAGGTACGCTGGATGTCTCTTTTGTAGTTATTCTAGCGTAGTCTAAGATGGACTGCTCCCAATTATCTTTCCCACATTCAAACAATAATTTTGACTAGGCATACAAAAGTAGTGGTAATTTCATTTGTCTCATAATTGAGACATGCTTTTCAAGGATGCCCATACCAAGTGCAAAGGAATGCGACAAATGCCAAAAAGCAGCAGAAATTTCATGTCATATGAGCGCCTTTGAACTGGCTTTGGGTAGCTTGACTTTCACATATGGGGGATCGATTTCATGGGATCTGTTCCCTTCCTCCCCTTGGATACCTCTACATTTTGGTAGGAGTTGACTATGTGTCAAAGTAAAATAAGGCCTTTCGTAAGGCAAAGAAACTACTGTGGTGGTACTAAATTCAAGGAGAATATATTCTCCATTTTGGAGTCTTCTGTAAAGCCATAATGTCAGTGATGGAGGTTTGCATTTCTCTAACAAACCTTTGAGAGCTCTCACTAAGTATGGTGTCAAGCATAAAGTAGCCACCCCATACCACCTCGCATCGCTGACTGTGCCGAAATAGCAAACAGAGATCAAGATAATACCATACAGAACTCTGAATCAAATGAATGTTCTCTGCCAATGACTCTTTATAGGGTACACAATGCAGTAACAGCCTACAAGAATTATCAGAAGCTGGGCGCCGCTCCCTACTCCTAGTTTATGGAAAAGCATGTTAGCAGTGCCCTGTGGAGACGAGTATAAGGTATGCTGCAGTTAAGTGAAATTGAACTCGATATGGACAAAGAATGTCTCAACAGCTCCTCGATATTAACGAGCTAGAAGAACTGAGGAATGATGCCTACTTCAACTCCAAAAGCAGTCTGAAAAAGATGTCAAGAGGTGGCATGATCAATTCATCAGCTCGCAAACATATACTCTCAAACAGCGGTGACCAAATGTCGCTTCACGACCCAAGCTCCATCTCTTCCTGTGCAAGCTTAAATCAAGATGGATTTAGCCCATTCACTAATTCCAAAGGAGGTTCATCCCGAATTGTTCGTTAGACTGCTCAATCCCAAAGACTACAGAAAGGCATTCAAGGTTAATGGGCAAGGTTGAAGCCATATGCAGTAACACTAATTGACAAGGAGGAGATCCTCCTCGACCTCCATGATTGCTAAAAAATGTTTTACAGAAGTGGCTTTCGCAGATCTCGTAAGCCTCAAATTTTATGTTGAAATTTTGCCTTTGCATTTCATTCTGTTTTTATTTTTCCTGATTCTCGCTTTTGCTCATTTTTCTTTTGAAATTTTTTCTATTTATAAGTTTCGTGTTCTCATAATTTTAGTCTTCCGTTTTGTAGGTGTTGCGCGTTGGGTCAGAAAATTTATTATGCCTGTACCTGTTCGAATTTCAGAATCAGATTCTCGCAGTTGCGCAATTTCACAGTGCCTGACTGCCTGCTTCCCGCCTTTATCTTCCGTCTGATGTCCTTCGCTTCTCACTCCCATTTAATTTCCTCTTTCTTGAACCAGCCATTTACTAGGGCATTTAAGGCCATTAAATTTGGCCAAACTTTTCTCATTTGCCCTCCTTATATAAAACCTCTTTTCTTTCTTTCTTCCTTTCATTTCTTACATCCTGCTTCCAAATTCCGAAGCCCCTCTCCATTTCTTCTCCTTCTTTGGCCCTAGCATGGTGAAGACTGCAGGACGCGCTTTCGCCCCGGTGCGCTGCTCCTTCCTCCCCGTCTGGCACTCCAACCTACCGCTTCTCCCACCGCCGCGCGCCTTTAGCCATCGGCCTTGCCGGGCCACGCACCCCTCCACCACGCCTCCCCATCGGGCCAAGGCAAGGCAGCCGCGCTGGTTCTCCTCCGCTGCACCCGCCTCCCATCCCCGCCAGTGTACCTCGGCCCGAGGAGATACCACACTTGAGTTAGCCCCACTCCACCCTCTCTGCCACATCCTAGGCCATCCTGGAGGGCCCCACCGTCTAAGAGGGCCCGACCTCAAGCGCAGGAGAGTCCTCTAGCTCCAGGCCTTAGGAACCACAATTGCCACCCCATCAGGGCCCTGTTGGAGCCCCTCCACTAGACCTGTCCCCAACCTCTATCATCCCAAGAGCTCTTCCACCGTAGTCCCAGGCCTCCCAGTGAATGCCACTGCAATGAGAGGGACCTACATGAAGAGGTTTATTATGATCTTCCATCCTTTTTCGCATACCTGGAGCTCCGAGACTCGATGCTCCTAGTGCAAAGGTACTCCCTGGAGCAATTCATGACACCTTGTCGGTTTTTCTACCCTTGGGTGGTCATCGAGTTCTACCACACAATGACATCCAGGCGCGAGTCCAACCCAATTGCTCTTCATTTCTCTATCGATGGTCGGCCAGGGATACTCAGGTCCTCAAACATCGCCGCTACATTCAATCTGCCGGTGGTCCTCGCCAACTTGGCAGCTTATAGGCAGTGGCCCCATCCCTCGCCCAGGGAGATGGTTTGTCTTCTTTTAGGGGACACTACACTGGACGACATGTTCAGAGGCGTACCTCCATCGCGTATGCGCTCCCATGTAAAATCCATTCTCAAGGGGTTTAATATTTTCCCTTGGGGCTCAAGATATAGTTTAGAGTGAGAGGAGCCATCTCGGGAGGCCCTATATCGCATCTCGGGAGGGCTTGGTTCAACCCAAAGCGAAGTTTTATTGTTGACTCTTGTTCCATTTCGAGGACAAGGTCCATCGGTGAAGAGTCTGCTCCTAGCTATGTCCGCCTGCTCCTCCTTCCTTCCTTATTGGCTCCATGCCAGTGCTTCGAAAGCATATCGGCTTCCTTGAGCGAGCCTAGATTGAGCGCCACGCCGGATCATGGAGGCCATCCTTTCGCCGACGGCAAGGCCATGCTCCAATTTTCACCTTCCACTCCGCCCGGGGCCCAAGGACCAACCAATTGGCCGATATTCCTCGTCGAGAGCAGCCCCTCTGGGCGAGCAAGAGATCGGGGTGGCCCAGCTCCAGTGGCACCCTTAGTCTCAGATCTCCCTGGGCCTGCACCCGCTGTGTGCCTCCAGCCCGCCTCCCACCTTCAGCCCCTACTCCCAAGATCAGCCTCATAGACAGCCGCGGCACTTCCGCACCACCTCCGCAAAGATATCACTATTTCCACCCCATGGATGCATCCAGACGCCTTCCTATAAGATGGATTTATCATTTGCATTCCATTCGCAACCCCTCGAGGATGTGGATGACCTCGGGACCGAGGTCACACGGCTTTAGACTGGGCCGCCATTCCCGCACAGACCAAGCTTTATCCTCATGCAGATCCAGTATCACCTGGCAAGCTCCCGATCTCCCTATGCAGGCCTGCCTCAGCCGCTCCCGCTTCCATCTAAAGAGGATCAGACTCCCTCCACCGCCAAATTTCATACCCATGTCCTAGCACCACAAAGACTATAAAATTAATTCACTCGCAGCACCTCAAATCATTCAGTTTGCAGTGACGCTCTTCACGGCCATCGTGATCGAGGAGGTGAATGTGCCAATGGCACAATTTGGTCAGAGTTAGTGAAAGGAAGTGATTTTTATACTTTTGGGATAGTCATTTTTTTTTATTATTTTACACTTTTAAGTCCACTATGCAACAAAGTGCAGTTTCGATTTTTTTTTATGTTTAGTGTCTTGCTTTTTGCCTTCTTTTAAGAAAGTTGTTTTTGAAAGTTTCAAAATTTAGTGACACACACTTATGTTGATATTTATAAATTGCTTTCTTAACTCATTTGCAACAATTTTTTCCCCATTTTTTTTTGTGGTTTTGTCTAGCCTACAAGTTGAAAAATTTGAAATTGTTCCAATGCCATTGATACTAGATTAGCTCCCATGAAGGATTAAGGATTGGTCACTGAAGTCCCTAGTGCATTCAATCCCTCTTCCTGCCCAGCTAGCCACACACTCAGCACATCATTTTATGTAATAGCCCGAGAAATCGTGACATAACTCCTTTATCGTGCAACCTGAATTTGGCCATCGACTCATGAAAAGGTTATGTCTCCAAATAGCACACGAAGTCTTCCAAAAGAAAAAGACAAAGAAAAAGAAAAAGAAAAGAAAAGTGGAAAAGGAAAAGAGAAGAGAAAATAAGTGATGTTTTTACCTTGAAACCCGTGTTATGTCCAAGTAAGACGCAAGTAAAGTCTTTAAAGCCTGGTGCTCTAAGCCTTAGTTGGTTAGGAGCCACCGACTTAGTGCTCGCTACATGGGCGGATAAGTGAGGTTTTAGCGAGTCGAGGTGTTAAATCCTTGAATTCATTCGGAGTCCGGGGTGAAACCCGAGGAGTTAGTGGTCGAAAGATCCTCATGACTTGATGCCCTAAGCCCAGCCGGCCGGTTTATCGCGTGGACTCACTCTGACCCAGATGTCGATTTCTCAAAGATTAATCCGTACAAAAAAGAAATATGAAAAGATGAACTGATTTATTTCACATTAATGTGCAGACCAGTGATTTGGCCGGGGTGTGTGGTAGAATATGTTGGTCGCTGAAACCGGTCACATAAACACTGCTTGATTTTTTGGCAGGAGTTTCGTGCCTGATCCCTCTCAGATTAGATACTTCCAAATTGGTCCCTGTAGATGATACATTTTTTTCCTCCAAGCTTTGGTTGTTGTGCAGGTCTCAATCATTCATAATCGAGGGGTAGGGCATTACTTATCCATACACTTTTGAAAATACCATTCCTTTTGCATGAGCATACCGTCTTCCTTCAAGTTTAATACTATGACTGTAGCGGTGCATGTATTAGTTGTGGCGACAGTGCCCAAATAGTGTTGTTTTGAGCCCTCGTTTCATTACAGTTTTGGCACTTTTTGTGTACTAATCGACTTAAATAACCTAATTGGATACACTAAGGTCCCGACTATGCTGAATAACTATATTTGTGTGGACATTTTTAGTTTTGTGCTGAATACAATCATTACTTCTAAACAATCTAAACATGTGATCTAAAATAAACTAGTTTATGCAAACTAATGCAATTGAACTAAATATAGAGGGAGGTATATAATATGAGATTTTAGAAAAGCCCAATTTCAGAGGTCATAAAAGGTTAAATTTCGAAATGCCTCTATTAGCCGTTGACTAATTTTTTGACTCCGCTTCTATTAGTGGTTTTACCAAAATTGCCCTCAATGTAATTTTGTTGTTTCATACTTTTTTGTAATTTCCTTGACTCGAGTAGTATATATGCCTCACTAAGCTGGTGAAAATCAACTCGATCCATCAATCAAAAACAAAACTGTCAAAGCTTTCAACTTTCTTGGGGGTGTGATTTTCTCTAATTTTTCTCCCCCTTTCTCGCATTTTCTCACTAGCCAAACATCCCTTGAGGATGACAACTCAAGGGATGCCTGGTTAAACCCCCCTCATCCTTGAAGAGGAGGGCCACTGGGTGGAAGTTTTGAGGTAAAGCATCAGCTCTTCGCTGCTAACGCAAAGATCATTATCATTCATGCTTCGCATTCCGGTTACTTCTAGGTTTAACCCCATGATGCACCTTAAGTGGCAGATTCACAAGCTTTCAAGGTCTTTGGTGGATACTTTCATTGCCAGATCCATCGACATAGTTAACCCTAGCTGCCATTTATTTGCTCCCCGCAGTTAGATCCAAGGGCCAAGCTTTTGAATCGCTTCAAACATTAATGGTTAATAAATGTTGTATACTAGAGAACAACTTTAGGGTTCACTTTATAGCTGTATATAGATCCAGTCGGAAATGGAACATGAAGCCACCCTTCCCAACAAGGACATTGTAGTTGCCTTTAAAACCAAGCTCAAAGGCCCGAAACTTAAAGGCGATTTCTCTGCTACACTTTATTTCCTCACAAGTGAGTATTTTTCAAGTTACCCACCCCATTGAAAGTAAAGAAACCCCTGAACTGGTGGAAACAACATTTGCAAACACTGTGGATCACTTCATACAAAACCATACTCGAAGTTCTAATTCTGACTGACAGCACCCAAATAGTTTCTGCCGGCATATAATAGAATCAGGATATAAATTCTTGCCGATCTTTAATACCTACTACATAATGAACAAGTAGATCAACTCAGAGCGCTGCCAGGCAACCCATTCTTCTCACAAAGTCAACTGGTTGATGCATCGCATCGAAGATGTCACAAATACCTGTTGATGTCGCGACATTACATTTGCGGGGGCCATCATTTCAATGATGTCAGCGGTTACTTTCGTTTGTTAGTTCTCATTGCTCATGCCTGCAGACATTATCATTGATGTTTCAACGATGTTGTGGCGATGTCGTGACATTGGTCGGTTCAAACTGTACCTAAAGGTCAGCATTGCTTTTATGAACATGAGCACAGTTAGTGCCAGATGTCTTCTACTTTCAGGATGAGGGCTTCGAGCCATGTCGCTTAACATGTCGCAGATGTGTCGCGACATTAGTCAATATGATATCGTCGACTTCGACAACCGCTCTGATGCTCGCTACATGCATGCGCCGTGATGTCTTATTACTGAACATTTCAATTCTTCATTACCCAATGTCATAGTGGTGTCGTCGGTTGTCGGGGCACGTAGAGCGTTTGACAGTTTGATCATTTGGTATCGCTTCTCTAATGCGTCGCTGCCACTGAGTCAGGGACGTCGCGATACTTCTGGTTTGGTGTCGCAATAATGTTGTGACGATGTCGTGACATTGGCATATTCCCTGCCTTCCCTCTTTAGCTTCTATGTCACACTTCATGTGCCACATTTTTAGTGATGTCAAGAGAATTTCATCATTGTTGCGACTTTGAAATCGATGTCACGCTTTACTCAGCCCTTTCATTGTAATGTTGATTTCTCGCTTTTTTTTTTTTTGGTCGACCGCTTATTTTCCTTTAATTTCACAAAACATAAATCTAGTGAAAGCTCCATAATTTTACATTTAACCCGAACTTTAAGTCAAATATACTTGAAAATAGGGCTTAAAATAGATGAGTTTTAGACTCATCAATAACCCCTGTCTTCACAATATCGCACAGGAATAGTTTAAAAGTTCCCTAGGTATATATGCATATGTCTCTTCCCACTGAACATTTTTACTTTTAGCTTCGAGCTATTGCATCTTGGCTATCACAACACATAGAGACATAAAGATGCTGGTGTCCACCATGTGCAGAGTATCTTGTTTAATAACAGAGTTTCTGTAAAGTTTGGCACTAACTTCGTAACTTCATTTCAAATACAAACCCGGCCTCCATAGTGGATAGAGAATGCAAGTCCAAACATTATTTCAAGAACTGACTTCCAAGGGGTAAAAATGTACCAATGGTTGATTTCATCCTTAATCCAACTCAAAGATCCACATCACTAAACCCCCGTAAGGATGATTTAAACCTTCACCAGCAATACGTTTCAGTTAGTCACCGACATGCCTCTCAAGTACTTTAGTACTCTACGAATGACAACCCAATGATCCTGATTAAGACTTTGGGTGTACTCGCTCAATCTTCCACTGCATAGGCAATGTTAGTTTCACAATTCTGCTGGCACATTAGGCTACTCAATTCTCCGAGCTGCATCCGCTTGACAATACTATGCTCTCTATTTTCTTCATCCGTAGCTGATCATAAGGAGTTGACATCGGTTTACAATCAAAGTGTTCAAACTTTCTTAGCAATCTCTCAATATAGTGTTCTTGAGGAAAGGTTGTTTCGATGACCTGCATTTGCAAAACATATATACAAATTTATGACATCATTACCAAAGGGTTATTATCTAATCCCTTATGACGGCGCCATAAACTCATGGACTTTGCATCAAAACACATATACAAATTTATGACACTATATTACTAAAGGGTTATTATCTAACCCGAACTCGCACTATAAAAACCCGTTGAATAAAATCTCCTAGAGTGAATTTATTTTCTAATTTTGTTTGTTCTGAGAGAACAAGTGCAGTTGTTTGGAGGCAATAAATGGAGGTGAGTCTTATATCGATCTCACAGAGATCTCAAGAATTTTAAATCAACTAATTCTGACGCGGCTCAAGTTTATAACAGATGCCTGTGGATCTCTCATAGCGGATGGAATCCAAATGTAGTTACAAATTATGCTAACACGCAAAGTGAAGCTTTAGAAGCAATTCAAAATAAATTGGTAGAATATGAAAGAACAGCCAGCCCAGCAAATTAGGTCAAGAAAACAAATTTGACATTGAATAATTATCTCTTCTGAGAGCACATCATATACCCATTATAGTGAAGCAATTGTTCCTAGTTAACACCTATAGTGTCCCTTTAGCCATTTCGGTGCTCTGAATCATCCCAAAGGCTGAGTGCGCAAAGTCGACTCCCATTGACCTGCTGATTTCAACATCACTCTTCCCCATTCTCCCAAAGGTGTACAGAAATCAGACACCATCGCTTATGCCAAGACTCCTTTGAACCCAGATTCGTGTCATACCTGCTCCCCATTCTTGAGAAGTGATCCAGAATCCCTGGTCTGCAAGCTAATTCTGCCATAAGATATATAACTTCATGATACTACTCCTAAAATTAGAATAGATCACCCTCTCCTGATTTGATCCTGCATCACTGATCGCCTCACTATTCGAATCAGGTGAACTCTCCGCTGTTTTAGAAAACTGGATGAACCTCCATCTAACTCCTTCTTGATCAAGTGAGAAGATTTATCAAGCAAATTTGTATCTGATCTCAAATAGCAAACATATGCCTCTGCCAGCTCAGCCTCACAATCCCCAAACGCTCTTCTCTGGTCACTCATAGGCCTCCTTGAAACTAAAGGCTTATAGAGCAAAATCTTATAACGGTATAAGAAATCTGATATTCAGATCAAAACAATAAACTCATAATACCTTAAAGTAATTCATAAACTCTAAACGTAAGAGCTACTGAAACGAGTTTACAGAAAGATAATTTCCGGCTCAGATCTGGCTCTTGTCTTTGTGCCTGAGCTCCCTGGCTCATCAGACACCTGCGTCGCCATGCATTCCTCTCATCATAAGTAATAACTCAGACTCTCGAAACCAAGAGTTTAGTCTGTGAAAATTATCCTGAGTCCCTGCTCATTATCTCAGGTAGTAATTTGAAAAGAAATGAATTTGCATTCGCCTACTGGCTTCAAAATCTAGATAAATATTACGTGATCCGTAAAATAAAACTAAAAATAAAACGATAAATCTAATCTGACTTAGTCCTTGCCTCCAACATTGAAGAAGGTTTTTTGAAAAGCAGCGCTAAAAGAAAACTAAAAAGAAGAAAATAAGCTCCCCAAACCAGACCTCCGTCCCAGGTCACCGCTGTCGCACATCCTTCCGGTAGTCACAGATTTATGGTTCTACCAGTCTTGTCCCACGATCTGTCATGATCATGGACTGGCCCAAGATCGCTCCAAGTCATGCACCCCAACAACCCTCATGTCGACATCCATGTCGCAGATCGATTCACTCGCCCGACATCATCCGCAAGCCCATATCCTCTCGAGCCTGCGCCTGCCCGATGCCTCACCTCAATCCCCTGTCTGGAAAGATCAACCCACGTTTTCCGCAGAGGCGTTTCAAATGAGAATCGGAGGTCGCACACCCGGTCTCACAAGCATCAACTATATATTCCCGCTTCAATCGATACTTACGTCGCGACTCGGTCCTTGCCTCGGATTACTGGCGCTCGGTGTTTCATTAGGGTTCTCTCATAACCTGACATCATGGTTCGTCGACATCAATCTAAATTTTTATGTAGCTTTTAATCGACCGCTCATGATGTCCCGACTCAATCTTTGTCGTGACAGCATGCTATGGCTCGTGAGTTTGAACTGGTCGTTCCTAGTGTCGCGACCTCGATCTCATGTCGCCATACTCGACTTAGCGTCTCCTCGGAGAAATGAATTTGTTGCTTTGGTGTCGCGACGCCATTCCTCGTTTTCTTGACACCTACGTGAGCAGTCCATGCTTCCTCTGATTGCTCTTGGTGTCGCGATAACAATCTCTTTGTCGACATCGACTTAGTTCTTCCTGAGGCTTCAATCGGGTTGCTTTGGTGTCGCTGACGGTCATTCCTTTGTCGTGGATATCGCCTTTAGGAACTACGCTTTCCACTGACGCTTCGTGTCGCGACAAAAATCTCTTGTCGCGACATCAGCTTATGGCTCTGCAGTCTTCACTTGATGGTTACTGATGTCGCGACTTCAATCCTCTGTCGCGACAACAACTTGAGTTACATCAGCTTCATCTCAACAAGCCCCGCTATAGCCTTCCAAGGCGATTCTCCGTCGCGACTTCATCAAATTTCATGTTTCCTCGATGTCGCTGATAAGTTTGATCATTCAGCTGGATGTCGCTAATTCTTCCTCTTCACTACATCATGGTCGCGCTACCTACGTTTTATGGATCGCTTCCTCAGATTACTGTCGGCGTCATGATGCATCCGTGATAGTCGCGACCTGAAGTCTTCTCTTTCTTCATTTCCGTTGCTTCACTGGGTTTCTTTAACTCTCAACCCCGCCCCTGCTCTTCAAGTAAGCTTCGTTTCCGATTGGAGTTTTACTGCTGCAACCTGGATATGCATTTTGATTGCTGCCAAAGCCAGCCATATCAGCTCTTTTATCTGCTGTGCGCCTTTTTCACAGAATTTGCTTCTGTAGCCAATTATCTCATTAACGCTCATCACTTTGTTTAGCAAATATTCTTTCTTTTTTCTCTTGAATTCTCGGCCATTTCACGCTTGCTAGTTATTCCATAATTCTGCACGTATAAATCAGTCTTGTTTAGATAAAATAGATCATAAAAATGCATCAAAAATAGATATCAAGCTCCATCTACATAAGCTTCCATAAAGTGTTATAGTTATTTTGATTCCTTGAATCACCTCAGCTTTCCTAGATCTTTCATATCAAACTTCAACTCAGAAACTCGGTAGAATAATTACAACTTGTAGTTAGTCCCAAATATAAGCATATCGTCAACATGAGCAAACAAATGATGATGCATGAGTTATTTTCAACTTTGTTATAAATGCATTTATCAACATCATTAATGGAAAATCCATTAGATATGAACACATGAACAAATTTTCTATGTGATTGTTTCAGTGCTTGTTTTAACACATAAAGCGATTTAACTAGCCTACAAACTTTTTTATCATCTCTTGGAATCATACACCCTTTAGGTTGATCCATATAAATTTCCTCTTCCAGTTCTCCATTCAAAAAGGCTGTCTTAACATCCATCTGGTGTATCACTAGGTTAAGTGAACTGGATACATACCAAAGCAATTAACACCCTAATTTGAGTGAGTCCTTGTCATAGGAGCAAAGGTATCAAAGTAATCTACACATTTCTTTTGTTTAAAACCTTTAGCAACTAAACGTGCCTTATATTTCTCAATCGACTCCATCTGATTTTACTTCCTTTAAAGATTCATTTAGCAAAATCTATAATTTTAGCACCCAGAGGCAAGCTCTACTATCTCCCAAGTCATTATTGATTCAATTTCTAATTATTAATGACCTCCTTCCAAAGGCGTGCATAAGATGAAGTCATAGCTTCCTTTTGTGGATTCGGGGTCTCTAATGTCTAGAAAAGTGTAAAAAGGTCATCACCAAGATTAGTTTCTTCCTTTCCTTTTACTTACTCTCAATTATAGTTCAAAAGGATCTTCTGTAATTCTACCCTAAGATTTTTGAACTTGTTATTGCCTTTGCTTGTTCTTTCCAAGGAAAAAATATTTTCAAAGAAGTCAACATTCTTAGTCTCAATCATAGAGTTTACTTCCACTAGGCTATTTTTTGATTTGATGACAAGAAACCTATTTGCAACACTATTCTCTGCATAACCAATAAATAATGTGTGATCAAAGGTTTAGGACCTGTGGTCTTTCTTTTCTTGGTTTTGGTAAGCTTACTTTGATAAATAATCCCAATATACTTTTAGGTATCCAATGAAAAGAGTAGATTTCTTTCCATAAACTGAGTGTTAGAAGTCTTTATTGTTCTCTTGTAGGGCAGCCTCTATTTTGAATATGATAGAAGTGAGAGAGTAGATGTTTTCTCACAAGTTGTGCTGATGCCTTGAAATCCTTACTAACATGGCATTCATAATCTCTTTTAGGGTTCTATTTTTTCTTTCATCTACTCCATTAGATTCAGGGGAATAAGGAGGAGTGGTTTCATGTATAATTTCATATTCCTCACAAAAGGTATTGAAGGGGTTGGACTCATATTCTCTACCCTTATCGGATCTAAGTCTCTTTTGATTTTTCACTTAGTTGTTCCACTTCATTTTTATACTTTACAAAGTTACTCAATTACTTCATCTTTGTTTCTAAAATATATTAATTTTGTATATCTTGAGGTCATCTATGACTCGTGATATAAAACCTTACCAATTCTAGTCACTAAGTGTTTTTCAAGTCTCCTAGGTCACTATGAATCAAACTTAATAGTTCTTGACTCTTCTCTATCAGTTTTATCTTCAGGTTTCAGAGTCCTCACACATACTTCACATTTTCCAAGGTTTTCTAAGGATAATTTGGGAATCAAACTTTAATTCAACCATTTTCTTAATATAAGAGAAGTTCACATGTCCTAATCTACCATGCCAACATTGGAAAATGAAACAACTATAAAAATTTAAGACGAAGATGCTTTATTATTCAAGATTTCTGAAACATTCAACATAAAGAGACCTTGGTTACAATAATCCTTCCCAACAAAAGCATCATTCTTTGTTAGCATTATTTTTTCTAACTCTAACATGATCTTAACTCCTACTTTCCCAAGTAGACACCAAACTAAGTTCGCACGCTCGAGAACATCATTATGGTGAGAAATCCTTCCGCAGGTTAGCTTGAGGAGAACTTTCCCTTTGCCAATCAACGGGGATGATCTTGGATCACCCATGAACACTTGTTCCTCTTCTTTCTTCATCGTGGTGTAGGAAGTGAATGCAACCCATTGCCATGTAAACATGCCCCAGCAGCCTTGGTAGAGTCCACCTTATCTAGCGTCCTCTTCATATTGTGACCATGCTCATCTTAGAGGAGACTACTCACGTAATCACCGCTTCTTCTAGATTTGTTTTGGTTTAAAGATTTCTTTCTCAAGTCACTTTCTGGTTGCAAATGATCGAGGTGTATGGTGTCCAGTTACTACAAACAATGCAATTACCTTTCTTTTAAAGGTAGATTTAGACCTGTTTTGATGAGTTTGGCTTAATCCCTAGGTTTTGTCTCTTAGGCTGGTTTGAATTTAGGCCTTGGTATCTTCTACTACATATTTGCCTTGGGAAGTGAGCAACTCCTTGGCTATTTGAAGCCATTCCCAGCTTTATTTTTGTTCTTCAATTTTAATATGTATTATAACATCTCCTAGGGACATTTGTTTCCTTTTGTGTTTCATGATATTTTTGTAGTCTTTCCAAGAATCTAGAAAGGTCTTTATAAGATAGCCAACCACAAAAGGTTTAAGTAATTTTATGTCTTTAATGACTAGGTCATTGACCAACATGTGGTAGTCATGGATTTGAGATGATACATCTCTATCCTCAGTCATTTGGAACTTTCCAAAATTTCCTATGGCATATTTTTTTGTATCCCAAAGATTCTACTATGTATTTTAGTCAAAGCATCCCCAAATTTCTTTTGCAATTTTATATCGATAATAGACATCAAAGAGTTCATTTGTGGAGTGTGCTAGAAATTAATGCCTAACTTGTTTGTTCCTATTTTCCTCATTTAGATAAATCTTCATAAAGCCCATTCCTTAGGTTTTGGTCCTGGTCAAGATATTCACTAGGTTCACAACATCAATGGCTGAATAAACCTTTTCTTGCCATCTATTGTAAAGAATAAGTGTCACAAAGGGTCACCTGAAGTGTCTGGATGGGTGTGAACTAAGGCTCCCCATCAATCTATGAATTGAATCTACTTTAAGATTGTTGGTTCTACTTGTGTCATTTTGGTGAATATAAAAAGTCCAAGATATTAGTAAGAGTTGAAGTTAAGTACACTGCGAAAGTCCCCAAGTAGTGTGAGGTAAAAGAGTCTAGTCTATAAATTCTACTTGCCTTTGCTTGATAGAACTTTCCTTAGACATGTACTCTAACAAGCCAGCTTCCACTCTGAGTACCCCTGCCTTGGAGCCACCAGTAAAAAGGTCTTTTTAGAAAAGCAAGATTAGGAGTTTGACTCTAGCCCCAAAAACAAACTAAAAACAAAAGCAGAGTCCTGAACGAGATAAGATGATTTATCTCATCGGATGGCCGAGGCGGTAATAACAGGTGACACAAATCAGTTCACCCTCCTCTCTCTGGGCTTATAACCTTGGTAATAGGAATCTGTGGCTCTTGCCTCCGTGGATTCAACAAATCCGATCTTGCCCCTGCAAGCACCTCCTTGGTAAGATACAAGACAAGTCGAATAAATGATATTCCCCA
This sequence comes from Tetrastigma voinierianum, assembly GCA_016808115.1. NCBI lineage: Eukaryota > Viridiplantae > Streptophyta > Magnoliopsida > Vitales > Vitaceae > Tetrastigma > Tetrastigma voinierianum. The sequence goes on from JAEQBH010001614.1 coordinate 419,245, forward strand.
TAATGTGCCTGCATGAAAGATCACCTGCAGTCCTTGGGAGAGTTCTGGGAGCACTTGAGAGGAAGCAGAGTGCTTAAAAATTTTGTTTAGAGAGACGACAGAGCTCTTGTGAGGTGATCTCAAGATGAAGTGTGATAATGAAGGAGGGGCACCTTTATATAGCGGAGTGCCAACGGATCTCTCCATGAAAGAAATGTGCAAGTTTTTAAGAAAAAGTCAAATTTCAATTTGACTTAGTTAACAAACAAAAATGGTAATTAAGTTAAATGACTTGGCTAAGTCAATTTGAGCCATCATAAATATATTTTTTTCACGTTGTCTTACTTTGTCCTCACAGCTCGTAGCGTCATTTGGTTTATTGTAAGGACGAAGGGGTTGAGTATTTCAAGGCCAAAGTGGAGGGAGAGCTAACTTAGTGATCAATTTCTGAGTAGAAGAGATGAGATAATCATCCAATTCGTTCATTTATCAGACGGAGAGATCACAAAGTTTGATTGTGGAGGGCTAATCATCGAGTTCGATTCATCAGCATCCCTGTCGATGGATTCTCTCAGCTTATCTTCATCGACACTGGGCTACCATGTTAGGAAGGCTCACAAATCAATTGTGTCGACTTTCGGCCTCAATTCTTTCTTTCCCAAAAAGAATGATCTACCTATGCTAATGATAGTGCCTTCAAAAATCTCATGCACCCGAGGTATAAGAGGATATTGGTGATTGAGGGGAAAAACATCATCCTCAAGGCTAGATTTTCTAGCTGAGGTCCTGCCTTCCAACGTGAGCCTTCACGAGTGAAGGTGATGATGACACTATTGTGGAGAGCTATGATGGGTCTAAGTCAAGAAAAACACGGATGTTTGAGGACCTCTCTAGCCTCCTTTAGTGTGACGGCCCGCGCCTCACTGCACTGCACCCCGACCCGAGGCTAAACCTAATTCGTGACGCTGGCCCTCTTTCAAATCCAATTCCTTTTTCTTTTGCCAATAAAACACATTTCTAATGCTCATTTTGTAAATGATATTTATCTTTGCAAGTAAAAATAGGTCAGAAAAGGCAATCAATTCAAACTTAAAGAGGGCCCTTCATTTTGTTTTTGCATATAAGATTTTCCATTTAAATAGCAGTAATACATGCCCATTTGGTCCATTTAACACCTTAGTATTATGGCATTTTCAGTGGTAAGTTGTTTTAATAACACAAAATATTTACAAAACAAAATAAGAGTTTGTACATAAAGTGTCAAAAAAACTTGAAGGCTTCATGAATGCATGGTCGAGCTTTACTCAAATCCCCACACGCGAAGCCCTGACGTTGACTCGAATCGTGGTCTTTCCTTCGCATCATTTACTTGATACTGGTGATATGATTGTAATATTCCTCGAAATGTTCCCAATTGTTTCTCAACATGTTTAGGGTATGTAGGCATAAATTGAATTTTTTCATAAATTAAATGTGAAAATGGAAATTTAGAAACCTGCAGTTCGATATTTAAGGACAAATTTAAATTTATTCCAAAAGGGGCATCAAAGACATGAATTGATAAAGTGTCTTAGAGGTCAAAGTGGAAATAATATAACTTGTAATTGAAATTAGAATATGAGGACTATAAGGCAAATAAGAGAAACTTTAGCTATAAAAAGGGGAGGGAGACAAAAAAATAACTCATTTTTGGTCTCCAAACAAGGGAGCTTACGGGAAGAAGAGGAAGAGGAAGAAGAAGATGATGAAGGAAGAGAGAAATCAAGCAAAGGTAAAAGTGATATTTGGAGTTTGGTATGGAATTCGAGTATGGAATAGTAAGATTTTGTCCATAAAAACTACTGGGTATGGATTGCTAGGTTTTCTTTTAGATATTAATTTGATTCCCTTTTTTCTGTGCTCAGCCAGTAAATACCCCTAACTCTAGATAATCTATGGAAGTTGGGTTGAAAATCCCTAGTTGGATAATAGTCTAGAGTATGAATCCTTCATAATTCCAAGGTTTTGAAGAGTCAAGAGTCAAGGTATGAATCCTGCACTCCTCTTCTGCATCAGGCTCAAAAGTATTTGTGGAGTTGTTCTGAGAGATTCCATATTAGTTTTTGAGGCTTAGTTGATGGAATAGAAGAGAATTAGGAAGAAAAGTGCATGAATGGTGCAGGCTCCGCCATTTCTAGGCGTGACCTGAGACCTCAGAAATTGTACCTTCGAGTGGTACCGTACCACCGAGCGTGGCAGTAAACGGTACGGGTATTACCTAGTGGTACCGTACTGGCCAAGAACCGGAAGGTTCTGGTGACTGCACTCGAACAGAGTGGTACTCACAATACCACTAGTTCCTTCAAACTCTTATTTTACTTTTGCATAATTGCTATAATTTGCATACCGGGAGAGCTTCTGAACTAGAATAAATGATTATCGTGGGTTAAGATAAGAAAGAAGTAAGTGAAAATGTACCGCATCGTTACCACAGTCTATGGTGGGGGAAAGTTCATGCCCCAAATTGATAAGATAGGAAGTTTGAATACATATAATCTAGGAATGCCTTCAAGACCACGTATTAAATGACACGATATCTTCGTCACGACGCGGGCAAAAGGTCGCCTCGATCAGTACTGCAGCCCCGACAGGTTTGGTGACATCTTATCTTGATTGCATTCTGACATTAGTGCTAGAGATTTCTGCCCACTGCTCACACCCCTGTCTTCAGAATGCCATCCATTTATACTGTTATACAGAAGCACCCTCCTGATCACCTCAACACTCCAGTTCCCACCACTCATTGATAACCGCCCAGTATATCCTCCCACACCATATGTAATGTCCCGTCCATCACCCAGCCTAGTGTGCCAAATGTGTATCGCTTCGATCTATAATACCCCAAGTGTGCGGCTTTTAATAAGAAGCCAGCCTCTGTGAATTCCTACGGGAAGAATCCGAATAAATATGTTCCGTTATAAGCATAAGTATCAGAGTAAGTCCATTATATGAATGCATGGAAATTTTGATATCCGTTATTGTTATATGCTGCTGAATATAAATGTGTATATACATACCGTATATGTTTCCCACTGCTGTGAAGTTTGATAATGGTTTTTAATCCGTAGGTAGAGCAGAAGAAGGAGATAAGATTCCTGCAGATTCCATTGGCCAGCACACGAGTAGCGGTTCATCATCAGAGGTTCCGCGTCTAATCAAGAATGTAAATGTATAGTTTTGAATATGTAAAATGAGACTCGCATCAGATATGTGACATCGTAAACACTACTACGGTAGTTTTTTATTTTGACTTTTGTAGCGCGATATGTTGATATAAATGATAAGACTCGATATACCGTACCGCCTACAAAGCCAGGCGTAAAAGAGTCCGCCTTATAGTCTCGCGCCCAACCCGGACATTCGATCTCGCGCCGCTCGCTCGGATCGGAACTGGCGTGACAATGACATTACAAACAGACGGCCATAATTTTCATGCCTAGTGGTTCTATACATTTTTCTCTCCATTTCAGTTTAAGTAAATCATGCATTTTTTTAAATCAATGCCTTTGTATAATTTTTTTTTTTTCAATGACCAATGCGTTACAATACATATATGTATATACTCATTTCAGATATTATCCAAATTACAATTCATCGGGCTATTTTAATCATGCGCTTCATATGCAATATTAAATCATTCTAATACAAATCATGCATTTCAATTTTTCTTTTTCATTTTGCTCCTAAGCGAATTTAATCCTATGCTTTGCATAGATAATGAATCACTGCACGGCTCCCGCTGGGGCTGCGTTTCGCATAAAAAAAGTTTTATAACACAATACAACCCCGCTGGGTCAGCTGACCATTATTAAAAATCATTCGCGGAACACTACCGATTCCCTGGCCTCGCCGGGCTACATATCGGAGTGACACATCATTACGTTTACGCAGTAATTGCTCATTCACCTTTGTTGGTATAACACTAATATATCCTTAACTCAAATTTATCTAAGCACATTCTATTAAGGCGCCAAATCATTCATAAGAATTTACACATCAGATATACATCTATATCCAAATACTTGGTTTCCAATATTCATGCAAATTTTCATGTGCAATTTATTTCACAATCAGTTGTATCAAATCAATTTAAAACAAATCAATACGCAATTTGTTGCAATTCATTTCAATAAATCCACTTATTTCATAATCCTTCAAACATTTTAGAAATAGAGAGAGAAGTGGAGAATGAACCAATTCATTTATGGCTCAAATGAAGCACACATGCATATTCATATAAAACCTTTTAGATTTAGTTTGTCAAACAAAACACAAAACCGAAACAAGGAAAGAAGTGTGAAGAACAAACTCAAAAAGGTTGTCGCTCTTCGATTTCTATCCTTGGAATCCAGTTCTTGGGTCAAGCTTCCTCATCACCAACCCCTAATCCATCACAAATATGTCACAATCAAAGAGTAACCCAAGAAAAAAAAAAATCAGTTGTGCATTCTAGGATTTTTGGTTAGGGTTGATGTCTACCCAATACACCTTCACTTGAAAAATTTTCTGGGGACACATGAGCCAGTTTTTGCTAATGCTTCCTTCAAGAAAATGATATCTCTATGAGTCTATTTGCAGTAGGAAATGGAATCATATCCTTTGGATCACCCAAACTATAGTTACGGCATTTTAATGCCAAACTTGTCGGTATGCCCAGCTCACTCGGTTACCTATTGTTATTCTTGATTTCAGGGTCTTAAATCCATAAATTGGTAATGGTTCTTCTTAATACCTAGTTATAGTTCTAATGTTTCTTTTCCAATTGGAATCAATCCGTTAACGGACTACCAAAACTCAAGGTTATTGCATTTTACATCTAGACTCCTCTTACTTGCAAAATAGAATCAGATCGTTTGCACATACCCACTTTGATGGATTGGCACTCTGGGGTTCCAAATATCATACACTTCCTTCAAGCAAATTATTCGCTTTAGAATTTTAGTTTACCTTAAATTTTAATCACTAAATTTGGATGAGTGAAACTCAAAATACTACATTTCTTTGCTGCCTATATATATTCAGGAGCTTTATAGCTTCTATGTGCTCCTGGTCCCTTATATACATTTGTAGCTCTAGCTCTTATGGTTCTTTACCAACTGGAATCACTCAATTTTGATGATTATAACTTAACTTATAGCCAAACAAAAAATAGGGGTTTTGAAAATTTTTTGACAGCAACTCTTTTGAAACTTCATCATTTCCTTTATACAAAAATTCCTCAAAACCAATCCAAACCAATCAAAACAACCTCAAACTGAACTAAAACCATCCAAGAACACTTCACACAAAGTAGGGTTTTTCTCCAAACCTAAACACAAGAAAGAGGGGTTTTTAGTTAGGTTTTCATACCTTAACTTTACAGTTTCCTTCTTTTCTTGAACCAAGCTTGATCTCTACAAGATGGAGAGAGAACACCAAGGAATTGCCTTCTCCTTCTCCTCTCTACCCGTGTCTCTCTTTCTCCCTTGTGCAAATGAGAAACCTCCTCGTTTATAAGACCACTTTTGGTCTTTTCTCTTTACAAGATTAAGGCCTTGTTTGGCCTTTCACTTCTTACCTAAGTTTTTTTCTCCCATTTTTGCTATTTGGTCATTCATTTCTCTTTCATTTACACTTCAAGTTAACCCATTATTCCACTTTGGCATATTGACTTCTTTGTTTATGACATTGGGGGTCCTAAATTGGTAAATTTCTAATTTACCCTTATTTCTTGAATTAATTTTTTTTTGTTTTTATCAATTTAAACGCCGGAAAAATACAATTTAATTTATTTTATACCCTAAACATGTTATCAAACTATTAGGGTATTTTACATTACATTTAGCATCAACTTGCGCCCAAAAATCGTTCCGACCCACACCACCCTTGTGCTGTGGAAACCTCATTCAAAGGGTGTCTGGAAAATTCATGGCGGATGATGATAGCAATCGGGAGTTGCCCGATTTGAAGGATTTGGTGCGTCTTCCAAGAGATGTTGTGAAATCCAATGCAACAGTGTGTCGTGAGGATGTGTACTCGACCGTGATAAACTCCTGGAATATGATAGTAGAAGTTGACGAGAACAAAGTAGATTTGTTTAAGTTCACTAGCTGGTGCAGGTTGCCTTTCTATGAATCTTATTTTGGATGGGGGAAGCTAGTTTGGGTGGGTAAAATTAATAGAATATGGAACAAGTTTTTCTGCTGGATAATGAAGGTGGCGATGTAATTGAAGTATGGATGGGCTTGAACAAACAAGACATGCTTTAGTTCCTGCAAGATGTCGACATTTTGGCCAACTTTAGAGAGTTTTTCTAATAAAAATTAGAGAGAAAAATCTCCAGCAAGAGTCCTTGGTCTGTGCTTTAGTTAAGAGTATTTTTGGTGGAGAATGCATCACTTTTGAAAGAAAGTTTGTAAAGACGAGTGGTACCTGCTAAACTAGGTAACTTTAAAGATCTTTATCATAAAAAATGGAGTCTTTTAATTGTGTAAGACTGGGACTATGTTTGTAATTATTTAACTCCTAGTAGATTGTTCAATGTTTAGGTGTGACCTCAAAGAGTATGTGCATGTACTAAACTGTATTTACAATTTTTTTTTTGTTCCATTATTTTCTTCTATTTGTTTTTGTAATGCATTATTGGTTTTATAGTTCCATATCAGAATCTTAATTTCTCATTTTAGATGTCACAGAAAAGGGTTATAATATTGATTTGTGACACTTCTATATAAACATTTTAGGTGTCACAGAAAAGTGTTATGATAAGTATATTTTATACTCATTTTATTCCCCATATTTTGTAGTTTTTTTTATGATATATATTACTAAGTGTTTTAACACTGTTTTGGTTCATATTTGCTATTAGGATCAAATCCAAGACATTTTGGCAATATGAAGCAATATGGAGCTGAAAAGGAGCAAAAAGAGCAAAAAGGCACAAGCATCAGTAGCTCACGTTGCGACGTGGTGACCCCACGTCACAGTGTGACAAAGCTACATCTGTGAAGAATGTAGCCCACGTCGCGATGTCACTAGAGATCCACCTATAATATTTAGCCCCCTTTTTGTTAAATTGGAAGCCCAACCCTAGGGTATAAAAGGCAAGAACCCTATTTTGGAAAAGGGGTCGGTTCATAGAGGCGCCTCTTGAGAGACTTAAGGCTTCTGAAGAAAAAAAAAAAAAAAAATTTTTTTTTTTTTTTTTTTTTTTTTTTTTTTTTTTTTCTAAAGACAAGGAAGAAGATAGAGACAAAGGGCTGAAGATCTACATCATTACTAGAGTTTCCTTTTTCCTTCCGTGTTTTCATATATTTGGATGTTCTACTACCTCCTCGGGATGTTCTTGTTTCATAATCTAGGGTTTTGATGTAAATTGATCATAAACTTGTAATTTGGTATTGATTTCATTTCAATTGTCACTTGATATGCTAAATGTTTCCATATCATTCTTAATGCTAATTGATAATTGATCACTGAATAATCCAAACTATGTAATTCATTGTGAGATTTGAGAAGTGAATAACAGGTTAGACCTAGGTGAAATGTCATAATTCGCCATTAACTAGAGATACTCATGGGTTTTGTGTGACAATTGTAGTCATCTTCAATGTAATGTGTTCCTAGAATTTGGGCTTGAGAAGAGATGCAAAATACCTAAATCTTAGGGGTAGGTTGTGAGTTATCGAGAGAGATTCACAACTATATTCGCGAGGCTTGACATAAGTCATCTATCCAAATTTCAATTGAAAGGGAATCAGACCAATTGCTTAGGGATTAATAAATTGAAGTCAAAACCCTAGATCCTCCACACATCCATATTTTCTTCTAAGTGAATTGAGTTAGGTCTGTTTTTTAATTTCAATTTAGTAGTTGAATTTAGATTTCAAATTCAGTTTCATAAATTGGTAGTTTGGATAAAGAAGAGATATTATAATTTCGGTAGTTAACATAGCAACTCCTTATGGGATCGATACTCTACTTTTATTATATTACTTGTCAGTGATGTGTACCCTTTTAACATATCATATTTCGTGCAAAAATAAAAAATAAAAAATCACTAAACAAGTTTTTGGCATCGTTGCCGGGGCATTGGCGTTTTTTGTAATATTGATACTAATTATTTCTTCTTTACTTCTGATGTTTAAGTTTCTTTGTTTTACTTCAGTTTTTGATACATTTTCTACTCTTGATTATTGTGCTATAGGTACTGATTCGTGCCACAGTAGGGTGATCCGGAATCAACAAAATTTATATCCTAAGTTCCTCCTAACGGTCAGAAATGCTTTACCGCAATATAATGGTCTAGGTCTAACACGGATGGTTTTTTTCGCATCGATTTGAGTGAAGTCAAAACTGGTGAATTAAATTTGGATTTTGGGGTTTTGGTAAAAACAGTGAGGGATAATGTTTGAAAACTGAAATTTAAATAAAATAAAATTAAAAAGAAGTCTCCTTGAAGTGTCTGTCGGATTCGGTTCTAAAGTTCACCTGTGGGTTTCAAATAATCTCTGTTGGGGAAGATGACCTATGGTCATTTCGAACCTGATCTTCATATTTAGCTTAAAACTAAACCCTATGATTTTTCCTTTTGAAAGATGGCATTTCACAAACATTCATGGTCCCAAACAGTGAAAACCTATCTCCCGAACTCATCTTACATTAACAAATAGGAGGCAACTAATGAATATCACTGGATCTAGTATTAAGCATCCAATGAACCCTAAAAGATTGCCAAATACTGGTCAATCAAGATGCACCTAAGAGATTTGAACCTAGAGTGAAGGTTAGGAGCATAAATGCCCATAAATGTGTGCGTTAAGAAACAGAGGACCAATCCACTGTGACTCGCCCAAAGAAATTTTCGTCTGCTGAGGTATTTTAGCTAAACATCCTCTGAGTTGTCATCCCGTAGGGGTGTTTACAGCTCAGAAAAGGAGAGAAAATGAAAACTGGAGAAAATCCAGGTCAAAGCGTCCCTTAAAAAATTATTGGTTAACTCCTCAACAAGGTTGCCTCGGGGGCCTTATAGCCAAACCCCTTTACAAATTACTAAAAACCAAAGCAAAAGCCAATACAAGGGACAAATTTGGAAGAAAATCAAAAGGAAATCAAGGCAAAAACGGGTAGCAGGAAGTCAAATGCAAATAGTGGCAAAGGGCGGATGGTAATGCGTCAAGTAGAAATAATTTTGTAGTCAGTTTAATTTCCTTGTATTTTCTTCTTCTTTCCTTCTAGTTTCGATTCACGAGTTTGACTCGAATTTTCGCGTTTTTGATCGACTCAACAATTTCGGCATAAATCGTGATGCTAAAACTGCAGAAATTTGCCACAAATGCGATCAAGAAATAGTAGGGACCTTAATTTGCAACCTGTTAATTAGAATGATTAGTACACACAAAAAAGCACTCAAACCTATAATAAATAGGTTCAAAATAGCACTTTTTGGGGCACTAATCACACTCTTAACCTACACACATTGCTAGTCCCCAAGAATGAAAGAAAGAAAGAAAGAAAGAGCATACAACGAAAACAAAATAATGTTCACAAAAATTATATTTCAAAAAGGTTGTGAATGAGTAATGCCTAACCCTAAGTAAGAATCATCAAAGTCGTGTCCAATAACTATCATGAGAGAATGAATACCATACAAAATTATATTAAATGAGCCTCCTTCTCGTGAATCAACAAGAAACTTCCACTAAAAATCTAAGTGTTTGTTTGATTAGTTCTCAACAATAAACTGCTAAACTGCACTCTCCCCCCAACCTAGCTAATACCACGACTCAGCATGCTAACCAACCTAAATAGATCAGACCCACTTCTTATTCCACAATTCTTCTTTTGCGCTGTAGGGTGCAATGCCGAGGAATCGACCTCACCAAAGTCCTTGTAACGGGATCTACCGATGACTTCAACCACCAAGGCTTAGGGCACCAAGTCATAAGGATCTTTCGACCACAAACTCTTCGTATTTCACCTGACCGAATGATTTCGAGACTCCAGCACCTACAACTTGCTAAACTCCACCCATCCACCATGTAGCGAGCACTAAGTCGGTGGTCTCAACCAAGAAAGGGTTAGGCACCAGGCTTTAAAGGCTACTTATATACCCTGACCGCGTTTCGTTTCAAGGCAAAGCATTGCAATTTTTATTCTTTTCTTTGCATTTTCTTTTTCTTTCTTTTTCTTTTTTCGAAGACGATTGGCCTTCTTTCCACAGGGTCCCACCTATTAAAGGCGGTCAATGAAACTAGGCAGGTTATGAAAAGCAAAGGGCTGGCGCAGCTTTTTCACCTCAACATCAAACCTAATGTGCTCATGTGGTTAGCTAAAGGTGGAAGAAAAAGGTCGAAATCAACAAGAGTTCAACTAATCATCCACTAATTATGCATGGAATCAATCTAACATCACAGAATTGACAAATTTTTCAATTTTTCAACCAAGGGCTAGGCACAAATTACACAAAAATTTTGGTTGCAAAACGGGTCCAATTTTGTGAAAAAGTAAGTTGTTTAGTATAATGGGCCTTATAGAAAGTAGGGAACCCGAAGAAGCCACCGAACATCACAAAATGGGCTTGCCAAAATAATAACAAAACATAACACAAAAGAAACTTCCCTCGTTAACTCTCCCCCAACCCAAACATCCTTGTCCGAAATGGGCTCTGATTGAAAATTAGAGAAGGAAGTGTTACCACCTTGATGAGATGTGATCATTGCTGGATAGGAAACTTCGCAAGCTTTCCATCGACACCTTATTCACTCAGTTTGGGCTTCAAATAAACAAGTTAGGAGAAGAAAATAGAGAAAAAAGTGACCAGTTGGAGCATTTTGAAAATTACACATTCATAAAAATTTCAAAAGTGTTCTTTCTGGCCATATTTGGATTCTATTAGCTAATTTCAATCTTTGCAATGGTACCAAGAACGGCTAAAACGGAGTTTGAGGAAAAGCTATGAGCGAAACAAAATTTGGAAGTAAAAGTGGTCTATAGCGAGTACTTCATGGAAGGGCGAGTACTGCACAACAATTTCGCTAGCCAATAAAATCATCATACAATGATTTTTTTTTTTTCAACAAAATAATTAATTTAAAAAAATATAATTATAATAATAAAAATAAAAAGAAATTTAAAAAAAAAGAAGACAAATTTTTTTTTTCATATATATATATATATATATATAAACAAACGTTTTTTTTTTTAAATAATAAAAAAATAAAATAAAATAAAATAAAATGGAACTGCTAGTCGCTGGTTCGAGGATGAACAGATATTTTTCGCTTATATAATGCAAATTTTTCATTTCGCTGTAATTGCAAAATTTTCGCTATTATTAAAATTCGCTCATTTGCCTAATTTCTTCAATCGCCTTCAAAATTTCATTAAAACTGCAAAATTAATGCTGAAAAATTAGAAAATTAAAAGCAAAAATTAATTTAAAACTAAATTAACTAAAACTAGAGAAAATCTTAATAAGAAAAATTAATGAAACTGTAAAATGATAAAATGAAACAAAGCAAGAAAAATTAAAACAAAAAGTGAGGGAGGAGCTTAGAAATGCCGAGGTCTGGTGCTCCAAACTAACTCATAAGACCCGAACCAACCACTGTGCCATGCGGTATGTGCAATTGCCATCTGCTTTGAGGTACTCGCATAATGGCCACCAATCTTCAAGTTTTCAAAGATGGGTAGTGATGGGGTGGCGGAGATGGCTTCAGGTGTGGATCAGGTTGCGTGAAGGCAGAAACACACTTGGTCAAGGAGGGGGCTACCGGCGTGGGGTTCGGGCCATGAATCGTCAAGGGTAAGCCAGGGCTCTTTCCCCGCTTCTATACCACGCCTCCCCGCTTATCAAGGGCACTGACCGTCTTCTTTTTTTCCAAGGCTGTGCAACACCTGATTCGGCATCCCAGCTCTCAGAGCTTTACTGATTCCACTTCTCAATTCCTTCAGGTTGCAAATAACCTCGCCACCCAAAATTGTTTCGGGCCACACTCATCCTCTGACTCTTCTCGCATGATCAAGCATCATAAGCTTTAAATTGAACACCGCAAGCTGTCCAATTTAAGCTCCATTTCACTTTTTTGAAGTCCATATCAATCCTCTTGTTCAGTGGAGCCCCACCGCACAATTCTTATCGCTTGACATTAACCGCCCTCGCTTCCTCTATGAAATTATCCACTTGTTTGCTCAAGTTTAGATAGCTTATTCAACAGTGATAATGTGGTTGTCACGAGAAGCTGGGCATAATATGGAGGTTCAAGAGGTGAATATTGTGGAGGTCTTGGCTCCCATGAGGAATTTGTGTGATTCCCCCAACTATGGTTGTAAGCACTACCATATGGTGAACTCATCCATTAGTTTCTATAGTCCCTCATGGACATGTAAGCTCTAGGGTTTCTCTCCACTGTGGTACCTACCATCGTTTCTCCCCTTAGTGTCAATTTGATTCTAGTTCAAGCCCACTGAACATGGATTCCCGCAAAAATATTGTGGCAACACAAGACAACCACAAAATTAAAAAAACTCATAAAGAACTTTTTTTTTTTTTATATGAAATGAAAATAAAATATAAAAAATGACAATGAAATATAAAAGAAATTCACCAAAACTTGTGATGAGGATCACAAGTGTTCCACAACTCCTCACTTGCACTAAGGCACCATCCCCGGCAACGGCGCCATTTGATTCGTGCACAAGAGGGTGATCCTGAATCAATAAAATTTATATCCTGTTCTCCTATCGCGAGTCAAGCTATCGCAGATAGCTGGGTTCAGTGGTCAACACAGTGGATGGGTTTTCTTTCGCACAAATGATTTGAGAGTGAAGTCAAAACTCGTGAATTAAATTTGATTTTGGGTTTGGTAAAAACAAGGAGGGATAATGTTTGAAAACCGAAATTTAAATAAAATAAAATTAAAAAGAAGTCTCCTCGAAGTGCCTGGGCCGGATTCGGCTCCCAAAGTTCACCGAGGGGGTTCAGTCAATCTCTCTCGTGTCGAAGATGACCTATGGTCATTTCCGAACCGGGATCTCATCATTTAGCTTTTAAAAACTAAACCCCATGATTTTTCCTCAGCATGGCATTTCACGAACATTCATGGTCCCAAACAGTGAAAACCTATCTCCCGAACTCATCTTACATTAACAAATAGGAGGCAACTAATGAATATCACTGGATCTAGTATTAAGCATCCAATGAACCCTAAAAGATTGCCAAATACTGGTCAATCAAGATGCACCTAAGAGATTTGAAACTCAGAGTGAAGGTTGGGAGCATAAACGCCGCCATAAATGTGGCAGGGGCGGAGAAACAGAGGACCAATCTGCTACCTTCGTGAGTCTCGCCCGAAGCAAACTTTCCGGCTTCAAGGGAGGAAAGGCCTTAGCTAAACATCCTGAGTTGTCATCCTCGTGAGGGGTGTTTGGCAATGAGAAAAGGAGAGAAAATGAAAACTGAGAAAACGGGGTCGAAAGCTTTGCCCTAAATTTACACTCCTCAACAAGAAGCTTGTCTCAAAGCCTTATAGCCAAACCCCTTTACAAATTACAAAACGCAAGCTAAAAGCCAATACAAGGACAAATTTGGAAGAAAATCAAAAGGGAACAAAAGGCAAAAACGGGTAGCAGGAAGTCAAATGCAAATAGTGGCAAGGGCGTGATTAAATGTCATAGAAGCCAATTTTGTAGTCGCTTCTAATTTCCTGTATTTTCTTCTTCTTCCTTCTTAGTTTCGATCCAGAATAGCCGAGTTTGACTCGAATTTTTCGTGCTTGGATCGACCAACACCCAAGATAAATCGCATGCTAAAACTGCAAATTTGCCACAAAATGCGATCAAGAAAATAAGAGGGACCTTAATTTGCAAATCGGGTTAATAGAATGATTAGTACACAAAAAAGCACTCAAAAACCTATACTAAATAGGGTTCAAAACAGCACTATTTGGGTACTAATCACACCCTCTAATCGACACATTGCTAGTCCCCTAGCAATGAAAGAAAGAAAGAAAAGAAAGAGCATACACCTAAAACAAAAAATACTGTTCACAAAAATTATATTTCAAAAAGGTTGTGAATGAGTACGCCTAACCCTAAGTAAGAATCATCAAAGCCGTGTCCAATAACTATCATGAGAGAATGAATACCATACAAAATTGAGTATTAAATGAGCCTCCTTCTTGGTGAATCAACCAGAAACTTCCACTAAAATCTAAGTGTTTATTTGATTAGCTCTCAACAATAAACTGCTAAACTGCACTCTCCCCCCAACCTAGCTACTACCACGACCTAAACATGCTAACCAACCTAAATAGATCAGGACCCACCTCTTATTCCACAATTCTTTTTATGCTAGGTGCAATGCCGAGGAATCGACCTCACCAAAGTCCTTGTAACAGGGATCTACCGATGATCAAACTAATTAAGGCTTAGGGCACCAAGTCATAAGGATCTTCTCGACCACAACCTTCGGGATTTCAATTCCTGACTTCGAATGATTTCGAGACTCCAGCACTTATAACTTGCTAAACTCCACCCATCCACCCATGTAGCGAGCACTAAGTCGGTGGCTCCCAACCAAGAAAGGGTTAGGGCACCAGGCTTTAAAGGCTTTCGCATATAAATTCTGACCGCGCTCCTGCCTAAGGCAAAGTATTTGCAATTTTTTTATTCTTTTCTTTGCATTTTTCTTTTCTTTTTCTTTTTTTTCAAGACGATTACCTTTCTTTCCAGGGTCCTAACCTATTAAAGGCTACAATGAAACTAGGGTAGGTTATGAAAAGTAAAGGAGGTTGCGCAGTTTTTCAGCCTAACATTGAAACCTAATGTGCTCATGTGTGGTTAGCTAAAGGTGGAAGAAAAAGGCCTAAAATCAACAAGAGTTCAACTAATCATCCACTCAATTATGCATGGAATCAATCTTAACATCAATAGAATTGACACCTCAATTTTTCAAACTATGGGCTAGTAATAACACACAAAAAATTTTGCTGCAAAACTGGGTCCAAATTTTGAAAAAGTAAGTCATTTAGTATAACAAATGATAGAAGAACCCAAGAAGCCACCTAACATCACAAAATGGGCTTGCACAAAATAATAACAAAACATAAATGGTTAAAAGAAACTTCCCTTGCTAACTCCCTCCCCAACCCAACATCTCAAATAACCGGGAATGAATTCTGATTGGAAAATTAGAGAAGGAAGTGTTACCACCCTCGATGAGATGTGATCATTGCTGGATAGGAAACTCTGTGCTTTCCATCGACACCTTTATTCACTGGGCCATTTCAAATAAACAAGTTAGGGAGAAGAAAATAGAGAAAAAGTGACCAGCTTGGAGCATTTTGAAAATTACATTATTCATAAAAAATTTCAAAAGTGTTCTTTCTGGCCATATTTGATTCTACACTCTCTAATCTTGCAATGGTACCAAGAACGCTAAACGGAGTTCGACTTAAAAGGCGAGCTAAACAAAATTTGGAGGCAAAGGGGGCCCATATGAAATTTTCGCTAGCTAGCTTAAAATTCGCTACGAAATTTCGCTAGCCGAAAAATCACTGTATAGCGATTTTTTTTCAAAATAAAAATAATTAATTTAAAAAAAATATAATTATAATAATAAAAATAAAAAGAAATTTAAAAAAAAGACAAATTTTTTTTTCATATATATATATATATATATATATATAAACAAACGTTTTTTTTAAATAATAAAAATAAAATAAAATAAAATAAAATGGAACTGTTGGCTGTTTTGTCCGAGGATGAATGTATATTTTCGCTTATATAGCTTAAATTTTTCATTTCGCTAAAATTGCAAAATTTTCGCTATCAAGGTTAAAAATTCTCGTCTATTTCTCGCCTAATCTCTTCTAATCGCTTCAAAATTTCATTAAAACCGCAAAATTAATGCCAGAAAATTAGAAAATTACAGAAAGCAAAATTAATTTAAAAACGTGAATTAACTAAAAACTAGAGAAAATCTAATAAGAAAAATTAATGAAATCAAAATAAAATACGATAAAATAAAACAAAGCAAGAAAAATTAAAACAAAAAGTGAGGGAGGAGCTTAGAAATGCCGAGGTTCGGGTGCTCCAAACCCGAACCCGCACCCGAACCATCCACTATGCCATGCGGTATGTGCAGCTGCCATCTTGTTTGAGGTAGTGGCAAAATTCTGTACAATGGCCACTAATCTCTTGAAGTTTTTCAAAGACGGGTAGCGATGGGTGGCTTTCGTAGATGTATTTTTTGCGGTGGATTGTGTCGGCAGTGAAGGTAGAATATACACTTGTCGAGGCTAATGGCAAAGGTTCAGCTTCAAGGGAATTGGTTGAAGGGTGTTTCTGCGGGCTCTTTCCCCTCGCGTTCTATACCACCGCCCCTCCCGCCATCAAGGCACCGACCGTTCTTCTTTTCCAAGGCCAAAAAGTACACCTCGATTCGGGGCACTCGCAGCCTCGGGAGCTTCTACCGATTCCACTTTCACCTCCCCGAGGTTGCAGCTTTGAACCCGCCACCCAAAATTGTTTCACTAAGCACTCATCCTTCACTCTCTTCTTCGCATGATCAAGCTATCGGCAAGCTTTAAATCAACACGCAAGTTGTCCAATTTAAGCCCATTTCACTTCAAGTCCATCAATCCTTGTTCAGGGAGCTCTCCACCGTGTCAATTTCCTGATTGGCTTGGACATTAACCGCCTCCCATTCCTCTATGAAATTATCCACTGCTTGCTCAAGTTTAGATAGCTTGTCTCAATGTGGATAGGGGTTGGTGGTTGCCGCCGAGAAGGGGGGGCATATAATACGGAGGTCTCAAGAGGTGAAGACAGTGGTGGCCCTTGCCCCATGAGGAATTTGTGTATCTCCCCAACTATGGCGCTGTAAAGCACTACCATATGGTGAACTCATCCATTAGTTTCTATAGTCCCGCTGACATGTAAGCTCTAGGGTTTCTCTCCATGCAGGTACTCACTATATTGTTCTCCCTTGTGTTCCATTGATTCTAGTTCAAGCCCACTGAACATGGATTCCCGTTGCAGCCACAGGCAACACAAGACAACACAAAACGTAAAAATCCCCGGCAGTGAACTTTTTTTTTTTTTTTTTTATACGAAATGAAAATAAAATATAAAAAATGACAAATGAAATATAAAAGAAATTCACCAAAATCCAGGATGAGGATCGCAAGTGTTCCACAACCTCACTTCTGCACTACACCATCCCCGCAACGCATGCCATCTGATTCAGCTACGCAGGTGATCCAATCAAATAAAATTTATATCCTAAGTTTCCCACGCCGTAGTCAAGCTTACCGCAAAGATAGTGGTCTAGGGTCTAACACGTGGATGGGTTTTCTTCAGACAAATGATTTGAGTGAAGTCAAACTGTGAATTAAATTTGGATTGGGTTTCGTAAAAATAAAGAGGGGATAATGTTTGAAAAACTGAAATTTAAAATAAAAATAAAATTAAAAGAAGTCTCCTTCATGTCGCCGTTGATTCGGGTTCTAAAGTTCACCGAGGGGTTCTCGTGTCAATCTCCGTGAGCCGGGAAGATGACCTATGGTCATTTCCCGAACCGGATCTTCATTTAGCTTTTAAAAACTAAACCCTATGATTTTTCCTTTTGAAAGATGGCATTTCACGAACATTCATGGTCCCAAACAGTAAAAACCTATCTCCCGAACTCATCTTACATTAACAAATAGGAGGCAACTAATGAATATCACTAGATCTAGTATTAAGCATCCAATGAACCCTAAAAGATTGCCAAATACTGGTCAATCAAGATGCACCTAAGAGATTTGAACCTAGAGTGAAGGTTAGGAGCATAAATGCCCATAAATGTGTGCGTTAAGAAACAGAGGACCAACAGTTACCTTCGTAGCCCGCCCAACAGCCTTCTGCTTCAAGGAGGAAGGGCCTTAGCTAAACATCCTCTGAGTTGTCATCCTCGTAGGTGTTCGGGCAATGAGAAAAGGAGAGAAAATGAAAATCGAGAAAATCTGGTCAAAGTCATTTAAAATTTTATTGGTTAACCCTCTCAATAGCAGGTTTTCTTGTTTGGGGCCTTATAGCCAAACCCCTTACAAATTACAAAAAAAAAAAAAAAACCAAAGCTAAAAGCTAATACAAGGGACAAATTTGGAAGAAAATCAAAAAGGGAACAAAAGGCAAAAACGGGTAGCAGGAAGTCATCAAATGCAACAAAGGGCGCGGGCGTGGATGGTAAATAGTGCCATGCGAAGCCACTTTAGCCGCTTCTAATTTCTTGTATTTTCTTCTTCTTTCCTTCTAGTTTCTTATCCCAGAATGAGCTCTTTGACCTAATTCTTCGTGTTTGATCGACTAACAATTTCAAAAGATAAATCGCACATGCTAAAATCGCAAAATTTGCACAAAATGTGATCGTGAAATAGTAGGACCTTTAAATGTGGAAAAAATCAAGACGTTAGAATGATTAGTACACAAATCAAAACCTATATTAAATAGGGTTCGTACAAGACTTAAAATTAATAAGGTACCATTTGAGTTTATGCTAAAGTTTGTGGTGAAAATCTTGTTCCTCTCAACCTAGAATTGGAAAAGACTTTGAGGAAAATCAAGAAAGAGAAGAAAGAAGCTGCTGAATTTAGGGGTAAATCAATGGACAACCTTGATGGATTTCGAGAAGAGGAAGAAGAGGTTGTTTCAAGGAGTAGAGAGAGTATTCCTCCAACAACCCCACCCATGGATAATTTTTCGAGAGCTTTGAGGAATTGTGCTATTCCACCTATTGGTATCCCGCCCATGCTAAGGATATCGCCGATTCAGGCCAATAACTTCGAGATTAAGTCTATCACTCTTTAGTTAATACAAAATATTCAGTTTATGGGATTACCGCATGAAGACCCTAACTCCCACATTTCCAACTTTTTGGAAGTATGCAATACAGTCAAATACAATGGGATTAGTGATGTGCAATTCACCTTTGGTTATTTCCATTTTCTTTAAAGGACTGAAACATTGATTAAATTATGAGCCTTCTTATTCTATCGCTACATGGGGTGACTAGGTTCACAAATATTTAGCCAAAATTTTCCCGCCGGCTAAGGAGGCGAAGATGAGGATTGAAATCAATCATTTTGCCCACTTCGAAGGAAAAACATGTTATGAGGTGTGGGATCGTTATAAAGACCTTCTACGGAAATGTCCTCACCATGGGCTACCTAAGTGGATGTAAGTGCATCACTTCTATAATGGTTTGATCAACACTATGCGACTCTTCCTCGATGTCAACATGTGGTGCAATGATGAGAAAAAGTGAGGATGAGGCATATAAGTTGCTTGAAAATATGGCCTTAAATAATTTTCAATGGCCAAGTGAGAGGGTTACTCCTAAGAAACAAGTTGGCATGTATGACATTGATGTGTTCTTCAATCTTGCGGCTCAAGTTTCTTTGCTTACTAAGAAAATTCAAGCCACTCAACTTCAAAATGTTCAAGCTTCAACAAATTCTATTCAAGCTTACCCTACTTCATGTGAATTTTGCAATGGGTAACACCTAAGTACTGAATGCCAAGTTGGAAACCCTTTTTTGACAAATGAAAATGGAGCAAGCTTAGTATTTAGGAAAGTTCCCTCAACCCCAACAACAATTCAATCTATACTCTAATAATTACAATCCGGGTTGGAGGAACCACCCTAATCTATTGAGATCTTGACCTCGAGCACCATAATCTCGGGGGCAGCAGAAGACATTTAAAATTTTTTTTTTTTGATCACACCAAGGAATCAACCATGGATATCCAAAACAAAGATCATATATATGACAAGGAAATAAGAAGGATAACCCATTATACCTTTCTCGTAGCGATGCCCCTTCCAAAGTAGATTCTGTACCGACCGTAGCATCTCACTCGAGCATGCCTCTAGGCTGGTGATCCACATGAAGTTGACACCGTAAACCTCCAAGGGAGTGATCTTGGACACAAGTCAATTCTAGCCAACCTTGGATCTGAGAAAGGGAAGTTAGAGGGAGAAACTTCTTTTCTCCTTCACACAATTGAGAGAAACACTTTTCTCACAAGCTAAACACATAAGAGGAGATGGAGAAGAACTCTTTCTTCAAACCAAAACTCACAAATGTGTTCTCATTCAATTGGATGAATGAGAGAACACTTTTTCTCTATTTTCTCCCTTTCCAAAACGTTTTTCAAAGTGATCATAGAATGAAATTGGATGAAAAGAAAATTAATTCTCTTTTCTTCCTTTCTCAAACGTTTTGGCCATAATGGTTATGGGATGTTGGAGACCAATTCTCCTTATTCCATTTCCAACCATCTAAATTCAATGAATCTAGACTCATTTGTGTGATATGAAGAGAAGACTTACCATCTTGACTTGGTCTTGGTAAAGAGAGTAGGCACCTCATGTCTCCCACTTTCCTTCTCCATAAGAGAACCAATCAAATCAAGTCCAGGTTCAATGAGCCTTGAATTGGTTTGATTCTCACCTATCACATCACCCTTCCAAACATGGTCTTACCATATCGACTAGGTAAGAAAAGACCAAAATTCCCCATCTTGGGGTGGGCCGGCCATGTGCATCTTATGCACATGGGGCTTGCTTTCGTGGTATTAGCGAGCCCAGTATTTAAATCCATGTCTAGACTATATTCAAGCATGTCCTCTAATTTCGATCAAATCAAAATCACTCTATTCCAACTTCAAACTCAGTGTGTGCATTAGGTTTCCTATTATGTTGGCCACTTGGTTTAACAATTGAATCAAGAAATTCATGAGAGGTATCTAATAACATCATGACCTAAATTTTGATAGGAGAGCCAAAGTGGTTTGACTCAAAACCCTTCCATAGAAAAAAATACCTACACAATTGGCTGCTTAACCAACCTATACACCACTAGATTCAGAAATATTGGACAAAGTGTAGCCTCACTAAACTTCTACGCCACATCTAGGCCATGTGTATAAATTGTAAATAATCATAAATTATACCTTGAAGTTTACAGCATGTTTAGGTATAATAACATTAAATGTATATTTTTCCGAAATAAAATAATACTAAAAATAAAATAAGCAAAACATGGAATTTATACAAAAGACAAGGGTAAATTGGTCATTTACCAATTTAGGACCTAAGGGTCATAATCTCATAAGATTGTATGCCAAAGTAGAGTATATTGTAAGTTGAATTGCAAATAAATGAATATGAGGGACCAATGAGTAAATAAAGGAAACTAAAATCAATAAAAAATAGATAAGATCAAGTTTGTTCTCTCATTTTTGAGAGAACATAAATGTGAAGGAGAAGAAGAAGAAGAAGAAGAGAAGGAGAAGAGGAGTTCAAAGAAGATCAAAGGTATGGAATCATTAGAATGGTTTTAGGTATGGAATACTATGATTTTAGTATGGAGAGTTTGGTCCAATCCTAGGGTTTTGTTAGGATTTCATCCTAACCCTAGATTTCTTGAAAGTAGGGTTGGCAAAACCCTAATTTGTACAAGAAGAGTATGGAATCCTCCCTTTGAGTATGGTTTAGACTGCAAGTAATCGAAGCCTGGTTTAGAAAACCCTAACTAATCTTCATGCTTTGGTTTATGCTCGTTATGAACCATTTTAGAGTTGTTTTGGGAGGAATTCATGGTAGGTTTTTGATGTAGAATGGAATAGAGGAGATGTATTGAAGAAAAGGGAGGGGAAAATGACAAAATTCGCTTATTTCGGGCAAATTTCCCGCACCGGCATCGCAGACTAAATTAGGGTGGTACCGGTACCACTCTATGCGCAGGCAAATGGGTACCTATTCATTGTAAAAGTGGCACCGATACCACTCACCGTAACATGAATGGTACCCTGCATCGACGCTAGCATCACTTTTCCTATGTTCTGGGCTTGTATTTTTACATTATTAAGCCCAAATTCATACACCAATAGTATAGGAACCCTAATAAATGAATAACGGGGGTTTAAATATGAATGACACTAAGTTGAAAACGCACCGTACCTTGCCGCCTCGGCGAGTTTAGTGTGGACAACCTGTAAGTTCCCTAATATGTATAAGTATTATAAGTACAAATATATGTATAAGTTAATCTATGCAAGCTAAAGAGAAGACACGTATAATTTTGTTATAAGAAATTATTTGATAAGGACTATCTCAAAAGTATATGAGATATTTTTTTTAATACATGAAAAATGGTTAAGAAAACATAATAAAACGGATTGCCTTCTTATGACCGAGTAGCTGGATAGATAGGCCTCACCTATCGGGATACAGTTGCTACGGTATACAGTTTACAGATATCGAGGCCCCGTTTGGGTCGATAACATAGATCCTGGGCTGATCACTATAGCGGTCCCGCTCGGGGTCAGATAGAGATCACCGGTCTCGTACAAAGGATAGTACCTCTCGCACATACGCATGTAGATCACCGTCTCATATAGTGATAAGACTTTCTGGTACGCATGCTCTTTCCCGTATCATCTTCTAAGGTATTAGCAGGCATGAAACATAAAAGAAAAAAATGACAAGTACATTGGCTAAATGAAAATGTATAACATATGACATTATATGAGAAGCATAGCACTGTTGTGCGATGATAGTATACAGTTGGAAGCATAATAAGTAGAGTGAAAGACGACAAGAAAAGTATATGAAATATAGTAAGCAATGAAATATGATAAGACGAATAAGTATGATATAGGTAGAAGTATATTGATAAATGACTTGTGCAAAATATGAATAAGCATGTGTATATGTAAACACGTTAATTATATGTAGTTGTTTAAAGTGTAATGACCCTCATTAGAGGTCGTCAATATGTGTTAATTCCCACTAAGCTATAAGCTTAGCACGGGTGTTTCATCCGTGTAGGTATAGGAGAAGCAGAAACGAGAAGTCTGGACACTCCACATCAGCAACTAAGGCCAACACATCAATAGGTACCCACTGGAAGACCATTTGGTCTAATATACATGTATTTTTGTTACCTTTGTAAACAATGGAAATATTGTACACGTGGAACACTTCCATATGGTTAGCTTGTATATATATTTTGTTATCCATCGCTTACAAAATATAATACAAGTTAAATGTTTAACATTATATGAATGAAAAGCTTAAAGTTTATAAGTTATAGTAAAATGCAGCACTTCTGATCCGGTTCTAATCTGCTCACTAGGGTCGGATCGAAGGTGTCACAAAGTTAGTTGGTATCGAGCTCAGGGTTTAGGCATTTTTGAAAAGCCTTGGATATAGGTGTGGCTCTAAGAGAATAAATATCTTAAGGGAAAAGCATGTGTTTCATAAATGTGTCATTCCGATGTGGATGCCCTTGCTCGTATGGCGCGGATCGCCCTCCACCCACCTCAAGAAGTGCCGAGTAACCTTAAGAGATCAAGGGTTACCCGCTTCTAACTCTTCAATCAAGCCGGCGAGAGCTGGCATCTCCAAATGAGCCAAAATGGCTCACGAGAATATCAGCAGGACATGGCCTGGGTATTTGAGAGATCGACATCCGAAAGCCTGACAGACATGATAAGAAGACATGAGTTGAGGAATTCCGCGGGTCATCACGGAAGAGTCCGGTGTCAATTTTGGTTTGAAAGCTACAAAGAATATCGAGGAAGTTAGATTGTCTCCCGAATAGAGTATCATGTAGTCTCACTATTACAAAGAGCGAGGCATATGGGATTAGTGGAAACTAGCGCCGAGAAGTCCAAGGCTTCCGCATCCCATAAATACCATGGGAGTTTTCTTTTTTTTTTCCAAGAGTTCCGAGCCAACATGTCTCGTATATGTATTGTGGAAACTAAGTGAAGCGCTCGAATTTAAAACAAAGTGAACTTATCGGGGCATGGAATACGAGAAAGAATTCAACATCTTAGCAAATATGCATCTAACTCACCCCCTCACCGAGGCATTTGGGTGTAGACAGCTTGAGGATGGACTAAAATGAGTCCATAAAAAGATATCCGGCACCGCGACAATAGCTCCAACAAGCAGATTTCACGCCTGGTCCAAGCTGCAATGAAAGTAGAGAAACTAGAAACGTGCAGCAAGGAAAGATCTCAAAAGTAGAAGTTTTGTAAAGGAGCTTCATCCTCCTTGGGGAAAAAAGCTAGAGAATCTCCAACTCAATCAGAATATAGTTATGCTACGAGAGGTAGAAGGCAAGGGTCCAATGTAGCACCCAGTACAGGTAGAGGTGCTTCAGTTGGACAAGGAGAAATTCCATAATGCCCTCATTTCCATTGAAGGCATTTTGGAGTTTGCAGATTAGTGATAGGAGGGTGCTTCAGATGTGGAAGCACTGACCATTTTATGGAAAATTGTCCCAAAGAGTCAAGGGATAATAGGGATCCTCAAAGTAATGAAGAGGGAGGATACGCACCAGCCTTCTAATAGAGATGTGAGGTACATTTATAAAATATAGCGCATGGGGAGGACGGAGGCATGTGGTCGCAGATGTGATCGCCCTATGCCTTCGCCACAAAGACGAAAGCATATGCTATGAAGGTTTCGAGAGATCAAGATGCTCTGATGTAATTACGGTATACTTTTTACGGTATTGAAACGCATTTATTAATGCATCCCGATCTACTCATTCATGTATGCATCGGCATGTGTTCGGAGCAAGACACTAGCAAGCGAAATAGCTTAGCATATGACATGCATGTGACCAAACTAATAGTGGCAATGATAATGAATAGCATATAGAATTGCCCCATTGTTATACAAGCAAGAGAGTTTCAACATTTGATAACCTTACCATTTCGAGAGCTCGACTTGATTCGAATGGATTGTCGTCTGAAAGCAATCGAGTTTATCATTGATTTGTGGGTCAAAAGACAAAGAGTGTTGGTGATGCTCGACTCAGATTGAGGTGATAATACAAGGCATTATATCAAGTGCAATGTCTAATGTGATCTCCTCTATGCAAGCTAGGAGATTTATGAGAAAAGCGTCGCGGAGACATTCTTGCTATGATACTCGACTCTAAGAGAGGTTAAGTGGATGCAGAAAAGATTCCAAAAGAGTAAGGGAATTTCCGGGATGTATCTTTGAAGAGTTACTAGGTATTCCACTTGAGAGGGAGGTGGACCTAGCTATAGAAATTATACTAGGAACAGTCCATGTGTCTAGGACACCATACAGGATGGCTCCAACGAAGCTAACAGAGTTAAAGAGTCAATTGCAAGAGCTTTTGGATAAAGGATTTATCCGACCCAGTGTTTCTCCCTGGGGTGCACCTGTTTTATTCGTGAAAAAGAAAGATGGCACTCTACGAATGTGCATTGATTATCAGCAAATCAACAAAGTGACAATGAAAAACAAATACCCATTAACAGAATCGAGGATCATTCGACGTAATGAAAGGAGTGCGTCTTTCAAGATGTGACTTTGCGATCGAAATATTAATAACTTAGGTAAAAGAGGTCGATGTCCCGAAAACAAGTTTTAGAACCCGTTATGGCCATTATGAGTTTTTAGTAATGCCATTTAAGCTGACCAATGCTCTACATTTATGTGGATTTGATGAATGTGGTGTTTCGACCTTTTATCGCTTGTCGGTCTTTATTTATGATATACTGTATATTCCAGAGATGAGTAGGAGCATGAGAAAAATTTGAAAATAGTTCTACGACTTCGAGAGAGAAAAGAATGCGTTTAGAAATGACTTGCTGCAAAGGAAGTTTCTATCTCCGCGTCTTATCAGGTTCGCCGAGGGTATAAGAGTTGACTCGCAGATCGGGCCGCAGAATTGGAAACCGCCCCGAAGTGTTACAAAAGTGAGAAGTTTCTTGGGCTTAGCAAGATATTATAGAAGATTTGTGAAAGGATTTTATGTCATAGCTTCTCCACTCACCAAATTATCAGGAAAGGAGTAAAGTTTGAGTGGTCAGATAAATGTCAGAATAGTTTTGAACAAAGCTTGAAAGAAATGTGCTATTAAGGAACTGCAAGATTAACGCAACCTACTCCTGAAAAGAGTACACCTATATGCTGGATGCTTCAAGAATTGGTCCTGGTTGTGTGTTAATGCAAGATAGAAAGTACGCTATGCATCCAGCGCTTGAAGCCACATGAACAAATTATCCTACCCACGACCTGTAGTAGCCGCTGCAGAATGTTTGCTTTAAAATACGCGACACTACTTATACTGTGGAAAAGTGTAGAATTTATACGCATCATAAGAGTCTCAAGTACCGCTACCGTAAAGAATTAAATTTGAGACAGCGGAGGTGGTTAGAACTATTCAAAGATTATGATTGTATAATAGATTACCACCCTAGAAAATCCAATGTGGTAGCAGATGCCTTAAGTAGAAAGGCAATGGCAGCATTGTTAATACATCACAGTTGAATGGAACAGATTCGATGGAGCTATAGTAGCTCAATTAAAAGCACAACCTGTTTTCAAGAAAAGGATTATAGATGCTCAGAAAAATGATGAAGAGATGCAGAAAAAGGTATAAATGGTCAAAGATGGTGATAAGACTGATTTTTCAGTAAAAGAAGCCGAAAAGTTTGTGGCTTCAAGATGATTATAAGTATGATAAAGAGCTAAAGAAATGTTGTTATTTCCTGGGTTCATAATACGATATTTACCATGCATCCCGGAGGTAATAAGATGTACCAGGATTTGAAGAAGACATTGTGGAAAGGAATGAAAGAGATATGACAAAGTACGTGTCTAAATTGTTCGACGTGTCGAAAGTCAAACAACACCAAGTTCCAATGTGATCGTTGAACTCCTTCTAATTCCTCAATGGAAAGTGGGATAACATTACCATGGATTTTGTGTTCGTTTTCCCCCATCACGCAACAAAAACATGTCTCTCGTTTGTGCATTTTTATAGCTACAAAGCCTACCATTTTATACCAGCCCATAATCGTCATTCTATGGACTCCACTCAGCTGCGAGCTATATGTGGATGAGATTGTGCGATTGCATGGTGTACCATTGTCTATTGTGTTAGATAGAGATCCGCGTTTTACCTCAAGGTTCTGGAAGGAACTATAGTCAACCTTAGGTACGAGGTCAATTTCTTAAGACAAAGATTCCATCCGTTGCATGCATGGACAAATCTCGAGAGGTTGATTCAAGTACTCAAAGATATGCTTCGGGGATGTGTAATGGAATTCACTGAAAGTTGGGATAGGTATATTCCATTGATGGAATTTGCTTATAACAACAGTTATCAATCAATCATTGGCATGGCACCATATGAAGTTTTTATACGGACTCCGAGATGTAGAACTCCTGTGATGATCGGATGTGAGTCAATGAGTACAAGATGATCGTCTAGACATAGTAAAAGATAATTTCAAGAGAAAGTACAAGATATTCGATGAGGTTAAAGCGGCTAGTGATCGACAAAAAATAAGTATGTCATTTGAAAGGAGAGATATTGAATATGGAAGTGGGAGACAAGGTCTTCTTAAAGTATCGCTGCGGAGTGGAAAATTCTACTTGCCGTAAGAAAGCGCACGCCGTCTATTATCCATATGAAGTTTTGGAAAGAATCGGACCTGTGGATTATCGTTTGGCACTACCTCCGGAGTTGGCCAAATTACACGATGTGTTTCATGTGTCGATGCTTATGAGATATCGCTCTGATTAGTCGCACATATTACCAGTGCAAGAGATACAAGTACAGGAGGATTTGTCATATGATGAGGAACCAAAGGCAATTATGGCTCGAGAAGTGAAACAGTTGCGGAACAAACAAGTACCATTAGTGAAAGTGCTCTGGCAACACCATGGCAAAGAAGAAGCTACTGGGAGCCGTAAGCAACTGGCGAGAGCACAAGATCCCAAGTAAACTCTTCTGAATGTGTATGAATTTCTCGGCGACAAAATTCTTTTAAAGGGAGAGCTGAACACCCTAAATTATACCTTTGAAAGTTTATAGCCTGTTTAGGGGTATAATAACAAGAATGTATATTTTTCTCCCGAATAAAATAATGCTAAAATAAAAAAGCAAAACCTTAATTTATATTAAAAGATAAGGGTAAATTGGTCATTTACAAATTTAGGACCTAAGGGTCATAATCTCATAAGATTGTATGCCAAAGTAGAGTATAGTATAAGTTGAATTGAAAATAAATGAATATGAGGGACCAATGAGTAAATAAAGGAAAGTAAAATCAATAAAAAAGAGATAAGATCAAGTTTGTTCTCTCATTTTTTAGAGAACAAAAACGTGAAGGAGAAGAAGAATGGAAGAGAAGAAGAAGAAGAAGAAGAAGAAGAGAAGGAGAAGATGAGTTCAAAGAAGATCAAAGGTATGGAATCATTAGTATGGTTTTGGGTATGGAAAACTATGATTTTAGTATGGAGAGTTTGGTCCAAACCTAGGGTTTTGTTAGGATTTCATCATAACCCTAGATTTCTTGAAAGTAGGGTTGGTAAAACCCTAATTTGTACAAGAATAGTATGGAATCCTCCATTTGAGTATAGATTTTTGGTTTAATTGCAGTAATTGAGTTTGGGTTTAGAACAAACCCTAACTAATCTTCATGTTTGGGTTATGAACCATTTTAGAGTTGTTTTGGGAGGAATTCATGGTACTTTTTGATGTAGATGGAATGTAGGAGACGATGAAGAAAATGGAGGCAAAAAGGACAAAAACTGGCCATTTCTGGGGGGCCGCTCTTCGCCGACCGGGTACCGATACCACAGGGTGGTACCGGCACTCACCGTAACATGAATGGTACCAGTACCGATGCAGTACCACTTTTTTTGGCAGCCCTAGTTTCTTGTATTTTTACATTATTAAGCCAAAATTCATACACCGATAGTATAGGAACCCTAAAAAATGAATAACGGGGGTTCAAATATGAATGACACTAAGTTGAAAACGCACCGTACCTCGTCGCCTTGGCAAGTTTAGTGTGGATAAACTATAAGTTCCCTAATACGTATAAGTGTTATAAGTACAAGTATATGTATAAGTTAATATATGCAAGCTAA
Source organism: Tetrastigma voinierianum (assembly GCA_016808115.1). Lineage (NCBI taxonomy): Eukaryota > Viridiplantae > Streptophyta > Magnoliopsida > Vitales > Vitaceae > Tetrastigma > Tetrastigma voinierianum. Next base: position 448,226 of record JAEQBH010001614.1, read on the forward strand.
AGAGAAGACACGTATAATTTTGTTATAAGAAATTATTTGATAAGGACTATCTCAAAAGTATACATGATATCAACAGTTTATTCATGTATATGAGATTTTTTTTTAATACATGAAAAATGGTTAAGAAAACATAATAAAACGGATTGCTTGCTTATGACCGAGTAGTTGGATAGATAGGCCTCGCCTATCGAGATATAGTTACTCGCAAAGATACGTTTACGTATACAGGCCTCGCTTAGTCAATGACATGTGATCCCGCTTGGATCACTATAGCGTCCCGTTTAAGTCATACGCATAGAGATCACTGTCTCGTACAGTTATAGTACCTTCGGGTACATACATATAGAGATCACTATCTCAAGACAAAGGATAGTACCTTCGGCACAGATAGCTTCTTTTCCCTTATCCACTTCTAAGGTATTAAAGGTATTTAAACATAAAAGAAAAATGACAAGTATACATAAATAAAATGTATATAAATATATGACATTATAATGGTAAGTACAAGATCAGTTGCGGCGATGATAGTATATGCGCTGGAAGCATAATAAGTTGAGTGAAAGACGACAAGAAAAGTATATGAAATATAGTAAGCAATGAAATATGATAAGACGAATAAGTATGATATAGGTAGAAGTATATTGATAAATGACTTGTGCAAAATATGAATAAGCATGTGTATATGTAAACGAATGTTAACGTTATATGTAGTTGTTTAAAGTGTAATGACCCTCATTAGAGGTCGTCAATATGTGTTAATTCCCACTAATCTATAAGCTTAGCATGGGTGTTTCCTCCATGTAGGTACAGGAGAAGCAGAAACGAGAAGTCCGGACACTCCACATCAGCAACTAAGGCTAACACATCAATAGGTGCCCACTGGAAGACCATTTGGTCTAATATACATGTATTTTTGTTACCTTTGTAAACAATGGAAATATTGTACATGTGGAGCACTTCCATATAGTTAGCTTGTATATATATTTTGTTATCCGCTGCTACAAAATATAATATAAGTTTTAACATTATATGAATGAAAAGCTTAAAGTTTATAAGTTATAGTAAACAGAGCATCTCGAATCCGGCTCTAATCTACCCTCAACTCCGCCGATCGAAGTGGGTGTCATATAACAGTTCTTTGGCTTTGACTCATTACTCAAGAAGTCATGCCACTAAAGACATTCTTCAAGGAAATCCACTATGGCTAGAGATTTACGAGTAATTATCCCGACAAGTGGCTGTGGTTATACTATCCCTTTATCGAGTGGCGACCTCTATCAAGCACTCCAAAGATTTCAACACCCTTAAGTTGTTTCCAATCATCGCTTCTATGAGTGATCTCTAAGAGGAAACAAGAATTAATTCAAAGCACAAGACCAGATCTGATGATAACTCGGAAGTGCCACAAGTCTAAGGATACTTACACCATCGCTATGATGAGACTTATCAATATCTACATGTAATCGATAATCCATATGATTGTCTCATAAAGAAGTCTCGATGTAATTCTTGACTACTTTTAGGCAAGCATCCACATGTCCACTCTTAATCATCACAATGACTGCCAATTTATGAGATAAACTCGCTTGATGAAATAAAGGAGTACAACATGTACAGTATATCCGATCAACAATGTCCAATCTCGATGATCCTATGACTAGGGATAATTTAGATACAACATAATTACACATGATGGGAATCTCATTATCATAATCACATCATGATTTCTTTCATGTTATGTAATGTATCATAGACTTCATAAATTAATTTAAGATCGATATCAATTCATATTGCAAATGAATATCAAAGTGATGAATAAGCCTTCTTATTAATTAAAATAAGATACATAACAAGTGTTAAAAGATGATGGCCTTTAGAGCACTTCTCTAACATAATCTTTCGTGGAGGAACAATCAAAACATGATGCAATTGGATCAAGTTAAACCTCCACCTCCTCAAGAGAAAAAGTCAAGTTTGGAGGACACTATGGTTGAATTAGCTACGTTTCAAGTGGAAATGCAAAAGTCACAAGTGGAATTGCATAAGTCTCAAGCTCAATTTGTCAATGAAATAAGGACTTCTCTCAATAATCAATCTTCTCAAAGAGGAAATTTGGAAGTTCAAATGGGACAAATGACCACCATGTTGAGTGAAAGACAATAAGGAACCTTGCCTAGTACTTTGTAGGTAAACTCTAGGAGGAAAGGGGCAAAGAACATTGCAAATCAATCGCCCCTAAGAAGTTAAAAACAAAGTTGAAAATTAAATCTAGGTCACGAGAATGAGAAAGAAGCTGCGCCTGAACTCCTGAATCCAATGAAAGTGAGCTTAAGAAAGATGATGTAAAATAAAAAAACAATGGAAAATTCAATCCAAGTTGATGAGAATGAGAAAGAAGCTGAAAAATTCGGGAACTCCTTGAATAATCCAGTTGAAAGTGAGCTTAAGAAAGATGATGTGAAAACACCCTCAAAGGAAGACACTCCAATTGTTCCCTTTCCTTAGCGTTTGAAGAAGAATAGAAATTGACAAACACTTTGACAAGCCATGAATGTGTTCAAAAAGCTTCACATTAACATCCATTCACTAATGCTTTAGAGAAAATTCCGAGCTATGTGAAATTCATGAAGGAAATCTTAGTCAATAAGAGAAAGCCGAGTGATTACGAAATTGTTGCATTATCAGAGGAGTGTAGTGCCATCTTACAAAAGAAATTTCCACCCAAGCTTAAAGATTTGGGTAGTTTCACAATCCCATGTACTATTGGGAATTCTATCTTTGAGAGAGCTCTTTGTGATTTAGGAGCAAGTATAAATTTGATGCCTCTCTCTATTTTTAAGAAGTTGAGTTTGGGGGAAAGCAAGGCCAACAACAATGAATTTGCAATTGGCGATAGGTTTCTCAAACATTTGCAAGGTATCATAGAGGATGAACTTGTCAAGGGTGATAAATTCATATTTCCAACTGATTTTATTATTCTTGATATGGAAGAAGACAAGGAGATCTCTAATATTCTTGAAGACTGCCACATCGTGATAGAGCACTCACGATGTACAAAAGGATGAGTTGAGATTAAGAGTATAAGTAGAGGAAGTCACATTCATTGTTTTTAATGTTACACAACATCTACATGAGAGTGTGAAATTCTGTTTTATCATTGGATTTGGTGGGAGGCTATAGTGTTCAGCCAAGCCGTGGTCACACCTACCCTTAAAGACTAGCCTATTCCATAGAGATTTTGTAAGGTTGAATGATGAGGATGTTGCAAAGTATTTGATTTGGATGGATTATTTCGAGCCTAACAAGAGGAAATATTTTGAACATTTGGGAGAAAGTCCGAACCGTCTTATCCATTCAATTGAAAAAAGATCCAATTTTAGATGTAAAACTACCACTAGCTCACCTTTTAATAGGATTATCTTGGAAAGTCTATCCACTTTTCTCGGTTATTATCTCCCTCCTCTCTCTCGATTGCTAAAGAAGAAAAGTTGTTAAGAGTGCTTTGTGATCGAAGAGTGATAGTTTGCTCAGTCCTTTAGTTGGATATTTCAATAGAATCCGACCCTCTATGTGCATGCATCGTATTTTATTAGAAAAGGAAGCAAGGCCACTACATGTGCATAAAAGAGACTCAATAGACAAATAATGGAGGTCGAGAAAAGAGGTGTTGAAATGGCTTAGACACCCGGTTAGTTCGTTCAAGTTGTGCCCAAAAAGGAGGATGATGGGGCGATCAAGAACGAAAAGTAATGAGTTGATTCCCACAAGAAAAGTGAGTGGCTGAAGAATATGCATTGATTACAAGAAGTTTAATAAGGCTACAAGAAAGGCCCTTTCCCTTTGCACTTCGTTGATCAAATGTTTGACCGTTTAGAGGGACATGAATACTATTGCTTCCTTGACGGTTATTTAGTGTAACGACCCGTACCGAATAATACAAGTTTTTAACAAGTTTGACCAAGGTTGACCAAGTTTGACCAAGTTGACCAAGTAATAGTAGGTGGGCCGTTGACTTCTTCAAGGATGAATAATTTTGGGTTGACTAAGACACTATATTGTAGGCCTCACAATACGAGTTCACAGATAGTAGAAAGTCAAAAATCCGACTTTACTGATAAGAAGTTACGGTCCTGGGTGAAGTTCAAACAAAGAACATTTTATCGCTCAACCGACCGGATTTTTACCCGAAAACAACCCTAGGCCCTATATAAGCCTAGTTTGGGTGCCATTAGATCCAACCCCAAAACCTGAGAGAAAATCCCAAAAACCCGAAAACCCCGAACTGGGTCGTTTTGACCCATTTTTAGGCCGATCGGGTTTCAGCCGTGGGAGCTGATTCCGGCCACCACTACTGTACACGCGCCGGACATGGAGGAGGAGGACGACCAGACGACCACGCTAGGAAATCTTTCCGCCACCACACGGACGCGCGCCCAGATCGGGGCTTCGGCTGGCGCAAGGCTGTACCGCAAACTCGGGTCGCCTGGGATTTTTGTGTTTTTCCTGGCCATTTCGTGCCAACCCATACTCTCTTTTCCACCATTTCTTGGACCCTCTCAACTCATTTACGCTGGCCCTTTCCGCATTCATCACCGCTTGAGATAATGGGTAAAACAAATTCGGCCGACTGTCGGGATCGAAGCTTTCCTGGCCACCACAGCAACCTTTGGATCGCGTGAGAGTACCGATGTGTTCCCCGGTCTCTCGGGCTTCCATTGATATGTGGTTTGGAAATTTTGACGCCGTTTGTTAGTTTTCCATTTTTGGTTTGCTTTCGTAATTACCGAGAAGCCTGACTCGAAATAGGGGTACCAATTGGTCAAATTGGAAAAATCAAGTTGTATTAGTGAAATCGATGTTTTTAGAATTATCGACTGCTCACTTCGAGAAATTAGCTCCGTGAAAAGCCCCACTTTGGGTATCTACTTATAGGGTTCACTGCAAACACCCGCCGAGTTCAATTAGGATGATTTCATAGTTCTAAAAGTTATTCTAAGGCCTTAGGGCATTCCAATGTCGTTGGTTCAATTATTGGAGTCTAAATGGTATTTTATTTATATTACAGGCACTCACGCCGGGCCGGGAGACGATCCTATAGGGGAACAGAACTGAGCATCTATAGTCTGTGAGTGGTCTACTTGTTTTTAGAATGTTTGGGGTATTATTATGGATATATATTTTTATGTTAGTTATTTTACATATAACTTATTTGATCTGGACAAATATATTGTATAAATGAAAATGTCGCTTACAAAAATGAAGTTATCATTTCATGTGAATTTGGTCAACATTTTCAATCGCTTGGAAGTTGTAATCGGTTTCTTTGAATGATTATGTAGTATTTAGATATTTGGGCATGTAGATTGGTTTAAACCCCGAGAAATTATCACAGATGAAATGGATTTTGAATGTATACGTGTTTAGTAAATGGTTAAGGAATATGGTTATCAGTATTGTTCAAATTTCGACATGAATCGAGGAACCAAAGATCTTCTAATGGAAGTGATTGAGTTGTGGAAAGTAAGTTCATAAGTTCTAACCTAAGATACGGCATTGGAAAAGGTGCACGGAGTAAGAACTTTGAGTTAGAGGTTATAAGGTGATGTACCATCATCGAGATCGGGTCTGAATTATGTTGTAGTAATCGGGTTTTACCATCGCTGACGGAGGTCGGTTTGATCCCGATCGTTGGGTATTTTGGGTTTTACCACGCTGACGGAGGTCGGCTCACCCCGGACGGTTGCGAAGCCTGGGTTTTACCATCGCGCCGTGAGGCCTGCCATCCCGACTTCCGGCCGGGTATTCTCGTTTTCTTTCCATCTGCCGCGGAGGTCGGTTTGATCCCGACATTGGGTATTCCGCCTGCTAATGGTGTTTGAGGTTGATTCATCCAACGGTTATACATTATTTCACGACCGTGAGGCCTGGGTTTACCCGACTCCGCAAGTATACCGAGATTGCCACGGTCGCGGCGCTTGCTACATCCAACGGTTATATATTATTTCCATGGCCGTGAAGTCGGGTTTACCGACGGTTCATCATTATTATTATTACACACACCTTTCGAGGTCGAGGGTCGCAGGTGGGGTGTCCCATCGCTATGAAGTGTACATGGTAATGACGGCGATGAGGTATGTGGCACGGCTTATGGGCGATATATGGTATTTGCATATCAGGGTACCCGAGGGATAGTACGTATATGATGGGTACATGATACGGGTTATGATGAGTATATGGTATGGTATATGATGTGCATATATATGGTATGGTTATGATGGGTATGTGGTATGTAATGCTATTGATTATCTTTCGAATATGGTACAACCATTTGATACTGCGGCTTATGGTGCATTTCATGGTTATTTCATTACATGATGACTATACATGTTTTATGCTCGCTTAAGTGTCGTATAGTCATAGTGATAGTTTTCAAACTTCTCAGTGGTCGGCTAAATTCGTTGGAGCATGAATTATATGTTGGACTTGGGGTAAAGTTGGGTTTCGTGGAAATGTTTCTAAACGGGAACTTTACAAAGAGTGGAAGTGGAGGTCTTGAGAGAAGAAAATTTCGAAACAAAATATTATCTTCCGTATAAATTATGCCACCACCGAGATTTATTTCTCACGCGGCTGTTTAAAATCTGTTCCTAGGTCCGGCAGCCTGGTAGGCCTACTCAAGGCGATTCAAGATCGTTTTCGCGACAAATTTCTCCGCAAAGACTTTATTCCATCCATTTGTCTTTGAGTTAAGCCGACTCATTTATTCTATTTTGTAACCCTAATTTCACAAATACTCTAATGCTCACACAAGATAAACTCATATGAGTCCTTATTATGTATGTTTGTGGTTATGACCTACATTTGGATAGGTCGGGTCGTGGATTTTTCTATATATTCTGAGGTATTGTAGTGTCAGCAGTATTTACTTTTTGCGCTGGGGCCCTTAACGCATTCCCTGGTGGATTGTGTACAATGGGATTCACTCAGCAGACCACCCGTGGCACCCCGAAGTGGTATCCGGTCGGGTCCCGCTGCCTTGTATCGAGCTCTAGGTTTCTAAATCTTGGGTTGTAAAGATTAGTCGCGCAATCATCCAATGTTTTGTATACCTTCCCAACCTACTCCTTGGAATTGATTATTTCACTTATTCTCGAAGGCTTCCCGATGGTGCATGGTAGGAGACGAGGTCCCATCAGTTTCGTGGAAAGTTTAGATGCACCAACTTATGAGGAGAATCTTGTCGAGCGCTTGGCTCGATCACTCGAGAGGAGTGGGTTCACAAGTAGTACTGTGGATCAGGCTCGTAGACTTGGAGCAATGGGTTTTGATGGCGCCACGGATCCCATGGTGGCCCTATCATGGCTAAATGACACAGAGAAAATTCTGGACGAGGGTACGCAAAGGTCCTGGATGAGGACAGAGTCAGATATTGGTTTCGTCTGGGGTAATGCAAGGAAGTGGTGGGCGATGGGAGGGACTAGGGAAACGCTTCACACCCGGGCACGCCTCTCCAAGGCCGCCTCTTCACACCGGGTGCTGGCCCCACTGGCTGAGACCAAGAGGTTGGAGTTCGAGACCCACCGTGATAGTATGACAAGCCGAGCATGAGCGCAGACCAAGAGTTATCGACTTCACCTCGACCTGGTCATGGAGGAAGCCGCCAAGAAGAGAAGGTTTCTCGACGGATTGGTTGATACGATAGCCTTGAGCCTCTCAGGGTCTGATCATCCCACTTACCTGTCGATGAGAGACGCCGTTCTAGAGGTAGAGAGACAGACCCTGATACGCCAGACCAGGCGTCGACCATATGATGGATCATCTTCAGGAAACCTTAGCCAGGGATCGTCCAAGAGGGGTAGTTTCAGCTCTGGGTCTTCGAGCGGCAGAGGATCCAAAGTGGGGGATGACGTACCAGCAAAGAAGTGGGTTTCTCAGAGAGGCGGACACACACGCCAGGTTCGGATTTTAATACGAAAAGGGTAGAAGCATTGTGGTCTACCGCCGAGGCGCTTTACGCTACTTGTGATGTTTATGTAAGAATCATGATGGGCCATGCCTCGTGGGATAATACATGCCATCGGGCAGGGGCGCATGGTGACATTTCAGGAGGGACCACCTCATCGTGGATCCAAATCGTAATAGAGTTCCGTGATCGTACCCGCCCAAAGGGCTAGTGGATCATAGAGGACCGGATAATGCCAGATGTGGCGCACTCGGAGGTTCCTTTAGCATGGGACTCCAACTCCGCAGCGCACGCTAGAGGCTGTGACGTAGAGGACGACCACCCGCTAGAGGCGCAGTCTTCGCTACCACCACCAGAGGCATGCCACCCCGACGCCGTGACAGTACATTATCTATTTTTGGTGATCATGACGTGTGCTCATTGACCTGTGGAGCTACACACCCTTTATTTCACGTGAGTAGGTTGCACGTGCCTGGTGACCTGCCTTCGGGAGTGTGGTCTAGAGATCGCACACCCACGTGAGAGAGTTCCTGGTTTGCATGTATGATTAAGAGTAGCTTATTTTCATTATTGAGAACCAAGGTATAGCTGATTTGATATTAATAGACTTCAAAGGGTTGGATGTAATTCTTGGATGGATTGCCTGCCTAAACTATGCTTCAATGGATTGCTCAAAGAAAGTAATATTTGACGATCGACTATCGTAGTACTTTCATGGAGAGCGGAGGCTGACATTCTTCGTGTTTGATTTGCCATCTATGTTGATGTTTACTCCTATGGTTGTTCGCCAGTTTCTAGCTCATATAATTGACACTCAGAGCGACGGCTAAAGAACAGAGGATGTAACAAAGAAGAGAGACTTTCAGATGTATTCCCCGACGATCTTCCAGTCCACCTCCGTAACGAGAGGTAGATTCTCCTCATTGATTCGGGCACCCCCGTACCCTATTTCCTTACCACCTTATAGAATGGCACCAAATGAAAGCCAAAGAATTGAAGGCTCGCCTACAAGAGTCGTGGATGGGGGATTTATTAGGCCCAAGATTCACCTTGGGAGCGCCAAGAAGGTTTGTGAAGAAGAAGGATGGTACTGAGGTCAGGTATAGATCATGCATGAATAAGTGGTCACCATTCAGAATCTAATATCCTCGCCAGGATTGATGATTTATTTGACCAGCTCCAGGGTGCGAAAGTGTTCTTTAAGATTAGCTTGAGGTCAGGGTACCATCAATTAAGGATTAGGGAATCAAACATTCCTAAGACGGGATTCAAGACGAGATAATGGCAGAGCTTTAGTGATGTCTTTCTGACTCACCAATGCCCCAAGAAATTTTCATGGATTTAATGAACCGGGTCTTCCGTCCATACTTAGGTCGGAATGTCATTGTCTTCATCGACGATATCTAGTGTACTCGAGAAGCGAGTTGGAACATGAGAGACATTTGGGTTTGGTGTTACAGACTTTAAGGCAATACCAGTTGTATGCCAAGTTCAGCAAATGAAAATTTTGGTCAATGGTGGGGTTCCCTTTAACATGTAGCTACGCCGACAGATTCATGTAATCCTCGTGAAATAGGAAGCATGGCAAATTGGGAGCAACCAACTACGATGACAGAAGTGAGGAGTTCCCTAGGATTAGCGGGGTATTACCGTAGGTTCATAGAAGGGTTCTCAAAAATAGCAGGACCACTTCATTGTCGATTCAGAAAGAAGATCGGTCAAAAGGCAAAGGTTGTTGGTCTGATTCTTGTAAATGGTTCTTTTCAGGTTTGGTTAAATTTTTACTCAACCTGACTGAAGGGTATGGGGAGGCAAGATCCCAATCCTTGGTTATTGTGTAAGGATTTGAAGGATTTTTGTATGAGATACGATTCATGGATTACTCTCTTTCGAAGTTGGGGATTTCATCCTAACCTTAGATCAAGTTGAGCAATGAGTTGAAAAGCCCTAGATTCTTATTTAAGATGTGTTTTGAAGATGTTTCGGCTGAATAGATATTTTAGATGTGTTTGAGTATTGGGATTGATTTGGTTGGAAACTGAAAGAATGGGAAAATCGTGAAATTCTTGCATTTTTGTGGGTCGGATTTTTCGTTATGGCTGTTAAGTTAGTATTTCTGCCATAACTTGATCATTTTTTACTCCAAACTCGGTGATCCTGGGGCTAGAAAGAACCCTTAGCACTTTATCTTCAATGTGTAATATGGAGATAGAAGTACGAGGTGTTATGTTGGTGCGTTGTTTATTGTAGCACTGACGTAATGAGTGTTGAATGTTTGATTCTAGTAAGTGTAAGTAGCTTGGGGATCAAAGGGTTATGTTGGAAGTATAAGGATATATGTGAGTCGAGTGGTGATAAAGTAATAGACCACTTGAGTAATTTTTATGTGACACGGATTGTGAGAGGCTAAGGAATCTTATGACTTGTTATTTGCAGACCCTTGGAGTAGCCTCGGGTTTTAACTTCCTTGGGAGACTTGCGGACATTTGAATCTAAGGAAAGTAGGGGATCTTATAGCCTTCTCCTGCTTATACTGTGGTTTGATGTTGTGGGAATTCTGTACCATTCCGTGCTTTGACTATGTTAGGGTTCAGACTTATGTAGTGGACACGGGACGATGACTAGTTCCCGGGTTGTAGTCCCAGAAAGGTCACAGATATACCGGATGTGGGCATATCCCTTGGTGGTAAGTCCCAGCAATTTGTCGTTGCTCTGGGATGATTGTCTAGTCCTTGGGTGAAAGCCTAAAAGAGTCACTGATGAGGGGTTGTGATAATTGGTAGTATTGCATTCATGTGTTTCCATGTCAACCTATTATTTCTTAAATCTCATGTTTTGAGATATCTTAAATTATGTATAATTGAAATGTTTATGAGCATGGCTTGTTAGGGGATTCACTGCGAAATTTGTCGAACTCATCCCCATTATTTCCCTCACCTTAGATGTGAGTGCGAGACAGCTGTGTGACATGAAAGTTGGACACAATAGGGTTTTTGAGATGGAAAGATTATGCAACCTTGTAGTTGTTGGTGGTTGAGCACACGTTTTGATGAATATTTAGTGTTATGTGGATATTCTAAAGGATCTTGAGTTTTGAGTTCGAGGGTCCAGTATTCTTAAAACTCTCTCACTTGGAAGGGGTGAGTGCGCTTGGGAAGCGAGGAAGCTAAACCCTCGCTATCGGAATTTTTTGAGATTGTTGAGAGGATAGGTCCGGTGGCACATGGAATTAGGTAGGAGGAGTTTTCTCGAGTCATAATGTGTTCCACGCCTCCATGCTACGCAGTATATTCGAGATCCCTCACATGTGTTGGACACGAGAGATTGAAGCTAGGGATGACTTATCCTATGAGGAGGCGGCGGTGCGGATTACGGGTAGGAAGAAGGAGCTTCACAACAAGACAATATCCTTAGTGAAGGTCAGCACTGGAGAGAACCACACCTAGTCGAGGCGACTTGACCAGGAAGGCCAAATGCGGGTGATATCCTCATCTCTTCCATGACACGGATACAAATTTCGTGGAGCGAAATCTTTCTTTAAGGGAGTAGGTTATGCTTGACAGTGCAAGATAATACAAGTTTTTAAGCAGTTTGACGAGGTTGACCCAGTTTGACCAAGTTGACCAAGTAATAGTAGAGTGGGGCCAAAGTTGACTTCTTCAAGGATGAATAATTTGGGTTGACTAAGACACCCATATTGGGCCTCGTCCAATGCGAGTTCACGGAACAAGTAGAAAGTCAAAAATCAGAGCTTACGGTTGAAGTTATGGTCTAGTAAGTTCGAAGCAGCGGTATTTTATCGGTTCAAATCGGCTGGGATTTTTACCCGAAACAACCCTAGGCCCTATAAGCCTAGTTTTGGGTGCCAAGTTAGGATCGACCCCCAAAACTGAGAGAAAATCCTGAAAGCAGAAAACGAATTGGGTGGTTTTAACCCGTTTTAGGCGATGGGGTTTCAGCGTGAGGCGGGTCCAGGCCACCACCTGCTAACCACGTGGGACATGGAGGAGGGGAGGACGGCCAGGACGACCACCTTGGGTAAATTTTCAGGCCGTAGCCGTCGGACAGCATGGTCAGGCCGCGAAGGCGCGGCGTACTGAAGCAGGTCAGCCGGTTTTGTGTTTCAAGCCATTCGAACCCAACCCGCCAGCTCTTTTCCACCATTTTTGGACCCTCCCAGACTCATTTGTGGTCCTTTTCTCGGTCCATCTTAGTTTGAAGATCACGGCAAAAACAAATTCAGTACATTTGTTGGATCGAGTTTCCGGCCACCTGACAACCTTTGGATCAAGGTGGGAAGTACTGATGTGTTCCTGGTCTCTTGGGCTTTCCATTGATATGTGGTTTGGAAATTTTGGACGTCGTTTGGTTAGTTTTCCATTTTTTGGTTGTTTCGGGTAATTACCGAGAAGTCGGGACTGAAATAGGGTACCAATTGGTCAAATTTGGAAAAAATTGAAGTTGTATTAGTGAAGTGGATGTTTAGGAGTGTGGGCGGTTCAATTTAAATTAGCTCCCAGGGTGAAAAGCCCGATTTGGGTATCATTTATAGGGCACCTTTGTGTAGTGGACACAATCGAGTTCAATTAGGATGATTTCATAGTTAAAGTTATTCTAAAGGCATGAGGGCATTCCAGTATCGTTGGTTCAATTATTGAGTCTAAATGGTGTTTTATTTATGTTACGAACTCACCTTGGTAGGGAGACGATCACATAGGGAGCAGGCGAGCATCTATAGTCGTGAGTGGTCTACTTGTTTTAGAATGTTTTGGGGTATTATTATGATATATATTTTGCGGGTTGGTTATTTCATATATAACTTATTTGATCGGAGTTGGTTGTGTATAAATGTCCGGTTTACAAAAACAAGTTATCATTTCATGTGAATTTGTCGACATTTTCCTTGTTTGGAAGTTGTCTTGGTTTCTTGAATGATTATGTAGTATTTAGATATTTAGGCATGTAGATTGGGTTTAAACCCTGAAGTATTATGCAAGCATGAAATGGATTTTGAAATGTATATGTGTTTAGTAAATGGATTTAAGGAATATGGTTATTGGGGGTATTGTTCAAATTCGACATGAATTGAGGCCAAGATCTTGATATAGTTGATTGAGTTGTGGAAAGTAAGTTCATAAGTTCTTAACCTAAGATACGGTGACATTGGAAAAAGGTGCACGTGAGTAAGAACTTTGAGTTAGAGGTTATAAGGTGATGTACCAGATTGTACCGGAGATTGGGTTCAGTAATTATGTTGTAGTGCACTGGGTTTTTACCACGTTGACGTGAGGTCGGTTTGATCCCGACGGTTGGGTATTTTGGGTTTTTACCACGTTGACGTGAAAATTGGTTTGACCGAAGCGGTTGGGTAGTTTGGGTTTACCCGCGGTCTTGTGGTCGGTTTGATCGACGGTTGGGTATTACGGTTTCTTTCCGGTCTTGGTGAGTCGGTTTGATAAAGCGGTTGGGTGATACGGGTTTGCTTACGATTGTCGTGAGGTTGGATTCATCAAGCGGTTATACATTATTTCCACGGTAGTGAGGTGGGTTTTACCGACGGTTTAGTATCACGAGATTGCCGATTAATCGTGGGGTTGATTATCGCGGTTATATAATATTCAGCGTTGAGGTGGACAACTGGTTCATCATTATTATTTGCGACACCTTCGAGGTTGGTCGTGGTGGGAGTGTCCCACGGTTTTATGAAGTAATACATGGTGCGTTTATGATGGTATGTGGCACGGTTTATAAGGATATAATTACGGTACATTGTGGGTACCGGAGGAATGATGCAGTATATGATGGGTACATGATACGGGTTATGATGAGTATATGGTATGGTATATGATAGGTATATATATGGTATGGGTTATGATGGGTATGTGGTATGTACGTTATTGATTTATCTTTCTGAATATGGTACAACTATTTGATACTCGTGTTTATGGTGCATTTCATGGTTATTTCATTACATGATGACTATACATGTTTTATGCTTGGCTTTATGTTGTGTATAGTTCATAGTATAGTTTTCGAAACTTTATTGTCCGGCTAAATTATTGAGCATGAATTGTATATGTTGGACTTGGGGTAAGTTAGGTTTTGTGAAATGTTTCTAAAACGAGAACTTTACAAAGAGTGGAAGTGAGGTCTTGAGAGAAGAAAATTTCGAAAACAAATATTATCTTCCATATAAATTATGCCACTCAACTGAGATTTATTTCTCACGTTTATTGTTTAAAATGCGATTTCCTAGGTCGGAGGCGGTTCATGTAGGGCCTACCTGTTGGTCGTAGCGCTCTTTTCTGCGGCAGCTGCCAGTGCTATTCCATCCCATTTGTCTTTGAGTTTGTTGGACTGTTATTACATTTTGTAAACCTAATTTCCACAGATACTCTTAGAATGCTCTGACATTAGTATTAAACTCATATGAGTCCTTATTATGTATGTTGTGGTTATGACCTACATTTGGATAGGTCGGTCGTGGATTTTTCTATATATTTGAGGTATTGTAGTGCTGCAGGTATTTACTTCTCTTTTAGGTGGGGCCCACTTAATGCATTCCACACAGGGATTGTACAATGGGACTCCAGAGGCGGGATCGCGGGTACCACGGAAGGGTATCGGGTCGAATCTGTCATTTAGGGTATAATCAAATTTCTATTACCTTAGAGGACCAAGAAAAGACTACATTCACTTATCCATATGGCACATTTGCCTTTAGGAGAATGCCCTTCGGATTGTGTAATACATCGGGTACATTTCAAAGGTGTATGATGGCTCTCTTTTACGATATGGTTGAACACTCGGTGGAAGTATTTATGGATGACTTATCCATAGTTGGCATCTCTTTTGATGATTGTTTGAAGAACTTGAATTTGGTCTTGAAGCGTTGTGAAAAAACCAACTTTGTTCTTAATTGGGAGAAATTCCATTTTATGGTAAAAGAGAGAATTATTTTGGGACATTTGATTTATGGGAAGAAATTGCACTAGATAAAGCAAAAATTGAAACTATTGAAAAATGGTGCCTCTGCCGATCAAGGGAATTGGAAACTTTCGGCCAAAGTGGATTTTACAAAGAAGATTTATTAGAGCTTCTCTAAATTTCTAAGCCACTATCAAATCTCCTGATGTAAGGGGTTCCATTCAAATTTGATAACAAGTGCATTCATGCTTTTTCCACACTTAAAGAGAAGATCATATCCACGCTGATTATCGTAGCAACATATTAGGATCATTCCTTTGAAATAATGTGCGATGCTAGTGACTACGAGGTGGGGGCTGTTTTGGGCCAACGGAAAAACAATATCTTCCATTCAATATACTATGCAAGTAGAACTCTAAATGAAGAATAATTGAACTATGCAACTACAAAGGAGGACTTGCTTGCCATAGTATTTGCATTTGATAAATTCTGACCCTATTTGATCGGCAACAATGTTGTTGTTTTCACATATCATTCAAAAATCAAATATCTTATGACTAAAAAAGATGCCAAGTTGTGCCTCATTCGATGGGCGCTTCTCTTACAAGAATTTGATGTTGAGATAAGAGATAAAAATGGATTCGATAATCTCATGCTAGCCACCTTTCCAGGTTGGAATTCTTGGAAGGTAAAGCGCAACAAGTGCAAATCAATAATAGTTTTCTGGATGTGCAATCGTTAGCCACGTCTCATGCTAATTTTGTGCCTTGGTAAATAGATATTGTTAATTATCTTGCAGCCAGAGTGCTTCCCTTGGATTTATCATCCCTTCAAAAGAAGAAATTCTTTTCCAAGTTGAAGCACTACTATTGGGAGGATCCTATTCTTTACAAGCATCGTGCTGACTGAATGGTTAGGAGATGTGTGCCTTATGAGGAGGTAGAGAGCATTTTGACACATTGCCACTCCCTTGAATGTGGGGGCCATTTTGGTGGAAGTAAAACAATTTCTAAAGTACTTTAAGCGAGGTTCTTTTAGCCAACAGTAGTAAAGGATGCACATGCTTTTGCTATGGGATATGATCGTTGTCAAAAGTTTGGAAGTATATCAAGAAGAAATGAGAAGCCATTGAACTCCATCCTTGAGGTTGAAGTGTTTGATGTATGGGGAATCGATTTTATGGGACTCTTTCCACCTCATTCAACAACAAATAAATTATTTTGGTCATGGATTACATGTGTCAGTGGGTAGAAGCTATCCCCACTACAACATGTGATGCTAAAGTGGTGCTGAATTTCCTTCGAAAATATATATCTTTGTTAGGTTCAAAAACTCCAAAGAGCAATTATAAGTGATGAAGGGACATATTTTTTGAGCCGATTTGTTTGATTCCCTCTTGGCTAAATATGGAGTAAAGCAGGACAATGCTTGCATATCATTCTCGAGTCCAATGGACAAAAGTTGGGGAAATTTATAATAGGAAATAAAAAAATGTAGACAAGCGTGAACTCTTCACGGAAAGATTAAGCGAGAAAATGGATAAAATGCTCTTTGGAAACTATGAACAACATTCAAGACACCAATAGGGACATCCCCCTATAGGTTGGTCTATGGCAAGGCATGCCATATTATGATAGAACTTAAACATAAAACTTATTAGGCTACAGGGAAGATGAATTTTGATTTCCAAGCCACGAGGGAAAAGAGATTATTGCAACTAAATGAGCTTAAGGAATTTCGAAATGAGGTTTATGAAAATGCTAAAATCTATAAGGAAAAGACTAAGGCTAGGCATGATAAGAACATTGTAAGAGAGGAGTTCAAGCCAAGATAAAAAGCACTTCTCTTCAACTCAAGGCTAAAATTTTTTCCCGGAAAGCCGAAATCGAGATTGTTGTGTCAATTTTTGGTGACTCTAGTGTTTCCCTATGGAAATATGGAAGTGTTACATCTGGACAAGGGAAAATTCAAGGTTAATGGCCAGTGATTGATTTTGGTGGCGAATTTCAAAGCAATAAGTCAATTACAACATTGAAGCCACCATGAGGAGTCTCTTGTGAAATTTGAGCAATCTTGTTCCATTCTTGCATGTGTTTGAGCAACATCGATGCTCGGGGAAGTTAAGCTACCGACGTTAAACAAAGCGCTTCTTGGGAGGCAACCCAAGCACTGTGATGTTTTCTTCTTCTTTTCTTTTCATTTTTAGTTTTCATTTTTGTTCGTTCTTTAGTTTTAGCTTAGTGTTTTCAAGTATGATCTTGTGTTGTGTTTGTTTTTGTTGTGTTTTGTAGGTTTTACAACTGAGTTTCTCTTAGTGTTTTGAAGGTATTAAAGTGTTAAAAGTGTATCCTTTTGAAGGTGAGGCAAAGTGTTTTCACAAGTAAATTTTTTTTTCAGAAATACATGTCAAGTTGTGATGTGGTAATTCCATGTCATGACATGATTGTAATCCAAAAAAATCCACTCTCTATCATGTCACGACAGGGTGATCCCACGTCGTAACGTGGTAGAGGTAGTAGCTATTGGATGTTTGATTAGATGTTCACGTTGCAATGTCATCTCATCATGTCGCGACATCGAAGCTGCAACAAATAAACATCATTAAGTCAAATTGCGATGTGCGATGGCATGTCATGACGTTGACTGCAATATGGGAAACAACATTCTGTCACTTCGCGACGTTACCCTATTTTTAAAACCAAAGTGTTTCATTTCTATCTCATTTCAAAAAATCGAAAGCACTCACTCTCTTCGTCCCAAAGACTTGTGTGTACAATTGCATTTCTTGTGAAGCCTCTATCCTTAATTCTAATTTACCTTTCAGTTTTCAGCGCAAATCCATCACTCTACCACACACCATTACTCATCATTCTTTAACATACTCTCATCACCAATCTGGAGACTCAAATACCCAAATCAAGTCTCATAGTAAGTTACTTTGAAGAATTTTGTAAGACTAGATCAACCATTGGATTTTTGTGCTATTGTTGTCACTCTTGGACATATTTGGTTGTACTTGGGGGTCATATTGAGGCCTTTATTCCTGTTGAACAATAGAACTGCCCAAGTCGCACACCAAGTGTTTACTGAATTGCTAGGGTGAAGTTTCAAGGTTGGAATTGTTCTAAGAAAGCTTGTCACTTATAATTTGCCTTGAGAATCATTGTCTTCCTTTGGTTGGGAGTTTCAACAAGTGGTTGTGAAGAAGTGAATTGTATTATTGTAAATTGACAAGAGTTTAGAGCTAATTTGTTGAGTACATGACATCCAAGTGACCTAGACTTACAAAGAAGGCTTCCAAAACTATCTCAAGGTAATATGATCATTTAAAATTCATCAATCTCAATGCCTCCAAAGGTATAATTCATTGGTCATAAATAGGAAGTTCATTAAGGAAAAAGGCTTTTAGCATCCGAGGGTTTGCTCGTAAGGACATGTGAAACAGGTTGGAAGGAGCTGCAAACCCCGTAAAGGTATAATGTCAATGGTGAGAGTTTGACTCAACCTAAGCGAACAAGTGTTGTAAGAAGTATGGGTTAGATGAAAATGGATGTCATTTGACTATGACTATAATCAGTTTTACAAATTAGAACCAATGAAGGATAAGGCATACCAACAACCACATGGGGAGCTAAATTACCATGATATCATCAAATTCCCACCTAACAACCAAGCCAAGTTGAAGATCAACTAATAAGGGCAAGTTGTTAACTTCAAAACCAAGGGTCTCACTTAAGTGCCTAAAGTGTGGCACCACTTCATCACTTTGATGATCCTCCTAACACCCGATGTGTGTGAGGTGCCTAAGATAGGAGTTATTCGAACTATGCGATCCTTCGAGACTATAAGTTTGATGTAGGAAAAATTGATGAGTACTCATGATTACTACCCAAATAGTGATGTTTTACACCCTTATTAATACAGGTTTTGAGCACTTTTTGCATTGTAATCAGCCTAATTAACCCAGTTGGCATGTTAAGGACCTTGTAATGCTACTATAAAATGTCTTGGCAAGTTTTGTTGTTTTTACAGACTATTTATACCATAGATAGGGATTCAGCTCAAGCATGGAGAGAAATCAATTAGGTCAGGCAGAAAAGGCAAGCGGAAGCATATGAGAGATGAAGTAGCCCTTGGCAATTTCGCATGGGTTGCCGAGCTGTGAAATTGCCTGCGGATTTCCCGCCAGCGTTGAGATGTTCCTGCCGGAAAGCGTTTTTTCCGCTTTTTGTCACACCCAGATTTTTTCCAATTTGTCCCCACAATAATAGTTATTGTTTTGTTATTTTGGTAATTTGTAATGGGGTTTTTGGCTATAAAAAAGACCCTAGGAGACCTATGATCATTAAAAAAAGCTTTTGGAGGAAAGCTTTGGCTTTTCATTTTCTCATTTTCTCTCACTTTCTCTCATCTTCTCTTTAGCCAAACACCCTTTGAGGATGACAACTCAGAGGATGAGCGGCTAAATCCCTTCCTTCCTTAAAGTAGAAGGCACTGGGTAAGGGAACTGTGGTAAACAAAGGGGCTCTTATGTTTTCAACGCAGGCATTCACTGACACTTATGTGTTTCCTTTGAACTCTAGGTTTAGATCCCTTTGATGCACCTTGAATGACCCGTATCTAATAATCTTTTAGGGTTCAGTGGATGCTTATTTCTAGATCCACTGAGATTCATTAGTTACCATTTATTAATCATTGGAAGGTGAGTCAAGGAGAATTGTTTTTCACTGCCTAAGACCATTAATGCTCAGTGAATACCATTTTCAAAAGGATAGCTATTTTGGGTTAGTTTTTATGGCTAAATGAAGAACCGGTTTGGGAGATGACTATAGGTCATTCTCCCCAATGCGAGGAAAAGACCCGAGAAACCCTCATTTTCCCTAGGAACCTAAACCAGTGACTATTTACTTTAAGGAATACTCTTTTACATTTAACTTTTTTTTTTTAGGTTTCAACCATTACAACCTTGTTTTATCAAATCCTGACGTCGAGAAATCACTAGTGTAAAACCTTAGTATTAGTTATTTCTGAGCCTGATGAGTCAAAACTCATTGAATTTTAGTCCATTACTCTGATTGTTCTTCTGATGTAATTGCTTGTTTTTATCTTGAAATGTACTATTTACCAAGGATTCTATTTTCAAATTATTGCGAAATGAAAATTTTAGCAAGGATCAGAAGTGAAAATAGTCCAATGGCCAAGTGAGGTCACGACAGAGAATCGAGGTTGCGACCAGAAGTCATACTATGCTGAATGAAAAGCTGTTGCGACAAAGGAGAAGTTGCTGAGACAGAAAAAAGGGCTTCAAGTAAGGATTCTATGTTGCAACACCATTTTGAGGTCGCTACAAAAAGAAGACAATTATGGTTGTAACAAATTATGGATAAGTGACAAAGTAATTCGATGGCATAGCGGAGTTTTTAAAGTCACGACTAGAAGTGATAACAAGTCAACAAAGTTGTTACGACGGTAAGAAAATTGGTTGAAACGAGATAGAAGGAAACCCGAGGAAGTTATGTCGTGACATCGTTTTGAGGTCGCGACACAAAAAGATGATATTGTTGGTCGCAACATAAAATTAATGTCGCAACTAGGAAGGAATCTTTGAAAGGACTTACAAGGTCCCTAAGATTTAAGGTTCGACAACAATATAAGTTATGGAGACTCGATCGGGGTGTGAGCCAGGATTTTTGTTCACGACATAAAATTAGCTGAATAGTGAAAACATGTTGCCACTAAGTATGAGTTACTGCGACAAAAACAAAGTAAGAAGGCCCACTACTCAATCGCGACACACTTTCTAGGTCGCGACCAGAAAAAGAAGATGAATTGATGGGAAATTGTTGTAAGTCAAAAGTGAGGTTGCGACAGGATGGGGAGAATTGATGTTGCGACATGCTTTTAAGGTCGTGACATAAATTTTAGCAAGGAGAAGAAACAATTGATGTCGCGACCTAAATCCTATGTCGCGACAAGACAATGAAAAGACAAACAATTTTAAGTCGCAACATGAAAAAGGGAGTTGTGATAAGAATCGATTCTTGAAAAAGAAATGGGGTCGTGACATCGGGTGAAATTAAGTGACACGAGGAATGCGATGGACAACAAAGCCAGGTCGCGACATGGAACTAAGGTCGCTACATAGAATTTATTAAAGGGTCAGAAAAACATGGTCGCAACCAAGATCAATATAGTTGGCAACAGAAATGATGTCGCTACATGGAATTGAGGTTGCGACAAATATTTGACAAAAGGAACAGGTTAGGTCATGACATACTTTTGAGGTCGTAGCGGGAATTACTAGCGATTAAAAATTACTTGAAGTCGCCTTCAGACAGTGAATGATGTTGCAACATAGAAAAGGAAGAACTGATGACCAAAAAGTAAAGAGAGTGACAACGAAATGAGATTAGCGACATCGAATTAATTCATGACACCAATTCCTTGAAAACAAGAAAAATAAGGTCGCAACAGGGTTTTCACTACCGACAACTAACATAGTCACGACAAGGAATTCATGTTGCAACCACTAATTAAATTGTAACAGAAGAACAAGTCACAACAGAAATGAGGTCGCGACATCGAATTGAGGTCGCAACACCAATTCCTTGAAAACAAGAAAAAATAAAGGTCGCAACGAGGGTTTCCTCACAGGCAACTAACATAGTCACGACAAGGAATTCATGTTGCAACCACTAATTAAATTGTAACAGAAGAACAAGTCACAACAAGAAAACATCAGGTCGTAGCTCAGCAATTACAGAGTACAAAGTGAAAATTAAAGCAGGTTTCACGAAGTCGAATCGACCTAACAAACCAGTATAGGATTTTACGTTGCGACAAGCTTTTGAGGTCGCGATCTAAAATAGTGAGTTGGGCCATCGAATTAAGGGAAATCCACTTGAAGCCTTGGAATCGGGCGATTTACGAAAGGTTATAAATAGGCGTATCACAGGTTTAGTAGAACGGCTTACGTTTTTAAGACCCCATTTCTAAGAGGAGGAGGAGGAGAGACTCAGCGTATATTTTAGAATGAATTTTTATTTTCTTTCTTTTCTTTCCCTTTTACGGATGCGAACAGTGTCACATTAGAATGTAAAAGCTGGATTTAAGTTTTATTCTCTTTTCTAATTACGGCCTGGAATCAATGAAGTTCAAACAAATTTTGGAGTCTCGTTTCTTCAGTGTAACTACGGGTGGATGTTCTTGACCAACACTCCATTGTAGATTGTGATTCTGTAATTAAGAAGCACAACTTCACTAGATTGTGATTCTGCATGAATTAGAAAGAGAATCACCTGGATTGGAATTTATTTGGTTGATGTGTTATTGAATGGATCCGTTCCCAATAGTAGGATCGAAAACCCTTCCAAGGTGTGTATCATGCTCTGATTTTCAGGAAACCCTCTGAGTGACACAGAGATGGAGATTCCTCAGGAAGTTTTAAGAACATTCATTTGAGTAGTATATTTAGACTACCATTACGAAGAACAATTCAGCTCTACGAGTTCACTTAGATAAATTCAGTTAACTCACATAATTAATTTTGGAGAATATTTATCAATTTTAAATAATGAAATTCCACCTTATGTTGGAAAGCTCTTGAACCTATGTTATTTGAGATCTAATCAAGGGAATGGAAATATCCACTAGATTTAAAAGGATGAGTCATCAAATCAAGTTGTAGAGACACAACAACATTTTACTTGGGAAGCCAAGAAATCGCAGTCTCAAAAATGCGGGTATGAAGTATTGAGAAAGAAAAATACCGGGATGCTTGTCAAGATTGTTCATAGCACGCAGTGGCGGATTTGGGCTCTTGTCTTAAAGAGAAGCGAGGGGACCTACGAAGTCGGTGAGTTGTGGAGAAATCAAGCCGCATTGTTAGGCATCTTGGACATAATCTAAATCTGGCACAAATGAAGTAAAGGCATGATGGTGTAGAAATTACATGGCTGTTCGCGTGCGCTGGCTGATGGTGTCAAATTCTCACAGGAAGGCTGATTCAGTCTAGTATTTTATTTTGTTGTTAGTTTTATCAAATATAATATCAGCTTCTTTTACCTTTTAGGTGTAATCTCTAGAACAATTATTTTTCTAGACAAGCTGAGAAACTGTCACATAGAGTTTCAAATAGTATGGATCTTGAGTAGTTGGGGTAGTTGAACTTCAAATTCTTGTCAATCTTTGTGGGAATGATATCTGGACTTACATCCAATTTTTACTACTTGAATGACCTGTGCACTTGCAATGTCATAGACTAAATCCATTATTAATTCCAGAACATAAAGTCAGTTTTATTCATTTTTAAACAACTGTATTCAACTTTGACATAAATACTAGAGAATTGTAAGGCTTCTGTATAAGTGTTAATTTGAGTGATTTATTCTATATCTTTAGAGACAAACAAGTTTTATAGAGTGTCGATTTGCTAGAAGTTGAAAGGATTTGAACCAAATCAATATTCTAACAAAGAGTGAAGTGCTAATTTGGACATTTTTCTTTACTTTATATAAGAAATGCACAAAAACAGTTTTGATATTTTAGAGATCTGAAAGGATATATGAACTGTGATACCATTGTTTCCATTTAATCTCAATATGTCTCCATTTCAGGAGGTTGATTAATGCATAGGAAGCCAGAATCAGATCTACTTCTTGTAGATTCTGAATTGGAAAGAACACTAAGAAGCTTAAGGAAAGTAAGCAGAGCAGAAAAAGCAACCATGGCAGATGAAAGAATTGATGCAGATGGTGAGAGCTAGCTTGTTAGTAAGAAGGCCTCCCATTCAAGATACAATGGAGGATTTCTGGAGGCCTATCATCCAAGCAGAATACTCAGCAGTCAAACAACCTGCTATTGAGGCTAACAACTTTGAGCTAGCCTTGATACCATTGTTGTGAGAATCGGTTCTTGGTCATCAGTGATCTAATGAACACCTTAGCGAGATTCCTCGGATGGCAAACATAGTTAAGCTGAATGGTGTGAGACTAGAGGTGATAAAGCTACACCTCTTTCCCTCTTTAGCAGAGATATTTGCAGCCACATGGTATGAGATCGTACCATGGCTCAGGTTGATACATGGGAAGAGTTGAAGGTGGAAAACATTCCACAGTGATTTCCCCATCCCTCACAATTGAAAAGAAGAAGGGAAATCCCTTAAGTGTTCAATAAGGTGAGGATGAAAGCTTGTATCTTTGCATGGGAAGGTACAAAGTTTGCTGAAGAGATGTCCTATGCATGGCATAGATCTGAAGACACAAATGGATATTGTCTATCACTCTCTGAATGATACTTCTAAGGGTATCATAGATGCTTCCTGATGTGGGGCATTCAAGAGGAAAATTGCTTAGGAGGCAAGGGATTTGATAGCAGACCTAGCCAAATGCAACATAAAAGCCCCATCTGAATTTACAAGGAGCTACAATAAAGCAAGGGGGAGTAAAGTCATTGAGCTTAACAAGATGATTTCCATGGAAGCAAAGTTAGATACTATTATGCACAGGATGGATAAACAAGATAAAAATTTGCATTTTGCTTATGAGATTGGAGCAGTAGAGAGAGAGTGGAATGGGGAGAAGTCTTGAGGATCGAGTTGATGAGATCATATGCGGAGTTAAGGGAGGCCAATTACCTAAATGAACAGAGAGAATTTATCATTTCAAGTTGAATCTGACTTGCCCACATTACAATCAATGCGGAGGGAACCATGAGAACTTCTCGTATGGTGGAGGCATCATAAGGCGAACGAGGCGGGAATTTCCAGCAGGGTATCATCCGCAAGGTTCCAACGACGACCCGGTAGTAAAGAGCAAAGAAATGAATATCAAGGTCAGAAGAGGACCCAGTCGTTTGAGGAGCAGATGCTGCAGTTCATGGGGGATAAAAAAAAGCTGCTTCACACACATGAATAGAAATTTGTTAAGTTGGAAGCTCTTAAATCCAACTCACAAATGTTTCAATCAAACACCAATGCTTCCCTGAAGAACTTGGAAACTTCGGGTTGAAATATTGAGAAAACGACCTTGTAGAACAACGAGAACAAGAATGCATTTCCTAATGACACTTAGAAAATCAAGGGTACACGTATATAATGATCCAATGAAACGAGGAAATGAGTAATAGTAGAGCAGAAGAGAAAGAGAAGACTGATCAAAAAGAAGAAAAAGCAATTGGAGGAGATAATGGAAGGAGCAAGATAGAGAAGACTATAGAAACAGAAAAGCAGGTGCAAACTAAGCAGCCCGAGAAAAGCAGTGAGTAGAAACAGAAGGAGAAGGTTAAAGCTTACACCCCTGCAGTCCCATTTCCCACGAGGAAGGATTGAAGCAGGCAGGAAGAACAATTTTCTAAATTCTTGGAAATTATCAAAGAGAGCTAGAAATAAATATTCCCTTTGCAAGAGGCAATCAATCAAATGCCAGTATGCAAAATTTCTTAAGGAGATACGAACCCAAAGAATAGAAGATTGCTAGGAAGGAATAGTGAACTCGCACCACGATGCAGTTATTGAGAAGTTACAAACTAAAAATGAAGGACTCAGGCAGCTTCACCATCCCCTGCTCAATAGGGAAATATGAGTTCAAAAAGGCCTTATGTGACTCAGGAGCCAGTATCAACTTGATGCCCTTATCAGTGGTACGGAGATTGAGTTTGGGGGCTTACTGACAACAATTTATCTACAGAGATGGCTAATAGATCATGACTTAACGGAAGGTGTTCTTGAGATGTCTTGGTCAAGGTAGAAATTTATATTCCTTGTGGACTTTGTGGTTATGAAATGGAAGAGAACCAGCGAGTCCCTATTTGTTAGGAAGACCCTTCTTAGCAATTGGAGTACTTGATTGATGTCTGAGGTGAAATGACTACGAGGGTGGGAAATGAAGCGTGAACTTCAACGGACAAATGCCCGACCGCAATCGATGTTGATCGCGAGAAAATGGCAATGATGGGATACTTGATTAGTCTATTCGGTTGACTTGATCTCGATTGTAACCTTCGACATTCTATCAATGAAAATGAGATGAATTTCAGTATCTTGAGATTGGTAGTGATTATGACTAGCACGCATTTCCAGGTTTGCGAAATAGGAAACAATCTTGAGTTTGAATAAAGCGATTCAAAAAATTGAAGTAGCCAAGAAAGAGATTACCAAGGCAAGAGGAATGATATGGAGAGGTTGTTTTAGAAAATTTTGGAATCATCTGAAATGCTTTCTTAGATTGGAGAAAAGAAGCCCGATGTCATTATCAATTGAATTAACGAGAATGAAGAACAAAGGCTGCTGCAGATTCTAAGGAAATACAAGGCTATTGCCTGGTCAATTGAAGATCTAAAGGGTATCGAGTCAACACCTATTTGCATGCACAAAGTATCTGTTGAATGATGATGCAAAAACATAGTTGAACACGAAAGGAGGTTGAACCACAGTGATGAAAGATGTTGTAAGAAAGGAAATGCGAAATAGCTGAATGCAAAAGGATTTATTTACTGCAATATGGAATAGCCCTTAAGGTGAGAGCCTAGTTCATGTGGTTCCTAAGAAGGGTGGATTCAGCGTGATCGAAATGAAAGGGAATGAGATGATTCCTACAAGAGCGTGACGAGGATGGAGGGTGTGTATAGATTACGAAAATTTAATAATGCAGCAGGGAAGATGTTTCCTCTTGCCTTTCATTGATCAGATGTTGGACAGGTTAGTAGGACATCCTCACTTCTATTTTCTTGATGGATATTCTGGATATAACCAAATTTCTATTGCACCTGAAGACCAAGAGAAAACTACTTTCACCTGCCCTTATGGTACATTTTCTTTTAGAAGAATGTCATTTTGTTTATGCAATGCTCCTGCTACTTTCCAAAGATGTATGATGTCTATGTTCTCATATTTAGCAAAGAAGAGGTTATGGAGATATTCATGGATGACTTCACGATTTATGAATGGGTTTGAACTTGTACCTAGAGATTTGGGGCTTGATTACTTCATAGGTTCGGACAAGAACCTAGCTTTGAATTAAGGGAAAAATGTCATTTCATGGTGACGAAGGCGTGTACTTGAGCATAGAATTTACGCGGCCAGTACGAAGTGGACGAACAAGATTTCCATTCATCAGAACTCTTGCCATAATAACGGTAAAGGGGATAAAAGTTTCTTGGGGTTTTTATGTGCTGGTTTTAGGAAGTTGTGAGACTGCCGGGCGTAGCCCAGACAAATTAATGGAATTACTAAGAAGGATATGATTTCAATTTTTGATGGTCTCATGATATTTCAGTTCAGGGGTGATCCAGAATAGGATTGAGTTGACTCCTATGCGGTGACCGAAACCAGGGTAGGAGCTGAGGGGGTAGAGATTATCTATTAGTGGTGCCAGGGTGAGCTTCATCATGCAGTAAGGACTCTCATTGGACAGAGAGGTTGACCAAGTCGTTTCAGGCCATACTCTTGTTCTGCCAAACATGAGTGGGGCTCAGGGAATTGCTCGACCTCTTTGAGAAGGGAGATGTTTGACAATGATGTTGCATGTGAGAAGAAGTTGGAATGACCCATTTATGTTGTTGTGGGTCCACATAATCATCATCCATAGACCAATTGTTCTGAATCGGACTGTTGAGGAGGTGAGAGTATTAAGCAGTGATCAGGATGGTTGTTGTTACTCTGAGATTTGATAATGAGTCAGGGATCAAAGAAAGGTTTGGCCGACTGATGCGACCGTTGATCATATCAGAGTTAAAAAAACTACTAGAAGAGGAATGAGTAGCTAGAGAAAATTTTCCTTTGAGATGGGTCATTGGGTTCATCAGATTTCCGATTACCTTGTCATCGTGGGCATGTTGAGCTTTCTAACCGTGGTGTTGAGCCCTGCGGGAATTGTTCACCGCGTGGGGAGAGATGATCTTGACCATTTGAGTTTCTGTTTGGGGATGAGCTTAGCTGTTGTTTGTGGAAAAAGGACATTTTCACAGGAGCCTCTATCAGCTCAATGGAGGTCATTTTGGGGAAGTACAGGCAGGCAAATTTTGGGATAATGGAAGGTATCGCACCTAGCTGGAGGACGCTGTGAGGACATACCCTAGGAATTCTCTCCAGTCCAGTTTTATTACGACTACTAATTTTCAGATTGTTTTGAATGGTGAAACTTTGTGACCGTGAAGGATGAGAAATAGTCAGCAAAAAGGCAGTAATGCCCCTGTGAGCCTATCTGGTGATGTCATTATTTGAATGTAAAGGGGAGACAGACCTGTGAGACCTTTCTGTCTTCTTGGGGACATATCCCGCCCTTTCCCAACCTTGGATTACATGTATCAGATGATTGAGCTCAAGGCTTATCCCAGAATAGTCACTTCTTATCTGGGTGTGGGTTCAGCACGAAAGTATCTTGATGAGTTTGAGACACTAGAGACACGTTATTAAGTGGTGGAGGGACCGTTTGCAACCAGTGTTTGAGAAATATGAGCCAGGTGTGAAGATAAGCACCAGTCTGAATTGAGAAGCTTCATATCGCCTCAAAATGATGAACAGTGAGGCTGCAGGGAGATAAAGGGCAGTTCTTGAGCTGTGAGGTTCAAACCGCAAGATTGATGCCCAAGAAGAACGATGACCATTTGTGGGCCTGCAGAGTGCATCATCAAACTCCATTGGGGAATGTCCCCATCTCAGACTTGTGTCCTTTGATGAAAAACACCCCATGCCTCCTCACGTTGAATATAAGCTGTCAGCCCAGTGTCATAAGGAATTGGGCACGACTTGAGCTGAAGAAGACCCACTCAGCTGAATTGAATTGGGCGAAATGGCTTGCCTGTGATGTGCTAGGGCACAGGGACAGAACGAAAAGTGACATGATCAAAATTTTGAGGAGGAATTCCGAGACCGGGGAGATGGGGATCTGTGTTTAATCAGATTAAAGCTTCCGAGGAAATTTAGAATCAGAGAACAGGGTATTTCCTGATGAGGTGACCGAAGTACATTGTGAGTGACATTGAAACCAGTGTGGGAGGAAGGAGTTTAGAAATAAAGTGATGAGATTGAGAGTATCGTGGAGAAATATGATTGGGTTCTAGTTCACAGTGGAAGGAGTACAGCTGAAATGAGTTCGTAACAATAGATCTAAATTGGAGACTCAGAAAATGACCAGGACACTATTAAGGATAAACCCACAATAGTTTTTCATTTATTTTTAGTACTATTTAATTTTATTTTGTGTATTAATAGTGATCAAACTTGTCTGTTTTTTAAAATTTTTCAAAGTTTTCCTGATTGAGGCCTGCTGCCCATACTGTTTAAAATTGCTGTGGCTGTTGCATGGTCAGAGTAAGGACCGAGCCGGTGAGTGAAATACATGGCTGCTAGATCATGCACACTGGGACTACAGGGAAATACCATACTATCTGATTTATATTAAACCTATTTGAATGAATGATTGAGTTTGGGAGATTTTATTTTTCCATTCAGCTCCCTATTGGGAGAAATCACATTCTTCATGAGTTAATTTGTTGTATCAGACTGACAAGTGGTGGTTAAACACTGTTTTTTATTTTGAATTGGGATTTTGTCGATTGATCATTTATGATTGTTCATCACGAAGACCGAGAAAGGTTTCTGTATAAGCGATAATCTTTTGAGAGATGCGTTCTGGTTTGGGAGAAATCAGGAAACTCATTGAAGAAGAGAAACTCATTAAAATTATGAAACATATCTAATTTTATTAAATTAAACCTCCCTTTTTTTTGATTGCATAGGCTGTGATGTCATTTAAAATAAGTGCATGATATTTCTTAGCCTAGATATAACATAAAATTTTAAGTGATAAGAACAGAAAGATGTAGCATTAACTTGAGTGGTCCATGGGAAAAGTATTGGGTTTTAAAAGATGAATCTAGTTTTCTGTACAATGTCATGTGGGAGGGATCTAAGTGTGACAAAAGAAAAAACTTTGAAAGGAAATGGTGCGACATCCAAATTGTTGATGCGACCACTTAGAATATGACTAAGAAACTTGGGGTAGGTCACAGACAGGGAGTACATCTAGAAAATACAATAAATTGGTTTTAAAACCTTTCCACAGTTTTACAGTGAAATTATGACTTTAAATGGGTTTCACATTGTTATGATAAGTGTTATATATGAATAAATGTCCATTTTCCATCAAAGAGACTCAATGATGAGCAAATTGAGCCACTTGTCATGAGACAAAAGCCTGGGACATTGTTTCAATCAAGACTCCAATCAGGTGAACATCTTCACTTGAAACTCTCATTCACTGTTCTCTCTTCGAACTTCACCAAACATTGAGACGGAATTGTTTCAGTTCTGCTTGTATTTCAGGTCAAACAGTCGGGTTGGGTTCTTTAACCAGGTAAGCGGTAGGCTCATGAGAGTGAACATTGCCAAGAGTGGAGGAAGTTCACTGAACCTCCATTATGAGACTCATGACGGTCAAGCAGAGGAACAGACCTGGGAGGAGTAGAGCAGGTGGGAAGGAAAGGCATGAAAAGTGCAGGGTATATGAGAGCAGACATGAAGAAGAGTGAGAAGACAGAACATATATACCTGTGCAAGAATTTATGGATGAAGAAAGTGAGTGTGACAGGGCTTTAGTCAGAGGAGGGTTAGAGCTGGTTTCACTTTTGGGATGAAAGAGAGGTTGGGAGGAGGCCACGTACTGTCTGCTGACGCTTGGATTCTCACCTCTAGCAAAAGGAATTATATCTCGAAACATGGTGGGTATGAGAGAGATCTGGGTTTACGTGCGAAGTGCAGGTACCCTTTGGGCACAAAGGAATTAATGAGATGTTCAAACTATAAAGGAACTCAAGCACGGCTCAAATTTAGAAATTAGTAGAGAACCCAGATCATGAGAAGATTATCGACCTCTCCCGGCTGGCAGGCGGGGAAGTGGGAAGCCACAAAGAAGAACCCTCACTACGCTATCAACAAAGGCTCCCTCACTGAGGAAGCTAAGGTTTGGTTCTACTTCTTATCTTCAGTAATCCTCCCAACTAAACATCTTTGTGCAGTGAGAGAACAGGAGGCAATCATTCTATATGCCCTTTTAAAGGGCTATAAAATGAATGTTGGGGGTTTAATTGAGGGGTCGATAAGAGGACACCACTTAAGCAAGAGGACTAATCCCTCACTGACATTAAATTATTTGTGCATCTTCAACGGGGTGAGAGGATCATGGATGAAGAAGAAATACCTATCCCAAGGTATCTCCCTCGACCCTTACTAGGGGTGACAAGGGGGCTAGAAATAAAAAGAGCAAGATGAGGTGGAAGTAGAAATGGAGCACATTGAGGATCATGATCACAAGAAATGGAAGAAATTTATCCAGGAGCAAATTCCTCGATACTAGAAGAGGAAGAGATGCATTTTTAGAATAAGGCCAACGGCCACTATCGGATACTGTGGAGAATTTCCACTGAGCAAGCGAGAAAGCTCGAGAAGAAGGAGAGGGAACAACGAAATCCTTAAAATCTCGAGGACAATGAAGATATGAAGAAAGGGAACATAAATGGGAAAAACAACAACAATTCGAGAGAAAGAAGGCTCACTTAGAAGTGTTGAATTTAGGAGGAAAGAATAATTATTTAGGTAAACTCTAAGACAAAGAGGAAGAATGGAGAGAGAAGAGATGAGCAGAGAAAAGCAAATGGGAGAAAAAGATGAAAATTTAGTTTGGGAAGCCTTCTGACAACAGTTTAGAAGAGATGAAAAGTGCTTACCATTATGAAAGAAAGAAGGTGAGATGGAGGGTAACATGCTAAAAAGATTCAAGCCTTCAAGTACTTGTATAAGGAGCAATTCAAAGGAGTTTGGGAAGTGATGGGACGAGAGATAAAGAGGCTAGAAGATAATGAAGTCTTTATAGAATAAAAATCTAGCATGAGGAGTTTAGATTTGACAGGCAAAAATTTATCAGACATCTTTGGGTTGTATTTAATTTGGAAAAAGCAGTGAATCAGGATGTGGGCTTGAAACAAGACACCTTGATCAAATTTCAGGATTTAACAAATGATTTAATCTCCAATCGACAAGGTAGAACCCACGCCCTCTAAAAAGAAAAGACCAGATATGACCTTTTCCCAATTTTCCCCATGCTTAGCAAGCTTTAACTTAGATCCTCCCAACATCATACCAAAAAAATCTTATAAGAGACGGGACGAGTGAAAAAGCACAATTATACTTTTCTTTTCATCACTACACTCCTTCATCATCATGACAGCAATCTAAAGGTTCATTGAAATGTCTCAGGCTTTGTTCTTTTGAATTGATGAATTGTGTTGTTGCTTTCAATAATGATACAATCATAACTTATATATTGTTGAAATGCTTGATTGGAATCTGATTGCTGAATAAGTAATTTGTTTTGAATGCATGGATCTGATTAAGTGAATTGTGTTGATGGTGTCATTCATTGTTTGTCTGCAATAAATTACCTATATATTCAAGCCTTAATAGTACAATGACACAATGACCACTGTTTAAATATAGAACAACATTATAAGAGAAATAAGAATAGGCTCTAGTGAAGGAAATAAGAAGCTGCGCTTTAGTTTGAATCAAAGTTTAAATTGTATAATTAGTACTATAATTTACATAGAACAAATAAGATGATTGAAGCCGTGGTGTATGTATCACCGAGTCGCACAAATCTTGGAAAAAAAATTCACATGGTCAAGAAAACTCTTAAAACTTTGAGAGGGATTAGGAACATCTTCTAGGGTGATTCACAATCAAGGGTACAAGGTCCTAGAACTTGTTAGATTATTGGTCAAGGCGAAATCCTAGGTAAAAATAACTAACAAAAAGTGATAGAGGCCATCTTTGGAAGTTTTAGCCTTTTCAAACCTACCCTCATTATATGCAAAGGCATACACTTTAGTTCCCTGCTTTGAGCCAAAAATACCTAATTTCTTTAAATAGCAAAGTATGAAACCCGGGAATCCTCCTTTATAATAAACTCAGAGGAAGAACCCCAAATTACTCAGTTTTTAGAAAATAATGTTTAATGTGAAGATAGGAACAAGTTTGGGAGAATATATTTCTTTTGGATTACAAGGATGGATGGGGAAAAATAGATTGAAGAACTAGAGATAAAGAAGAAGAAGTTGAAAAATGAATGATTTTTGTCTTGTGGCCTATTTCTCTTGAACAATTAAGCTTGTAGGGGTGTTTCAACACCTAGTACCCTAATACCAACTGGTATGGGAGTTGCTAGCCCAAAGTTCTCTAAGAGTGATAGAAAGCCTAAGAAGACAAACATTGCACAATTCCACTTTTGAAAAATAGAGAAACAAAAGCAGTTCACAAAAGAACCGAAATGGATAGAGTTTGAAAGTGGCAACCAAAGGAGCCACAACATGCAAGATGATGCCAGAAGCCAACTTGGGAGAGTTTGGCATTACAAAGGAAGGAAACGGATGAAGGATGAAGGCCATTATACAGAAAGGAAAAATGAAATCTGGGTAATTTGTAGCCTAAAATTTCCAATTGTCTACCCAATTACCCAAGCCTAACATTATAAGCCTAAAAGACCTCTTTGATCTTGAAGGTTGAATTTACCTACATTAGTGGAGATCAATATGAAAAACAAGCCTATGGCACTTTTGACTAGTGTTCTAAGGAGATCCCTGCATGATCAACTAATTCAACAAAAAAGATGAAAAGGAAAGAAAACCTGCCACACACTCATAGAATAAAGATATATTGATCGAACATATTTCATAGTATTCGACATGATTGTACTAGAGGTTGAAAACATTCCTTCTTCTAGGTTGAAAACTAAAGTTTGAAATGATACTACAATCTTCTTGTTCAAGTCAAGGGGTGGAATAAGAAAAGATTGTGCTGTAGAACATAAAAATGTCCTTCAAAATAAAATTAAATTGTTTGAGGACAAACAAATCTTTCTTTCGCTTGGGACAAGCAAAATTTTGAGTTCGGGGAATTTGATGAGTAAAAACTCACAATGCAAATTCATTTTTATGATTTGGTTTTACAATGAATTGTTTGGTTTTTAGAATATGTAGATATTACCAAATTTCTATTTTGCACAAAATGCATAAATGAAAATTTCAAAGAAGGATCGAAGTGAAACAACTAATGGCTGTGTGAGGTCGCGAAGACCGAGGTCGCGAACCAGACCATACTTTGTTGAATGAAAAGTCAAGTATGATAAAGGAGAAGGTCGAGACGCAAAAAGGTCTTCGTTAAGGATTCTATGTCGCGACACCGTTTTGAGGTTGCGACACAAAAAGAAGACAATTATGGTTGCGATAGATTATGGATGTCGCGACAAGTAATTCAGTAGCACAACAATTTTAAAGTCACGACAGAGAATTCAGGTCACGACTAGAAGTGATAACAAGTCCAACAAAAGTTGTTGCGATAGTAGAAAACTGGTTGAAACCAAGATAGAAGGAACTTCAAGGGAGATTATGTCGCGACATCATTTTGAGGTCGCGACACAAAAAGAAGACATTGTTGGTCGCAATAGAAAATTAATGTTGAGACCAGGAAGGAATGTTGAAAAAACTTACAAGGTCCCTACTAGGAAATTTAAGGTTGCGACAACAATATTGTAACACCGGTATATTAATATGTTTTGTTATTTTCAGGTAAGGATTTTTGGGGAGCAAATGCAACTTATGCCATATGATATTTTATATTGTGATTAAGATTAGCAATCTTAATGGTTGGTTTAATTAGAGAAGTTAGCAAAGTGTGTTAGATTGCATTTTTTATGGCATGTGGGTCAATTATGCAATTAGGTAAGTTTAATTGGTTTGTTAGGATTTGTAATTAAGTATGTCTTGAAGGACCACTTTGAAAAACTTGTTAGTGGAGAGGGAGTAAAGTGCAAGTCATGCTTGTGAGCTATGTGGCATCATGAGGGCATGACACCTCTCCTTATATACTGAGTAGGAGCTCTTGACACATGGCAAGTGCATGAGAAAAGAGAGCTTGCCATATGCCAATAAACAATTCCTCTTGGTTTTTGGATGCTAGATAACTTCTTGCTAGGAAGTGGAAAATTCTGGAATTTTAGAAAGTGAGAGAGTTCTAGAGAGAAGCTGAAGGAGAAGGCTTGAAGGAAAGCTTGGTTTTTGGTGGAAAAAGTTCATAAGGTATGTAAACATGATCTTTGAGGCCTTTGTATTTCTGTGGACTTTGGTTATATTCTAGGGTTTTGTTTGAGTTCATCTAACCTAGATTTGATGAAGAAAGATGAGTTTGGTGGAACCTAAATTGTAAAGACCGGTTTTGTGAATGGCATGTGTGTGTGTGTGTGTCCAAGGGAGGTGCTGTTCAGCTTTCCCCTTGACCCCATGACAGTGTTTTTGCCATAAGTTGGCCTAAAGAACTCTGAACTGGATGATTCTAGTTGGAGAAGAAGCCCAAGACCTAGCCCTTCGAATGTCTAGAAGAAACCAAGAACTAAACCATACCATAAAGACCATGAATTTGAGGTTGAAAGTCGAATCTGGTCATCCATGTTCTGGAGCAATTCCTGTTTTTGAGTCATAAGTTGAGTTAGATTGATCCAAATGGAGTGATTCAAAATCCTTCTCAAAGTATCCACATAGGGGAGTAACTTCATGAAGAAAGGATGGCCAAATTATGGCTCATTTGTTCCCATAATTTCGTCAAAGTAAGGGTGAAGAGAGGGCACAGATTCTGTCCCTAGGAAATACTCTCGGGGAGGTCAGAGTGTAAAAACCATAACTTGATTTTGCAGGGTCTGAAATGACCTGATTTAAGAGAATTTGTGGAAGCTAAGAGATAGGAACTTTTGGTCGAGAAAGAAAACGATGAACAAAAGCATGTAAATTTGGTCAAAAATTAGCAGTTGAAAAAAAAAAAAAAAAAAAGGGTCTTGAGATAAGCTAAAAAAGGGTACAACTGTTGTGTGTGATGTTTGTGTTACCCTAATAAGGAATGTTAAATGTTGATCCTAGTAAGTGTAAGAGAGAGTGCACTTGGGGGATCAAGGTTTATGTTGGGAGGTATAAGAATATATGTGAGTCGAGTTGTTATAAAGTAATAGACCGCGAGAAGTCACATGTGACACGGATTGCGAGAGGCTAAGGAATCTTATGAGCTTGTTATTTAAGATCCTTTGGAGTAGCCTCGGGTTTTGACTTCCTTGGGAGACTTGCGGATTTTGAATCAAGAGATGTAAGGGGATCTTATAACCTTCTCACAGCATCGTGGTTTGATGTTGTGGAATTTTGTACCATTCAGTGCTTTGGCCCGTGTGATTTTCTAGTGATATATAAATGTATATTTTTATATATATAAAATCTTTTGAACTAACTGGTACATGATGTTTTTAAATATCCATGTGGTTAAATGCTTTGTAGAAATTGTTTTAAAAGCATGACATGGGTGTGGGGCTACGTGTGAGGAAATCAGGATTGATGTAGTGAATGCAGGGACGAGTATTAGTCCACGGGTTGTAGTCGAAGAAAGGTCACGAGATATACGGGATGTGGGGCATATCCACGGGTGGTAAGTCCCAGCAATTTATGGATTGTTGCAGGTGATCGGCTAATTACAGGTGAAAGCCTAAAAGAATCTGATGAGAGGTTGAGATGGTGGTAGTGTGCATTCATGTGTTTCCATCATCAACTATTATTTTAATAAAAAATGCTCATGTTTGCAGATATCTTGAATTACTAAATTGAAATGTTTTATAGCATGGCTTGTATAGTATTCACTATTGAGTTGTCGAACTCACCCCAGTTATTTCCTCCACCTTGAATGCGAGTACGAGACCCATTTATGTGACATGAAAGTTGGACTGCTAGCGAGGGTTTTGGGGATGGAAAGTTTGTATGCCAACCTTAGCTTGTTGGTGGTTGAGCATACATTTTTGATGAAATATTTAGTGTTATGTGGATATTCACAGCATATTTGGACGGTTGGTATCTTTGTGGATCATTGTATATTTGAAGCATGTAGCCACTAGTTTTTGGAACTTTGTGTAAATGTTATTTTGATCAAGTGTAAGTGTATGGTTTCGGTGAGAAATTAACTGTACCGATATGCGTGTATGTTTGAAGATCTGGTGTAGTGTTTTATTTACATTTCCAGATGATTACTCCAAGTGGAGTTTAGACTCAAGTTGTGAAAAAAAAAAACCAGGTGGTAAAATAGTAACATAAATCACACCGGTGGAATT
Source organism: Tetrastigma voinierianum (assembly GCA_016808115.1). Taxonomy (NCBI): domain Eukaryota; kingdom Viridiplantae; phylum Streptophyta; class Magnoliopsida; order Vitales; family Vitaceae; genus Tetrastigma; species Tetrastigma voinierianum. Next base: position 485,300 of record JAEQBH010001614.1, read on the forward strand.
CGGGGTGTGACAAGTTGGTATCAGAGCAAAGGGATAAATCCTTGGGAGATTAAAGGAAAATTCAATAGGTACACATAGGATTCCTAGGCACACTTTAAGCTATGATGATGAGAGCTTTGGTTTTTAGTGCTAGGATTGTGCTATTGGGTGATGATATGATTTTCATACATGGCATGGCATAAGGGCTTCCTAGCCGGCGACAACTAGTGAAGGGTATTTTATGATAACATATTTACACGAAGTATACATTAACATGTTGGTGTGATTTAACATGATATAATGAGTTTAGATATTATAATTCTTGTATGGGTTTTTTCCATAGTATTGGCTGGTGTGTAATGATTCTTATACCATGGTGATTATGGAGTAGGGTGACAGTTCAGGTCGATAGCTGTTAAAGATTACATATAACTATAATAAATTGATGGTTGAGGCACTAGAGTTATTAATGGTTCTTGTACCATGACATCATGATGCTTGATTGTCTATTTTCTTATATATGGGCAATGAATAGAGAAGAATTAGACTGACAAAGGGTGAAACTTGACTTGAGATCCTCTTGCAGTTCAGAGGATGGGGTTGGAGAGGCGTGGTGTTACCTCCCAGGGGTCATTCGGAGAAGATGGGCGATGCGGTTGATCAAGGATTTCAAGGCATATTCCCCCGGTGTTTGGTGTCAATTTCCTTAAAATTTGAGCATTGGCTAAAGGAAGTGAAGAAGATTCTTGATGTCTTGGAAGTCCACGAGGAGCGGAGTGTATCTCTAGCCTCGCTTTATGTCGAAGGACGAAACTTGTAGACAGTGGGATATGGTTAAGAACACCCGCGATGTGCCACGCATGGGGTGGACTCGGTTCGAAAGAAGTTACTCACACGAAGCCAAGTACTCCCCGAGGCCATGAAGAACCTCAAGAGATCGGAGTTTGTGCACCTGCGACGGGGGCTATGATGTGGCCAGAAAGTATGCCTCCCAGTTTATATTCCACTGGGGTGTGCCACCGGCATGTGGTGTAATGACGGAGATGAGAGCCAGAGCAGCTGCCAGTTTCAAGAGGGGTTTGAGGCTGAACACATTCGGGCTCGGGTGACCTCCTTTCATGCTTAGCACCTCTGAGTGAGGTGGTGTGCAGGCCCTAATTATTGAGAGGGAAGTAGCTTGGGATCTGAGGAAGGAAGAAACAGAATTCTAGGTTTGACTTTGGGTCGAGGATAAGAGTAGCGCCAGATGAGGCAGGTTCACAGCGGTTGCCAGCCTGCATGAGGACAAATGAGTAAGAGTGCAGTGATGGGGACATGGGGCCGTGCATGTTATGAGGTGTGAGGTGCGACGGGACACTTGAGGAGGTGGTGCCCTAAGTTGGCGGCGGGAACACCCCGGCCTCCTCGAGGGCGGTTTGGGCCGGTGAACCCTCCGCGTGTTCGGGGAGGATGGCCTCCCGGGGAGTCAGAAGCGCATCTACTTCGGGCCAAGGAATCTCAGGCGAGAGTCTTATTTGTCACAGCTCGGGATCGAGCCTAATGTGCTAGTGGAAGGTATGGTTTGTGTTATAGCACTTGGGCACATGTGTTATTTGATTGGTGCATCCGTTCATTTATGTCTACTTCTTTGCTTATATTTTGGACTTAGAGATTTCACCACTCTTGTCCTTTGTTTGTTCTGAGACACCTATGGGTGGCATAATGGAAAGCTAAGTGGATACAGTGGTTGTGTGTTGAGATGTTGGGGATACGAAGTCGTGATTGACTTAGTACTCCTACATATGGCAGTGTTTGACGTGATTGCGGGGAATGGATTGGTTATTGCATCATCTGGATTACATCTTCTTTGAAGAAGGTGACCTTCCCGGATTGGTTGTGGGTCACGTGTCGGCTTCTATGCGGATCGAGGGAGTTGGTCAGGCTCGGCCGTTGATAGAGGAATGGAGAACAAGTGGTTGGGAAATAAATAAGGGATCGACACTTCCTTTTACTATCGCAGGAGATTAAAGGAAGGTGGCGATGGATTGTATTCCTGAAGTGTGTGATTTTCTTGTATTTCACGATGAGTTGCAGGATTACCTGCAGAGATGGATTTCTCCATCGATTTATATCCGTCACAGATCCTATTTGATAGCTCCATTAGGATGGCTCCAATTGAGCTTAAGGTTGAACTACCTGGCTGCGGAGTGCAAGGTAAAGGGGTTCATCCCGATAGAGTACCTCGCCTTGGGGTTAACACAAGTAGTGATCGGCGTGAAAAAGAAAGACGGGCCTTTACAGGTTGTGTGTGGATTCTGCGGAAGTTGAATGAGTACTTGAAGAACAAGTACCCACTTAGCGTGAGGATTTGTTTGATCAGTTGAACGGGGCTTGTTACTTCTCGAAGATTGATCTAAGATCTGGGTATCATTAGTTGAGAGTACGGGACTCAAATATCCCGAAGACTAATTTTCGCACGAGGTACGAACACTTTGAGTTTGTTGTCATGCCTTTTGGATTGACTAATGCTCCAACTGCCTTTATGGATATGATGGATAGGATGATGTCGTCAGTATTTGGATCGGTTGTGGTAGTGTTTGTGGGCGACATCGATATATTCTCTGAGCCGAGCATGAACAACATTCTGAGTTGGCGCTCTGAGTGCGAGAGAGAATCAGTTGTATGCCAAGCTGGAAAAGTGTGATTTCTGGTTACAAGTCCAGTTCCTAGGGCACATGGTGTCTAAGGACGGTATTTCAGTGGATCCAGCAAAGGTTGAGGTCGTGATGCGGGGTGGGAGGCGACCCGAGTGTCTTTGAGATATGTAGCTTTCTCGGGTTGTTTGGTTATTACATGGGTTTGTGAGAACTTCTCCCGGTTACACTGTCCAATGGCTAGGCCGATACGCAAAGGAGTGAGCTTTGAGGCTTTGGAATGTGAGTGTGAGTCTTTCGGGAGGCGGATTGACTACGGCGCCGGTGTTGATACTCCGGTGAGTGGGGAAAAGTACGATTTTATGTGATGCCTCGGGGGTTGGCTTAGGTGTACTTATGCAAAAGGTCAGTGGTTGCCTATGCCTCTAAGAGACGGTGAAGAAACACATAGAGAAGAGAATTACCACGCATGATTTAGAACTATCTTCACGGTGGTGTTTGCCTCAGTTATGGAGGCATGCTTACATTGTGGTGAAAGTTTGGAAGTGTTCTCCGACCACAAGAGTTTGAAATATATCTTGACTCAAAGAGATTTGAATGCCAAGCAGAGAAGATGGATGGAGACACTTTAGGACTTTGACTTTTCTTTGCAATGCCATCCGGGTAAAAACTAATAATGACTTGTTCTGTAGTGAAATCGAGGAGCATTCTTTTGGGTTGAATGACATGAGTGGAAGATGTATGATTACATCAAACGAGTTCCACAGTGCTGATGGGGATGAGCCTAAGGCATGTTTTTATCTGTTGGTAGCTCGGCCAGCGGTTTTCTTAAAGTCATCGAGGCTTAGAGGTGATAAGAAGCTTGAGGGCTGCGGCTCACAGAGTGGTAGGCGGTGATGCACTGAAGGGTGGAGCATTCATGCAAATGGAGGAATCTATTTCCTCAATAGATTGTTTGTGCCGAATGATGCACAGTTGAGAGAGGAGGTGATGAGGGAAGCTCATCACTCTCGGTTCACGGTACATCCTGGTGAGACAAAGATGTACCACGACTTGAGGTGCTAATTTTGGTGGCATGGGATGAAGAGAGACATAGCGAGTTTCGTCTCCAAGTGTTTGACGTGCCAACAAGTGAAAGTTGAGCACCAGAGACCAGCAGGTGATCACTTGAGTCGATTACAGAGTAGCAGAATGGAAATGGGATCATGTGACGATGGACCGTGGTAGTTTACCCAAGACTCACGAGAGTAAAGATGGTGTTTGGGTGGTTGTTGACCGAGTTGACTAAATCAGCATTTCTTAAATAAAAAGGACCATTGACTCTATTCTTACTTTGAGCAAGTTGTATGTGAGGAGATTGTGAGGTTGCATGGTGGCCGCCTCTCTCCATTATGTCGAGATAGGAGGACTCGAGGTTTATGTCTCGGTCGGCGGTCTTGCCGAAGCTTTGGGAGGCGAGATTGAAGTTGAAGTCTGGCATTTCACCCCTCGGTGACGGGCAATCGAGAGAGTGATTGATTGGAAGATATGCTTAGAGCATGTGTGTTAGACTTCGGGGGATTTGGAAGGAACATTTGCCCTCCCGTTAGGATTTGCGTATAATACTTGAGTTTCTAGAGCGTGTGGGATGACATTGAGCTTGAAAGTCATCTATTTTTAGTCCATTTTTCTGATCTATTTTTTATCTAAACAAGGCGATTTATTTGCGAAGATTATGGAATAACTAGCAAGCTGTTAAATGACGGGAATTCAAGAAAAAGAAGAATATTTGAAAAAGAAGCGAGGAGGTGGATGAGGCGTTAATGAGATAATTGCGTTGAAGCAAGTTGCGGCCCGAGAAAAGGCGCACAAAGATAAAGAACCTGTGTCGTGAAGCTTTGGCGGCAATCAAAATGTATATCAGTTGCGACAATAAAACTCCGTCGGAAAGCGAAACACTTTAGAAGAACAAAATGAATTTGAGAGTTAAGAAACTCGGTGGAAACAACCGAAATGAAGAAGAAGAAGACTTCATGTCGCGACATGCGAGATCTGTCGTGAGCATCGTGTGTCTGAAGCGGTCATAAAGCGATGGTACATCAGCGACAACGATGGTGAAGAGAAAAATTGGCGACATCAACGAATGATCAAACTTGTGCGACATCGAGGAAACATGGAAGAAATTTGATAGAATTGCGGCAGAGTCGCCTTGAAGCTGACGGGGTTGGTGAGATGAAGGCGATGTAACTCAAGTTGTTGTCGCAGCGAGTTGAAGCAGCGACACTCGATGACCAGTTGAAACCTGCAAGGGCATGAATTGATGTCGCGACAAGGGATTGATGTCGCGACAACAGGAACCATCAAGTGAAAACTGCAGAGCCATAAGCTAATGTCGCGACAAGAGATTGAAATTAGCGACATCGAATAATAGGATGGCGCAAAGAAATGAAGCTGTTGTCTGACAAAGAGATTGAGAGTCGAGACATCATGAACGTTCGAGTTAAAAACTCTGGAAGACTTGAGGCGATGTAGCGACAAGACGCTGATGTCGTGACATCGAAATTTATTGAAACTGAAATGCAAAGTGATGTCGCGCGACAGGGACCGAGTGGCGACATCGAGCGAACATCGATTGGAAGGCTGAGTCCATGTAGTTGATGTCGCGACAAAGAGATTGATGTCGGCGACATCGACATCCATTTGAAACTGCGCGAGAAGGCGTGGGTTGATGTCACGACAAGAGATTGAAGATCCGCGACATCATAATACCTGTTCGATTCGGTACATAGACTTAAGTTGATATGGCGGCGTGAGATCGTGTCGCGACATGGATGTCGCGACAAGGGATTTGAGGTCGCGACTTGAACAGTAACTTGGGCCAGTCCACTTGGAAATCCACAACCGAATGCGTTGGGATTAGGGCCCAACTGAGAAACCCTATAAATACGCAGCTACCCAGAAGAGGAACGCAGCTTGGCGGTGACACAGACGAGAGGTCTGGGGAGCTGAAGGCTCATTTTCTTTATTTTCTTTTTAGTTTTCTTTTCTTTTCTTTTCTTTTCTTCAATGTTGATAGTTAGAGATTAGATTAGATTTATCGTTTTATTTTTCGTTTTATTTTCACGGATGCGTATGTTGCTTTCTGTTTATTTACGAGGCGAGAAAAAGTGAATCTCACGAAATTCTATTCTTTTCAAGTACCTGGAATGTTTGAAGTTGAGACAAATTTCTTTGGAATTCAACTCTTAGGTTCAGTGCGATTAGTACTTATGATCAGAGGAATGTTGTAGCGTGTAATTCAGTAATTGAGGAATCCAGCTTCCATTAAGTGAATGCTATAGTCAGAAATTATCTTTCCTATAGTCGTTTCCAGCAACTCTTGAATTTCAATTTATGAATTTACTTCTGGTGTTGGGTTTACTGTTTTTGATCTGAATATGGTTTCTTATACCGTTATAGGATTTGTCTCATTGCCTCGACGTTTCAAGGAGGCCCTCACGGTGACCTGAGAGAAGGCGGAGTCCTAAGAGTTATGAACAATTGAGGGTATATTAACCTCTTATTTGAGATCCCTAATGAGCTTTGCAAGTTTGGTCGATAAATCTCTTCTCACTTGAAATCAAGAAAGAGTTGAATGAGTTATCAATTTAAACAAGCGAGAGAGTGCCTCAATTGAATAGTGAGGCCAATCCGTGTTAAATGAGATCTAATCAAGGAGAGATTGATCTATTCTAATTTTGAGGAAGAGCATCACAGGAAGTTGTATATCCTTGCTTGTAGATAACTTGGGAGCTAGGTTTGATCCACAAAATGGGTATGAAGTATTGCAAAGAAAAATACCAGTTAAGGAAATCCCTTTTAAAAGTAGTTATCTGTTCTTTGTCTTGAAAGAATCGGAAAATTAGATAAATAAGAAATGTGGAGTGTGGATAGATCGACTCTTGCTTCGCCTTGGGCTGATTTTAAAACTGAAATATTCAGACGTTTTATAGGTATTATTCTGAGGGATTGGTACTTCACTATAGAGTATACTTGATGTGTTCTCACGAAGATAATTATTAATTATAAATTGTTTTCTTAACTATTCTTTATTCTTTATTCTTTATATTCAGTTTATTTGATTGCTCATTTTACTTTACTCGTGTTAGTATAATTTCGACTTCTTGGTGGATTCCAATATCACTTTATGGTCCAAAATGATACGAGAAGCTTGGTAGTCGGGGTAGTTGATTTAAAATTCTTGAGATCTCTGTGGGATGGAAGTATGCGGACTTATATCCATTTTTATTACTTGTCGACACATTGCACTTGCGGTATATCGGGTCGAAACCAAAAATGAAATGATTAAATTTGTATATGTGTTTTGATGCAGGAGGTCTTGAGTTTATGACCTTTATAGGGATTTTGCAATAGTGTCATAAATTTGTATACGCCTTTGGCCTTCTCACTAAGTTTTACGGCGCCGCTGTCGGGATCGGAAGAATTTGATAGGATCAATATTCGATGAAAGAAGGAAATACTAATTTGGACATTTAAAGAAAAAAAGAACAAAATAGTTTTTCAAGCAAAGGGGTTCATTTACCTCACTAACCTACAACAAGCCATATTGAATATATTTGTTGTTTTTGACTAATCCTATTAATGGGAGTGTGTTTGCTTTCAGCACAAGTTTGATTCATATAGAAGTGCAGAATTGATCCGATTCCAAATTTGCATTCGACTAGAAAACACTTCGCAGCTTGAGAAAGACAAGGAAAGTAGAAAACACCACCATGGCAGATGAAAGACAGGATCAAACTGAGGGACACAGGACAGCAGCCAGAAGACCTCCAATCACTGATACCATGGAGGAATTTTGGATGCCGATCATTCAGATCGAATACTGAAGAATCGATACCGCTATCGATGCAATAACTCGAACTAAACTGAAGATTTCACTACTCATGGTGCAAAGAACACTAGCTTTACCGGTCATCCCACCGAAGATCCTAATGAACACCCGGAAGATTTCTCAGATGGCAAACACGCTTGCTGAATGGGTGAGACCTTAAGTTATCAAGTTGAGCATCTATTCCCATTCTCTTCTAAGAGATAATGAAGAGCCCACATGGTATGAATCTTTACCATATGGTTCGTTGATACTGGGAGGAGTCGGGTAGAGCCTATTTCAAGGCATTCTTCCCCATATCTCACCTCGAAAGGAGGAGGGAAATCATTGTTTTTTCGGCAGGGGGAAGATGAGAGCCTATATGTGGCCTGGGAAAGATTCAAACGGCCACTAGAAGATGCCCTATGCAATGGGATGGGGACCAAGACGTTGTATGGACATTTTATATCATGCCTTGAATGAGTTATATCAAAGGGGACTATCGATGCTTCATGTCAGGAGCATTCAAGCAAAAGTGTCAAGAGGTGAGAGCCGGAGAAGAGGACTCCTCGCAGTAATATGAAACCTTCCAGTTTTCAAAAGGGAGCAAGCAGAGGAAAGGATCATGGAGCCGAAAGGGGGATGAATGCTATGGAAGGAAAAGTCGATGCTACATGCATCGTAATGGACAACAAGAGAGGAGGCCGCACACCGCCCATGAAGTAGGAGGCCAAAGAGAGTTATCAAGGAAAAATGGTGAGAGCCATTAAGAACAATTCTATGATGTCAGCAGGTTAAGTATCTGGGTGAGCCAAGAGCTTACCATTTCAAACCCAATCCTAACTCGCCAAAGACATTATCACCCAAGACTCAGAACCATGAGAATTTCATATGCATGGAGGGCTTCTCAAGGCCCAAGGCAGGACGTAACCCACAACAAGGGTATCACCACCACCAAGGTTCCGAAGAAAGAAGAAGAAGGAAATGAGTACGTAAATGAATATCAGTATCGAGAGGGCCCAATCTTTCAAGAATGTGATGTCGTATTTCGCTGTGGGATAATAAGAAGTCGCTGAACTCCATGAACAAAGTTTCGCGAGAGTCAGAAGAATCGCTACCAATTCTCAAATCTTTCGCACCACTAATGCATCCCCGAAGAACCCGGAGACACAAGTGTGGCAAATTCGCCCTAACTCCCCGCGGCTGTGAGGAAAGATACCTTCCCAAGTGACACAAAGAAAATCCAAAGGATCGTATGGCCAGGCAAATGAGGAGCGGGAAGGAAATGTAAAAGATGAAAGAAAAAGATGACAAAGAACAAAGAAGGAGCAAGACAAGAAAGGGAAGAGGCATCGGAGAAAGAAAGAAGGAGTAGCAGGAAGAATATCCAAGGATCTAGATTGGCAAATTCCATTTCCACAGACCGTAAATCCAAGATGGGGAGGAGCAACAGGTTTTTTTAAGACTTTCCGTGTTTGAGACTCAAGATGCCTTATCAAGTGGTAACCTCGATGCCACTCTATGCAAAATTTCAAGGACATAATTTGAGCAAGAAAAGAAAATAGTAGAGGAAGGAATAGTGAATCTCACCGCTACTGGCAAAGGCAAGAATCGTAAAAGAAATCACAAGAGATGACACCTGTGGAGCTTCACGATTCAGATTGCCGGAGGAATCACCCCGTGAGTTTCAGACTCGTGAGCTAGTATCAATTTGATGCCTCTTTCGCCGCTAAGAAACTAAGTTCAGGAGGTTATTCCCACATCATATATTCTTCAAATGGCGTGATGATCGATGGTGAAACTCTAAAGGAGTCTTAGAAGATGTGTCGTCAACAAGGTTGGGAAATTTGTTTTTCCAAGACTTCATCATTCGACATGGAAGAAGATTCACAAGTACCCTCACATCAAAGACCATTCCTAGCTACCGGAGTCGCCCGATTGACATGCAAAAGGAGTTCTTACCAGGGTCGGAGAAGGCGCTTTTAATTTGATCAAAGTATGAAAACATAGATGTGAGACAAGGAAAGTTGCAATGTAGCGCATTTTGTCTATACTTCCAACCCTCGATGTTAACAATGAATGTAATACTCAGTTTTATCAATGAAAAGAGATTAATTCCCAAAGATAATCAAGACGCCTATTCGAATTTCCATAGCAAATGCTTTTCATTCTTAGAAACTATGATGAGCTTCACAAAACAGAAGACAATGGGAAATATTGAGAAAGAGGAATTCATCATGTCCGGGCAGTGCATGACTAGCCAAAGAGTTTCCACGTCATTTAAAGTATGCTTACTTAGAATTACCAAAGAAAAAACCAGTGATCATTTCAGCCAGACTTAGTGATGCTAAGGAACAAAGATTGCTGAAAATATTAAGGAAGCATAAGGAATCGCTTAGCTTGGTCCATCAAGAGTCAAGGGTATCACCATCAATTTGCATGCATAAGATTCGCTAGAAGAGACTTCAAAACCATCTCGTAGAACACCAAAGGAGACTCGAATCCAAAGATGAAGGAAGTAGTCGAAGGAGGTACTCAAATTGCCGAATACCAGGTTTTATCTATGCTATGTCGACAAAGAATTGGTGAGTCTTGCACATGTGGTTCCAAAGAAAGGGGGTTTATCAGGATCGGAATGAAAAATGAATCGATTCCAACAAGAATGCGATTGTGGATGGAGGGTATGTATCACATGGTGAGTTGAATTCAAAGAAACTGTGAAAAGATCATTTCCTTCTTCATTGATCGGGATGTTGGACAAAGTTAGCAAGACACCTTTACTTTTGTTTTCTCGAGGGTACTGTGATACAAATCGATTGCTATCAAGACCCGAGGATCAAGAGAAGACCACATTCACATGCCCCTATGGTACCTTTGCCTTCAGAAGGATGCCATTTGGGCTATGTAATGCTACAGCTACATTCCAGAGGTGTATGATGTCTATATTCTCGATTCGTCAAGAAGTGATGGAAATTTCATGGATGACTTCACTGCGGTATGGATCCAAATTTTGATCAATGTTTAAACAACTGAAACAAGACTTCAAAGATGCCAAGACAAAACAAGCCTAGCACTCGAATTGAGAAAATGCCATTTTATGGTGACGTACGTATTGTTCTCGGGGCATAAAATTTCTCAAGCATCGGGATCGAAGTAGACCAATCCAAGGTATCTTAATATCAAAACTCTTGCACCACCTACCACAAGAAAAGGAGTAAGAAGCTTCTAGACATGTCGGATTTTGCCAGAGATTCATCAAAGACTTTTCAAAAATAGCCAGGACCACTACAGACATCGGGAAAAAGATAAGGGGTTCAATTTTGATGACTCCGCAAGGATGCTTTGAAGAAATCAAGATCAAAATTGGTTTAAGCACCTATAATGGCTGCACCATACCCAGATCATGGATTCAAATAATGTGTGATGCCGTTGATTTCGCTGATGGGAGTCATTCTGGGCAAAGAAAGAGAAAGTATTCAAAATATATACTATGCTAGTAAGACCTTCAATGAAGCACAAAGCAAAATTACTCAACAACTGAAAAGGAGATGCTAGCCATAGTATTTGCTTGTGAAAAATTCAGTAATACATTTCGGGATCCTATGTTATCATTCATACCGACTACGCAGCACCAAGTACCGATGTCAAAGAAGGAAGCTTAAGCCAAGATTGATAAGGTGGGTGCCAAGAGCGCAGGAGTTTGATTTGGAAATCAAGGATAAAAAAGGGATGACAATGTGATAGCTGATCACTTGTCAAGAGTAGAAAGAATCGTTGGATAGCAAATGATGTTAATGTGAGAACTTCCCAGATGAGCAATTGTTTAAGGTTTCCAACTTCCATGGTATGTCGATATTGTGAATTATCCGCTTCAGGAGTAATGCCTTCGGGACCAACCACCAAATGTAAGAGGAAACCTGTAATCCAATAAAGGTGTATTATATTCGGGGACGACCCATTATTTGCTCAAAAGAGGTGCGATACATGATAATAAGATGCGCTTAAAGTGAACAAAGCAAATATTTTTTTAAATGAATGCCATGCATCACCATATGGGGACATTTTTCCGAGAAAGAATAGCTCGCGTTATTACCCAATCCGATTTTATCAGCCCACTATCTTCTCGTGAGATCGTACGGCGGGGTTAAATTGCAGAGATGCCAAAAGATTGAAAATATCGCCACAGGAATGAAATGCCCTCGTGAGGTATTTTTGGTGATACAAATTTATGTTCGGGGGAATTGATTTTATGGGACCTTTTCCCCACCATCATTTGAAATCTATACATACCGCAGCGTAGATTACGCTTTCCAAATGGGTGGTGCCAAAGTGGTCATTCAAGGAATGATGCTAATACGCTGTGAGTTTCTTGCAAAAAGAATATTTCGAGCGCATTTTGGAACACCCAGAACTATCATTAGTGATGGAACCTACTTTGCAAAACAAATATTTGCAAAACTTATGAGCAAGGTATGGGATCAAGCATGTAATGAGTTTAGCTTATCATCCCTGCACTAACGGACGCGTAAATTTCCAACAAGGAGATCAAAGAATACTTGAAAAGATTCGCAAGCTCAAGCAGAAGGATTGGTCTTCCAAACTCGATGATGCACTTGGCTTACAGATCACGCTCTACAAAACCCCCATTGAATGTCCCCATACGTAGTTGTTTTGCAAACCATGTCATCTAAGTACCTCGGAGTTGAACACAAGGCAATGTGGGCCATCGTGAAGTTAAACTTCGATTTTAAGGTCAAGTAAGGGAAGAAAGATTGCTCCAACTGGCTCGAATCGAAGAATCGGCAGTCAGCTTATGATAATGCTAGAATATACAAAGACAAAGACAAAGAAATGGTATGACTTGTAATCTTTGAAAAGAGTTCGTGAGCAGGGAACAAAGTTCTCATTGCTTAATTCTGCATCAAAATTGTTTCCAGAAATTAAAATTCAATTGGAGTGGGCCATACACAGTGTTGTCAAGTACTACATTTGGAGCTGTGACACTGAGGACTGATAATGGGGAAGAATTCAAGGTCAATGGACAGAGGTTAAAGCATTATCTAAACAGGGAAGAGGGAAATGAAGAACCTAACCGGTTCTTATGAAGAAGAAATACTACAACAAAGAAGTTCAAATAAGGACTCAAACTGAAAGCAAACTAATTTGGGAGGCAACCCATAAGGATTTAATTTCTGATTTTAAGTTTTGAAATATTTTTATTTTAGTTGCTGAAAATTAGGTCAGATTTGTTTTTATAAAGATAGATTTAATTTTTAGAAATTAATGGTAGTTTAATTAGATTTTTCTTGAATATTGCAAAGGAGTTTCCGTAAGGTTTAAAGACATGAATGGCAAGGCAACTACATCAATTCCAAAGAAGCTGCGCAGAAGTCACAACATGAGAAAAAGGGGAGCAACCTTCTCCCTAACCCAATTCTCAGAGATATACTTGAATTGATTGCTAAATCTGCTTGGAAGCATGCCCTCAAGAGATGTCTAAAGGGGTTAGGAACAATAAGAGAATTCAAGTTTCAAGATCATCGAAAGCGGCGGCTTAGGTCACGACATGGGTTATGTCGCGACAAAGCCGATAAAGTCGCGATAAAACATTACATGTCGTGACTCAGGGTTGCAAGGCAATTAGTGAGTATTGAAGAAAGAAGGTACATGTCGCGACACCACTGTGAAGTCGCGACAGAATTAAGTTTCAAAATGAAAAATGATGTCACGACCACCCCAACAAGGTAGGAAATAGCTGGGGAATAAAAACAAAAAAAAAAAAAAAAAAGGATGTCGCAACATGATAATCAAACAATTCCTAAAAATCCACTAATGTCGCGACAAACTTAGCATGTTGCAACATAAAAGAGTTTTTTTATGCTATTAACTCACTTTAAAAAGCCCTAAATTCAATGATCTCAACAAAAGAGCGGAATTAAAGTCGCGATGCTTTAATGAAGCAATAATTAGCCCACAAACATTGATTGAATTGCAACTGCTGGAAACTTTATCATTCACCTTACACCACATAGCTATTCACCTTCTTCCTCCTTTCAATCTCAACCCCTAAAACCCTAGCCTGTAAACCTTCTAAAAAGCTTTTCCTCCGTTTCCAAATATCGAAATTCCCACCCTAGTCCCTAACCTAGACGAGATTACGAGGAACATGAACAACCCCCCCCTCGTAAGAAGAACTCGCCAAGAAGAACTGCTAGATCGAGATCTCGTCAGAAGAACAATCAGGAGGTGCCATCGAACACCGAAGCTTTCTGCAAACTCCCAAGAAAGAGCAAAAGGAAAGGGAAAGGTGAGAGAAGAAGAAAGTAGAAGATTCTCGTGGTCGACTGGGGCGCATCTCCAAAGGGAGTGACGCTAACAAGGGCTCATTACTGCAGAGATTCAAAACTCAAGCATCTCTTCTGCTGAGATGATAGGAGCAGAGAGGATGGGAGAGTCTCTCGCGCACACCAAAAAAATCAGGTATACAAAGACTGTAAGAGAGTTTTATTCAAATTTAGGAAGGAAGGATGGAGCTTGCCATGAGAGGAGTCCGTTTATATGGCTAATGCCATCAACGAGGCTCTGCGGCATGACGCTGCACAAGCATGGTTCCAAATTCAAGAAACTTTTGGAAAAACCAGATTTTGGAAAGATTGCCAAGAAGCTCACTAATGGTAAAGTGCAACTAAACCAAGGAGAAGGAATTCCAAGAACATTCAACAGGGGAAGCCTCACTGAGGAAGCCGAAGGCGGTTTACTAAGTTTCTGTTTTGGTTCCAACAAACACGTAGCACAAAGTGAGAGAACAAGAGGTTGTGTTGCCGTATACATCCTAAAAAGGGATACAAGATCACCGTAGGAGTTGTCATGAAAATTCTACCGCGAGGTATCACATGACTAAAGAGGGTTTATTCCTCACCCAAAGAACAATCACCGTCATGCTCAAGGTCGGGTGAAAGGAGTAATGAATCAAGAAGAAGTATCTGTAGCTTCACCCACTTCTTCCACAAGAGTTAGCAAAGGACCAAGAAACCAGAAGAAAAAGGGGAAGCAGTAGAGAAAGAGATGAAGCCCAAGCTTAAAGACCGTAAAAGGAGACTGGGAGGGTTGCCGATCAAGGAGCAGAGCAAACTTAAAACTCACCCGATAACAATGATTTCATTTTTGGGTAATAACAAGTGGCAGGATGAAAGCAAATTAATAGACTCCCTCCATTCCCTTAGCCAGTTCTCCTCCCGTGCGTAACGTAAATTTCCAACATGGAGAAAGCTCAAGGAGCCACAAGAGAACAGTTCGACACTGAAGCTCTCAATGCCGCCATGCAAAGAGAATGGATGAAACAAAAGAGTAACCTAAAGCAGAATTCAGAGAAGGCATTTATGAAAAAGAATTGAAAAAGAAGAGACTACAGCGGGGAGGAAGAGCTAAATACGGCTGAAAAGGAGCATGAGATTGAGCTACAAAGAAGAGAACAAAGAAATGGGAGAAGAGTCGAATGTATGAGAGGAACAGATGGAGAAAAATTTCATAAAGAAGTGGGAAGAATTTAAGAAAGAAAATGAAGGAAAGATCACAAATATTGCAGAAACTCAAACTAAGTCATGAAGCTTTTTATAACAATCGCTTGAGCGTGATTCTCAACCTCACATTGATAAAGAAAAGAGATACGTATAAGAAGCCAAATTCGAGCAAATCAAAGGATTCAAGTTTTTATACAAGTCTCACTGTAAAGATTTTTGAGAATAAGTTGGATGATGTAGATACAGCAAAGATGTAATCCTATAGGCAAAAAGAATGGCTGAAAATTTAGATTCACAACAATCTTGCCAAATTCCTAGAGGTCATGACTCGAAATGGAGAATACAATGAATGGTCAGGGAAGAGGCGTGTGATGAGTTAACAAAAAGGTCGATTCTAATGAGATTTTCATTGAAGAACAAATGGAGAGGGAAACCAAGAAGAGAAAGGAAAGAAGAGAAATTAAAATTCCTGAATTCTAAATTTCATTTAGGTACACTTACCCAGATCCCCCTAACATCTTTGCTCCGGCTATTTCCAAAAGAAAAATAGACCTTCTCCCTGCCTAACCTTCTTTACTCTCCTTATCCCATTTGAACTGTATCCAACTGTTGCAATTGAATCAGAAATAAAATAAGAAATTTGAATTGAATTGTTGTGTGCTATTTTGAATTTGTTTGTTCAATGTTGTGTTGCTTTGTGATGCATAGTTGGGAAAATAAAAGTAGGAATTAAGCCTGTAAGAAAACCGCCGAGATGTCATAAGCCGCATCAATGAAGCAAATAGATTTCAGAAAATGTCGAAATCTAGAATAAGGGCCAAATTGAATACAATTTTATTGAAACACAAAGTGCAAAAGTGACTTAAATTTAGATGGTGAGTCCAGAATAGAGGAAAGTAATGAAATTGAAGGAACAAAACTTATTTTTGAGATTGTGGTATGAACAATGAGTCAAGGAACCTGTTGGATACTAAAGAGTTTAACTACTCATCAACAAAAATTAAGCAAGGAACTCCTAATGGTCAATAACAGTAGCTAACCCAAATTCTAGAACTTGTTAGATTATTGATTGAGGCGAAATCCTAGGTGATGCAGCTGACAAGAAATGATGCAGGCCATTCTCGGGAAAGCCTGAGCCATCTGCCATCCTACCTATATGCTAAAGCATATAGCTTAGTTCCAGAAATTGAGCCAATCAAGCCTTATTTCTAAAGATCAGCCAATTTAAACCCCAAACCTTCGAAAAGAATCAATCTTCCAGTAAAGAACCTGTGATTACCCAAGAACTGAAAGAGGAAGAAAGAAATCGCCTGGGGGTGACGTTTTGAAGAACTCAAGGAGAAAAGATAGAAAAAGGGGAATGAAAGAAAAAGGGTCAAAAACAGAAATACAATAAAAAAAAAAAGGGGGATAAGTTTTACCTTGTGGCCTAATTCTCTTGAACTATTAAGTTCTTAGGGGTGTTTCAACACCTAGTACCCTAATGCCATCTGGTATGGGAGTTACTAACCCAAAGTTCGCTAAGGGTGTTAGAAAGCCTAAGAAGGTAAAACATTGCACTATCCCTGAATGGTGACAAACAAAGAAAATTCCCCCAGTTGAATTACAAATGAGAAATGGGAGCATACAGTTCTGAATAGAAGAAATCCAGGAGATGTCCCAAAAATGAAGTTTGGGGGAGTTTATTAAAGAAACTACAAGGAAAAGTGGCGTGAGCGAGAAAGAAGAGAGAAAAGTTCAGGGTAATCAAAACCAAAAGTTCCTTTCTATCCTACCCTTACCAAGCCTAACATTACAAGCCCAAAAGACCCGATTGATTCTAAGGATGGAATTACCTACATTAGTGGAGATCAATATGAACAACAAGCTTATGGAATTTGGAAAAGCAATAAACAAAAGAAAAACTGTGAAGGACCTAGGGAGTTAAGTGAATAATTATGAAGATGAGAAAGGAAAACAATTTATTTTTCAATAGGATCCAATGATTATGTTGTTTGTAAAACAATTTCAACAGTTTAGTTTTGTATACTATAAAGAGTAGAAACCAACTCAACTCGGACTAAGCTAGATGCACGTAAAATACGTGATGCCCTTGTATTTCAATTAAATCAATGCACCGCAGTAACAAATCGAAAAATGTCCTTAAAATTTTCTTTATTTTGTTTGAGACAAACAATTCTTTCTTTTTCTTCGCTGAGGACAAGCAAAAATTTGGCTTGGGGAGTTTGATGAGCTTGAAAGTCATCTATTTTAGTCCATTTTTCCTCGATCTATTTTTATCTAAACAAGATCGATGAGCGTAAGTGTAATTACGGAATAACTAACCAAACCGCAAATGGCAGTGGAATTCAAGAAAAGAAGAATATTCGCGTAAAAGAAGCAGAAGGTGGATGAGCGCGACGAGATAATTGGTCAAGCAAGTCAGCAGCGTAAAAGGCGCACAAAGATAAAGGAACCTTCGATGTCGTGGAAGCTTCGCAAAGAATCAAAATGCATATCCGTAGTCGGCAGAGCAAGAAACTCCGCCGAAACGAAGCTTACTTGAAGAACAAGGCAGGCTGAGAGTTAAAGAAACCCCAGGTGAAGCAACCAGGAAATGAAGAAGAAGAAGACTTCAGGTCGCGAAGACTGGATGCGTCAGACATCGACAATGATACGTATGGGCCAGAAAATGCGAAGTCAGTCGCGACAATGCGAAGGGTTATAGTTAAGTCGCATATCCATCGAATGATCAAGCTTGCCGCTACATCGTAGAAACATGGAAGAAATTTTGATAGAGGTCAGCGATGTGAGAATCGCCTTGAAGCTAAGCACACGTGGTCGTGAGATGAAGCCGATGTAATCTCAAGTCATTGCCGCGACAGAGGATCAGTCGCTACATCGCGAATTCACTCAAATAAAACCAAGAAGCGCATGAATCGATGTCGCGACAAGGGATCGAGCGCGTCGCGACAACAGAACCATCGCGAAGACTGCGAAGCATGTCGATGTCGCTGATAAGAGATCATGTCGCGACATCGTGAACCATCGATGAAAGCCGTGAAGAAAATGAACCGCCGCCACGACAAGAGATCGGAGGCTCCGGACATCATGAACGCTCATTAAAAGCTACAGAAGACTCGAGCTGATGTCGCGACAAGACATCGATGTCGGCATCAAGAGAACCTGATCAAGCCCTCGCAGCGCATAAAGTGATGTCGCGACAGGACTCCAGGTCGCGACATCGGCTATTACCGCCTGGAAGCCGCAGCCCATGTAGTTGATGTCGCTGACAAGAGATTGATGTCGCGACATCGGAGCATCCATTTGAAGCCCGCAGTAAGACGGGTTGATGTCACGACAGAGATTGAGGTCACACATCATGTACGGTAATCGCCCAAGGCCGCATAGATTCGTTGATGTCGCGACGCGGAGATCGATGTCGCGAGCGATGGATGATGTCACGACAAGGGATTTGAGGTCGCTGACTAACAAGAATCTCAGGCTGGCCCACTTGAAATTCATTAAATCAACGCGCTGGGATTAGGGCCCAACCGAGAAACCCTATAAATAATGCCAGCCTACCTAAGAGGAAAGCAGCCGCAAGTGATACGTATCGAGAGGTTCAGAGCCGGCGCTCATTTTCTTTATTTTCTTTTAGTTTTCTTTTCTTTTCTTTTCTTTTCTTCAATGTCGATGCGCTGTAGATTAGGATTAGATTACCTGCTTTATTTTTCGCTTTATTTTCTCGGATCCGTGATGTTGTCGTATTTCCGAGCGTATTTAACGTAGAATTCTATTCTTTCAAATTACTACCCGAATGCTCTGAAGTTCGCATTAAATTCCGAATTCAACTCTTCGCTCGAATCATAAAGATTCTTATGATCGCAGGAATGTCAGAGCGTGTAATTCAAGAATCGAGGAATCCAAATTCTTCCATTAAGTGAATGCTATAGTCGTAAATTATCTTTCCTCGTAGTCGCTTCCAAAGCAAATTCTTGAATTTCAATTTATGAATTTACTTCAGTGTCGGTTTACTGCTTTTTATCCGAATATCGGGCTTATACCCAAGTATAAAATTTGTCTCATTGCCTGATTCAGAGACCCTCTCGAGTGACACGTAGAAGGCGCTCCTAAGAGTTATGAACAATTGTCAAGGTATATTAACCTCGCTATTCGAGATCTAATGAGCTTTGCAAGTTTAATTCGAGCAACCCTTCTCACTTGAAATCAAGAAAGAGTCGAATGAGTTAATAATTTAAACAAGCAGAGTTCACCTCAATTCGAATAAAGGAGGCTAATCCTGTGTTAGCCGAGATTCCAATCAAGGAGAGGGTGATCTATTCTAATTCTCTGGTGAAGAGCATCCCGGAGTTGTATATCCTTGCTCGACCGATAACTTAGGAGCTAGTTTATAAATTCACAAAATGGGTATGAAGTAGTATTGCAAAGAAAATACCCATATTAAGGAAAATCCTTTAAAAGTAGTTATCTCATTCCTCGTCTTCTCAAAGAATCAGAAAATTAGATAATGAAATGTGGAGGCAGAGATCCAATTTTTACCCCAAGTAAACGCCTTGACGATTTAAACCCGAAATATTCAAGACGCTTTATCGAGATAACTACGTGAATCGCACTTCACTATAGCAGATACTCGATGTGTTCTCTGAAAAGATAATTATTCAAAGGTCCATTGTTTTCTTAATCATTCTTTATTCTTTTATTCTTTATATCTACTTTTATTTGATCGTCATTTATCGCACTCGTGTTAGTATAATTTCCAAATTTTCTTAAGTCGGATTCCAATATCACTTTACGGTCCAAATAGTTGTAAGGTTTCGAGTAGTCGCAGAAGTTGATTTAAAATTCGAGATCTCGTGGGACCGATGACCGACTTATATCCATTTTATTACTGGTTTACCTTGCACTTGGCAAAGATATCGTGTCAAAACCAAAATTGAAATGGATTAATCGGTATATGTGTTTTGGCAGAGGTCACGTACACCATATGAAGCCTTTTATGGAAGGCCATGTAGATTCAGCCATGCAATGGGACCGAATCGAGAGGCTACTTTGATTGGTCCAGAAAGGCACAGAAACGATGTGAGAAGATAAGGGTGATTCGTGATAGGCTCTTGGCAGCACAAAGCAGGCAGAAAAGTTATGTCGAATTTACAAGAGGAGACCTCAGAGTTTCAAAAAGCTTGGGGACCATGTTTTAAGAGTATCGCCTCAAGTGGAGTGTTTCGCTTTTGGTAAAAGGAACCGTCCCAGGTACATCGTTCGCTGAGATTCTCCAAAGAGTTGAGATAGAAGCATTAATTAGCTCTTCCGCCGCAGTTGCTTGGTATACACGATGTATTCCACGTCTCCTTGTTGCGGAAGTATGAGCTAGATGTTTCTCACATACTAGATTGGCAAGAGCTGAATTTGCAAGAGAATATGAAATATGAAGAGCGGCCAAGGAGACTCAAAGTTTTTAGATGCGGTGAACGCGGTTATGAAATTATTCCCCTAGTGAAAGTGTTATGGGAACACCATGGAGAGGAAGAAGCCACGTGGGAGCTAGAAGCAGATGTGAAGAAGAAGTATCCGGAACTCTTCACAGGTTAGTGCGGTTTAATTTCGAGAACGAAATTCCTATAAGGGGGAGGGAACGTAACACCGGTATATTAATATATGTTTTGTTATTTTCAGGTAAGGATTTTTGGGGAGAAAATGCAACTTATGCCCTATGATATTTTATATTGTGATTAAGATTAGCAATCTTAATGGTTGGTTTAATTGTGAGGATTAGCAAAGTGTGTTAGATTGCATTTTATGGCATGTGGGTCATCTATGCACTAGGGTAAGTTTCTATGGGTTTTGTTAGGATTTGTAATTAAGTATGTCTTGAAGGACCACTTGAAAACTTGTTAGTGGAGGAGTAAAGTGCAAGCTCATGCTTGTGAGCTATGTGGCATCACGAGGCATGATACCCTCATATATGCAAGGTAGAGTTTCGACACATGGCAAGTGCATGAGAAGAGCTTGCCATGTGCCAAGCAAACCACCTCTTGTTTGGATGCTAGACTAACTTTGCTAGGAAGTGAAAATTCCTGAATTTAGAAAGTGAGAGAGAGTTCTAGAGAGAAGCTAGAGAGAAGGAAGAGAAAAGGCTTGAAGGAAAGCTTGGTTTTGGTGGAAAAAGTTCACTAAGGTATGTAAACATGATCTGGAGGCCTTTGTTGTATTTCTATTGACTTGGTTATATTCTAGGGTTTTGCTGGGATTTCATCCTAACCCTAGATTTGGATGGAAGGTGAGGTTTGGTGGAACCTCAAATTGTAAAAGACCGGTTTCTCAGGAAGATGGCATGTGTGTGTGTCCAAGGAGGTGTTGTCCGCCTTTCCTTGACCCCATGACAGCAGTTTTGGGCCATAAGTTGGCCTAAAGAACTCCGAACTGGATGATCTTAGCTGGAGAAGAAGCCCAAGACCTAGCCTCGAATGTCTAGGAAGCAACCAAGAACTAAACTCCTACCATAAGACTTTTGAATTTGAGGTTGAAAGTCGATACGTGACTGGCCCCATGTTCGAGCGCCCTCGTTCGAGTCATAAGTTGAGTTAGATTGATCCAAATGGAGCGGGATTCAAAATCCTTCAAAGTAGCCACATAGGGAAGCAACTTCATGAAGAAAGGATGGCCAAATTATGGCTCATTTGTTCCCATAATTTCATCAAAGTAAGGGTGGAAGAGAGGGCACGATTCCTCCCTTGAAAGGAAATACTCGGGGAGGCCAGAGGTAAAACCATAACTTTTTGATTTTGAGGTCCGAATGACTCGATTTAAGAAGCTGTGGAAAGCTAAGAGATAGGGGAACTTTTGGTCAGAAGACAACAGTGAACAAAGTATATGGCTGGTCAAAATTGTAGTTGAGAAAAAAAAAGGTGTCTTGAGATAGGGTCAAAAGGGTACAAGTGTGTGCTATTCAGGTTACTCCTAATAAAAAAGCAATGCTGATCTCATAAGGGTGAGAGAGTGTAATTTCGCATCAAGGTTTATGCTTGGAAGGTATAAGAATATATGTGAGTCGAAGCAGCAGGCAATAGACCACTTGAAATAATTCCTTATGACACTATCGTGGAGAGGCTAAGGAATCTTATGACTTGTTATTTGCATCCTATAGCCTCTAATGTACTTCCTCGGGAGACTTGCTGATTTTTAAATCCACAGCGTAGGGATCTTATAAACCCTTTTCCCGCTCTTCAGATCGTGGTTCGATGTTGTGGGAATTCTGTACTATCTGCTTTGACTGTGGTGATTTTCAAGATAGAAATGTATATTTTTATATATATGGAAATCTGAATCCAATCGTACATGATGTTTTTAAATATCCATGTGGTTGAATGCTTTGTGAAATTGTTTTAAAGTATGATACGGGTATGAGATCGTGTGAGAGTTCTGATTGATAGTGATACCGGATCGATGACTAAATCCCCCGGGTCAGAGTCCCAAAGGCCTACAGATATACTGATGTACATATCCCCTCGTGGTAAGTCCCAACAATTTGTCGTTGTTCTGGGATGATCGGCTAGTCCCATGGGTGAAAGCCCAAAAGAGTCACTGATGAGGGGTTGAGATGGTGGTAGTATTGCATTCATGCATTTCCATCATCAACTTATTATTGTAAAATGCTCTGTTTTGATATCTTGAATTATGTATAAATTGAAATGTTTTTATATACGGCTTGTTAGCGGATTCACTATCGAGTTGTCGAATTCACCCTTTCATTATTTTCAACCTTAGATGCAGGTAATGAGACCAGCTATGCATTATGAAAGTCGACTGCAGGTTTTTTGAGGATGGAATTTTGTATGCCAACTGAATGCCGGGTGGTCGAGCATACATTTTGATGAATATTTAGTGTTATGTGGATATTCACACTATATATTCTGATGCTGGGTATCTTTTGATCATTGTATATTCGCTTGTGTAGCCACTAGTTTTGGGAACTTTGTGTAAAAAATGTTATTTTGATCAAGTGGTGTATAGTTTTGGGTACATCGAGGAATTAACTTCAGAATTGATATGTGTGTAGCGTTTTAAGACCTCGAGTACCGCTTATTTACGTTTCTGTGATTACCCAAGTGGAGTTTAGACTCAAGTTGTGAAAAAATCAGTGGTAAAATAGTAACATAAATCACAACAAATATAAGTTGGAGACTCAGTGAAGTGACAAAGATTTTGTATCTTGAAATAAAAATAGAAATTTGAAACTGATTAAAACATATTTGCTTGACCTAAGTAGATTCTGCCTACTAAAGCAAAAATGAAGGAGTCACTCTCGAAAATGCGACACTTTCACAAATTCGCGACGAGAAAAAGAAGATGAATTGATGAAATTGGTGTAGAAGTAAAAGTGAGGATTGCAGCGGGATGGGAGAATTGATGTAAGTGACGTATTTTAAGGTCGCGACATAAATTTTAGCATGGAGAAGAAACAATTGATCATGTGACCTAAATCTATATCGCGACAAGACAATGAGAAGACAAACAATTTTAAGTACATGCATGAAAAGGTACATGACTAGGGTGGTTGTTGTGAGAAATGAGGTGCTACATCAGATTGGGACCATGACGTAAAAATCTAAGTTGGCGACCAAGATAACCAGGTCGCGACATGAGACTAAAATTCGCAACATATGGGTAATAAAGTGGAAAAACATAGCCATGGCCGAATCAATATAAATTTGTGCATGATAGTGTCATGACATGGAATTGGGGTGCGACAAATATTTCATCAAAAGGAAGAAACCAGTGATTGTGACATACTTTTGAGTGTGGCAGAATTTAGCGATTAAAGAGAATTACTTGAGCCATGACTTAATGACCTGTATCACGACGAAAAACCATGAGACCAGCAAAGTTGAGTTCGCGACCTTCTTGAAGGCTCAAGACAACAATGACGCCATGGCATGAAAGTGGAGCGTGACCAAGAAGCAAAGAGAGGCTGACAAGCGAGTAAGTGTGGCATGGAATCGAGGTAAGAACACGAAATCTGATAAAGAAGCGAGGAGAGTAAGTTCACATTTTGATTACAGGAAAACAAGAAAATGAGGTCATAGCGAGTTTTCATTACTTAACAACTTCAACTTTAGTCATGACAAGACTCATGTACGCTACCACCTAATCAAATTGAAACGGAAGAAACAAGTCACAATAAAACAGCATCAAGTGTGGCTCAGCAATTTGAGTACAAAGTGAAAGTCGACTAGTTTCTGATCTGCGTAGGACTGACAAATCAAACGAGATTTTCACGTCGACAATCTCCACGAGTCGCGACCTAAAACCTTTGGGTGGGTCATTGAATTAGAAATCCACAAACCTTAGAATCAAGCCCGATTTCTGAAAGATTATAAATAGGCGTATCGATTTAGTAAAAGGTAAACAGATTTTTTTTTTAATCCATTTTGGGAGGAGGAGGAGGGAAGACTCAACATGTATTTAGAATAGATTTTTATTTCTTTCTTTTCTTTCCTTTTTTAAGATGCAGACCAATGATACATTTAGAATGTAAAAAAATTTGGATTTAATTTTTCTTACTCAACACAATTGTAACCAGGAATCGATGAAGTTCGAACAAATTTTAGGTCGTTTCTTACCGAGGAATTATAACTCTGAGTGGATGTTCTTGATCAACACTCCAGTATGAGATTTTGATTTTGTAATTAAAAGCATTCACTAGATTGAGATTTATTATTCAGCACTCTGATCTTTTCATGAATTAGAGAGAATCATACAGTTGGAATTTATTTGGTTGATGTATTTATTGAATGGTTTGTTCCCCGATAGTAGTATCGAGATGCCCTCCTAGGTGTAATATCTGTACTCTGATTTTGGAAACCCTCTGGTAGCACGAGGATGGGGATTCTGAGAAGTTTGGAACATTCATTTTGTAGGTATATTAGGCGACCATTGAAGAACTATTGGGCTTTGAGAGTTCAGCCAGATAAATTCCTAGTTCCTCATAATTGATGTGGAGGAATATTTATCAATTTAAATAATCAAAATTTCACCTTAATATGTTGGAAAGCTCTGAGCACATGTTAGCTGAGATCTAATCAAGGGACAAATATCCACCTAGATTTAAAGGATGAGTCATCAATCAGGTTGTGATATTCTGACAACCTTTACTTGGGAAGCAATCTGATCTCAAGAGGAAATGGTATAAGTGTGAGAAGAAAAATGCAGGATCTTGTATTAAGATTATCTTGAGCACGAGTAACCTAAGTTCAAACTCTTGTCTTGAGAGAAGCGGACCTCACGGGTGAGTCAGACTATGGGAGAAATCCAACGCATTATTAGGCATCTTAGACAAAATCCAAATCCATTACAAAAGCGGAGTAACAATGCATGATGGTATGAAAATTGAACATTTCACGATCAGCTTCTTTGATAGTGTTCATTTCTCACGGAAGAATGATTGATCCGATATATTTTATTTTATTTGTAGTTTTATCATCATAATGCTCCTTCTTTTGCCTTTAGGTGTAATCTAGAACAATTATTTTTCTAGACAAGGTGAGAAACATCATAGAGTTTGAATAGTATGGATCTTGAGTAGTTTAGATGATTGAACTTCAAATTCTTGTCAATCTCTTAACAAGATGATATACGGACTTACGTCAGTTTTTCTTATAAAATGACGCAATAAGCCATAATATATTATTAAATCCATTATTAATTCTCACTACAACAAATTGACAATTTACCTCGGAAAGTGCATAGGTAATATAAACCAATTAAGTCGGTAATTAAATTTACCTGGAATGCGGCACCTTATATTTAAGCGTAGGTTGTTGTGGCGTAGGTAAAATAAATTACCGTGGAAAATCAATCAGTTAGTAGATTACCTCACGAAATTCAAATCGATGAAGTGTGGAAAGTGGTAGGTAAAGTTGAGAAAATCACAAAATAGGGGCGAAATACCAACAAAATTCCGTAGTAATCACATGATAATTTACCTCACGGAAATCCTTGTGATATTTTTAGTTTATAATCGAGAAAAATATGCATTAAAGGGTTTTTGAACTCCAGTTGTAGACTTAGGAAACATGGAGGATCCACTAAACAACAATAACTAATGTTAGATAAATTGAAATATATATATATAAGTTTCAAGCTAAGCTTATTTATATTAATTTACCAAAATAAGCATATATATATATATATATATATATATATATATATATATATATATATATATATATATTGGATTTGGGAATAAAATAGTGAAATTTTAATTCTTTTTGAGATATATTAGGTTTTAACATTAAAATTTATTTCATTTTATAAGATTTAAAATATTATTATAATTACACTTATATTTAATAATATAAAATGTAAAGACCAAATATTTCAAAAAGTATCAAAGGAATAAAATTTACCTACGGAACTTTGCTTCATCCGGGAAGATGAAATTAAAGTAAATCCAGTTAATAAATGGAAGAATTACCTCACGGAACACCCATCGATAATTTTCCGTAGAGTATTCTATCGATAAATGGAAAATTAAGGAACACTTCATCGGTAATTTTAAAATAGGTATTACATTAGTAAATGGTACCTAAAGTACGGGGCCTATATATGGCGGGAAAGAATTACACCTCGGAACACTTTCGTCGATAATTTTCGTAAGATATTACATCAGTAAATATGGTAGCAAAATGTGGAAAAAATAATATACTTTGTTCAAATGGATATTCCGCCATTAATTACCAGCGAATTTAATCATCATTAATTTTTGTCGATGAAAATTTAGATTTCTTGTATGTCTAGAGCAGAAAATGGAGTTTTATTCATTTTCAAACAGCTCCATTCGACTTTGGCATAAATGGGGTGTAAGGCATCTGTATAAGTGTTAATTTGAATTAGTTTTGATACATATCTTCATGGTGAAGCAAAGAAGCCCATCCACATGAATGATCCTAGAGCCACTATCTTTGATGATACTGACAGGGAGTATTAATTATAAATTTTGTTGATTAAGGATACCCTGCAGACTCTTGAATGAACTCAATGTACTCATTTACAAGTCCTGGGTTTTTAGTTTCTTTTAGTTAGATTTCATCATTTTATAAGTATTTTTATACCAATTTGGTTCCTATGTGCATTATGGGGTTTTAATTCAAGGTTATATGGCTAAGTGAGGCTTTTATAAGCCAAGAAGAAGAAAGGAAGCCAAAGGTAGGAAATCAATCTCATATCGCGGCATGGTACCTGCAAATCATGACATGGTGGTAACTGGGAGACAAGTCTACATGTCGTGATGTTCATTGAGTTTTGACAACAAAATCAACTTCTTTACCTCTCCAAAGGTTGGATTTTGATCTTCAAGCTTGGTTCTTCAAGGTGTTTGAGACTTGTTCCTCATCTTCCAAAACCCCCCAAAATCGTTATTTTTAAAGTTCTAGGGCTTTATGGCTTTTATACCCCTTATTTCCAGGTTCAAAGGAAATGGCATAAGTGGATGGATCCTAGAGTTGTGGCCCGACAATGGGCATTGAACGCTAAGTCTGGCATTTTTACAGATACCCCATGTCTCTTCATCAACGTTTAAAATTTCAAGTGTGGAATTTGGGACACCCAAGGCATTCAGCGTTGAGGTGCTATCATTGTTGAACACCCAGGCTTTGGTAGGCTGTATTGAGCTTCCTAATCCTAACTTCCGGAATTTATAAACCTTTATCCGATCTTAAATAAAGCAATCTTGGACTCTCACGGAAAGCTTAAGACATCTAGATTCAACCATGCAAGATCAAACCATGGACATCATCCTACAAACTGAAAGAAATCCACAAGGCTGCATGTGCTCATAGAGTAAGTCTCGATTTTTTCACAATTGGTTCCATTTGTACTCTTTTTGCTTCAACATGTACCTAGAATAACAAGATGGTGTATTTAAGCATTATAATAATAATAGAAACTCCAAAACATATAAATGATAGGTGAATAATGATATATCAACAAGTATAAAATGCATCTATCAGTTACAACCAAGCCGGTGAGGATTGTGTCGGTTACTGGTTTGGAATTTGCCAAGTGGAATTGCTCGGGAGGTGTAGAAGTCTGCTGGACACGTCATACAGGAGTATTGCCTAGAGGTTTCATGCCTTTCAGACCATGGATTCTAGCAACTTATACGGTGTAACGTTAGTTAATAACGCCACCCATGCTCTTTGTAGTATTCATAATCTAGACTTGTCCTTTTGGTTTGCATTGCCTTTTTGTGGGCTTGGCCAAGAAAATCCCTTAGTGGCCTGCACGAGTGGGAGGAATTGAGTCGGGGACAGCGTGAACCGGGTGTGATCCTTGCTTTTGGCCTTCATGTGGTCATCGTACAACTTCTTCCTCAGCTGGTCTCTCATCAGGAGTAACTTCCAGGAATCGTGTTTGTCTTTTCTTTCTCTT
Organism: Tetrastigma voinierianum; assembly: GCA_016808115.1. Taxonomy (NCBI): domain Eukaryota; kingdom Viridiplantae; phylum Streptophyta; class Magnoliopsida; order Vitales; family Vitaceae; genus Tetrastigma; species Tetrastigma voinierianum. Next base: position 513,709 of record JAEQBH010001614.1, read on the forward strand.
CCACATCGTCTCCTTTTTTCCACATCCTTGGTTGTCTCGCACTGGATCACTTATAGAAGTGATGGTTCTTTTGGTTACGATGAGTGTAACATCCTCAAACAAGGCATACTAGTTGTCCCTCTAGAATAGCTCGTCGACTGTTGTCGAGGGATTTAGCGAAAGTGGGTCGAAAAACTAAATGTTCGGGGTGGATAGCTTGCTTTAATGTTTGCATCATTGTTGTCACGTGCTTACGGTGGCTCACAACTGCATGATCGTTGCCCCAACGAAATGCCGGTAGAGTCCTTGATCGCTCCGTCGTCCCATCCTCAGAGTAAGACAGGCTGAGTCATGCACTCTGTTTCCTCCTGATTATTTTATTATTATATCCTCTTTACTTGGATTAGTATGAACTCATATATCAAAGATTCAATATGAAATTTAGGAATTGATTCTTTCAAATTAAAATTAGTAATTAAAAACACAAAATCAGAGCGAAAAGGGAGATAGATTAAATTTGAAAAGTATTCTAATGAGGTAACTATATTAAATTCATTTTTGTTTTATTTCATACAAAAACAAAAACTAATTCGATTTAGTATGTGCTCCATGAACAATATGTATGAGTACTCTATTCCATTACAAGCGAATCGGGGAGTATTCAGAAAATCGGACCAGTGCGGTTGGATACAGATATGATACTCACCGAATGAATTCTACTAATGTGCATATGTCTCTCATCAATAGAGTACTAGTTAAAGTATTAGAATTCCATATACATTTGATTATAATATATATATATATATATATATATATATATATATATATATATATATATATATAAATGAATAAGAATAAACCTCCCCTTCCTCTTCCCATAGGAATGAAAATTTGCTCCTTGTCGTTCTTTTCCCAGAAAATAGATAGATGAGTAGAATAAATCTATTTTTTATTAAGATTAGTAAGGTGACAAGGCTCAAACTCCGACTAAAAGCCTTGATAGGGGCGGTGTTCTGACCAATTGAACTATAATCCCAAGGAAATAAGCGTATAATACAGCCGCATATTCTTGTAGTTTATTATTATTTCTATTTAGAAGGACTATCTTATATTATAAGAGAGACATGAGTGATATGATATATTGATTATACACTTGATTATACACATGGATATGCACTTTAGTGATTACTAGTAATCTTTTCACTGTTGATAAATTGATTGATAATCAATTATTCAATCAAAAAAGTCTCTTTTTTTTCTTTACTCTTTTCCTCTCCTTAGACTTTATACTTAATACTTATCGATTCTCATATGAATCTAGATCATTATCAAGATCAGAATATGTAGGAACCAAACAAATAAGTAAAGCAAATGCAAATGAAATAGGGTAGAGTATATATAAGAAAATCCGACTTTCGTTATTCTTCTGTATCAAACATTTCTAATGAACAAATGGGTTATAGAATTTCATGTATTAGGTGACAAATTTCTCAAACAAGGCACGGAAAGAAGTTACCAAGTTAGATTGAAGTCGGGGGAACCAGAATAGGGTTGGTCTGGCTAGACTGGACAGGAACACCTTGCATAGGAGGGCATCATTGCCGCTTTGTAGCATCATGATTTGGCGAAAATGCATCAAATGATGACAGGTCCCCCGATTCATAAGCATTTGGAACTATAGGCCACATGAAGTGCGGAGGCGTCTTAGTCTATGGATGGTAGAGTGACGAAGAGGCTAATATGTCGTCCAACATGCGTAGGGTTGGATTCAGGCTTTTGGTGATGAGGGGGTCAGGGACCTGTTGGTTTGATCTACTTCTCCCTACATGGCTTTATTTCAATGTTGGGGGGCAAATCAGATCATCATTTGATCACCTGTCAGTTAGGGCTCCTTCCATTTTGCGCCCGGGAGTTGATCTATTGGCACGTGCGATGAGGAGAGGGGATCCTAGTGGCCGGGATGGTGGTGGGTTTATATCAGCTCGGGGATGGTAGTGGTATCACAGCAGACAAGCATTCCTCCTCCTTAAGGTGGTGATTGTCAGAAAGAGACGCCAGGCTGACTATGATGGGACTCTTATTGATCCTTAAGCATTTGCTTTGTAGTGTGTGTCATTCCTCCGTCTTGGCGTAGGGTGGATGATCAGGCATTGATGATTATCTTAAAATCCCTCATTTTATCCCCATATTTTTCTTATTTTTAGTAGTTTTATAGGATAACGGTATCCTAATGCTCCATTTCCCTCAATTTTGTGATTGTGGTAACCATTGAGCAAAAATGAGCGAAATCAAAGAAAAATTAGCAAAGTTATCATGCAGCTGAAAAAAACAAGTGATCTTTTCATCTACATGATGTCCTTCCATGGATCCCTCATTGGCATGTATGCATTATAGACTTTGAGGCTTTGTAGACTCCAGGGTGCATGGTCGGAGTCGGATGAAGGGATTATAAGAAAGAAGGAGTAGATGATCCCAAAAAGAGGAATGAATGAAACTCTTTGAAATGAAGTAACTCATGATATAACGCTTGAGTCCACTCCGTGATAGTGTAGGTTAGCTTTGTGATTTTAGTAGCTCCTCATTTTCTCCACATCGCAGCTCAAATCTACCACCCTACAACGTTGATGTCGAGGCCTATATTTTGTGGAAGCCCATCTCCTCTCTCTCTTGATTTTAGCTGGTAAGAGAACAAAATTAAGGCGTTTTGAGGGGGTTCTCTTGGCTGCAAAGGAGAAGATCCTTGGATGGAAACACCCAAAGGCAAGTCTCTCTTAGAGGAATTTGGTTCTTGGCATTGAAAAAGAAGGAGATTTTAAGAGAAGAAATGGGTTTCGTCTACACTATTCTCCTATTTTCTTGCTTTTCCTCATTTTCTATGGTTGTATTTCTTCCCTCAATGAGCTAATCTCATTTTATAGGGTTTTGATGTAGTTTAAATAATGAATTATGGTGTTTAGCTTTGATTTGTAATCTTTGATGTTTTGATTTTCTTATATATTAAATGTTCTATTCTATTATTCATGCTTGTTGATTATTGATCACCATTAACATAATTTGTGACCTAATTTAGAGTTTTGAGAAGCAATAATTAGATTTAGACTATGAATAGATATTATGTTTCACCCATAGAATAGAGATATTTGTGGGTTACATGTGGCTTATTGGATTTCAATTACTTAATGCATCCTTAGTTATGATGGTTTGAGGTAGAGATATAGTATATAATTTTCCAAGGGAAGATTGTTATTGCTTGAGAAAGAATAGCATGTGCTTAGGTGAAATACGCCATTAATATATGAATTAGGCATTATTGGGACCATTTTGAACCTCACCATAGGAATTTGTTAGATGAAATCAAAACCCTAGGCTTTCTTCCAATTCTCTTTTTCTGTTTGCATGTGATAGATTAGTTTAGAATTTCTTCAGTTTAGTTTTTTTTCCATTCCCTTTTCACATTTGCATTATCCAAATAAAGTTAGGATTATTCTAATTTCAATGTGTTAATAACCTAAACCTGTGGGATTCTGTCACCTTTCGTTTATATTCATGAGGCGAAGCGTGCGGCTTGCAGCATAGACATGCTATTTTATATAACGCGCTGCTCCAACATCAAGGCATCTCCTGTATTTGTCTTTCGGATGAGTGGACTCTGCTGTCTGGCTATACAACCAGCAACCGTGAGGATGATAGTGGGGGAAGGATTCCCACAGACAATGTGGATGGAAACATATAAAGAAATGTTCAGTAGTTTTATTTCTCTCAGGATTCAGTTTACATATCAACCTGCTAATTTTCAAACACTTGACATTTTTATACTAATCAGAAATTCTGTGCCTCCTCTATTAGTTCATGGCCAATCATGATAGTAGGCTATGTGGGAGTGGGCTACCCACAGCTCCCAGTATGTCCATGTCCTTATCAGACCAGTGGTGCCCAGTAGTCTCCCTAAGCTGTTTGATTGATTATGCTCTTTCGTTGGAGAATAGGTTTTTGCAACTCCGTTTGCTTCGATCAAACTTTGGCCATCAAATTTTAGAGTGCAATACTCGAGTGATATGGATATAGTAATTGCACTTTAAACACTCCCATTCAAAAACTAACCTTCTTAAAATATAAAATAAAATATGATTAAATATATAGACACTTAAAGTAAATACAGATTTAAAAGTATATACAGCTTGAAGTAGCCTCTTATTTTCTCTTTACAGAATTTATCTCTTTGTTTATTTTGAAATATTTATGTCTAATTCTTTGATTAAATTTTATAGAGCTTATTACAAATAAAAAAAAACCTCGAAACTAAATATTAATGAAAACTCTCCTATTTTTATGAATCCATCATCTTAATTTTAATTTTTTGAATAATTTTTAAAGCTTAATTCTTTCTTTTCTATTATTATGTTTTATAATCTCAGATTTTCTTCGTAGCAATATTTTTGTTCATTTTTCTTTTCAATGCTTAAGGTCTTCTTATTTTACTTAAAACTAGATGACAATGATTATTGACCAAACCTATTAATTAAAAGAAAATCAACTAAGCAGGCGACCTTAGGCATCCTGATGAGACAGTCACTTCTACTTTCCACCATATCTTCTGAGTGCTATATAAAGTTTCGACCCATTTAACGACATGGTCTGATATAGATATAATTTTGTAGTCCATTTGAATGAGACAAATAGGGTCCAGCACCCACCTCACCCCAACAAGCAATTTATAAATCCTTTATCCCTTTGACAAATGTATTCTTTTTTATCAAATTTAGAATCTAGACAGCCTTTGACAAATATTATTCGTTTTCTCAAAAGCCACATATTGGTGCCAAATCCACATAGATAATGTGCTCCCCACATGCCTGCACTCTGTGAAACATAAGATTCTATTCCCATATTCGGAGTCTAGCATTTCATCCCAACAATCTCCTTTATCCTTTGACAAATATTATTCTTGGCTCATGTGAGCTCTCTTCCTCTCATGCGAACCTCTCTAGACCTATCCATCTTACCTGGAATCTAATTCCAACAACGAGACAAAACATCAGAAAATGTCCACCAAATTTGTATTATTGCTGTTCTCATCCATAGCTATCTCATGCTAAAATCATTTTGATCATTAAGTGAAGATAGTATTTGCTCTTAGTTTCTTATTTTACTTTTTAAAAAAAAAAAAAAAAAAAAAAAAAAAAAAATTGTTTCTAAAACTCAAGTTTGAACCAGAAATAAATAGTGAGAAAGTGGAAGAAGAAAATAAATTTGAAGAAAAAAAAGGTTTTAAAATTAATAAATTAATTACATATATTTATTCATTTCATTTTATTATTTTTCTTTATTATATTGGAACTAAAAATTTTAAAATGTATAAGACTTTAAATAAAAACAAAATACCGAAAAAAAATTTTTCATACTTGTTTCTTTTCACCAGGAGCTTTCAGATTAGAACGAAATCATCATTTACTTGTAACAAGGCTCATATGAGTGTTGGTTGTCTCAACCCACATAACCTTGCTCTCTTCTGCTTTTCTTTTTCTTTTCTCTTCTTTCTTTCTTTTAGATAGATTACTATAACACCCTGTATTTTTTAAAAGTAGAAAAAATATAATTTTTAAATTAAAATAAAGTATAAAGGAGTAATTCTTTTAAAGAGCTATAAGTATAAATAGAAAAAAAAATTATAATAAAACTTTTGTGTTTTTTCTCATGGCTTTCCTATCTTGATCGTGAGACCGCCTTAGAGCCTAAGTAAGTCTGAGCTGGGTTTGACACTGATTTCAAGGTTGTAAGATGTTTTCCTAAATCCCTGCTTATAGTGATCAATAAAAATAGCCTTGATGGATTTGAAGGGAAGAGTGGTTGTTTCAAGGAGTGGAGAGAGTATTCCTCCAACAGCCCACCCATGGATAATTTTAGAGCTTTGAGATTAATGGCTTGAATCGTGATCTGTTATCATGGGTGGGATACCAGCAGATGAAGCGTAATCCTCAAAACTCTCGAAAAATTATCCATGGGTGGGGTTGTTGGAGGAATACTCTCTTCACTCCTTGAAACAACCTCTTCTTCATTTTCTCAAAATCCATCAAGCAGTTAATATGAAAAAAAAAAGGAGAAATTATTTTCATTTTTCCCCTAAGGAGTTGTTTTCTTGTTCATAGAATCCTGAAAAACCTAGGATGTCAAGTCTAAGGTTGAAGTACTTTGGAAGGTAAGATATTTTCCTTATTTATTTTTCTAGATTATTTAATTTTCTTTTAGTCTAGATCAACTTTGAAGAAGTCAAATTTAGATTCACACATTTTCTTAAATAATGATTGATGTCGTATTAAGTTGATTATTTAAAGAATAGTAACTGAAAAACTGAAAGAAAAAAGTAAGTAGGGGATCACCTTAAAGGAAAAGAAAAAGAAAAGTAGGGACCACAGTACAATAAAATGCGCATACATGTGCATGTAAATATATTTATCAGACTGTCATAAAACTTCATCACTTACATTCATTTAAAAACCTATGTAAATTTCTTAGCATGGAAACTACTAAAAGCTCCATCAAGGCATGAGGTTGTCTTGAGGAAATTTTAGCGTCAACGAAGTCCAGTCTGAAATATTCCTTCATATCTCTCTCTTCAACTTAAGAGCATTATAAATTTCCATGTGACCAAGTTACGTTTATCAAGAGGTAGCCGTAGATTCCGTTTCGTTCTATTAAGACCAATGCTGATTTACCTGCTATGTAATTAAATTGAATATTTGCTTTGGCATAATTTGGCTAAGCTAAACACAGACATCTTGGTTGAGTATTTTCTAATTGCAAACTCCGCCACTTAGAGCTTGAGATTCTACAATTACATGTCAAGTTGTTAGAAAGAAATGTTAAAAATTGAAACATAATAATAGGCAACAAGAAAGACCAAAAGAAGAAATACAGAAGATTTAATTTACATAAAAACCTTAAGTAGGAAAAACAAATGTAGGAAGGAGAAACCCACTCTATTATGATAAATAGGGTACAATATTTGAGTATGGTCACTATTAATTTATAAAGCCCTGAAACACTAAAGAATAAATAACATATTTGTATTCCAAATTTGAATAGGCCCAAAAAGCGCATGGCCCTCATGAGCCACTTTATGTAGATTTTTTTTAAGTCTTTGATTATTGTATAAGTTAGAAAGCCTGGTTTGCTGAATAGAAATCAATAAATCAATGGCTATTGTTTAAATCAATAACAATGTCTTCCTTACCTTTCCACTTGTAAGAACGGGTAATCGTGAAGAGTTTTCTTTCATTATTATTTTTATATCATATTGATTTGAAGATTTTAGTACGTAATTTACAAGTTTATTTGGAGAAGAAACTACATGACATCATGAAACCATATATATATAGATATAGTTGGAAACCTATAATTCTTACAGTTTGTTTAGATAATATTTATATATTCAGATAATATTTTTTGTTTAGATAGTACAGATATTACTTTTTATATATTATTTATTTATAAATAAGAAATAATAAATGACAATTTATTAAATTTGAACCTATTTGATTCATTCGAGCTATAACATATAATTAAAATGAAAATAAGCTATGATGATGAGAAAAAAATGAGATTTTTGTTCAGGATTTAAATATAAAAGTCACGAAGTTTAGGCTTTTAATTGTAATTCTCCCATAAAATTACTTAAACTTATATATTTTCAAATTATTTAAACCATTTGCCAAGTAGATCAAATTTCTAGAATGTGAACAAATGGATCCTTTACATTTGAAAAGGATTTACAAAAATGGTAATAAATATAAGATTTCAATTGTTCAAACATCCTTACGATAAATGTATATTGTTCATTTTTTATTTATACATGGTATGACATGAAGTCCTTTTATTCTAATTTATATTCACTTTACATATTGCATTGTAGTATCCTATTTTCATAAAGATTCGAGCCTTGGAACTCCCTTATAATCACATCCCAACCTTTACTACTTTAGAGTCTCTGGCCTCGAGGCGATGAAACAAATGCATGGTAAATTTTGAAGTTTTGAGGATTTATTGTGAGAAAATGAACAAATTTGTGATTTGTGGAGTGTTCAATAAAATTTAATACTTATTTTAAATGATTTAAATTGACTTTAAGTTAAATAATGCTTAAGTTTCTTACTTAAAACTTGTTACATGTTTTTCTTTGAAAAACATTCTAAGTGGTAATAATTTGAGATGGGCATGCAAAGGGAATTATGGGACAAGTTTCGTCTCATGATCATGATTGCTTGCATGGTTAGTTATATAAAGCGTAATATATGAGTAAAAATAATTTTAAAAAGTATACATTTTGAAATTATTTAATATTTATATAAACTCGATGAAATAATGGAAAATAAATAACTTAAACATCATTTATTTCACACGTTTTGTTTTTTCATTATATATGTATATTTTATTATTTGCTTTAAAAAAATTCCATAGAAAAAACTTACTAATGATGAGGCCTAAGGATTATAATACTACAATTTTATAATATAAAGAGTAAAATAAATGTGAATAAAGTGGTTTTTCGTGCACTAAAGATTTGGAGTTTGGTAAGTCGAAGGATGGAGAAATTTTACTTGTCCTTGTTTTACATGCATTTTTGCATTTGCTCTCTTGTTTGTATCACTTTAGTTTTGAGCTTTCCTCAGGTTCTCTTGCCATCCTACAAAACTTAATGGGACTAATTCTGAGTAATGGATTAAATATCTCATAATAGATTTGACAATTTTAGGCCCGAACTTGGCCTTGAAAGTTGAGCTCCTCTAAAGCCATTCTTGAGAGTTAATGAGAAAAGGATTACACATGAGGATTGGGAGTATTCGGTGTTTGATGATCGTGGAGGAGATCGTAAGAAGGATTCATTTATCTGAGCATTCTGAGATTGAGATACAAAGGGGATTAACATATTCTAATAGCAAAAAGAAATATACAAGATTTTCAAATAATGAAAATTGAGTTATACACGATATTCAGGTGGGTATGATATTTTGTGAATCAATGTATGTTAGATGTAGCATCTAATACTTGGTGAATTTATACAGATAATTGGTGCTACCATTCACTTTCAATTTTATCTAAGTGTTGATGCATGAGGAGAGTCGGCTATCAATAGAGTATAATCATTTATCGACTCAAAACTCAGAATTTATGTGAGTCTTCAATGTTGCGCGACATCACCTCGACATTGCCATGACATCAGCATTAGAAGTACATTTATTGAGGGTACATGCAGGCTTTGAGAGGATTGTGATGTCTGCCTATTGTTTTGAGACTCGAGACACGGAGTCTATAAATAGGAACTTTCTTGGGAGTGCGCAACATTTCAGCGCTTTCATCCGATTTAATACTTTTGGAAGAGTTAATTATCATTTTATATAATTTTCTTTCATTTATTTTGTTTTAGTTTTGTTTCTAGTTGGTGTATCTTTTTTTTTTTTTAGGATTGGAAGTAGTAGATGCGAGTGGATTCGAGTTGGATTAGTTGTAAATGTGAGGCTTCATTTATGTTGAACTTTAATGAGGTAATCTAGGAATTTTAAGGTCGTTTATTTCGAGTTTGATTAATTTTCAATGAATTTGTTTTGATCCAGCTAATCTGTTGTCACATTGATGATCAAATTTACGAGAGGCTGGCCTCTCACGGGAAGGATTCTTTGTTTTGATTATTGTTTATATGTTCACAATGTTGTTTTAAGAATGAAATGGAATGATTTAATTAATTGTTAACAACCTTATAATTTGTTGGAGTGTGGTGTTCTATACCTGAAAGAGATATACTGTGCTTTTGATTTCTAGGAATTCCCACGAGTGACACGGGTATGGGCGGCACGAGGCAGAAAGCGATCACTTAGGGGTATATTATCTTGATATTCATTGAACTAATGAATTCTAAGATCACTTTACAAATGTAGCTCTTACACTTTAGAGCCCGATACATCTATCGGTCCATGACTTTTGTGATATCTAAGTGCAGCTTTGCATTGCTCCTCCGATGAACTTGCAAATGAGAGAGGGTTGTATTTATAGGTATTAAGAGCCTGTCGATATTTGCGACATCATGGCTGCGATGTCGAACATCATAGAGTCTAAGCAAAACAGTGAAATGAATGTTGCGACATCAACTGAGTGATGTCGCCACATCACAGAGAATATTTTCACAAGATTTTGGATGTCATGGCATCAAGATGGTGATGTTGCGACATCATTGAATATCTCTTCTAGACAGGATTGATGATGTCGCAACATTAACAGGGGATGTCACGACATCATTGATTTTGTTGAAAATTTCCTATTTTGTCTTGGAATTGCTTCACTATTTCTCAAAACCTCATTGCTGATGTTTACTCACTAATTTAGATTGCCAAGTTAGTAGTATTCTTTTCTTACTCTTTACTATTTAGATTTCAACTTGGTTTCTCTTATTACAAGTGCACAAGTCAACAAGTAATAAAGTGATTTTAAAGTCCAGATATCGTTCCCACAGGTATCTAGAAGAAAATAGAAAGACTAAGTACTCAAACTACTTAAGATCTTCACTATTTGAACTTCAATTTTTTCAAGAGTGCAAACTAACTAACTAGTTGAACTTAAAAGTATTTTTGGTTCTTTTCTTTAATGGAAAGAAAGATAAATTCTAAGTAATTTAGAAGTTTCTCTGAGATTTAATGAACAATGGGAATGGAATCAATGATCTGATCACTATTTTGCTACTTGTTCAAAAATAATTGGTACAGAGCTAAATTTTGGACTTGTCCAAGGATATTTTAGTATAGTCTTGAAATGCATTGATTAGTACCCAAAAAGTGCTATTTTGAACCCTATTTATTATAGGTTTGGTGCTTTGTATACTAATCGTCCCATTAACGATTACCCTACGCATTAAGATGCTGTGATTCTACGAGATTGCATTTGTGGCAATTTTTGCATGAATTTTACAATGTCAATACTTGACATTGATGAGTCGATCCAAACATGAAGAAATTCGAGTCAAACTCAACATAATAGATCGAGACCAGGAGAAAGAAAGAAGCGAAGAAAAATAGAAGAAGAAATAAGAAAGAAGAGGATCTTTGACCGAGGTTGCGAGATGCGTTAGGAGCATTAGCCGCGAGATGCGGGGCAGTGGACCCAAAGCTGTGCACGGGTTTTTCGCTGGCATGGCGAGGATTCTTTGTGCATAAGCGAAAATTAAAATTTTCGGTATGCTGGTACCCGCTAGCTAGCGAAATTTGGCTAGCAGCGAGTGCGTGCATAGTGAAATTTTGAATTTAAACTATGCCTTGTATTTTTTCTCACATGCTAGCGAAATTCAGCGCATGGCAATCACCACGTGTTTTGGTTCCAAGCGACCTCGTTTTTTGTATTTTACCATTTGTCCCATTGTAATCATGTATTTTAGGTATTTTGGTATTTCACACATTTTTGTTGGCTATATAAGCTGACTTATAGCTTTGTAAGCTTCTTTTAAGTCTTTACCCAGGTACATGCGCGCGACTTTTCGTTTTGCTCTCTTCTCTCCTCTTTCTCTTATTTTCTATTTGCAAACACTCCTGCGAGTTGACAACTCGAGAGGATGTTTATGAACCTTCTTCCTCCTTGAAGAGGAGGGCGGGTGGTGTTTGAAGGTAAAAACTTGTCTCATGTTTTTCACGCAAGCATTTGTTCTCTTTCTTGTCTCTGTATCTCATTTAGGTTTGAATCATGATGTACTGAGTGGCGATGCCAGCAAGCTTTCAGGTCGGTGGATGCATACTATTAGATCCAACGATGCCCATTTAATTGTCATTTATGAGCTCCTGCCCGAGTTAGATCGATGATAGTTTAACTATTTTAAAAACATTTAGGGGTAACAAATGTTATATATTAGAAGAAATGATTTAGGGTTTTGAGTTTTAATGTCATATGAAAGTCAGGTTCGGAAATGACATAATATGCATGTTCAAATGAGAAAAGACCAGGGACATGTTAGTTGCCTTAAAACCCTAAACAGTGTTGAACTTCAAGGGTTCTATTTTACATTTATTTTATCTACTTTTGGTTACCATTAACCACCACATTTTCCATGAACCTTAAAATCAATTTAATTCACCATTTTACTTCATAAATCATTTGTCTGAAGAGCATCCCGTGTTAGGCCTAGACCACTATATATTGCATTAGCGACTACGGCGGTAGGAGAACAGATGTCGATTTTGTTGGTGGATCACCACCTGCGTGGCACGAATCATGCATTCAACCATTATACATTTCACCATTTAAAGCACCATGTTCCCAAACCAGGACAACATGTGTCTAAATAGCTACTTTGAGGCGATTTTCTTTAAGACTTAGATGACTTTCTTTGAACCGGTACTAATCGAACCAATTCTTGGGGTGAAGCTAACTTACCCCACGTAAGACGGGGGTATCTAGCTTTCTCGACATGATTAGTCCATCGCAAGCAGTTAACGATATATCCCTCTCCATTGACAGAAATAAGATATTTTGATTAAAATGAGACAACCCTTAATATATCAATCACATTTTCCAAGGGATCACTATTCTTATCTCAGGAACACACCTCAGCTGTCACTTGAGGGGATCCTGGATATCAGGTGTCAGAATAAAATCCTTTAGTTTGGATCAATGAATTACTATATCCAGTAAAGACAATAAACAACTGAACTAATTATGTAAATCCAGTGTTCAAACTCTGATTTATAATGGTTTCAAGAACAAAAAGAATGGTTATGGGTTGAATCCTGTATTTGTCCAAGGGCATGTTAGTATAGTCTTGAAATGCATTCAACCAATATACATTTCATCATTTAGAGCACCATGTTCCCAAACTAGGACATAATGTTTCTAAATGATTACTTTTAGGAACTAATTCACTTTAAGACTTGGTTGTCTTTCCTAAACCAATACTCATTAACTAGTCGTTGGACTTGAAGTAACCTCCCGTAAACGAGGTAATCTGAAGCTCTCGATATAATTGATACCCGATCGACAATTCAATGAGAATAATCTCTTCCAGTTTATGACCAGAACTATTCTTATGGCTTAGGGAAAAATTCATTTTTTAAAAAAAATGGTAAAGAAAGCAGTCATTCGGTTGAAAACCAAAAATTTCCTAGATCTCGGATGACGAAGCGAAACTGCCGTTGAATTCATCTCGCGAGAAATCTAGTTAGCTATTGAATTTCGTTGGATTAGAGATGAAGTAGAAATTCCCCACGCGTTTTTCGAGGGCGTCGGGTGTCAAGTGACACATGGCATGACATGGTGCACTTGTGTAGACCAACCCACATTGGAGCCAAGGAGAGTGTCAAGTTGAGAAATATGGGAAAGATAAAACAAGAAAAATAAAAAATAAAATAAGAATGAGAAAAAAAAAAGAAAAAAAAGAAAGAAGAAAAGTCAAATAAAAAAGAGGAGAAAAAGAGAGCGAAGGAGGGAGGCGGAGAGTGAGGTGAGGGAACAAGAGAGAAAGGAAAAGATTTTTGCTTATACTCTAAGATCTAGGAAATCGGATAGTGGGTTTAGTTGGAATAAAGGCAAGTCGATCCAGCGTGGTACGTGGTCTAAAATCTTGGGTTGTCCCGAGCAGCGAGGTAGGTAATTTTCCTACTTAGGTTATTTCTAGCCTAAAGGTCATTTTTTTATGGCAGGGGTTTTCTTAGTAGTAAATTTAGGTCCCAAATTTACAGAAAGTTAGTATAGGAATTTTTAGGAATTATAGGAATTTGTTTCGGACCAGTCTTGGCTAGATTTTAGAATTGCTTTCGGACCAGTTGGACTGAATTTTGGGGTGTTTTGAGCGATCCGGACAAACCTGGGACTGAATATTAGAAATTTTTAGGAATGGTTCCAGCCAGTCCCAAACTGGGTTCAGGTTTGGTTTTAATCTCGGGACTGATGTCTTCGGGTTTTGTGGTGTGTTTGGTATCACAGTAATTTGGTGACGAACCGTTAAGAGACCAAGAGGTGCCCTGTTTTATATGGGTTCGAGATTTGCGCCATTTGTGTGTATTGTTGGAAAAAAAAATAATATGTTGTTGTTTGTAAAAAATCATGTTAATGTATGCTTGAGTAATGTATTAACATGGAAATTGTGATCAATGAAAATTATATGTAAAAAATATAATTATCGAAATTTATAAATGTTTCATATATGCATGACATAGCATGAAATGACATGATTGCATTTCTTATGCTGCGACCATTGCGTCGAGTCAGTGTGGGTGCATGGTATTGATATTCACCATTCTTGGTAGATGTGAGTGAGCTCGAAAGAAAATGGAACCACGTCAAAGTGTCGAGGACTAATGAATAGTGTAAATAATGGCTAAATATAAGTCACATGTGTTTGGGCGGGCAAGATGGGGTAGATCAGCCCTTAGGGTGAAAGACCCAAATTTATGTAGTTGGAGCATGATCACTAGCGGTGAAAGCCACCCAAAAAAATGTCGGAAGGCGTGCGTTGATCTGTATGTGACCACTGTATGAATGTGGCCCATGAATAAACACTGAGTTTAATAAATTAATTAAAATTTGAGGGTTGTCCAATAGTTTAAGTCATTGGGTGAAACACCAATGACTAGTTTTCACACTTGGCATTGCAGGTGTGAGGGAGTTAGTCGGGACTCGGGTTGTGGGCATGAGGAGTCTCATCTCATGCATGACATGTAATTTTCCATATAAGATTGCATTGTGCCAATGGGGAGGAGGAGGGGGTGTAATTGTTTGACATTCATAATTTGCCACGTACACTTATTGCCCAGGTGGGGAGTAACCTTGTGGAGAAATTTTCCTCTTGGGCATTGCTCTTAGTTGTGGAATTATTTTAGGTACATGGGGTGTCTGGTGACCGCTACGATGAGGTCGGTGATTATGAAGAAGAGGTGATGTGTGACCTTCATATTATCTTTGAGTAACATTTTGTAAATATTTTCTATAAAGAATTGTAACTAAATTCTTTTAGGACAATTGTCATAGTCGGGTATGTAATTATGGTAAAGTGCCGTGATCGAACTCTTATATGGAGTGTAGTGGGCATTTTATTTTCATATTTTAGATTTAAATGTGAATGAATGGAGTCGATAAAGGATATATTGGGGATGTGGGCAATTGGACCTTGTGGGGTCGATACAACTTTGTTAGGGCTGGATGAGTTATGATTATCTTGTTATCTGAGTTGTATGTTAGTGAGAGCTCCCAGAAAAAGAGGTACTTTGATTTTTGTGTGAAAATATGGATCTAGATAAATGGGACACAATAGTGCGGTATCGGGTCAAATCATAGGAATTCTATGGGTTGGCGGTTTTGTTAAAAAAGGGGCGACGAGGCCAGCGTGGTGGCAGTAATGGAATGTATACGCTTATGCGCAAATTACGCAGCGTCGCGAGTAATATAGTGTACGATGGAGTACAGGATATCGATCCACGGGGATAGGTGTGTTGACTACGATTTGCTTTCAAATATTATCTACGGATATGCGTAATGTGTGAAAGAGGTACTAGTATCTGAATGTAAACTAAGCTAGCGAATTGAGGCAATTATTTATTTAATGAAAATGGGGACTAGAGGTCATGTCTACACGCCACTTTCAATGGATTATTTCTTAAAGGTGATATTATTCGTGTTATGATTATTAATGGAAAGGTGATCTTGCTTGAGATACCCTCTGCGGGTGTATTCGCTATCTGTTAGTAAATTGTGAGTGTATCTCTACTTGACTCGGTACTCCGAAATGCTTAAATGTTCTAACCTTAATTGCCACCTTCGGGATCGGGAATATCTCTATTTGCAGCGGCGAATTAACGAATTTGCTCTACTCTCTCTCTCGAATCTCGGATCTCTAAGTATGATCATCCTATCTTTGGCCAAAACATTACCATGTAATTGATCCCTGGATGCAAAAGCGAGAAGATAATGAATCACAAAATATTAAAATAATATAGAAATTAATAAACTTTAATCCCATTCCAAGCGTGAGGGTTCAACGATACAGAGTATAGATCTAGAACATATTGAATAAGAAAGTACCAATAAGCGATATATAAGAACATGGGTTCTAATGTCAAGGCAGAAGAGCGACATACAAATCATGGGCTCTTAACTGGGAATGATGTCACTATTGCTCTGAATTCCGGCATATTTGGTTCGTACAATTCTAATCTCGATCCCCAGTCCAGTTTCATTTGCCTTTTAATGATTGAGATGGCTTCGCGGCGCGCGGCGTTGGGCGTCGCGGCATTCTTGTTGACTTCTTTGC
Source organism: Tetrastigma voinierianum (assembly GCA_016808115.1). NCBI lineage: Eukaryota > Viridiplantae > Streptophyta > Magnoliopsida > Vitales > Vitaceae > Tetrastigma > Tetrastigma voinierianum. The sequence continues at coordinate 529,961 of JAEQBH010001614.1, forward strand.
CTTATGTTGACTCAGCGTCGCGGCGTTGGGCGATCACGGCGTTGGGGCGTCGCGGCGTTGTAGGACATCACGGCGTTCGGCCATCCTTATGCTTTGCCTCTGGCGCTCCCGAAATTGTTTCAAAAGGCGCCTCTTTGCACGATTGCTGCATACACACCATTCACCGTCGGGTATCGACCACCTTCATTTAAATATAAAATAAGCGGCGTAAAGCGACGCGGGTATGTCTAGTGTTTTAGGCACTCCATCACCCCGAGCTAGTTTCTTGCTTGTCCCCCGAGAGAGCAGGCCGGCTCTAAACCTAACACACTGCGTATTACTATAGAAATCTAACACGAATCATGTTGCCAATCTTGATAGAGAGGATCAAATTGAACCGACTACTTCCTCTGTCATTCTATTTGAGTTCTGAGTTGCAAATGTGTTGTTCGGAAGAACTAGGTTGAACTGGGTGAGTCGCGAGTGTTTCGGCCTGCGTTATTCAATGGCCTTTCAGTGAGTCCTATAATAAGTATAAAATTGACCTCTAGCAAAATTAGCCATATGAGTTCGAAGCGCCCCCAAACTTGAGTTCAACTACTCGCCTAATTGGGAAAATCTACAACTACGAAGAGGGAAGGATGAGAACATATGGGCTTGCAATATCTAATATATCTACTCACTACATAGGAACAAACCTTTAGTGCCCCGTAAGTTTATGTTAAGTGTCCGTAGCAAGGCGGGGGTTGTGGTTGGTGACTCCCCACCCCGGTTGGGATTTAAGGACCTTAGGGCATTGGTTCCTCGACGTCTTACGAACACTCAGCAGCTAAACCTAAGGGCCTAAGGTGTGAAACTTCCATCTTCACATCCCCTGTAGCAGACGTGATCAATGACTCGACAATTGGCTCGAGTCATTGGAGTTTGAAATGCCCCTCGGGCGTACTGGGATTCGATTTGAAACTCCCACTTATTCCTATGCCTAAATAGTCATAAATATATATATATATATTATTATTATTTTTTTCATTTGGGGCACAAAAGGCAATCCCTCTTTATTCACGGTGTCCACATCTTTGGTATTTAGAGACTCCCAGGGTTTGTTGAACCTTAGTAGTTGGGCTCGACACCTATGCATAACCTAGAGATCATTTGTGTGTGAGTGTTATAGGCTCATTGAGAAATGGTTTCTTGATTAACTGGAAGTGATTCACTATGCCTCCCCCTCCTATTCAACCTAATTCCCGAACATTCAAGCGACAATGCAACCTTTCTTTATTATTGACACCAGTGGGTTCGGCTAAAAATTTGGTCTCCCTACTCTAAAGCATGGCATCACATCTTGCAGTTCCTAGACACAACCTTACCACTACATATGTATGTGAACTACCTAAAACACAAACATGACTAAACACAAACTCAATATCTAGGATGAGCAATCGTAAATGTATTACGTAGAAATGAAACTAACATGCATAAATAAAAAAATAAACTATTCTTCACACTTGTATCACGAAAATCAAAGCAAAACATTACTAATCCCAACAAAGCTTCGATCACCACTCCACCCCCGAACAAAATAACCGGTGTCCCCAGCAGCAGCAAAAGAGCGATGAAAGTTAGAACTCCTGGTGACCGGCGGTCCCGCTGCGGTGGTGGTGGTGTGGCGGTGGAATGCGGGGTGAAGCGAGAAATTTGGGCTGGAGGATTTCTTCTTTGCGAAGAATAGTGGCACGGTTGTGACAGTATGCATTATCAGGCGCGAGCCTCCCTCCATATCTCTCTTGCATGAGGGGACTCGGTGGCTCTGGTCTCATCAGAGCAGCATCAGGCTCGATGGGAGGCAGGGTCTCGAAGGGTCGGTGAGGATTGGAGGGAGGGGCTGCCTCGGGGGGCTGGCGTGGTGGTGAAGGTGGTGGTGGGTGGGACGGGACGCAATGTCCCCAGGGGGGGGTCGCCCGGGGGTCCATAACGAGGCCCGATAATCGTGAGCTGGGTCCTCGTCCAGGGCTCATGGCGGAATCATAGACCCCTCGGGTTGGGACACCGGTTTGTCCCTCTTGGTATGTAGGCTTTGATGGGGTGTAACCACGCCTCATTGTCATCTAAGGGCACCCCGGCTCGTTTGCATAAGCCAAAAATGAGGAATGGGTGCCCCAAATTCATCTTAGCGTCCCAGTTATGAAGGATGGCGTCCTCTATAACCTACCCAACATCAAAAGAGATATCCTGAATGATGGCATAGTTGAGCAGGGCACGCTTGGCGGTCACCTCACACACGATCGTCGGGTCGAATGAGGCGCGGCGTGATGGTGGTGCACACACCACCACGGATATGCGCGCATATATGCGCCTTATGTATATGTATATAGTAGGATAAAGGCCAAATGTTTGGCCTTGAAGTGGAAGGGCATGGCCCTCCTTCATTGAGTTTCCTCACCCATTGGCATTAGTCAAGACCCGAATGACCTCGGGGTAGTCGGGGTGCTCGTAAAGCCGATCAAACGGCTCCGAAGGGACATGGGCTAGATCATAATAGTGATTGATCGACTCGCCTGCGAAGTAGAGCCAATACTCCCTTCTTTCCCGAACTTTCTTGAGTCGCGACGTGGGAGCGGGTGGCGTAAATTCTCGCACCACACTCATCGCGGTGGATAGGAGTGGTTGTGAAGTGCTCGCCATCATGCTTGATGGTTTGCGGAAAAAGTCGTCGAGGGTGATGAAACCCTTTTCCTTTATAAATAAGCGAAGCGGTTCTTGCGGATGGTGCCGAGAGCCGTCCCGGTGGCACCTCGTTCACGAACCGTGAGCATCGTAATTTGGGGTCGGGTCCTCAACGACCCCTTCCCCGGCAGTGGCTTGACCACGCACTCTTTCCAGGACATTGGAAGAATGACCACGACTCTGAGGGAATGTAAGGGAGCTGGCACGGTGGCACTGGCCCAGCTGAACAATACGACAAACACCTAGAGTGCTGCCTAGGAAAACGAGAAGACAACCCAAGTGCCTTGGGACCTAAATGTGAATCCTACTAACTTTGAAATGAACTGAAATGGGACTCTAAAAGTGGTATGCGTGAACTCCAGACACAAGGTGGATGACTAGACAAGTGTGACACACGTAAGTGGAGTGTGGTAGTGGTGAGCGGGGGTGAGAGGGTGAGAGAAGATGTCTGGTGGCAGCGAGGAGGGGGAGGGAGGGGGGGAGGGGAGGAGGAGGGGAGGCGTCGGAGGGCAATAGAATGGCCTCCGACATGTGAGAAGGCTGACTCCGGCAAGGGGAGTGTGGATGGGTGTGTAGGGGGGCTAGGGTTCAGGGAAGAATGAGGCAAGGTAAGAACATCAAAATGGGAGGTGTTTGGCCTTAAAACAGAGCAACGTCGCGACGTTCGGGGCAACGTCGCGACGTTCGAGGAAGCATTTCCAGCGTCGCGGCGTTGAGACCAATCAGCGATGTTCGAGAGAATGTTTAAAAATCAACATCTGGTGTGGAATCTCATCGCGCGGCGTCGAGGCATCTAATCAAAGTCGCGTTGGAAACTCACGTCGCCAGCCCAAATTTGTTCGGGCGTTCAAAATCGGCGTCGCGTTTGTTGGGATCTCACGTCGACGTTCTAGAGGTAAAATTGGCGTCGCGACTGCGGCGTCGGCGTTCAACATCGTGGCGTTGAGCCAGCGTCGCGGCGTTACGAGAAGGCTTCGAAATGCCGCAAGTGACAAGGTAGATAAAGGGAACTCCCCTCATTCAATTGTGACTCTCTAGAGACGTGTAGATCCTCCCCCAGACCCGGTGCAGACTAAAGCAAACATCAACAAGAGGATTACAATTACGGACGGGAACAACAAACGACATCGTAAGGCGATAATGAAATTTAAACCAGAGAAAGTAAAATTGCAAGAAAACTTAGATTTGCCTCCCGAAGGCGCGCTATGTTGTGTACGTTAGCTCGACGGCCCTGAATCTCAATGTGCTCGGGGACCCGAGCTCTTATGACCTCTTACTGCACTGTATCTGATGTGGTCAAAGGAATGATCTGCTTATCCGCATGGAACTCGCCTCCGAAGTATGGCTTCAACCGTTGGGTGGTGACTGTAAATGTTCCTTTCTCAGGATGTAATCTACGCCCACCGTAAAGACTTTGATCGCGTAGATGGCAGGACCATCTGGGACTTGATTTTTCGGAAAGAGTTTTAGGCGGGAATTAAACAATAGAACTTGTTGTCCTCCTCGGGTCCTTCTGGTGATGTATTTTATCATGCCGGGCTTTTGTCTTTCCTTGTAAATACGGGCATTTCTATGTGCTTGGATCCTAAATTCATCTAGTTCAATTTGCAAGCGATCGCTTCTCCGTGGTGCAGCATCCGTGTTCAAGCGCGGAAGGTTGCCAGTGGGCTCGTGCTCCAATTCCCAGCTGGAAAGATGCCATGCTTTACCATACACAAGTCTGACGACATACGAGGGTTTTAAATGTTGTGCGGTATACCCGGAGTGCATCTTGATCCTTTTGAACCGATCCTTCACGGGTACTGTGCTGTTTTTCTCCGGGATGGACTTGAACTCGATTTGATACCTCTGCTTGTCCATTTGACTGTGGGTGATATGCAAGGGATGTACGGTGACGTACCCCATACTTTTGAAAAACTTTGTCAATCACCTTATTGCGAATGAGTACCATTGTATACGTGATCCGGTGCTCGAGGTTCAAATCGTGAAATATGTGGTACATGGCGAGCCACAACCTTGGCATTACAGTGGATCGGAATCACTTCAACCCACTTTGAAACATAGTCTTACCCGACAAGATATGCAGGTTGTTATAAGATGGGAAATGGTCTATGAAATCTATCCCCACCGGTCGAGCGGTTCTACTTCGAGAAATGGGGTGCATAGGTGGATTCATCCTTTCTAGAAATACCCCATTCGTTGACATTGTCACATGAATCTGAAATGATCGCATCTTTGAATAAAGTCGGCCAATAGAAGCTGATTGAAGTACCTTGCATTTGCTATTCTCGCCACGAAATGTCACCACATGGTAGAGAGTGGCGGTGGTTCAGTATCTTGTTCATTTCATGCTTCAGGCACACATCTCGGATCACGTCGGCCTTGATGTCTGTAAAAATTGGCTCCTCCCAATAGTAGTGTTTCAAATGTCACGAAAAACGTTTTTACATTTGATAGTTAACTCAGGAGGAACTACGGAGCCACGAATAATTCACATGTCACATGGAAACCATGGAGGCGCCTCTTGTCTTCAATAGCTAAGAGTTTCTCATCTGGAAATTAGTCATTCCACTTGAGAGCATCATCATTTGCCCTTCTAATCGTGAAAGATGATCTGCCACTAGGTTCTCAGTGCCTTTCTTGTCTTTAATCTCAACATCAAATTCTTGCAGAAAAAGAACCCACCGGATTAATCGAGGTTTGGCGTCTTTTTTAGTCATCAAGTATTTAATGGCAGAATGATCAGTGTGGACTACTACCTTGTTACCAATCAAATAAGGCCTGAATTTTTCAAAAGCAAAGACAATAGCCAAAAGTTCTTTCTCGGTAGTGGCATAATTCAACTGAGCATCATTCAAAGTTCTGCTTGCATAGTAGATTACCTGAAAATTTTCTCGTTTCTGCTGATCGCAAAATAAACTGCGTCACACATAAGTTCAAATGGAAAGGACCAATCCGGAGCCACGACAATAAGAGCTGATACGCAACCTCCTTCAACACTGAAAATGCATGCAAACCTTTGCGAGTCAGGCTCAAAATGGGATCATGAACGGAGAAGATTAGACAACGGTTTCGCGATCTAAGAAGAAGTCTTTGATAGACGCCTATAGAATCAGTGGCCTAAAAACTTGATCCTTTACCGATGAGAGGTGGAGGTAATTTCAATTGCTTCAATCTTCGCTCTGTCTACCTCTGATTCCTCTTCTTTGAATCCAGATGTCCAAGTACAATGACCCTCTTGTACCGTAAAATGGCACTTATCCAAATTGGGTACTAAGTTGGTCTCCTCACATCTTATCAACACTGATCTCAAATTTTCAAGCAGTTATCAAATGAATTACCCAATACCGAAAAATCATCCATGAAGATTTGATTGTCTTCTCAACCATGTCGGAGAAAATGGCCATCATACATCGTTGAAAGGTGCGACGCGTACACGATCGAAGGGCATCCGCCTGAATGCGAATGTCCCATAGGGACATGTGAATGTCGTCTTCTCTTGGTCTTCAGGGGCTATAGCGATTTGATTGTAGTGAATATCATCAGCGATATATTCATGGCCGTTGTCGATCCGACGTCGATCTAGAAAGCGGCGAAATGATCTTTTCGAGTGGCTTTGTTCCAGTTTCCGATAATGTTACAAATCCTCCACCCGATAGCTGACCCAGAAGGCGTAATATATTTATTCTCAGTTCTTATGACAATTGTTCCGCCCTTCTTAGGTACTACTTGAATTGGACTCACCCATGCACTATCTGAAATAGGATAAATTACCCCAGTATCCAACCATTTCAAAACTTCCTTTCGGACAACTTCTTTCATCATTGGATTCAGCCTCCTCTGCGCTTCCACTGAAGGTTTATGCCCATCTTCTAGCAAAATACGATGCATGCACATGGAAGGCGAATCCGCACCATCGGCTAGAGACCACCCAAAGCGCATTTATGGTCTCTAAGGACCCATAATAACTTCTCCTCCTCTATGGTTAGGTCAAGGGACCTTGAGATGATCCTTGGTAAGGTAGATGCTTCCTGCAGATATGCATACTTAGGATGGGTAGGTAGAGGTTTTGTTCCATCTTGGGTGGTTGTTGTAGATGTAGGCGTTTAGCTCCTTCACCTGAGATTAGTATTTCCTCCTATTGGGTCGAGAAAGAATCCATCCATTTTACATATTCCTGCCTCTTCGCTCATGTTCTCGAAGTCTCATTCTCTGCTAGAGCTAGCCTCACGAAGGGTTAGTGAGACCACTTTGGTGAACCAACATAGCCTCTACTATTTCTGCCATGAAGCACGTATCACTTTCTTCCGGATGTCTCACAGCTTCAAACACGTTGAAAGACTTGACAGTCTTCACACTCTCAATTTTAGTTCTCCCTACGAACATTAATCATTGCCACGCAGGTTGCAAAAGCGATTACACTTGAAATTATGGAATTTTCTTTATCTTCTTCCATGCTCTAATACAATGAAATCTGTTTGGGAAGATAAACTTGTCAACCTTTACTAAGACATCTTCTATTACCTCTCGGATGCTTCAAGACACAGTCGGCAAGGCGAGTGTATTTGTAGTTGGGCCGGGCCTCACCTAATCCTGACCGTTTAAAAATGGATAAGGCGTAGAGATTAATGCTGGCACCCGATCACGAAGAGCTCTTTCGAATGGCATTTCCCATTGGTGCATGCGGAATAGTGGCGCACGGGTATTTAAGCACTGCGGCGGCTTCCTCACGAAGTATGACACTACATTCCTCAGTTAAGTTAACTATTTCAAAATCATCCAATCTTCTCTTCTGAGACAGAATGTCTTTCATAAATTTCACATAGCTGGGCATCTGCTCCAGGGCATCAGCAAATGGGATATTGATGTGTAACTTTTTAAACACTTCCATGAATTTGGGTGGGCTTTGCTTATCCGACATGCTTCTTTAGGGTTGTGGATATGGAGATTGGTGGGTTGTCCTTTGCGATAGTGTTTCACCAACGAGGCTGATTTCTCTGAGTGTTCCTTACGAAAATGATCATTTTGGTGGGCTGGATGACCTTCTCGACCTCTACCTCCTCTAGTAGGGGGTTGTGCACGTGTTTCCAATTCCTTACCACTTCTCGACATAGTTGCTTTAGCGTGTTCATTTTCCATCTCTTCTTGGGTTTATACCGAATTGCTTGGTAAGGAACACAGTTGCCTTCTGTCGGTAGATTAGCCATTTGGCCCATGCGGCCTCAAGTTGCCGTATGCGGCTTGATTGTTCAATTGAGTGGCACATTCTTTGCATTTCGCCTTGGTCTCATTCATGAAAGCGAGTGTGAGGTCGGCCATTTGAAGCGAGAGGCTTGTTACAAATCCACGCTTTTTCTCGGGATGTGGTTCCTTAACTTTCGGTTTGATGACATATTGCTCTGATTGTTCCTCCATCCATACCCTTGATTGTTTTGACTGTTCTGATTCTGATTATTATGCCACCCTTGGCCTTGATTTTGATTCTGATAATTGTTTCCCCCATACTGTCCTTGTTGTTGTGATTGGTTCTGATTGAACCTCGACACATACTGGGCCTGCTCATTTGTTGGTTTTCTTGTGGCGTGCATTACTGTTAATGTTTGTCTACGAATTCACACAGCACCATGGGTTACTTTGTATGGCATTTGCCGTACCTTGCTGTCTAGTCAACTGCTTAGTAAGTTGTGCAACATGATTAACCAGATTATTGAGAACCTCATTATCCGTGCCACCCATGGCTTTCACTGGTGTAGTCTTCTCCCTAGGCCATTGATTTGTGTTGGTCATAGCATCTTCCAGAATTTCATAAGCAGTGCAATGGTTTCTTCATTAGTGCTCCTCGAGTACGAGGCATGATCTTGTTCTAGTTGCATTCCTCGGACCATTATAGAAATGGACTTGCATCCATCGGGTTGGTATCTATGATGTGGGCACTTTCGATGAGTTCGTGAAATGCGTCACATGCCTCACGCCGGGTTCTCCCCCTCTAGTTGCCCAAAAGTATTGATCTCTTGCACAAGTTGTGCAATTTTCGAGGGTGGGAAGAATTTGGTCAGGAATTTTTGCACTAAATCGTTCCATGAGGTAATGGAATCTGGTGGCTGACTTGTTAACCAATGCTTGGCTCTATCACCTAGTGAGAGTGGAAACAGTCTCAACCTGAGTGCTTCTTCAGTAACTCCATTGTACTTGATCGTATCGCAGACTTCAAGGAAGTTGGTCAAATGCATGTTTGGATTCTCATTAGGCAACCCGTGGAACAAGATGTTCTGAAGCATCTGTAAAGTGACTGACTTCAACTCGAAGTTGTTTGCCTGAATCGGTGGCCTTCTTATAGCTGTCTGAACAACAATAGGTGGTAGTGCAAACTCCTCTAGTAGCATGAATGGATCATCTGGCTTTATAAACGGCCTGGGTGCTTGATTCCTTCCGTTATTCCCAATTCGGCCTCTCTGTGCCTCGTTTTGCTCAATGCTAAGATTCTGCTCTTCATTGTTCTCCATATTTGCTAAATTTCTAAGGCTGTCCGTTCTGATTCGGCGTGTTACGTGCAAAGTTCTTTACGGTTCGAGGATCAAACAGATGTTGGTCAACCTGATTTCGTCGGTGCATGTACTCGCTGAAATCTAAAGCTACTGATCACACACGAAACCATGAGACCGATACCGGCTACTTGTAATACTAAATAAAAACAAAAATTCGAGGTAATATCTAATTGCTTTATTCTCTATATCACTCTAAACCTATCCCCGACAACGGCGCCAAAAAACTTGATAGGCAGCGTGGTGTGTAAAATGTACGCCTAGTAATGCGCGAAGTGCAGCGTCGCCCAAGTAATATAGTGTACCAATGGTACGGATATCAATCCACGGGGATGAGTGTGTTATTCTGAGAGATTTTCTTTTCAAATATTATCTGGATATACGTAATGTGTGAAAGGGTACTAGTATCTGAATGTAAACTAAACTACTGAATTGAACGAATTACTATTTAATGGGGACTAGGGTCATGTCTCCCCCTGCCACTTTCAATGGATTATTTCTTAAAGGTGATATTATTCAGTCTATTTATGATTTATTAATGGCAAGGTGATCTTGCCCAAAGAGATACTCTCTCGAGGTGTATTCGCCTATCTACGCTAGTAGAATTGGAGTGTCTACACCCCAACTCGGTACCCTGAAATTCTTAAATGTTCTAACCTTAGTACTTACCTTGGGATAAGGAATATCTCTATTAAGATCAGCAAAAAGAATTGCTCTACTCATATCCCTAGGTATCCTCATCTCTCAAATCTCGGATCTCTAGTATGATCATACTAATGTTGGCTAAACATTACCATGTAATTGATCCACAGATGTAAAGCAGATGATAATGAATCATAAATCAATGAATAATATAAATTAATAAACTTTAATCCATTCAAACGTGACAGGGTTCAACAATACCCTAGGTATAGATCTAGAACATAATGAATAAGAAGTACCAATAAGCGATATATAAAACATCAGTTCTAATATCCAAAACAAAGAAAAATACAAATCACGGGCTCTTCTTCAAGATCGATGTCACTGTTGCTCTGAATTCCGCGCCACACAGTTGATACGATTCCCAATCTCCGTCCACCACACAGAATTAGTTCCATTTGCCTTTTAATGATTGAGAGGAGAAACTCGCGCTGACGTCGAGACGTTGGGACGTCGCGACGTTGGAGCATCGCGACGTTGGAGCGTCGCGACGTTGGAGCGTTGCGACGTTGCTGCTTGTTGACTTCTTTATATGTTGACTCAACGTCGCGACGTTGGGACGTCACGACGTTGGGACATCAGCGGATTGCGTCGCGGCGTTCCGGCCATCATATACCGCGCCTCCTGTTTGCTCCAAATTGCTTCCATGACCCTCTTTGCACCAATTGCACCTTCATACACCATTCACCGTCGGTATCAGCCACAAAAAACTTCACGTATTTAAATATAAAATAGCGAAAGCGTAAGAACGACGGGTATAATGCGAGTGTTTAGGCTTTTCATCCGGGGACCTATCGGTTAGGAGTGTCAAAATTCTACCAAAATGAGATGAAACCTTCAACTATTAAACTAACATTCCACCAAGTTATCCTTATTCCTCTGGAGCACACTTCTTCTATCACTTAGAAAGGAACCTTGAAAACAGAGGTTAAGATAACACCTGTGAATTATCATAGTGATATTTGGAGTACATTAGTTCTAAGAGTATCAATTTAACATACCCTTTAGATATTGCTCCTTGATCTTAGGAAAAACCCTTCTGTTGTCACCAGAAGGTATCCTTGAAAACAGAGCTTGGAAGAGCTCTTGTGGGTATACTAAAGTGATACTTAGAACGGTGCATTTCTAGCACTATACCAATTAGATAAATTCAATCTTTAAACCCACCACTTAAATTAAAACAATTCAAACATAACAATCAATTCATTAATCCTTTCCCAGATGGAGCTTAGCGTTCTATGAATGGATTGCACACAACAATGACTAGTTTTTTTTTAAACAAATTCATTGAAAGTACAATCAAGAAAATGAAAGTATATGCAATAATGTTTCATCTTTCTTCTGAGTTTAGGCGTAATGGAGTCGGGTATTCAAAGTTCCACGGCCCGAGTCTCAGCTGGATAAACTATTCTAATGAAAAATGAAAATTAAAAAGAAAAGAAAAAAAATGTACAAAAAGCTCTAATGTTTCTCCTTCTCCTTTCTTCCCTTTATTTTCCTCAGTATCATCCTTATTTTTTTTCCTGCTCCCTATTTCTTTCTATTTATAGGCCAACTACTGCTAAGCTGGAATTCTAGGCAAAAATTATGGACTTCAATGCAAGCCCACTGAATAAATTGTCAAGACAATTGTTAGAATGTCACGATAATTTGTTACCACCAAATTTGTCTTCAGCTTTGTAGTGGTGTTGTTATTAATTGCGACTATTCTTAAACTGTTTACTTTAAAAATATTTGTCGCGCAAAAATTAAATTTGTTGCGACATTTCTTCTATGCTTTTGTCTTTAAAATTTGTTACAACAATGTTCTCTTGATTTTCAACTTTTGATCACTGGAAAATTTGTTGTGATAAAGTTGAATCTGTAACTACAATGTTTTCTCTATTTGTGTATTCACATTCTGCTTGACCTTCCCCTTTTGATAAATGTCATGACATATTTTATGGATATGTTAAGTAGAATAAAGTTTATGATTCATATTTATACTCTGAACCTATCATTTACCACACTAAAGAATTTAGTTGGACTAGTTTAAAATAGACATACTCAAGAAAGATCTTTGATGAGGTGAAGCGTGGTGTGTAAAATGTCGCCTATGTCTCTTAGTGAACGCGTTGCCCCAAGTAATATAGTGTACCAATGGTACGGATATCGATCCTCGGGGATAGGTGAGTTGACTATTGAGATTTACTTTTCAAATATTATCTGGATGTATGTATTGTGTATAAAGCTACTAATGTCTGAAAGTAAAATAAACAAACTGATCTGAAAGGATTACTATTTGATGGAGACTAGGGTCATGTCTCCCCCTGCCACTTTCAATGGATTATTTCTTAAAGGTGATATTATTCAGTCTGGTTATGATTTATTAATGGCAATGTGATCTTATTTAAGATACCCTCTCTCGAGAGTGTATTCGCTGTTAAACTAGTAGAATTGGGTGTATCTCTACCCAACTCGATGCCTAAGAATGCTTAAATATTTCTAACCTTAGTACCACCTTGAATCGGAAATATCTCTATTTCAAGATCAACTTCAAAAGGCTACTCTACTCGTATCCTAGGTATCCTCATCTCTCGAATCTCGGATCTCTAGTATGATCATACTAATGCTGGCCAAACATTACCATGTAATTGATCCACAAATGTAAAGCAGATTACAATGAATCATAACTCAATGAATAATATAAATTAATAAACTTTAATCCATTCAAACATGACAGGGTTCAACAATACCCTAGGTATAGATCTAGAACATAATGAATAAGAAAATATCAATAGGCAATATATAAACATCAGTTCTAATATCAAGCAATAAAATACAAATACGGGCTCTTATCGGATCGATGTCTTTCTGCCCAGTTTCGCGCACCGATTTAATACGATTCCGATCTCGTCCTGATCTGCACCCTTTTTGCTTTTAAATGATGAGAGCTTTCGCAGCGTCGCGGCGTTGAATGTCAGCGACGTTGGCGCACAGTAATTGACCGACATTGCGGCGTTAGGGCGTCACGGCGGTAGGGAGCGTCGCGGCGGTTGAACATCTTCATGCAATGCCTCCTTACGCTCCAAAATTGCGCTACTTGGCCGCCTTTTTTTGCTCAATGCACTGCGTCCCACACCAATCACCAAATCAGATGTCAAACCCTGGCTTATAAGTAAATATAAAATAAACGTGAAAATGAAAGGCGAAGCGGGTATAATATGAGTGTTTTAGGCACTCATCCATCCCCCAAACTTAGTTTCTTGCTTGTCCCCAAGCAGAGGCGACTCTAAACCTAACTCACACTCTATGTACTAAGGATTAATAACACAAAAAATAGTCTTTGCACATCTTGATAGATAGAGGATCAAATTAGGCTATTCACACCTCTGTAGATTCCCATTTGAAGTGCCGCAGGGATTATAAGGTGTTCGAATGTCGAAAGAACTAGGTTGAACTTCGGTGGAAAGTGGCAAAGTGTCTCGACCTGCATTATATTCAATGGCCTTTCCCAATGACCTTATGTGCGTATAAATAAAATGACCTCCTAGTGTACACTTAAGTTTCCGATGCCCCCGAGCTTGAGAGTTTGAGCTACTTTACAGTGGGAAAATCCTTCTGAAAAGGATAAGAAGCATAGCGCTTGCGATATCTAATATATCTACTCATTTACATAGAACAAAACTAGTGCCCATAAGTTTATGGTAAGTGTCCATGTAGCGGGGATCCAGTTGGTGACTCCCCGCGGTTAGTTAGGCGCGGGCATTCGGGTTCCACCGACGTCACCCAGAACCTCCAATAAACTAAGGACCTAAGTTGTGGGGAGCTTTGTCTTACATCCTGGCAGGCGGTGAAGTCAATGAGCTCCGGCCGGTTGGCTCCCGGGACGTGGAGCTACAAATGCCCCTCGGAATTTGTGCGGGATTAGATTGAAAATTCCCACTTATTCTATCTCTAATTCTCTCCATTTTTCTTTTTTCTTTTTCTTTTTTTCTTTTCTTTATTTATTTATTTGTTTTCATTTATTTATTTATTTATTTTCATTTAAGGGCTCGAAAGGCAATCCTCTTTTTTATTTATGGTGGCCCCATCTCTTTAGTTTTTTAGAGATTCCCACGGTTGAACCTTAGTGGTGGGCTGAATACCTAGGCATACCACAAGATCCATGCGTGTGTGTGTGTGATAGGCTCTTTAAGAAATGGTTTCTTGAATCATCGGAGATGACTCACTATGCCTCCTTCTCCTATTCAACCTAATTCCCGACATTCAAACAACCAATGCAACCTTTCTTTGTTGACATAGGTGGATTCGGCTATAGATTTGATCTCCTATTCTAAAGCAATGGCATCACGTATCGGCTCCTAGACCGCGACACACTACATGTATATGATTTACCTAAAACACACCTACAGACTAAACCCTGAGAAACTCATTATCCTAAGATGGGCAATTGTAAATGAAACTAGAAATGTAAACTAACTGCAAAAAAAAAAAAAAAATGTAACTAACATGCATGAATAAAACACTACGACACTCAAAATGTAAAACTAATATCGTAAAACCGAATAACACCGAGCAAAAATATCCGGTGTTTACCCAGCGATACAAAAACAGTAGAGGGTGAAGAGAACTCCCCTGGTGATCTCTGGGTCACTGCGGTGGTGGCGGTGGTGGTGGTGGATGTTGGAATGCAAGGAGTTGAGCAAGTGAGCTGGAGGAATTTACTCTTCTTGAAGAATAGTGGCACGGTTGGCCAACACGTGCACGTACATTAGCGAAGGCCCCTCCATATCCTGTGTGATGAGGACTCGGTGCTCCTGGGTCTCGTCCCAGAATGCATCGAAGCGCTCAGTAAGTGAGAGCACCGGGTCCTCGAGGTCGGGTGAGGGGCTGGAGTGAGCGGCCTCCGTGGGTGCCTGTGGTGGTGGTGGAGCGGATGGGGCGAGGGCGCGATGTCCCCACGGGGATCGCCCGAGTCCCAACGAGGCACGATGGTCGGGAAACGTCCTCGTACGAGGTTCATGGTAGGGTCGTAGACCCTCAGGTAAATTGGCACACAGGTTTGTCTCTCTTAATGATATTGCCTTGATGGGGTGTAACCACGCCTCGAGTGTCATCTAGGGCACCAGGCTCGTTTGCATAAGCCAAAGATGAGGAAAGGGTGCCCCAAATTCATCTTAGCGTCCCAGTTATGGAGGATAGCATCCTCTATAACTTGCCCAACATCAAAAGCGATATCCTTGATGATGGCATAGTTGAGTAGGGCACGCTTGGCTGTCACTTCACACACGTTCGGTCGTCGAATAAGGCGGCGTGATGATGATGCCCGGTTAACTGGGATATAGGCCAAATGCTTGGCCTTGAAGTGGACTGCATGGCCCTCACTGTTGAGTTTCCACTCACCCCGGCCATTAGTCAACACCTGAATGATCTCGGGGTAGTCGGGTGCTTTCGTGGGCGGAATCAAGCGACTCAGGGACATGATCCAGGACTATAATGGCTGATGATAGACTCCACTGGAAATTAGATAATACTCCCCCTCACTCTAACTTTCTTGACGACATGGGAGGCGAGATTGGCGTAGAATTCTCGCACCACACTCCTCACTTGAAATTTGGATGAGGTGGTTGGCAAAGTGCTCGCCGTCCCTTAGCCGCAATCGTCTTATGGAAAAAATCATCAGATTGGTGGAAACCCTTTTCCTTAATGAACGAACGGTTCTTACAAATGATGCCGAAACCGATCGGCGACACCCTCGTTCACGAACCGTGTGACATCGTAATTTGGGGTCGAATCCTCAGCGGAGCCAGCGGTGAGCAACTTACGCGCTTTTCCCGGACATAGGTAAAGCGACCTAGAGCTCTAGAGGTCGATGAACTTCGAAGGTACTAAGTTGGTACTCCTAAGGTTGGCTAGGCAAAATCTTCCGAACACCTCTGAGGCACTATACACCACTAAGGCCCAGAAGGAGCCAGGCGGGCGGCGGTCTTAGGCCCAAGGACGTGGGACACACTCAACCACCCTAAACCAGACCTAAACTAGACCCAAGGAAGATGACTAGACCGAAGGAGGGACACCTACGTGCAGTGCGGAGAAGGTAAGCCCAGGACAGTGGCTGGGAGTGGGGGATGGTGGAGAATGTGCGTGTGTGGTGGTGACGGTGGTGTCAGAGATGATGTCGGAATGCAAACACTGATCTCTGACCGGTGTGGAAGGTGAATCCGGCAAGGGGCGGAGTGGCTTGGTGGGCAGGGTGGCTAGGGTTCAGGTAAACTGGAGTAGGGTAGGAACAACAAATGAAGGGGATTTGGGCCTTAAACAGGGCAACGTCGCGACGTTCGGGGCAACGTCGCGACGTTCCAGAGAGGACATTTTCCAACGTCGCGACGTTCGGTCCAACGTCGTGACGTTCGGAGGATGCGATAATCAGCGTCGCGGCGTTGAACTCCGTCGCGGCGTTCGGTGTAAATTCAGCGTCGCGGCGTTGGGAAATCAACGTCGCGGCGTTCGGAGACGCACCGAAATCAATGTCGCGACGTTCGAATCTTCACGTCGCGATGTTGCGAAGGATGGTGAATCAGCGTCAGCGGCGTTGGAGATCAACGTCGCGGCGTTCGAAGGTATCAAAATCCAGCGTCGGCGGCGTTGGGATCTCAAATCGCGGCGTTCGGGAGAAAGAGGTAAGCTTGGCGTCGCGATGTTTCAGCGTCGCGACGTGGAAGGCGTTGCGGCGTTACGAGAGAAGGCAAATACCTGAAAATTCAACAAAGGTCTAAGATAAAAGGAAACTCCCCTCATGCAATTGGGACTCTCCGGACTTTTTCTTCGTGCATCGATATAAACGGATCCTCTCTAGTACCTGCGTTCGCGAGTCCTGAAAGTTAACAACCACAAAGAACTTGATTCCGAATACGAGCGGCCTGACAAACCAACCTAACTAAGCGAAAATAACTAAAAATCTAGACACAAAGAAAGTAAAATTGCATGAATATAAACTTGGGTTGCCTCCCAAGAAGCGCTATGTTGCGTCGTTAGCTCGGCGCCTGAATCTCAAATTGCTCGAGGACGAAACTCTTATAATCTCTTCTTGCACTTCGCTCCCGATCTGGTCGAGAATGATGCTTATATGGAACTTCTTCAGAAATATGGCTTCAACGTTGGGTGGTATTTGTGAATGTGCCCTTCTCGGGATAATATGTCACCGGCTCCGCCATGAAGAACATGGTCATTTGTGAAGGCAGGACCATGGGCTTGATTTTCCGGAAGAGTTTTGGGCGGAATTAAGCGATAGAACTTGTTGTCACTTCTCGAATTCCTTCACGGTAATGTGTTTATCGTGCGAGGCTTTGTCTTTCCTTGTAAATCTTGGCATTTTCATACTTCATTCTTTGGTCGTCTAGTTCCTTTGTTTATGTGATCGCTTCTCTTTGCTAATTAATACATCCGTGATATTGTCGAGAGTTACTTGATGAGCTCGATGCTCCAATTCGGAAGATGGCATGCTTTTCCATACACAAGTACGAAGACATACCCCGAAAAGGAGTTTAAAATTTGTGCTGATGCATGGCGGAGTGCATCTTGATCTTTTAGACCAATCCTTTCTGGAATTATTAAGCTAATCTTCTACAAATAGCCTTAATTTCTCGATTTGACACCTACCTTGCCCATTTAGTACGGGTGATATGCAAGAGATGTGCGATGGCGCACCCCATGCTACAAAACCTTGTCAATTACCTTATTGCAGAAATGAGTACCATTATCTGTGATCAGTGCTCGAGGGGTTCCAAATCGGGAGAATATGTTGCTGCGAAGAAATTGAGCCACGACCTTGGCATCATTGGTGCGGGTCGGAATTGCTTCCACTCACTTCGATACATAGTCTACTGCCAGCAGAATGTACAAGTTGTTATAAGATGAGGGAAATGGTCCTATAAAATCCATCCCCTATAAGTCAAATAGCTCTACTTCCAGAATGGGGTGCATGGGTGGTTCGTCCTTTCTAGAAATACTTCCCATTCTTTGACATTTGTCACATGTGGATACGAATGATGAGCATCTTTGAATAAAGTAGGCCCGGTAGAAACGATTGAAGTACCTTGGCGGCAGTTCTCTGGCCACCAAAATGTCCACCACATGGTAGAGAGTGGCAGTGGTTCAGTATATTGTTCATTTCATCTTCGGGCACACATCTCCGGATCACCTGATCAGCACAGTGTCTGTAAAGAATTGGCTCCTCCCAATAGTAGTGTTTCAAATGTGTGAAAACCGTTTTCCTATTGATAGTTGATTCTTGAGGTACCTTGGCTACCCAAATAATTGCATGTCTGGAAACCATGGGCGCCTTCTTGTGTTCAATAGCTAGGATTCGCTCATCACGGAAAGTCATCATTCACTGAATATCGCTCGCTTGCCTCAATCGTGAAAGATGATACGCTACTAGGTTCTCGATTGCCTTTCTTGTCTTTAATCTCGACATCAATTCTTGCGGCCTTAAAAGAACCCATAGGATTAATCGGGTTTGGCGTCTTTTAGTCATCAAGTATTTAATGAGCGAATGATCCCGGTGTGGACTGCACTTTGTTACCAATCAAATAAGGCCTGAATTTGTCAAAAGCAAGAAATAATGGCCAAAGTTCCTTCTCTGTAGTGGCATAATTCAGGCGAGCCTCATTCAGGTTATAACACGCATAGTAAATCACACGGAAAATTTTCTCTCGTTTACGCCCCAACCTTTGATCGCAAAATCATTGGCGTCACATAGTTCAAATGGGAAGGTTTAATCACGGGGCCTATGATGGAGTGACATAACTTATCTTCGACACTTGAAAATGCGCCACGAGCAACTGCGAATTAGGCTCGATGGGGTCCCTTGGACCAGAAGATTGGACAACGGTTTAGCAATTTGAGAGAAGTCTTTGATGAAACGCCTATAGAATCCAGCGTGGCCTAAAAAACTTCTGATCCCTTTTACTGATGAGGGTGGAGGTAGTTTTTCAATTGCTTCAATCTTTGCTCTGTCCCTGCAATTCCTCTTTGCTGAAGTCGATGTAAGTCTGATACCCTCTTGTACCATAAAGCGACACTTCTCAATTGAGTATAAGTTGGTCTCTTCACATCTTATCAAGACTGATCTCGGAATTCTCCAGACAGGTTGTCAAATGAATTGCAAACAGAAAAAATCATCCATGAAGGTGATTGTCTTACCGGCCGTAACCGGAGAAAATGGCCGCCATTACATCGTTGAAATGTGCCCGATTACCTACGGTCAAAGGGCATCCGCCACGAATACAAATGTCCCATAGGGACGTAGCCAGATATTGTCTTCTCGATCTTATTTATGAGTGATTTGATTGTGTAGGAGTATCCATCAGCGATAGTATTCATGACGGTACAATAAATCCGGCCATCTGATCTAGAAATGGCAATGGGAAATGATCTTTTCGAGTGGCTTTGTTCAGTTTTGATAATCAATACAAATCCTCCACCCGGTATTCGAAGGCAGTAATATGTTGTTCTCAGTTCTTATGACCGTTGTTCCTCCTTTCTTCGGTACCACTTAGATTAGTTAACCAGTGCATTATGCGAAATAGGATAAATTACCCCGAGTTCCCAGCCATTTCAATACCTCCTTTCTGACTACCCCTCTTTTCATCGTTAAATTCAACCTCTGTGCTTCCACTAAGGTTTATGCCCATCTTCGAGCAAAATACGATGCATGCACATGGAAGGGCGAATCCCTTTCAAATCGGCTAGAGACCACCCGAGAGCATTTCTGTGATCTCTAAGGACCCTCAATAACTTCTCCTCCTCTAATTCAGTCAAGGATGCTGAGATGATCACTGGTAAGGTAGATGCTATCCCCAGATATGCATATTTCAAATGGCTAGGCAAGGTTTTGTTCTAGCGGTGTTCAACCGATGGTACTAGTGTTTTAGTTCCTTCACCTAAAGATTCGATATTTCCCTCTGATAAGTCAGAAAGAAAAGTCAACCATTTTATATTCTTTGCTTCTTCGCTCCTTATTCTCGGAATCATTCTCCACTAGGCTAGCCTCCAAGGTCGATGAGACCACTTTGGCTAGACACTATAGCCTCTACTATCTACACCATGACAGTATCTAACTCTCTGCTTAGGATGTCTCACGGCTTCAAACACGTTGAATTGACATTCTTCACCTCTCAATTTGGAGTTCTCCCTCTAAACGTCAATCATTGCCCTGCCAGTTGCAAGAAACGGTCTACCCAATATTATGGAGTATTTCTTTATCTTCTTCCATATCTAATACTGTTAATCTGGCTGGGAAGATAAACTTGTCAACCTTTACCAAGACATCTTCTATTACCCCTCTCGGATGCTTCAAAGCTCTGTCGGCAGCTGAAGTGTGACTGTAGTTGGGCGGGCCTCACCTAATCTCAAACGTTTAAAAATGGATAAGGGCATGAGATTAATGCGCTTAGATCACAAGAGCTCTCTCGAATGGCATTTCCAATGGTGCATGGGATAGTGAAGCTTGCTTTTTTTGGGTCTTTAAGCTTTGCGGCATCTTCCTCGAGTATGGCACTATTCCTCGATTAAGTTAAATGTTTGAAATCAGTAATCTTCTCTTATGAGGCGAGATATGCCTTACCAATTTCACATAGGCGGGCATTGCTCAGGCATCGACAAATGGGATATTGATGTGTAACTTTTTGAACACCTCCATGAATTTAGTGAACTGTTTATCCAGCTTATGCTTCTTTAGGCGTTGTGGATATGGAATTAGTGGGTTGTCCTTTGCTTGTTAGTGTTTTCCTATATTATTTATTTCTCTACGAGGTTGTTCCTTATGCGCGCCATCATTACGAGAGCAATTTGGATGACCTTTCTCAGTCTCCACCTCCTCTATAACTGGGGATTGCCCCTTGGTCTCCAATTCTTTACCACTTCTCAGCATAACTGCTTTGACATGTTCATTCCCATCTCTTCTCGGGTTTACTTCTGAATTGCTTGGTAAAGAACCCGGTTGCCTTTCTGTCAATAAGTTCGCCATTTGACCCATTTGTACCTTCAAAGTTCTCGGTTGTCTTTATCAGTTGTTCAAGCGGGTTGCTTCTTTATATTAGCCTTGGTCTCATTCATGAAGCGAGTGGGAGGTTAGCATACGTACGAAGGGCTTGTTCTAAGTCCAACTTTTTCTCAGCGGTTGGTTCACTATTTCGGTTCGATGGCATATTGTTCTGGGTATTCCTCCATCCATACCCTTGATTGTTACATTTGACTTTGATTCGATTATTACACCACCCTTGGCCTTGATTTTGATTCGATGGTGTTTCCCCCATACGTCCCTTAACTTGATTGATTGCAGTTGAACCTTGACACGTGCGGGCACCGCTCAAATGTTTGGTTTTCTGGTGACGATGTCTTTGTTGTCGCATCCTCCTGAAATTCACACAACTCCATGGGTTAGTGCAGCGTAGCTTCCTTGATTCCTTCTTGTCTATTTAAGCTGTTTAGTCATTTGTACCACATGATTAACCCGGATTGTTGAGAACCTCGTTATGCGTACTTACTACTTTTTGCGGGTAGCCTTCTCTCTAGGCCAGCGATTTGTATTGGTTGCGACATCTTCTAGGATTTCATAAGCAGTGCGTGGTTTTCTTCATTAGTGCTCCTCGGCCCGAGGCATCAATCAACGCATTCTGATGCGCATTCCTCAAACCATTATAAAAAGTGTGGACCTGCATCCTTCTGGTCAATCGGTGGTGTGGGCATTTTCTCAATAGTTCGTGGAATCTATCCCACGCCTTTGCCAAGTTCTCCCCCTCTAGTTGCCCAAAAGTATTGATCTCTTGCACAAGTTGTGCAATTTTCGAGGGTGGGAAAAACTTGGTCGGGGGCCCTACGCATAATCGTTCCACGAGTAATGGAATGCGGTGGGTGGCGGATTGTGATGCGCTACATCACTATTGGCCAGTGGGAACAATCGCAACTTGAGAGCTTCTTCAGTAACCCCATTGTACTTGATCGTATCGCAAACTTCAAGGAAGTTGGTCAAATGCATATTCGGGTTCTCATGGGGTAATCCATGAAACAAGATGTTCTGAAGCATCTGTAATGTTACTGACTTCAGTTCGAAGTTGTTTGCCTGAATGGGTGGTCGATACGTGGCATGCGAGCGGCCGAAGTGGCGGAGTGCAAACTCCTCTAACAACATGTGTATGGATCATCTGGCTGTATAAACGGCCTGGGTGCTTGATTCCTTCCGTTATTTCCATTTCGGCCTCTCTGTGGCTCATTCTGCTCAATGCTAAGATCCTGTGGTTCATTGTCATCCATGTTTGCTAAATTTCTGAGCTGTTCCGTTCTCTGTTCTCGGCGTGTTCTGTGTAAAGTTCTTTCTGGCTCAGGATCGAACAGATGTTGGTCAACTTGATCTCGTCGTTGCATGTACTCACTGAAATCTAAACTGCAATCACACACGAAACAACAAGACCAAATTACCAGCACTTGTAATAACAAATAAAAACAAAAATTTCCAGAGTAATATCTAATTGCTTTATTCTCTATATCACTTTAAACCTATCAAACGATGGCACCAAAACTTGATAAGAGGTGACGTATTAATTTTTTGCGTAAAATGTACGCCTATGTGCTGAAGTGCAGATCGCCCCAAGTAATACGATGTACCAATGAGTACGGATATCGATCCTCGGGGATAGGTGAGTTGACTACAGAGATTTACTTTTCAAATATTATGCAGATATGTCTTCATTGTGTATAAAAGTTACTAATGTAAAGTAAAAAATAAACAAGGCCCGATGCGAGAAAGGATTACTATGTGATGGAGACTAGAATTAAATGTCTCCTTGCCACTTTCAATGGATTATTAAATTGTTATTGATCACGGTTATGATTTATTAATGGCAAGGTGATCTTATTTACGAGATACCCTCTCTTGAGGTGTATTCTTCTGTTCGCTAGTAAATTGAGTGTATCTCTACTGACTCGGTACTTTCAAGAGAAATGCTTAAATGTTCTAACATAGTACCACCTTCGGGATCAGAAATATCTCTATTCTGAATCCAACCCAGGCCTGCTCTACTCATATCCCTAGGTATCCTCATCTCCTGAATCTCGGATCTCTAGTATGATCATACTAATCTTGTGAAACATTACCATGTAATTGATCCACGGATGTAAAAGCTGATTATAATGAATCATAACTCAATGAATAATATAAATTAATAAACTTTAATCTATTCAAACGTATTGAGGGTTCAACAATACCTAGGTATAGATCTAGAGGTATAATGAATAAGAAAATATCAATAGGCAATATATAAAACATCAGTTCTAATATCAAAAACAAAGAAGAATACAAATCACGGGCTCTTCTCCCAGATCGATGTCACTTTGCCTTGATTTCCGCACCCTCTGATTTGTACGATTCCCGATCTCCGATCCCCCTCAAATTCTGCACCCTTTTTGCTTTTAAATGATGAGAACGCTTCGCGCGGCGTCGCGACATTACAGCGATCGCGGCGTTGAGGCGATCGCGATAATTGACTGGCGATCGCGGCGTTGGGGCGTCCGCGACATGGGGGCGTCGCGGCGTTGGGGCGTCCGCGGCGTGGGGGGCGTCGCTGACGTTGGGACGTCACGGCGTGGGGACGTCGCGGCGTTGGGGCGTCCGGCGTTCGGACATCTTCGTACGTACACTCGCCACGCTCGAAATTGCTTCAATATTTGCCTTTTTGCTCCGATGCACACGCATCACACGATCACCGTCGATCCGATACAAAAAACTATAGGTAAATATAAAATAAACGTGAAAAGGAAAGACCGACGCGGGTATAATATGAGTGTTTTGGGCACTCATCAATCACATTGCATGTAATTTCCATGCTACACATCCATGATTGATCTATGTCATTTGACTATATTTATGTACGTGACCTTTGATGGGTTTAATTTACATTGCGATAACAAAACCTCTTCGATCCTATGTCGATATAGTTGATGGACGAGATTGTTTCGGATATACCCTAAGGTTATGATATCAATTTTTGAGCTCATCTAGTTGAACATATTTGTAAGGTTACATATATGGGCTAGTGGGAGATTGTTGGATATTTTCAATAATTATGATGGGCCCGCATATGTAAATATTAAATATGTTAATGCTATCAATTTTAATTAAGCCTAATTAAAGTGATCTAATTGGAATTAAGTAATTGGCTTAAGGGTATAATTGTCATGAAATTAATATGTGGGTACATTAGGGATATTTCTAATTTGATGAGGGGCCAAATTAGAAATATCTAACCTAGTGTGACTAGTATAAATATTAGGGTTATGGTCCCCAATTCATATGGTGTAAAGAACCCTAGTTCTTCTTCTTCTTCTCTACAACCCCATCACTAGAGGAGAGACAAACTCGTCATTAGGTTCGAATCATGCATAATCAGTAGCCTCAAGCAACATGTTTCTACCGGCTAATTCAAGAGATATTGGTTCATATAGCGGAAGTGTACTTGTATCCATTGCCGGAAGTTGTCGAATGTATGGGTTAGATCTTTCCAAATTCGATTCTGACCCTAATAACAAGTGTTTTGTCTCTCTTTTAGTGATAGGGATGTAGAGAATAAAAGAACTAGGGTTCTTTACATCGTATGAATTGGGGACTATAACCTAATATTATACTGATCAAGTGGAATTAGATATTTGTATTAGCCCCTCATCAGATTAAATATACAATATTCTGCTTCCATGACAATTATATCCTTAGAAGTCAGTACTTATTTCCAATTAGATCACTTGGATCAAACTTGATTAGAAAATTGATAGCATATTTTGCGTATGTTACATATGTGGTTTACTCACTGCTCTGACCCCAAAATATACAACAATCTCCCAGCAGCCTTAACGACCTAAATATGTTCAACTAGATGAGCTTAAAATTTGCTGTAATCTTGGGTATATCCAGCATCCATCAACTATATCGACATAAATCAACCATTTTTATTCTTTACATTAGCGTAACTAAACCCATCAATGATCGTAACTGCACATAAATATCTAGTCAAATGACATGAATCAATCGTAGATATTAACATGGGTACATGCAATGTGATATCTCTATGTCAATTTACATCTGGTCCAACTAAATTCTTTAGTGAGATCATAATAGGTTCAAAGTAAATAGGAAGCATAAACTTTATTCTACAAAAGATATCCATAAAATATGTCTACAACTTAATGACACTTGAACACAAACTCCCATTGAAATTACATATCATCAATTAATATAACACCCATATGAGAAGTGTGCTCATGAAAGACCTTGGGTGGTAAACCTTTGGTGAGTGGATATGCAATTATGGAGTTCGTGCCAATGTGCTCAATAGACATTCGACCACTCTAAACCCTTTCCTTAATAATTAGGAAATAATGTTATTGGAGTGCAAAAATAACGCTGATTCACTGTCACAATAAAACTTTAGTGGTCTTTCAATTCCTTACACAATTCGCAGCCTAGTGACAAAGTTCCTTAGCCAAATCCCTCATTTTGATGCCCTTAACATGTTATAAACTCTACTATCACTTGGCATCTGTAAAATCGGAGTTAGAATACTAATGATCTCCAAATTACCCGATCTCTTATATGTGAGTATAGAGTGCTTTGTTCTTTGTAAATACCTCATACTCGTTTGGCTGCTTACCAATTATCCATTCTCGGGTTACTTAAATATCAGCTTAAAATTCCTATAGCGTATGCAATGTTCAAACATGTGCACACTTGATCATAATTCAGACTTCCTATTACTGATTAATAGGGAATCTTCCTCATTTCATGGACGTCAAGGCTATTCTTTGGGCATTGATTAAGACCTATCCAAAGCCATTTCCTTCAACTTTTGATCAATCCAAAGACCGTTACTTCTTTAACATTTTCTTCTATGTGTGTGACCCATTAGGTTTTTCGGTTATGTTGATTCTGGTTGTGTAAGTCATAGATAATATCTGGCAACACATCATGAACCCTATTCCCGGCCGGAAAAGTCAAGGATTTGACTGCAAACCTTTCATATGCAATATATTGTGCAATGCTATCCTTTCACTCCTAATGTACCCGACTTAGTTCAAAGCATGGACTATGCATTTTCTCCCACTAGATGAACTAGCCCAAGTGTATTTATCTTGTCTTTGAGATCCATTACTCATAAAGCATGCCTCTAAAGACTCTTCTTCAAGACATGTTTACTCTGGCTAGAGATTCTGATCTAATGATCTGTACAAGATGGGTTAGGGTATACCCTTATTTTATCAAGAGTGATGAATCCTTTATTTGCTACTCAATTACCTTTGAATACCTCAAGCTATACCCAATCGTCACCCTAATAGCAACCTCTCTTTAGGCAACAAGGATCTAAGCCAAAGTATAGAATCAATATCCAAGATACCATTGAGCACCTCAAGTCTAAGGATATTTGCACCATTGTTATGATGAGACTATCATTGATGTTTGAATAGATAATCCATATAATTGTCTCATAGCGGGTCTTTGATGAACTTAGCTACTCTTAGTAAGCATCCACATCTCTACTATAATCATCAGATAATCACAATTTATGTGATCATCTAATTGATCAAATCAAGGATTATAACATGTGCTAGTCTGTCCGAATAAAAAATGTTGAATCTTGTTGATCCTATGACTAGGGATAGTTTAGATACTACATAATTAAACATAATATGAATCTCATTATCATCATCACAATCATAATTTTCTTTATGCTATGTAATGTATCAAGGACTTCGATGGTGATTTAAGATCGCTATCAATTCATATATTATATGAACATCAATGAAATGAAGATGTGTTTATTAAAAATAAATATAGGACACACAATAAGTGCTAAAGGTGATGGTATTTAGAGCACTTCTCAAACATCATACTCCTTAATTGGATCAAGTAGTTGATCTTATAAACTATGATCATGAGTTGATTAGAGTTGACATGTGGATGCTTGCTAAGAGTAACGCTAAGTACATAGAGGAATATGCTATGAGATAATCATATGGATTATCTATTAAATGTAGATGATAGTCTCATCATAGTGCAAGTATCCCTAGACTTGAGGTGCTCAAGGATATCTTAGATGTTGATTTTGTACTTTGACTTCATTCCTTGTTACCTTCCATAGGTTGCTCATTGGGTGATGATTGGGTACAACTTGAGGTATTCAAAGGTAATTAAGTAGCCAATAAAGGATTCACCACTTCCAATAGAGGAGAGTATACCCATGACCTCTTGTCAAGATCATTACTTAGGAATATCTAGCCAGAGTGGAAATGCCATGAAGAGTGTCTTCAGGTGCATAACTAAGAGTAATGAATCTTGGGGACAAGATCTAATATCACTTGGGCTAGATGTGGCGTAGCCAGTTTAATGGGAGATACACATTGTCCACGTTCTAAATTGAGGGGGTTATAGTTTGGTGAAATGAGGAATTACACGGTAATTGTCTGTGGAAGGGTTTGTAGGTTAGACCACTAACTCCACGATCGATTTGGGGTCATGATGTGTTGCTAGATATCGCTCATGACTTGCTTGGATCAATGGTTGAATAAAGTGGCTAACATAACCCGGAACCTAATAGGTCACACACATAGAAAGTGTGAAGCTAATATTAAACGGGTTTCAATATTGATCCAAATATATGAGGGAATTAATCTATGGAATAAAAGTCAAGGGATTAGTGGACTCCGAGTGAAAGACACGCTAAGTGAAATGGTAGGCTTGGAGAAGCCCATGAGAATTCATGATACATGCTTAAGTACACCCACTCCCTAATCCTTCCCGATCCATCTGGGTCATTAAGTATGGTACTTTTATAAGGCGTGCTTTCCTTGAGAGTCTTATTGGTCTATTGCAATTGATCGGCCGGTTACTCTTTAAATGTTAATTCATGTGTTTTTCATTTCAAACACTCCCAAACCTTAGATGTTTCATTGAAGCACATTTTAGGATTATAAAGACTAGATTTTATGCTTAAACTCATGTTTTTAAAGATATGCAATTTTGGATCTGTCGAGTTTGTGAGTAATGCATGATTAATGATGATATCTTAAAGTGCACCAATGCATTCATCTTACATAGATTCCTAAGTTATCGAAATCTTCACTTGATGCTTGAACTTGGAATCTTGGTTACTTGTCATCTTGGTTCTTTGATTTGAGTGAACTTCACTTTCAAGTGCTTGATCAACTTCATCATTGTCATCTTTAGATTGTATTATCTTCATTTGATGCTTGATCAATTTCAACCTATCACTCAACTCAACTTTAACCATTAGTAACCAATAACCTTGATTTGTTATCATCAAAACCTCGACTAGAGGTACCCTTGGGCTAATAATCTCCCCATTTTTTATGATGAAAAACCTTGGTTATCTAGGAATGATATAAATATGACATTCTCTTTTAGCATTAGATGCATGTAAAACCCGGGTAAATTTGAACTTTTCCAAAAAAAATTGCCAAACACGATGAACTTGCTGCTACAATACCAGTTGAAAACCTAGAATTTTTCTAGATCTCAGATGATGAAACGGACCTCATCATTGGTCGATCTCTGAAATCTAGTTACTAAATGAATTTTGTTGAATTTCTAGAAAGTAAGAATTTCATGTTTTTAAGGCAGCGGTGTCGGGTGACACGTAGCAAGCCATGTGTACAAGGCATCTGAGCAAATGCATGTGTGACACATGGAAAGCCATGTGTCCACATGCATGGAACATGGAATGGCTATAAATGGGATGGAGATCAGTTTGTAGAGGAGGAGAGCAACAAAAAGGAAAGGAAGGAAAAAAAGAGAGAAGAAAAAAAGAGAGGGAAAGAGAAGAAAGAAATAGAGATAAAGGGGGAAAAGGAAATCGACGTTCCGATGGTCGGAGCTCATCGGACCAAGAAGTAAAGTCCATATATTCGATGAGGGCTACACTCCAAGAGGTAGTGATTCTTACTACTTTGGTTTATTTTCCACCATAAGGGCTGAGGGGGTGTGTCTCTTACCTAAGGGGCTATTTGGCCGAATTTCAAAATATGGGAATATTGCCCTATTTTGATCCTACAAATTGACCAGATTTTAGGACTGATTTTTAGGTAGGAAATCGAGGGACTTTAGACTCGAGTCCTTCATGTAAATTGTAGCTGCATCAGTGAACTTGGTGTAGGCTTTTAAATCACCCAAATTGGACCTCTACAGCCCAAGTTATGGTCCATTTCCCAAGACTACCATAGTTAGGATGTTTATTTGTTGTGTTTGGATTTTTGAACTAATTTTAGTACAGATTTCATACTGATTTTGTGGACTATTTTGGTCGTCTTTTAACAATCGGTTGGTGGCCTGAACCGAGACTGGTTCACGACTGTTTTGGGATTGATTGTGCCCTGTCTTAGTGGTCTGTTATGACCGACTTGTGAGGTCTGAAATTGTAGTGTTTTAAAGTGTTATTGCTTGATTTTGTGATAACATGATATATATGTTTTAATATGTTGGCAATTAGATGAAATGTTTGGAAATTATATGCTTTTGATATAATTATCCATGATACATGATATATTGTATGTTTGGAATTGTCCATATGCCATTCATTACATATGAGACATGAAATGACATAATGCATTGCATATGCACTGAGACATCGCATTTCATGGGTGTAAGTGCATGGTGCAATCACACACCATCCTTGGTTGTTGATGAGTGGGCTCGATAGGTTGAACAAAGTTCAGCGGAGTTCCACTGTTCACAGAGCATGAAAATATGTGTCGGGTAATAGCAAGTAGGGATAAATACCCCCTGTGGACCCTACCCGATCCATGGGCCGGCACGACTCCCTTTTAAATGAAAAGAAAATATGGGGTTGGATTTTTTGAATTTTTAGAAAATCGATCCCCAGGAGAACAGTTTTCTTTGGGTCATACTTTACTTTTTGTTGTTATTTTATAAAGGGAAAACCAAGTAAGAGCAAAAAAAACCCCAATGACTCCACATTATTATGGAAAAAGCGGTCTATGAAAACTAGATTTAAGATTAGGGATGGATTACCTATCGGGAAGGTACCTTATATGAGGTAGCACCCCTCTAGGCTCGGAACTCGGTCTCTACTAGTGAATTGGGTATGCGGGAGCATATGGGTCACAGATTAGATAGTCTCCTAGGCTAAACATACAACTTGGATCGAGACCCGAGCCCTAATTGGTACCTAGCATGCTTAAAACACTCAACCAAAAGGGAAAATGGCGCGTACTGTGGTCCTTATTAGTATTTGCAAGGGAAAGTTAGTCGCACATTTTGAGCATACAATAATTTCTCAAAATTAGATATCAAAAGAAAAGGAAGCCAAGAGAAACCATACATGGAATCTCAACCACACATTGATTCTACCACTCTTCTGCAACCATATCTATTCATCCCGAATAAACGGGCTCAACAAAACACTAGATTATTGGTGCTTAACTAATCACCCTTGGACCCGCATAGATCTTAATTCTTAAGAATCCAAAATTTAACCATTATTGACCTGGAATCCAAACCCATTTCAGACCTTAAACATAGCCCTACACCGATCCGGGAGCAAATGCCGGCCGCATTCACAAAGGCCAGTGGGTCAATTGAACCGAACCGATCACCCTACAAAACTAAAATCGGGCCGATCCAGCCCCCAACAGAGGTCGATCCGTTGAGAACAATTCTAAAATTTTCAAAACATTCCTTGGCGTAGTATGGAAAACAAAAATACAAACAAGCAGGCCACTCGAACATAATCGAATGACTAAGAACCGACACAAACAAAACAAAGACCGCAAACTGAATTCAGTGAACCGGTTGATCTGGTTTCCCAACCCATTCATTCGGTAGAGAGAGGCTCTCAAAATTTGTCAGAACCTTCCTCGCAGAGTCAGGAATCCAAAAAAACAAATGGAGTACAAATCCGACTCCGAATGACTGAGAACCGACCCAAACGATGCCAAAGACCCAAACTGCTAAACAAAGAACTGAATTCAAAGTGGAACTGCATGATATGGTTTCAACCAGTTCATCCGGGCCGAGAGAGGCTCAAATTTTTCTTGCACCTTCTCAAAAGAGTCAGGAATCGAAAAAACCAAAAGGAGTACAAATACGACTCCGAATGACTAAGAACCAATTCAACCAAGCCAAGACCAACTCCGGCCGTCTGTAGAAACCAACAAAGTGGAACCGACTAATTTGTTTTTCAATGTTCAACTGGTTGAGAGAGGCTTCCTCGTAATGCTTTCAAAACCTTCCTCAATGAGTCAGAATATTAACAAACAAACCCAGAGTACAAATACAACTCCGACCATCGAGAACCGACACAAACGGCTTAAAGACTCAAATAGCTTGTTCCAAAGAACCGAATCTGAATCGGGATCGATTCGCTTCCTAACCGGCTCATTTGGCCGAGATGTGATGCCCTAAACCGGGGGGTCTGTTGAGTACCATAACTGCCGAAGACTGTGGAATGTCGCACCCGACATCTCTGACAAAATCGGGCAGACCTCCACGGAGTTTACCCAATACATCACCAGAGTATAACTCCGTCCCACCAACATCAATGACCACACAGAGTCTCATATACAACTATACAGAGTAAAAATGACCTCTTGGGCCCCTGCATTTACACTCACAACCTATATTCCATCTATCCAATATAATCCGTAACATGAGTAAAACGGCCACTTGACCCATAAAACCATACTCATAAACATATCAACTATGTATCATAGTTACAAGAGTTAATTATTTACTCTTACACGACATAGATTAAAATCTAGAATTCTAATACATGTTTACAAAACGATGCCAAAGCCACACCCCGGCTTTCTTCTAAAGCGGTCTCTACAACGAGCCGTCTCCTCGTGCGCTCCCTGTACCTGAAAATATGTTCCCTAGACAGGGTGAGCTAATGCTCAGTAGTGGAATCACCCTAAATGGGCTACTCTCCACCTAAGTGCATATGCAATGCTACAAAATAAACACACATTCAAGAAAATGCATGATCCTACTTGAATGTCTAACTGATCATCTCATATCCCGAGTCCTCCCCGACTCCCTCACACCTGCCTAAGCCACGTATGAGAACCTTAGTTTTTATTTGTGGACAACCCTCCGATATATATCAATCAAATACTTCTCGACGATTGATATGTATGGACTACCGATGGTATCACCTGGCCGACTCCGACGACGATATTTATTTGACTACCCTCCGATATCTATTATTTTAGACAACCCTCCACATTCTCTCAAGAATTAACTCATGCACTCACTCCTATCGTCCTGGTGCCTCACATATGGACATGATGCCAATTTCCATTTCACTCTATAAACACATGCAAATATATAATCATGCATATATTCACATAATTTAAATCACACAATCATGTGGTAATTTCACAATTTCCATACAACAAAAAATTAGCTCAATCATTAATGATAAAAACACCTAGCAATTTAGCTTCTTGAATCAATTCGACCAAATTACTTTCTTCACAAAATTATTTTAGAACAATTATCTCTCTGAATATGAAACCCCTACTATCATTCCGATTAAATCATCAATCATAGGTTCACTTTGTGAACCTGGGTTTCATGGCCATTTCCGGCCCTCATACAAACCAAATACATGATTTATTTCCCACAATTTACACAATTAACAACCCAAACAGCCCGTAAAACCGATACACTGACCGTCGTGGGTCTCAAAATCCCAGTCACTCTCCTGCCCAAGATTTGGAACCGATCAAACGGTCGTTCAAGGCCTCAAACCAACCGAAACACGTAAAAACACTTAAATAAGTAAACCCAAGTAGGAGAAAAAACCCTACCTCTCGGAGTTTGTCAAAACTCCCCAAAACCCAAGGCCCACGCTGCAGGTCCTCCGCTGCAGCAGCCTTCCTTCGCTTCGAAGAATTTCGACCGTCTGATCTCCATGTAATCTTGTGAGAGAAGGTGGACATTCTCTCACTAAACCCACCATTTTTGGCTACCTGAAGTTCCCCGCTGTTTTCTTTCCTTTACTTGAGAGAAGATAAAACACTATTCATCGTTTGTCTTTTCTAACTTAACTTTTCCAAATGACATTTATGTCATTCTTTTCCCAATTTTGACATTCGGCACTATCTTCGCCGTCCATTTTCATCCTTTCTCTACTCATGCCACTTATGGAACATGAATACATGTTATATGTGATTTTTTTCACATCAAATATCGTTTTACAGCACCCAAAACGCGATGATCAGTGCGTAAAAACATGCAAATTCGATCATTCGAATTCGAATTTAAATTGATCATAGCTAGATTTCATGAGACGATTCCAACGGTGAAATCCGTTTCATCATCCAAGATCAGAGAATAAATTTCTGATTTTTGACCGAAATTCGCTTACTGGGCTCTTTCCAAAATCAAAATTTCTGGTCTTACATTCTCCCCTTCTAAGACCAATACTGCCCCAAATTCTGACAATCATACTCTCACTAACATGCATACAATGTGCACCTAACATGCATGTAAACTCGTCATTTAAGTATTAAACGACTAAACGCACGTACCTTCATCCCTAAACAAGAAGTGGATATAGACCGCATCGTGTCCCGCGCTCCCACGGACTCCCTCCACCCACAGTGCCGCTACAAGACCTCATCAGCCTCACTGGCCTCAAGGCCGCACAACCCTCGATCAGCTATCGTAACGTACACCGGTCCTCCCCAAAGGCCACCTACTGCTCGAGGACAAACAATTCTTCTTTTTCGTTTCGAGGACAAGCAAAATTTTGCCTTGGGGGAGTTTGATGAGCTTGGAAGTCATCTATTTTAGTCCATTTTTCTCGCTTTGATTTTAATGTGCAAGGGAATAATTAAGATGCAATAAATATGAACAAACTCACCAAATTAGAGTTATTAGTAGGAGAGGAAAGAAAGAAGAAAATGCAAAGTGAAAAGAAATGGCATGGTATTACGCATTTAGAACCGTAGTCAAGGCTCATTTTCTTTATTTTCCTTTTAGTTTTCTTTTCTTTTCTTTTTCTTTTTCTTTTCTTCACTTCAGTAGTTAGAGATTAGATTAGATTTGATCGTGTTTCTAGTTTTCGCGCTTTATTTTCTCGATCCTGGGGTGTTATCGCTGAGCGTAGTCGAATGTAGAATCTCTATTCTTTTCAAACATTACCGAATGTTTGAAGTTCGCATTAAATTTCCTGAATTTACCCTTCGCCGAATTGCGTGTTATTCTGCAGATCGAGAATGTCAGTAGCGTGTAATTCAAGAATCGAGGAATCCCGCCTTCCATTAAGTGAATGCTATACGAAATTATCTTTCCCGTAGTCGCTTCCAGCAAACAGGAATTTCGGGCTTATGAATTTACTGCTCTTTGGTTTACTGTTTTCCTCGGATCTCAACACGCTCTTATACCCGTTTAAGATTTGCTTCATTGCTCGATTTCAAGGGAGGTCCTCTCGAGTGACAATGTAGAATATATTCCTGGAGCGTGAACACTTTGAAGGTATATTAACCTCGCTTATTAGAGATCTAATGAGCTTTGTAAGCTTCGATAAATCCTCTTCTCACTTGAAATCAAGAACGAGTTTAACGAAGTTATCAATTTAAACAAAAGAATTTCACCAATTTTACAGAGGCCAATCCCTGTTAGCTGAGATCTAATCAAGGAGAGGGTAATCTATTCTAATTTCGAGGAAGAGATCGAAGTCAGAACTTTGCCAGACCTATAACTGGGAGCTAAGGTTTACAGTCCATAAAATGGGTATGAAGTATTGCAAAAGAAAAATACCCAGACAAGGATAATACAATCAAAAGTAGTTATCTAATTTCCTGTATTCGAGAGAATCAGGTAAAAATTAGATAATGAAATGTGGAGTGTGGAGAGATCCAGCTTTACTGCTAAACGCGGGCCAGATTTTAAAACACAAATATTCAAAGTTTTGCTCGGTATTAACTTCACAGGGAATTGGTACTTCACTATGCTTATACTTGATGTGTCCTCTGAAAGATAATTATTCAGTGTCCATTTATTTTCTTAACTATTCTTTATTCTTTATTCTTTATATTCTAGTTTATTTGATTGTTCATTTATTTATTTGATTGTTCATTTATTCTTTATATTCTAGTATAATTTCCAACTTCTTAAGCTGGACCCCAATATCACTTTATGGTCCAAATAGTATGGAGCTTGAGTAGTCAGGGTAGTTGATTTAAAATTCTTGAGATCTCACATTGGGATCGATATGCGGACTATATCCATTTTATTACTTGTCGGCACATTACTTCTTTGATATATCGAGGCCAAAGCAAAATTGAAAATGATTAACTCTAGGAGATTTTTTGGTCTCAACAAGTTTTATGGTCTGGAGTTCAAGGGAGTTAGACAATAGTCCTTTGGTAGTGTGCAACTAAATTTGTATATGCGTTTTGGTCGGTCAATAGTTTTATGGCGTGGATTCTTGAAGTCAAAAAGGAGTGATAGATCAATATTCGAGATGAAAGAAATACTAATTTGGACATTTAAAGAAAAAGAACAAAAATAGTTTTTCAAGCAGTGGTTCATTTTGACCACTAATCTACAATGAACCATATTGAATATATTTGTTGATTTGACTAATCCTATTAATAGGAGTGTGTTTTGCTTTCAGAAAAACTTTGATGCATAGGAAGCAGAAAACTGATCTCATTCCAGCTGATTCTGAATTAAAGAAAACACTTCGCAGCTCGAGGAAGACAAGGAAAGCAGAAAACACCACCATGGCAGATGAAAAACATGATCAGAAAGAAGCACATAGAGAAGCAGTTAGAAGGCCTCTACTCACTGATACTATGGAGGACTTACTGAAATCATTCATCCAAGATAAATATTTAGCAGTGAGACAACCAGCAATAGATGCGAGTGATTTTGAGCTTGATCCAGCCCTGATCGCCAAAGTTCAACAGAACCAATTCACAGGGTATCCCACTGAAGATCCCAAGGAACATTTGGTACAGTATCTTAGGATAGTCAATACAGTCAAATTGAATGGTGTAAGGCAAGAAGTTATCAGGCCGCAATTGTTCCCATTCTCTTTGAGATACGTAGAAATATGGTTTAACTCAGCAACATATGGATATCTACAATTAACACATGGGAAGAGAGCTAATGAAGGCTTATTTTAGTAGATTTCTTCCCCATTTTCATTCACAAACAAGGATGAAAATTCATACTATCGAGTTGGGGAGATGAGGGTATGTATACTGGCGGGATGAGTTTGCTAGATGCGGCAGGACCATATGCAGATCCTCGAGGAGAGAAATGGGCGGAGGCGAAGAAAGTGGAAGGAGCCAGGCTAGACAAATTGTATCAAGCCATAGAGGCCAAGTTGGATGCATTGATACATTGGGTGAATAAAGAAAATTCAACTAGAAACTAAAAATGAGCGACATTGTGGAAAAGAATGATGATTTTACAAAAGAAGAATCTGAATTCACATTTCGAGGGATAGGCGACATAACATGAATGGAATCAAAAAGGGGAGTTTCTCATTCTTTTCTCTGTCTTTTAGTTTACTTACAGTTGATTTGAAATAATTATTAGGATTTTATATTTGATATAGCATGATTGCAAGTCTGGGGGAATTTATCTTGTGTTGACTGTTTAACTATTGAAGATGAGACATCAAAGAAATTGTCAAATTCTTGCATGATAAAATAAATTAGTGGTAGCAGTTTTGAGCGAAATTGAATAAATTGATCTTCTTGTAAAATTGGATTGTTTTTGTTTGGATACTTTCTTGGTTTGAGAGGGTCACGAATATTGGAGTACGAAGTCAGAATGATGAAATTTAGTCATAACTGAAATATAAGAAGGAAAGAACATTCCCTGTCATGACTTAAATTTTCAGGGCACAACATAAAAATCTGAAGTCATGATTTCCAGCAGCGAATGTCGTGACTTAATGGTCCAATAGTTAATATACTGACTTTAAAAGACAATGTC
This sequence comes from Tetrastigma voinierianum, assembly GCA_016808115.1. NCBI lineage: Eukaryota > Viridiplantae > Streptophyta > Magnoliopsida > Vitales > Vitaceae > Tetrastigma > Tetrastigma voinierianum. Next base: position 566,933 of record JAEQBH010001614.1, read on the forward strand.
CTGACATTGAACTCGGTGTCCCCGAGTCTCGGTTAAAATCCATGAAACTTCCTGATACGAAAATTTTCAGACTGTGAGAATAAATAGTCATAAATGCAGAAACAAAAATTCATCTCTTGATCTAGTCAAATAGTGGAAAATTCTCGGTTTCAAGGAGCATAATCAGAGGAGAGTTAAGAAATTCATTTTATCTTCATGAAAATTTAACGATCAAAATTCTCCATAACCAATCGTAGTTGGAAATATAAGAAGGGGCATAAATTAAGGAATCTCATTTCATCTTCCCATAAAAAATTGAAGGAAATAATAAATGACCTTGTTCTTCCCAAGAGACACAACTCACTATAAAAGGATGGGGGAATAAAGGAAGAGAAACAAGCAGAAAGAATGAAGAGAAGGGAGGATGAGAGCAGAAAAGAGTCGAGGATGGCAATCCAGCGTTTTTTATGGAATGAATGGAGTCGAAAACAAACCAATTCCATTCTTTGTTTCCATAAAGTAGTGCCATCGAAGACGATTGATGGGAAGGGAATATGGATTATTTAGAATCCATCAGCAAAGCTCCAAGAAAAGGAGAAACTGACCCCGATTGTTGAACTACGCGTTAGCGGTCGAATCACTCTTGGAGGAGCTCGAGGTGCAGTGAACCAAATTTTGAAGCGAGAGTACATGACACGAAGAGATATAGGATTTTTCGAGCAGGAAATAGAGTTTTTCTTGAGCTTAAGTTACAAAATGTTTGAAAATGAAACAGTTTGTACAATATCGAAATCTTTTTGATATTTGAATAAAATTTCTGTTGATCTACAAATTGGTTGATCATGATGTTTGAATTTTGTTTCTGTGCTAGTTTATTTTCTGTTAGGAATCAAAATAATACTTCTGTTCTGTTCAATTTATCTGAAAAGAATAGAGGCATGAATAAAGAAATTGGAATTAAGAGTATTTATTGTGATGTTCAGATTCAGTTTAGGTGTAAAAATTGAGAAATTGGTTATTACTGATATAACAAAATACTTGGATTAACTAATGTAATGACGGTGAATGAACACAAGTCTTGGAAATAATACACCCGGTCAACAACACCTTTGAAACTTTGGCGAAATTAGGAAAATTTTAAGGACTTAGGAATTATAATCCATAGTCTAGAACACATTTGAATATTGATTGGCGAAATCTTGGGGTGGCGGCCGACGAAGACATGATAAGCCATTCTTGAGCAGTTTGAGCTAATGCAGCCACCATTATGTATGCTTCTACATACACCTTAGTCCCTGAATTTGAGCCAAGATATATTCCATATCTTCAAAATAAACTGATGAAAATCGAAAGCCACCCTCTATCACCAATCTTCAACACTTAATGAACTTATGATTGCAGAACTCAAATAGGAGTAAGAGATAAAGTTTGGGGAGTTTAATTTGAGGAAATCAGGAAAATACAGAAAAAGGGACTGAAAAGAAAAGGATCTGAATCAGAAAAATATAGTAGAAAAGAAGGTTTAAGGGAGTAAGTTTTGTCTTGTGTCCTAACTCTCTTGAACAATTAAGTTCTTAGGGGTGTTTCAACACCTAGTACCCTAATACCATCTGGTATGGGAGCTACTAACCCAAGTTACGCTAAAGTGTTAAGCCTAAAAGGTAAAACATTGCACTATCCCTGAATGGTGATAAGAAGGAAAATTTCCCCAGTTTGAATTACAAAAGAGAAATGGGAGCATGCAGTTTTGAATAGAAGAAAATCAAGGTGGTATCCCGAACTTGTAGAGATTTGGGGAGTTTTTTTTAAAAGGAATTACAAGAGGAAATAGCCGAGTTGAGGAGAAAGAAAAAGAGTTTGGGTAATCTCAGCCTAAAATTCCATTCATCCTACCCTTTCCCAAGCCAACATTACAAGCCCCGAAAGACACGATTGTTGATTTTGAAGGTTGGAATCCCACCTCGTAGTGGAGATCAATATGAAAAACAAGCTTATGGGACTTTAATAAATAGTTGAAAAACTCGAATATTGACTAAATCTAATACAAAATTGCAGAAGGATTGCTGACACACTTTTGCACAAACAAGGCTTAAATAATAAATTATTTACACATACATTGGTTTATCGGGAGATTTTGTAATAGAAGTATACCGTACTGCGATTCTTGCATTTTAAACTGAATTTTGAAATAACAGTGATATTTTTAATTCCAGATTAAAAGAGTGGAAGGATAAAAACTGCAAAACAGAACAGAAAAATGTCCTATTTGTTTGAGGACAAACAATTCTTTCTTTTTCTTTGCTTGAGGACAAGCAAAATTTTAAGTTTGGGGGAGTTTGATGAGCTTAAAAGTCATCTATTTTTAGTCCATTTTTCTGTTTGATTTTAATGTAAAAAGGAATAATTAAGATGCAGAAATATGAAGAAACTCACCAAATTTGTTATTAGCAGGGAGAGTGAAAGAAAGAAGAAAATGCAGAAGAAAAATGCAGCAGGTGGATGAGCGTTAATGATATAAGTGGCTGAAGCCCAGTTCACGGCCGAGGAAAAGGCGCCGCAGATATGAAAAGGATAGAATGTCGTGAAGCCTTGACAGCAATCAAAATGCATATCTAGGTTGTAGCAGTGAAACTCCATTCGGAAACGAAGCTTACTTGAAGAACAAGGTAGACTGGGCGTTAAAGAAAATACAGGTGAAGCAACTAGGAAATGAAGAGGCTTCATGTGGCGACATGCGGGTGTTGTCGGCGCTCGACACTATCTGAGAAGCTGATCGCGACAACAGTAGTAGAAGAGGTCGCGACATCCTTTGCCTAGATCAAAATTTGTCGCGTATCTGGAATTTAGAAAGAAATTTGTTGATCTTGGTGACGGGAATCACCAGATAAACGGGCGAGTTAACCGAAGCTAAAGGGAATGATGTCGCGGCGGCATCGTGATGTGCGACAAGGGTTGATGTCGCGACTCGGGATGGGGTCGCGCTGAGAGAATCGCGAAGCTATAGCGGGTTTGGAAGGATGGTGAGTTAATGTATTGTCGCGACGGAAGGCGGAAATCGCGACAACGAAAGAAACCGGTGAAGCCTCGAAGACATAAAGCGATTGACGAGAGATTGAGGTCGCGACATCATGAGCGTCGGTTGAAGGCTGCGAAGACTTGAGGCGATGTAGCGACAAGATATCGATGTGGCGACATCGAGATAACTTTGGGTTATGCTCCCATACCAGATGGCATTAGGGTACTAGGTGTTGAAACACCTAAGAACTTAATAGTTCAAAATTAGGCAAGTAAAACTTATCCCTTTTTTGCCTTCTTTTCTATTGTATTTCTGTTTTTGACCCTTTTCCTTTCATTCCCCTTTTTCTTTTTTTTTTTTCTCCTTGAGTTCTTCAAAAACAACCTCCCCCAAACTTGATTTCCTTCTTCCTCTTTCAGTTCTTGGGTAATTACAGGTTCTTTACTGGAGGATTGATTCTTTTGGAAGGTTTGGGGTTTAAATTGGCTGATTTTTAGAAATAAGGCTTGATTGGCTCAATTTCTGGAACTAAGGTATATGCTTTAGCATATAGATAGGGATGGCTTGAATGGCTCAAACTTTCCAAGAATGGCCTGCATCATTTCTTGTCAGTTGTATCACCTAGGATTTCGCCTCAATCAATAATCTAACAAGTTCTAGAATCTGGGTTAGCTGCTGTTATTGACCATTAGGAGTTCCTTGCTTAATTTTTGTTGATGAGTAGTTAAACTCTTTAGTATCCAACGAGGTTCCTTGACTCATTGTTCATACCATAATCTCAAAAATATGTTTTGTTCCTTCAATTTCATTCACTTTCCTCTAATACGGACAACGGCTAAATTTAAATCCCTTTTGCATGTTTTTCAATGAAATTGTATTCAGCTGGCCCTTGTTCTGCCTTTTGGTTGTTTTTTAGTTTACTCCTAAATTGATTGCTTCATTCATTTCGACTTATTATGACATATCAGCAATTTTATTCTTGAAATAAATCATACTTTAATTTCCCCTGACTATACATCTCATGACCTGACATTGAGCAAACAGATTCAAAATAGCACACAACAATTCCAATTCAAATTTCTCATTTTATTTCTGTTCAATTCTGCGACAGTTGGATACAATTCAAATGGGATAAGGAGGGTAAGGAAGGTTAAGGGTCCAGTTTGGGAAAAGTCTATCTCTTTCTTTGGAAGAGGCAGCAAAAAAGATATTAGGGGCTCGGGTCTTAGGGTATTCAAATGAAATTTGGGAATGGAGGGAATTTCATTTCTCTTCTTTCCTTTCTCTTTTTAGTTTCCTTCTCAACTTGATCTTCAATGAAGATCTCATTGGAGAGATCAACCTTCTTGTTTAGCTCATCTTGTCTCTTCCCCAAGCCATTCATTGTGTTTTCCATTTCGATCATTATCTCCAAATTTGGAAAGATTGTTGTTAATCAAATCGAATTTTCTAGCCATTCTCTACGCATGTAAGTTCGATATCCTTTTGCTTCTTGTCTCTATCATCCAGCTTATTCTCAAAATCTTTTTGTAGAGCCTTGTATAAAAATTTGAAGCCCTTGATTTGCTCCCCAAATTTGGATTCTTGCTCTGTATCTCTTTTCTTTATCAATGTTAGGAGTTGAGAGTCACGCTCAAACTGGTTGTTATAAAAAGCTTCATGACTTAGTTTGAGTTTCTGTAACAAATTGTGATCTCTTTCCTTCATTTCTTTCTTAAACTCTTCCCCTTGCTGCTTCAAAATTTTCTCATCTGTTTCCTCTTCATTGGCTCTTCTCCCAGCTGTTGTTCTCTTCTTTGTAGCTCATCTGTGCTCCTTTTCCTTCTGTTTTAGCTCTTCCTCCTTTCTTGGTCTCTTCTTTTTCAATTCTTTTTTCATAAATGCCTTCTCTGAATTCCTGCTTTGTGGTTCCTCCTTCTCTCTTTCATCCATTCTCTGCATGGCATTGAGGCTTCCGGTATCGAGCTGTTCTCTTGTGCTCCTCTTGAGCTTTCCATGTTGGAAATTTACATTGCACAAGGGAACTGAGTAGGGAATGGAGAAGTCATTGGAGCTGTCTTCATCTTTGCCTTCATTGTGCAAAAATGAAATCATTGTTGTGGGGTGAGTTTAAGGTGCTCTGCTCTTGATCGGCCAACCCTCTGATCTCCTTTTCTGGTCTTTTCGGTACAGTGGCTTCATCCCTTTCTCTACAGCACCCCCTTTTCTTCCTGGTTTCTTGGTCCTTTGCTGCTCACAATCGAGGAAAGTGGTGAAGCTTTGGGGTACTTTGCTTCTACGATTCCCATACTCTTTCACGGCCTTCAAACATAGAGCATTGATTGTTCTTTGGGTGAGAACATCACCTCTTTTATTCCCTTCATGATACCTCGTGAGTGGAATTTTTCAATGACAACCTACATTGATCTTGTATCAGCACCCAGGATGGCACTCTGACATCACGGCTTCTTGTTCTCTCCTTTGTGCACACGTGTTTTCTTGGAACCAAAGCAGAAGCTAGAGTAAAACCATACCTTCGCTTCCCTCAGTGAGGCTTCCCCTTGTTCAATGTTCTTGGCCTTCCTTCTCCTTGGTTTATTTGCCTGCCATTAGTGAGCTTCTTGCTTGAATCCTTTCCAAAATTTGGTTTTTACAAAAGTTTCTTGAATTTGGAACCATGCTTATTACCTTTGCCATACCATGAGCCTCGTTGATAGCCTTAGCTTCATATGAAACAGACTCCTCTAACAAAAACCGCTCATCCTTCCTTCCTACCAAATTTGAATAGCCTCCTTATCAGTCTTTTGCATACCTGATTTTGGTGTGTGGCGAGACTCCCACCCTCTGCATCTATCATCTCCTTGAAGAGTAGAGTTTTGAATTTCCTCTCTGTGACAAACCCCTTGTTAGCATAATATTTTTTCCACTAGGAGTACGCTTCGTCTGACACGAAATCCTCAACTTTTTCTTCTTCTCTCACCTTTCCCTTTCCTTTACTACATCTTTCTTGGGAGTTTGCGAGACTTGGGTGTTTACGATGGCACCTCTCTTGATTGTTCTTCTGACGAATCTCGTCTAAAGTGTTCCTCTTGGCCAGTTTTCTTCTTACAGTTTGTTCATGTTGCCTCATAATCTCGTCTAGGTTAGGGACTAGGGTGGGAATTTCCAACCATTAGGCAGGAAGAAAAGCTTTTCAAAGGTTTGGAAAGCTAGGGTTTCGAGGTTGAGATTCGGAAGGAGGAAGAGGTGAATAGCTATGTGGTTTGGAGTGAATGATAAAGTTTCCAACAGTTGCAATTCAATCAATGTTTGTGGGCTAGTGTTGCTTCATTAAAAACACGTCGCGACTTCAATTTCGCCTCTTTTTATTTGAGGTCATTGAATTTAGGGCTTTTTAAAGTGAGTTAATGGCATTAAAAACTCTTTTATGTCGCGACATGCTAAGTTTGTCGCGACATAAGTGGATTTTTAGGAATTGTTTGATTATCATGTTGCGACATCCTTTTTATTCCTGTTTTTATTCCCCAGCTATTTCCTACCTTGTTGGGGTTGTTGCGACAACATTTTTCATTTTGAAACTTAATTCTGTCAGCGACTTCCACGGTGGTGTCGACATGCTTTCTTCCTTGATACTCACAAATTGCCTTTCAAAAGCAGTGCGACATCATTTTGTCGCGACATCACTTATGTCGCGACATAACCTTTCTGTCGCGACCTAAGCCCTTAACTCAATGATCTCAAGGACCTTGAATTCTCTTATTGTTCCTAACCCTTTTAGACATCTCTTCAGGCATCTCCAAGCAAAGATTTAACAATCAATTCAAGTATATCTATAGAATTGGGTTAGGGGAGAAGGTTACTCCTTTTTCTCATGTTGTGACACCTCTTGCAGTTCTTTGGAATTGTTCTGTAGTTGCCTTGCCATTCATGTCTTTAAACCTTGAAGCTCTTGCAATATTCAAGAAAAATCTAATTAAGCTTCTGATTGATTTCTAAAAATTAAATCTATCCTTATAAAAAAAACAAATCGACCTATTTAGCAACTAAAAGAAAAATATTTCAAAACTTAAATCAGAAATTAAATCACTTATGGGTTGCCTCCCATTATATTTTTCGATTTGAGTCCTTAGTTGGACTTCTTTGTTGTGGTACTTCTTCTTTTTCATAAGAGCCGGTTGGAGTTCTTCATTTCCCTCTTCCACTGTTTAGATAATGCTTTAACCTCTGTCCATTGACCTTGAATTCTTTACATTATCAGTCTCAATTATCCTTTGCTCAAATGTAGTACTTGACACTGCGTGTATAGCCCTCCATTTGGATTTTGTACCATGATGATTTCGGTCTAGGAATTAAGCAGAACTGTTCCTGCTCTGAACTCTTTTCTCATTCCTAAGTCATGTATTTCTTTGTCTTGTCTTTGTATATTCTAGCATTATCATAGGCTTCATTTCTCAATTCTTTCGGTTCGAATAGGTTGGGCAAATCTTTCTTCCTTAGACCTTAAATCGAAGTTTGCTTCTTGATGGCCCACATTGCCTTGTATTCCAATTCAGAGGTGATGTATGGTTTGCCCGAAAACAACTCTGTGGGGACATTCCAATGGGGTTTAGTATGCAGTCCTGTAAGCCCAAGTGCATCAACAAGTTTGGAAGACCAATCCTTCTTTCATAGAGCTCACTAGTCTTTTCAAGTATTCTTTTGATCTCTCACCATTTGGAAATTTACCTTGTCCATTGGTGCAGGGATGATACGCTAAACACAGTATAGCCAAATCCATTACGCTCATGAGTTTTCTGCAGATATTTTTGTTTTGCAAAGTGGGTTCCCCCCCATCACTAATGATAGTTAAGGTGTTCCAAATCTTGCTCAAAATATTCTTTTGCAAGAAACTCTAGCGTATTAGCATCATTCTGGACAAGCCTTTAGCTACCCGTTTGGAAACGTAATCTCTTCTTGCTTGGTATGTATGGAATTTCCAAATGATGATGAGAAAAGGTCATAAAATCTATTCCCATACATCAAATTTGTATCACCATAATACCTGCGAGGGCATTTCTTTCCCTACGGCTGATATTTCCAATCTTTTTTGGCACCTATCACACAATTTAACCCCTCGGCCACGATCTCACGAAGATAGTGGGCCAGCAAAATCTGATTGGAGTATCTTGTGAGATTTGTTCTTTCTCGGAAAAATGTCCCCCGTATGGTGATGCATGGCATTCATTTAAAAATGTTGCCTTGTTCACTACGGCACCCACATCTTCTTATTATCATGTCGAGCTCTTTTGAATAATAGTGGGTCATCCCAAATATAATACCTATTGTCGGTTAAAGTTTCCTCTTACATTTGGTAGCTGAATTACGAAGGCAATACTCCTGGCTTGAGATAATTCACAATATCAGCATACCATGGAAGTTGGAAGGAAACCTTAAACAATTGCTCATCTGGGAAGTTCTCTGTTAACTGAACATTTTCTTCTTCATCACTGCTTCTTTCTACTCTTGACAAGTGATCGGCTATCACATTGTCACATCCCTTTTTATCCTTGATTTCCAAATCAAACTCCTGCCAGCAATGACACCCACCTTATCAATCTTGGCTTAGCTTCCTTTTTGACATCAAGTATTTGATTCTTTGCATGATCGTGTAGTGCACATGGGATCTAAATGTATTGCCTAAATTTTTCACAAGCAAATACTATGGCTAGCATCTCCTTTTCAGTTGTTGAGTAGTTCTCTTGTGCTTCATTGAAGGTCTTACTAGCATAGTATATGGCCTTGAATACTTTCTCTTTTCTTTGCCCCAACACAGCTCCCATGGCAAAATCACTGGCATCACACATTATTTCAAATCCCTGATCCCATTCTGGTGCAGCCATTATAGGTGCTTGTACGTCGATTTGATTTCTTCAAAAGCATCCTTGCGGGGAGGTCATCAAAATTGAACCTTGTATCTTTCTCGATGTCATAGTGTTGGCTATTTTTGAAAAGTCTTTGGTAGTCTCTGCAAATCGGCCCATGCTAATAAACTTCTTACTCCTTTTCTTGTGGTAGGTGGTGCAAGAGTTTTGATAATGGATACCTTGGATTGATCACTTCTAGTCCGATACTTGAGAAATTTTATGCCAAGAACAATACCTTGTGTCACCATAAATGGCATTTTTCCCCGGTCGGTGCTAGGTTGTTTGTCTTAACATCTTTAGTACTATTTCGGATCGTTTAAACATTGATCAAAGCTGGATCCATACACAGTGAAGTCATCCATGAAAATTTCCATCACTTCTTCAACCATTTTTAGAAAATATGGGCATATTACACCTCGAAATGTGATTTGGAGCATTACATGGCCCAAATGGCATCCTTACGAAGGCAAGGTACCATGAGGGCATGTGAATGTAGTCTTCTCTTGATCTCGGGTGCAATAGCAATCGATTGTATCTGAAGTACCCATCCGAGGAAAACAAAAGTGAGGGTGTCACCTTCTTTATTGACATACGATCAATGAAAGGCAAAGGAAATGATCTTTTAAGTTTACTGAATTCAACTACTGTAATCAATATACCTCCATCACATCCTTTATTCTTGTGGAATAATTCATTTTTCATTTACGATCCACAGTAAGCCCCACTTTCTTTGGAACCACATGGTAGGCTCACCCAGTCTTGTGCGAAATAGCATAGATAAAACCGACATTCGACAAATTTAGTACCTCCTTTAGACTACTTCCTTCATCCTTTGGTTGGTCTCCTTTGGTGTTCTACGAGATGGTTTGAAGTCTCTTCATGAGAATCTTATGCATGCAAATTGATGGTGATACCCTTGACTCTTGATGGACGAGCTAGCGATTCATATGCTTCCTTAATATTTTCAGCAATCTTTGTTCCTCGGCATCAACGAGTGCGGGTAAATGATCAGCAGTTTTTTCTTTAGTATTGTTAATTCTAAGTAGCATACTTTAAATGACGTGGAAACTCTTTCAAAACTAGTCATACCTGGTTTCTTGATGAATTTCCTCTTTTTCAATATTTTTCCCCATTGTCATTTGTTTTGCTTGAGCTCATCATAGTTTCTAAGAATGGCTAGCGTATGGAAATTCAGGAATAGACATCTTCGATTTATCTTTGGGAATTCATCTCTTTTCATTGATAAAAGCCCGGAGTAATACAATCGTGTGCTTTATCGAGTTGGAAGTATAGATAATCGCTACATTACCTTTCCTTGTCTCTGTCTATATTTTATGCAGTCAAGTTAAAAGCGACTTCTTCTCAAACCCTCAAGGTGAACTCCTTTTTGCATGTCAATCGAGCAGCTCCAGTAGCTAGGAATGGTCTTCCCAATAGCAGGGGTACTTGTGAATCTTCTTCCATGTTTAGAATGATGAAGTCTACTGGGAAAACAAACTTCCCAACAGTGACCAGTACATCTTCAATGACTCCTTCGGGTTTGCCATCGATACGTACGCCATTTGAAGAGTGGTTGTGGGAGTGGCTCCCCAAACTTGGTTTCTTGGCAACAAAGAGCATCAAATTGATACTAGCTCTGGAGTCACGAGAGAGCCACAGATTGATTCCTCCCGTGATACAAGGAATCGTGAAGCTCCTGGGTCTTTCATCTTTCTTGGTAGTTCTTTTCGATTCTTGCCGCGCGAGTAGGCGGTGAGATTCACTATTCCTTCCTCTACTATTTTCTTTTCTTGCTTTCGGTATGTCCTTCAGAAATTTTGCATAAGAGTGGCATTTGAAGGTTACCACTTCCAGTAAAAGGCATCTTGAATCTCCCGGCACGGTGCAAGAAACACTTCATTGCTCCTCCATCGCCAACCTGCGGTCTTTGTGGAAATCGGATTGCGAGGTTTTGATCCTTGGATGTTTCTTCCATACCATGCTCTTTCTCAGTGCCTCTTCCATTTTGGTGCTGCTCCTTCTTTGTTTTTGTCATCTTTTTTTCTTTCATCTTTTCTATTTCCTTCCCACTCCTCGAACATACCCAGCCATGTCACAGTCTTTTGGATTTTCTTTGTGTCACTTGGGAAGACATCTTTCCTCTGGCTATGCAGGGTTAGGGCAAGCTGCCCTACTTGTATCTCCAGGTTCTTCAAGGATGCATTTGTGGTGGTCTGAAAAATTTGGGAATTGGTATGCTGCTTCCAATTCTACAAACTTTTGTTCATGGAGGTTCAACGAGCTTTTCTTCATCCCCATGACTGCGACATCACGCTCTTCAAAGATTAGATCTCTCTGACCCTGGTATTCATTTATGTGCTCATTTCCTTGATGCTGATGCTGCTGGAACCTTGGTGGCTGTTGATACCCTTGTTGAGGGTTTTGTCCCTGCCTTGGGCCTTGAGAAGCCCCTCCAGCATATGAGAAATTCTCATGGTTCTGAGTCTTGGGTGATAATGTCTTTGCGAGTGGGATTGGAGTTTGAAATATGAGTAACTTCTCTGCTCACCTAAGTATTTCTCGGCATCATAGAGCGCATTCTTCATTAGCTTTCTCGGCACTTCCTCTTAACAACTCTTTTCAAAATTGCTCTACTTCTGTGGACGGTGTGCGACCTCTCTTGTTTTGTCCATTCGATGCATAATATCTGACTTTGCTTCCATAGCATTCATCTTGCTCGGCTCATGATCCTTTTCCTCTCTTTGCTCCTTTCGAAGACTGAGGAAGGAGTTTCTGTACATTTGCCGGAGTCCTCTATCAGATCTTTAGCCTCCTCGGCACTTTTAACGCTTTAGTGTCGTATAAAGCATCGTAGTTCCCTTGGATGTATCATTGAGCATGATACGATGTCCATTTGAGTCTTGGATCAATTCCATGCATGGGCATCTTCGGCAACGTTTGAATCTTTCCCAGGCCATAGGCTCTCATCTTCCACAACTGAAAAACAATGATTTCCTCTCCTTTACAAGGTGAGTGATGGAAGAATGCACTGAATAGGCCTCTGCAAGGCTCTCCCAAGTATCAACAGAACCATATGGTAGATTCATACCATGTGGCTGCTTGTATCTCTTAGAGAGAATGGGAATAGATGTAACTTGATAACCTCTGGTCTCACCCCATTCAGCTTAACTGTGTTTGCCATCCTGAGAAATCTCCCCAAGTGTTCATTAGGATCTTCAGTGGGATGACCCGATGGCTAGTGTTCTTTTGCACCATTGTAATTAATCTTGGTTTTAGTTCAAAGTTGTTGGCATCGATAGAAAGTACAATACGATTCTTTAGTATTCATCTGAATGATAGGCTTCCAAAGAATTCCTCCATGGTATCAATGGTGGAAGTCTTCACGGCTGCTATCATGTCCCTCAGTTTGATCCTGTCTTTCATACTTGCCATGGTGTTTCTGCTTTCCTTGTCTTTCTCAAGCTGCGAAGTGTTTTCTCTAATTTAGAATCAGCTGGAATCAGATCAGTTTTCTGCTTCCTATGCATCAAAGTTTTTCTGAAAGCAAAACACACTCCCATTAATAGGATTAGTCAAATCAACAAATATATTCAATATGGTTCATTGTAGGTTAGTGGTCAAAATGAACCACTGCTTGAAAAACTATTTTTGTTCTTTTTCTTTAAATGTCCAAATTAGTATTTCCTTCTTTCATCTGAATATTGATCTATTAAATTCTTTCGATCCCGGCAGCGTATCATAAAACTTGTTGACAGACCCAGCATATACAGAATTTAGTTACAATTACGAAAAATTTATTAATGCAATCCGGAGCGCACCATAAAACTTGTTAAGACCAAAAATCTCCTAGAGTTAATCATTTTCAATTTTGGTTTTGGCACAGATATCTTTTGCCAAGTGCAGTCGACAAGTAATAAAATGGATATAAGTCGAATCATGATCCCACGAGATCTCGAAATTTTTAAAATCAACTATGACTCTCGAAGCTCCATACTATTTGGACCATAAAGTGATATTAGGGTCCAGCTTAAGAAGCTTGAAATTATACTAGCCTGAGTAAAATAAATGAACAATCAAATAAAATTTAGGAATATAAAGAATAAAGAATAGTTAAGAAAATAAATGGACCTTTGAATAATTATCTTCAGAGGACACATCAAGTATCTTTAGCATAGTGAAGTACCAATTCTGTAGTTATCTTGATAAAACTGTAGATATTTCGGGTTTTAAAAAATCTATCCAAGGCGTTTTGCGATAAGTGGATCTCTCCACACTCCACATTTCATTATCTAATTTTTACTGATTCTCTCGAATCTACGGAAATTAGATAACTACTTGGTGTATTATCCTTGTACGGTATTACTTTTCTTTTTGCAATACTTCATACCCATTTTATGGACTGTAAACCTTAGCTCCCAAGTTATCGGTCAAGCAAGGATTTACAACTTCCTGATTACTCTTCCTCGAAATTAGAATAGATTACCCTCTCCTTGATTAGATCTCAGCTAACACGGGATTGGCCTCACTATCCGAATTGAGGTGAACTCTTTGCTTGTTTAAATTGATAACTCGTTCAACTCGTTCTTGATTTCAAGTGAGAAGAGGATTTATCCAAGAAACTGCAAGCTCATTAGATCTCTAATAAGCGAGTTAATATACCTTTAAAGAAATGTTCACAACTCAGGAATGTCTTCTACGTGTCACTGAAGGGCCTCGCTAAATCGAGCAATGAAACAAATCTTAAGCGGGTATAAGAAGCGTATTGAGATCAAAAACAGTAAACCCAAAACCAGTAAATTCATAGCGAAATTCACAAGGCTGCTTTGGAAAGCGACTACAGAAAGATAATTTACGACTATAACATTCCTTAATGGAAATTTGGATTCCTCAATTCTTGAATTACAGCTCTGACATTCCTCGATCATAAGGCCATAAGCGTTGAAGCGAAAGAGTCGATTCGAGGAAATTCTATGCGAACTTCAGCATTCGGGTAGTAATTTGAAAGAATAGAATTACGCGTTCGACACGCTCAAAAACGATAACACCGGATCCGAGAAAATGGCAGAAAACTAGAGCGATAAAAATCTAATCTAATCTACAACTTCTGACATTTGAAGAAAAGAAAAAGAAAATAAAAAGAAAAACTAAAAGGAAAATAAAGAAAATGAGCCTTGACTACCAGTTCTCTCGATACGTAATCGCCCGACAAAATTTCTTTTCATCTGAATTATTTGCTTATTTATAGGGTTTCTCAGTTGGGCCCTAATCCCAATGCAGTCTTTGTGGATTCCAAAGTTAGTTGGCCCATGTTTCTGTTCAAGTCGCGACCTCAACTCCCTTGTCGTGACATCATCCATGTCGCGACATCGATCTCACGTCGCGACATCAACAACTCTCCAACGACCTTTAAGCGATGTCTTTTGATGTCGACGCCGATCCCTTGTCGCGACATCACGCATGCGCTGCGAGGTTTCAATTGGTCTCTCACGATGTCGCGACGCCGATATCTTATAGCGACGCTCCGGCAGAATCTTCTGCGGCCTTCAAGCGTCGTTCATGATGTCGCAGCCTCAATCTCTTCAATCGCGACATCGGTTTATGTCTTTGGAGGCTTCAGCAGTTTGCTTTCGATTAATGGCGACTTGGTCTTGTCGCTGACAGCGGCTCTTGAACCAACTTAGCTCATCCTTCCAAACTGTCATAAGCTTCAAGGCGATTCTCTTGTCGCGACCTCCATCGTCGCGACATTAGCGCTCCTGTCGCGACATCCGCGATCTTTATCGCGACATCGGCTCCTTAACCCCGGTTAATCCTCATTGCACATCTTGTGACCTCATCGCGACACATGAATTTACATCGAGATTCGATGTCGCGGCAGGCGATCTAAGCGGTGGATGTCGCGACCTCTTCTCTTCCTACGTGCTCATTTATGCGTAGTAGTGTCGATGTCCGCAGCTGACATCGGATGTCGCGACATGAAGTCTTCCTCTTCATTTCTGGTTGCTTCACACGTATTTTCTTTGCTTGGAGTCGCCTTGTTCTTAGTAAGCCGTTTAGAATGGAGTTTCCAACTTTCTGACACGGATATGCATTTTTGATTCTTGCATCAAGGCTTCACGACATTCTATCCTTTCATCTTTGTCTTTTACTAGCTACTTGACTTGCTTGACCTTATATCATTAATGCTCATCCACTGCTTTGCATTTTCCATGCATTTTCTTCTTTCTTTCACTCTCTGCTAATAACTGTTTGGTAAAGTTTCTTCATATTTCTGCATCTTAATTATTCCTTTTTACATTAAAATCAAACAGAAAAATGGACTAAAAATAGATGACTTTTAAGCTCATCAAGTGTCAACCTCTATCTGTCCTCAATCCACTACGTGAGCTAGATATGGCGTATACTTCCGAAGTATGGAGATGTGAAACACTTCGTGGACACCTGCATGCTGGGCGGTAACGCCAACAGGTACGTTACAGTGCCTATCATCTCGAGTATCTCGAAAGGCCCAATAAACCTCAGCGATAGCTTCAGCGCTTGCGAATGCGACCGCTCCTCTCTTAGGCATGACTTTCAAGAAAACGTGATTCCCAACCTCGAACTCTAATGGTCGACGTCGTACATCTACATAGCTCTTCTGTCGACTCTGAGCCGTGAGAAGACGTTGTCGTATCAAGCTCACCTTTTCAAAGGTGTCTCTAATAAGATCAAGACCCGTGATGGATCTCTCTCCCACCTCGGTCTAAGATAATGGTGATTTACATGGCCTCCCATACAATGCCTCATATGGTGCCATCTGTATACCCGCCTGATAACTATTGTTGTAGGCGAATTCCACTAAGGGCAAGTGCTCTTCCCAACTGCCCTTATGATCGGGACGTATCTTTCGTAGCATGTCCTCAACATATATAATCCACACAACGATGTAACCCTACCTGACATTTTTGTGTGTAAGCGCTGACCTTCCCGAGGTCCTGATATTAAACCAAATCAATGGATAGTTAACCTAGTCCTTGTCATGTATGACATCCATATACCGAGCCCTTACCAGCTCAACAACACCCAATGCAATTCCCAAAGGGGTATCCAAATCTCGAGTCACTCCCGACTCCTATCACTCAACTCTAAGTCTACATGATAACCTAACCGTGTGTTTTTATCTCGATTAACATAACTCTTCGGCTCACACTTTGAGCCTCTTACATTCACACATAAATTTCGGATATCTCCCGGGTCTCTTACACCCTAACTCTAGGATTCTCACCTTAGGGGATTAACGGTCCCCTTTTTGCTTTGCCTAACACACTTTAATTATTCTTCATTTACTGAATCGAACTATGAGTCTTCATTGGACGTAGTCCTAAAGACAAACTCAACCCACACTTACCATGAGTGGTGAATGGCCCGTGCGTACACCCTGCCCGACTCGTAGCGATGTCAAGTGAACATGAGCATAATAATGCCATGCTGTGACACCCTATCAGGGGTCCACCATGAGCAGAATCTCGGAGACCTCTCACTCATAATCCCACCTATTGGATCAACTCTCACCACATATCCTAAGGAAGAACATCTATGGCTTCTCTAAAGGCCTTAACATAAGCCCAAATCCAGGTCGTGTCGGGTACTTATGACAGCCGCTTAAGGTCCAATTACGAGCAAACCCGATGGCTGCAGCGCCCCAAAACCCGGGGGTCCGTTGACTACCACGTCAACTCGCGCGGAATACTCGTGAATGTCGAGGCGACGACATCTCCTGGCAATCGGACGGGAGTCTCCTTTGTACGGGGGCTCTACCCCAGTCATCACTGCAATATATAACTTTGTCCCAATCAGCATCAATGACCACACGAGTCTCATATACAACTGCTCTGAGTAAAATGACCTCTTGGGCCCCTGCATTTACACTCACAGCCTATATTCCATCTATCAATATAATCAGTAACATAGGTAAACGGCCACTTGACCCATAAACCATACTCATAAACATATCAACTATGTATCATAGTTACAAGAGTTAATTATTTACTCTTACACGACATAGATTAAAATTCTAGAATTCTAATACATGTTTACAAAACGATGCCAAAGCCACACCCCGTCTTTCTTCTAAAGCGGTCTCTACAACTGGCGGAGTCTCACCGTCGCTCCACTGTGCACGAATATGTTCCTCGACAGGAGTGAGCTAATGCTCAGTGAATCACACCTAAATGGGCTACTCTCCACCTAAGTGCATATGCAATGCTACAAAATAAACACACATTCAAGCAGTGCGAGTCCTACTTGAATGTCCCTAGCGATCATCTCATATCCAGGAGTCCTCCCGACTCCCTCACACCTGCCTAAGCCACGTATGAGAACCTTAGTTTTTATTTGTGGACAACCCTCCGATATATATATCAATTGGGCTGACTCTGACGATTGATATTTTATTTGGACTACCCTCCGATATTCATTATTTTTAGACAACCCTCCGAACCATTCTCTCAAGAATTAACTCATGCACTCACTCCTATCGTCCTAGGGTGCCCCAGTGCATATGGAATGCATGATGCCAATTTCCATTTCAATTCTATAACACATGCAAATATATAATCATGCATATATTCACATAATTTAAATCACACAATCATGTTATGTAATTTCACAATTTCCATACACAAAAAATTAGCTCACTTGGGCTAATGATCAATCACGAGCAATTCAGCTTGAATCACTCGACCAAACACATTATTTCCGCAAAGTATTTTATAGACACTATTCTGGGAATGTAAGTAAAACCCTCGGTTACTATTCCTGACAAATCACCAATCATAGGTTCACTTTGTGAACCCGAGTTTCACGGCCATTTTCGGCCTCATACAAACCAATACATGATTTATTTCACAATTTACAAAATTAACAACCCAAACAGCCCGTAAAACTGATACGGACTGTCCGTGGGTCTCAAAATCCCAAACACTTCGGTTCCAAGATTTGGAACCGATCAAACGGTCGTTCAAGGCCTCAAAACAACCGAAACATTGTAAAACACTTAAATAAAGTGTAAAACCCAAGTTGGGAGAAACCCCTACCTCTCGGAGTTTGTCAAAAACTCCCAAAATTGGTGCCCACGTGTAGGTCTCTTCGCGTAGAGCAGCTTTCCTTCTTGCTCCGAAGAATTTCGACGGTCGGATCTCCTACAATCCTAGAGAGAAGGTGGACATTCTCTCACTAAAACCCACCATTTTAGCTCTTTGGAAGTTTGGGCGTTTTATTCCTTTGCATTTGAGAAGACAAACACTATTCATTGTTTGTCTTTTTCTAACTTAAACTTTTCCAAAAATGACATTTATGTCATTCTTTTCCCAGTTTTGACATTCGGCACTATCTCGGCCGTCCATTTTCATCATTTATCTACTCATGCCACTTATGGCACATGAATACATGTTATATGTGATTTTTATCACATCAGCGCCGTTTACGACGCAGCGCGATGCCTCGAATAGCGTGTAAATTCCATTATCTGTTTGATGAAATTCAATGTGCTTGCTAGCTAGATTCTTTGCGACGATTCCGCGGTGAAATCCGTTTAGTCATCCGAGATCTAGAGAATAAATTTTGGATTTTTGACCGAAATTACGATTTTGCCCTTTTTCCAAAAATTGGAATTTCTCGGGTCTTACATGAGAGAGGCTCTCAAAATTTTCATAACCTTTATGAAAGAGTCAGGAATCCAAAAAACAAACGAATTACCGTCGACACCCGAATGATTGAAGCAGAGCACAAGCGGTGCAAAGACCCCGAAACGACTATTCGGCCAAATTGAATTCGATGGGCCGATCAGGCACGGTTTCCCAACCAGTTCAGTCGGTTGAGAGTGTTAGTAATAGTGCTCTAGGCCTATCGTATGGACATGGTATGTTGACTATTTATGAGAATTAATTATTTGCATGTTTATTATATATAATGTCCTTGAATAATATTATTAATTATTCTAAATATCCCTAATCGGTTATTGTTATGGGAATAACAATGAATTAAGATTAGTATAAAGTTTGATTGATATTCATGGGATGAATATGTGTATGAAGATACAAATCAAATTTATATCTATTGAGAACAAATATTGAATGAGCAGGTCTTGAGATTAATATATGGGTTAAAGTCATAAGTTAATCTCTAATAGTTTTGTCTCATTAAATCCTTTGACCTGGATAGCTATAGTTCTCAACATAAGGAATATTGTGTTTTGATATAATCAAGCGTTGTCTTTAATCGGATGGTTGTAAGGTTATACTTGAACATAATAAAAATTATGTAGTGAGATATGAGCGATTAAAATGGAATTTGTCCCTCTTGTATAAGAGAGATATGCAGGTCCCCTCGACAATTGAGATTTGAGAAATGCATAATTAGTGCTCAAATGAATTGATGGAGATCAATGTCATTTGTTTAGTCGATCCTTAATTGGGTTTGAGTAATCAAAGATGAAGCGATATAAGGTTGACTTTGTCCATGCCTTATATTCTATCAAGATATCACGAGACAAAGTTATGTCATTAGCTATATTAAGGTTGTCTCGGATCATGAGCTTTTCATTTGACTTGGGTAGTCATAATGTCTTGCTAGAGACCACTTATGACTTGTAGGATCAAAATGTGATTTAGGCCTACTGCCAATGTTAATTGAACCTATAGGGTCGCACATTAAGAACGAATAATAACAGTTATGGTTTTTCACTCTCTGTAGTAATTTAAAATGATGAGATTATTTTAAATTACAAATAACAATTAGTTGTTATTTAAATTCGAATTTAATTTTGAGAAAGTTTAAATTTGTGATTTAAATTTTAACAAATAATTAGTTTGTTATATTTTCTTATTGGATAAGGAAATAATATGTAAAGGGGTTTTTTTTTTAAAAGAGTTTTAAATATATAATAATATAAATTCATTTCCTTATCTGATAAGGATTTGAATTTAAATTGTTATTATTTAAAAGAGTTTTAAATATATAATAATATAAATAAATTCGTTTCCTTATCTGATAAGGATTTGAATTTAAATTGTTATTATTTAAAAGAGTTTTAAATATATAATAATATAAATTTGTTTTTGATTTAAAAACCCTAGCAGACTTATATATATATATATATATATATATATATATATATATATATATATATATATATATATATATATATATATATATATGTGAGACATATATATTTTAGTTGTAGTCGTCTTTTACTCTAAGAACAACCAAAACAGAGAGACCCTAATTTCGTTTTGAGAAGACGAGCACGAACTAGCATTCAGCAAGATCATTGTTATTTGTTCGTGTGTGGATACTTGTAGGAGTGGTCGCACCGGAAAATGACACCTTTGATGATCGAATAAACCCGAGGCCTTGAGACTTTGAAGGCTTGACGAATCGATCTACAAAAGGTAAGTTTCGTTTACCCTTCCTTGATTTTTTAGCCAAATGTGATCCTTGGTGGAGTTAATGGATAAAAATTATAATTCAGCTGCATTAATGTTCTAACAGTTGGATGTGCGCGTAACCCAGCGGTGGTATCGAGCGGTGTGTTTTCATAAAAATCGATAATGCCATGTTTGATCGTATGTATGTGATGTATATGATTCTGGCATGATTTGCGTTTTTGAATATATGTGATATTATGGTTTGTGCGAACGACATAATTAATAGGTTTTGTTAAGGTATTAATTGATTGAATCCGAAACACAAAGGATTCGTTAATATGATTAAGAATCCGAATGGGATATTGCCATTAAAGTGTTTAATAGCATGTTATATAGTTACGGCTTTGTCTTAATCAGATTAATACATGGTGAATTCATATATCAATTACGATTTATCAATGATTGTTTATGGTGGTGCACGAAATAAATACTGTGTGTAATGATTACATAATATCTTTGTTTAATATGATTTTGATGGCTTTCGGCTTATTCAAAAATTTATTGATGAGATCAATGAAAATTTAATTTTTGAGATGAAACTCTAATGTTTCTGAAAAGGAAAAAAAAATTTTATGGGGTGATGCCCCCGACCCCTCGAGGGCGGCCCGCTATAACAGCTCTGCGTAGCGCCTTATGAATTTAATTGGTTTTAAACACACGCCTATTATAATTTATTTCTTTTAATGCAATTGTTTTATGCTATATGATAACATGATATATTTTGCATGTTGTGTTGCTTCACATAGTTCCGCAGTGCTGTTTTTGACCAATGTGATTGGCGGGTTATTATTGTATTGTTTCTGAGGGTTGTAATTATTAAATACGGCTTGCATGCCGTTTTTGTTTATTATGTTTATTTTACTATTAGTAGTATTTATTTAATTGTTTGTAATAAAACAAAATTCAATGCAAGTCATTTGAAGTCATGTAATCCAACCATGATGATGGAGGAGCTGAGTGTCTATCTTGTGGGATTCGTAGTCGAATGCGACATCATGAGCTGCCTTACTACCTAGGAATGAGCGTGATGTTCATATTGGCTTATGGAGATCAATCTAGATTAAAACCCATCTTGTGACACGTTTATTATAGCATGTATGAGATGCTATGTATGATGTTACATGAGTATGTGATACTAGATGTATGATGAGTTCTATTAATTGAAAATTAAAATCAATCGAATCCCTCACATAAAATTTAAAGTTAACATGCCATCATATTTAAACACTTTCCAAACCTTTTATCCCACCTTAATGTGGGTTCTACCAAAGTAGAAGTACATTAGGTTACATTAGTGAGACAAGATGAGTAATGGTGCCCATATGTTTAAAAATGGTTTAACTTTATGGATTATCAAAAGCGGTTTTAGGCTTTAATGGCATTAGATGAGATTTAAACATCTTAGGGACATATGATGTCAAAAATCCCATAAATATCTAAGAGTTGCATGAGATGTAATTGTTAAGAGTTACCTATAAATAGCAATTTTAAGTGTCATGCCGTGACTTAGTTGGTAAAATATGGATCTTAGCTCGCTAGATTAATATGATTATTCTTGAGGGTTGTTAATTTAGTGAGAATTTTTCATAATCAAAATACTTATTGAACTTTGCATTCATTGTAGATGGCCAATAATAACAACAACAATTCTACTATGTCACTGCGATCAGTCCTTGAGAAGGATAAACTTACTGGGACTAACTTCCTTGGCGGTTTTGAGGGTAGAAATTGTTCTCAGAAAAGCGAGAAGAGCTTTATGTCCTAGATGAACCTCCACTGAAGAACCAGGCGATAATGCTCTAGGGGCTAAAAAGAATGCTTATGAGAAGCATCATAATGACTCTATTGATGTTGCATGCTTGATGCTAAACACCATGAGTTACGAACGGATACGGAAAATGGAAGCTTATGATATGATCTTCAATCTTAAGGAAATGTTCGGTAACTTAAGCAAGGCAAGAAGGTATGAGACTACCAAGGCCTTGCATTCTTGCAAGATGGGCGAGAGGTGTAGTTAGTGCTCATGTTCAAAAATGAAAGGCTATATTGAGCACCTTGATGAGCAGATTTCCATGGGCGAAGTTGTAGCGATTTGATCTGAATTGCACTTCTGATAGTTATGGCGAATTTGTCATGAACTATAACATGAATGAAATGGACAATCCTATCTCTGTACATACGATGCTTAAAACCGTGACGAGAATATTAAATCAAGCACATGTGTTACGATGGTTCAAAATGGAAAGAAGGGCCCCGAGAACAAGAGAGACGAGGCAAGGGCGAAAAGGAAAGTCGATGCTCGACCCAAACCCCGAGCACGAACCCAAGGCTAAAGCTGAGGTTTCTAAGCGATTTAGCCCGATTGAGAGAGGCTCTTAAAATTTTAGAACCTTCCTGAGTAAGGAATCGAAAAAAAAAATGATACAAAATCCGACTCGAATGGCCCGAGGTGCCGACCGCAAGTGATTGCACAGTGACCCTAACACTAGTATGCAAGCAGCAAGGCAGAAAAGCAAAAAAGAAATGGGAGAAGCATCTAAATGTCGTACCTTTAAGATTCAGCTATTCCCCACTTTTTCTTCTTTTCTTTTCACTTCCAAGCAACTTGTATCCACTCTTGAATCTGTCGAACTCTCTTGAAAACAGAGACCCGCCCCTCGGTTAGATAAAGTCTCATTCCTCCTTTTCTCCTTTTTCTCTCTTCTTCCTCCCTTCCACTTTTTGATCACCTCTCCATGTTTTTCTTATTTCTCTCTCCACTTTCTCTGAGCCCTTTGCATTTTACTACCTTGATCCACAGGAACTCCCTTCAGTCTCGAACTTCCCAGGCTTCATAAACCTCCTCACATTCCCAAGGTCCATGGCTTGCCACATTTACTCCTTTTCTTAACCACCAAGTATCGAGTGGACCCGAGGTGGGTTGAAGCGACCAGTAACGTAGTCCCAGCGGATCGACCAATACTGGGACGTGCCGGGACTATGGGCAGATCCGTATAGGATTTGAGCAAAATCCCACTAAAAATTAGGGCCCCATAAGCTAGCCCGATGCAGGGCATGCGGGTTCCCAAGCGGGTCGATCGATTGAAAAACCCTGAAATTTTGAGAGAATATTCCTTGAAGAATAAGGAGTCTATGAAAAAAAACGGTGCTTGATTCCGAGTTTGGGTGAGGGAGATATGACCAAAACAAGCCTTAGAGCTCCTAATTCGAACCTGCTATAATAAACTCCGATTGAGCTAAACCCTTGGGGGGGCCCCACTTGCTTCCAATGACACGATGCCAATAACTAAAAAAAAGAAGCCACGATGACACTCTAAAGTGAACTACATACGCACTCAATGGACCATATACAAGCCCACTCGAGGCTGGAGACGGACCCCAAGCCTAAAGGGCCCTAATGGTGTTATAGAACGATGAACTGAGTGTGACACCCCGAGGATAAATCTGATGCGAGGGAAAAAAATTGAGGGTCTACAAATATGCCCCTCTTCAGTAGAGTGAATGAACGAGTGTATCGTGGGTCTGAAGTTTAAGCGATGCAAAAGTGAAATGAACTCTAGTGAAGAACCCAAATGACCAACAATTTTATCCCCTTACCTAGTATTGAAGGTTAATGGAACAGAGTCGCTCCGATTGAAGGACTTAAATAAAACTAGGTACGATGCCTGGGAAGATGAGTGATCCGGGCAAAATGCTGAAAAAGATAATGAAATCCGGGGGCGATGCCGGAGAAGGTGATGAAATCGAGGGCAGAAGCAGAGAAGAGGTCGGGCAGAGTACATGAAAGGTTGGATCCGGGTGAGTACTGGAAAGGTGGGATTCGAGCGAGTCTGGGAAATGTGGGATCGGGAGGAGTACCGAAAATGTGGGACCCGGTCGAGTCTGGAATGTGGGATCCGGACGGAGTCTGCAGGAAGGTGGGATCAGGGCAAGTACCGAATGTGGGATCAGAATGAGTGGAAATGTGGGATCGGGTAAGTGCCGAAAATGTGGGATCGGGTGAGTCTGGGAAGGTGGGATCAGGCCAGTGGGAAGGTGGGATCCGAGCTGATACCTAGAATGGTTCGGGAGAGTACTGGAAAGGTGGGATCTTGGCGAGTACCAAAAAGGTAGGATCCAGGCGAGTACTGGAAAAGTGGGATCCGGGCGAACACCGGAAAGGTGGGATTCGGGAGAGTACCAGAAAGATAGGATCTGGGCAAGTACCGGAAGGTGGGATCTGAGCGAGTACCAGAAAATTTAGGATCTGGGCGAGTATCGGAAAAAGTGGGATCCGGAGTAGAAGAGGGTGCAGGTGTGAGTCTTGGAAAGTAAAATCGGAGAGTGCCCAGGAAGGTGGGATCGGAGAGTACAGGAAATGTGGGATCCGGGCGAGTACCGAAAAATGGGATCGAGCCCAGTACCGAAGAGATGGTGGGATCCGGACAAATCTGGGAGGAATGGTCAGGGAGAATCTTCGGAAGGTGGGATCGAGCCAGTACCACGAAAGGTGGGATGCGGGAGTACGGAAAGGTGGGATCTGGGCGATCTGGGAAGGAGGTAGAAATCCGAGCGAGTACCAGAAATGGGGAATCCGGGCGAGTACCATAAATATGGGATCCGGGTGAGTACCGGAAATGGGAATCGGGTGAGATCTTTGGAGAACCGAAACTAGCTAAGCAATGTAAACTCGGGGAAAAGGGTAGGCCCTAGTATGGCGTCGAGTGCCCGACAATCTTCAGATAAGCCCGAGGAAATCAAACACAGTATGACAAAAGAATGGGGGATGCCTAGTGTGACAGAAAATGCCACAAATGATAGCGAGAGCAGACTTAATAAGGCGGAAATAAAGGGGTATGCCTGTGGGACAATCTCACAAATGTGACCAAGGGTGAAAAGAAAGGGAGTTATGCCCCGGTCTAAGGCTATCACTTGCCGTGTCAAAAAATCCCTGCTTGCACATGTGGTCAAAAGTTAGAAGCGAAAAGAATATCACAATCATTCATTCATGAAAAATCATCCATTTTATTCCATAAAACTGATATAGGATATGCCCTAGTGTGCACATATGATATGCAAGTGCCTCGATGAACAAAACTCTGAAATAAATTTTTGAAGACCCAATCGTCTAAATAAGCGAACAAGACAACATATGGGGAGTGCGCCGACGCCACCTACTAAGTTGAATATGGTGAATTTGACCCTAGGCTAGCCAGCAAAGCACTTTCTTTCGTATGAAGAAACTTCGGTACGCATGTGGAGCATACTCGAGCTTTGATGCCGAAGCATCTCTAGGCGAAATGGGCTGCCGGTGTACATGATGCGAGCCAATGCAAACATGAAAGGATGGGGTATGCTGATGACGTCAAAGCATCAAGCTAATGGGCTATCAGCGGTCAGGCTCTGCAGTATCATCTATATACGCTCCGCTGGACTGGCTTGAGCAAACTAAATGGAGAAACAATATGTGACCCTCGTGCCGGTAAGAACAGAGACTTCATCGACATCGATTACTGTCGATGAAGCGAACGCACATCCATATAAAATGCCGAGCGAGCACGAAGTCTAACTGGTCTCGGGGCGGTCTTACAACTCGGATCGTAATGCTTAGGCGGGGGTGAAAGGTGAATGACATGATGGGAAACAAAGGCGAATGCAGTAAACACTGCCAAACCCCTGTCGCTCAATGTCAAATATCAAAAGAATGTGTGGCGTGACTGAAACCAACATCAAAATGAACAATGTCAAATGACAAGTGAAGTGCACCAAAGGACACGTCGCTTAAGAAGCGAGACGACAATCAATAAGAGTAGAAGAAGACTGAAAGGGATAATAAAAATGATGAATGGATAAAGCAAAAAAAAAGGAAGAAAAAAAGCTAGGATACAAATGTGGCAATGTGTGACAATGACGAACAACTCATCCTAGGAACGCCAAGTGGAAGCAAGTCACTATAAGATGGGAGTGGTGATGTAGGTGGCAGATCCGAGGGACCTAGTGCGAAGCAATTCCAAGCCTCATTCCCGATGTGTTACCTAGATCCATGGAGAAATATCGTACAATGCTCTCCTGACTCTCGGAGGAATAATAAATCTCTCAGCGAATGACCTTTGATGATCCCAAGTATATTAACGAATACCAAACAAACAATTTTGTTTTTTTGTTTTTTTTTTTTTGTTTGTTTTTTTTTTTTTTTTGTGTCGAACCACCCAAGTAGGTGAATGTCATACTAACACAATCGACCAGAACCTCAAACCTCCAATCCCAAAATGGTCCCCTCAACTTTAAGAATCCCATATCGAACTATAGGCGAACGAAGGGTGTATGTGAACCTGGCCGTGCTTTCTGGGATGAGAGCATGCTCGACACATCATATAAAAGGAGATAAAAGTGAAATAAATAGAGATGATTGAAACTAGACTCAAGCGAGACGGTGTGAAGATGCAAAATGGAGAAGAAAGAAACATCTTATTGATGCGAAAGAACAAACGAAAGAATGACCTGAAAATGCTCATAATGCTCACGAGATCAATTAATAAATAAAAAGCGCACGACGGGCCTAACCCAGTCGAAGAAAAGTATGCAAGGTTGAATGAAAGAATAGGACATAATAAACCACGTGAGGCTCAAAGGGCTAGCAATAGAATATATCAATGTATGGGTATGCAATAGGGAATATGGCTACTCAAAGTGATGGCCACCCATCCTCTGACTATGTTCTCACGCATAAAACTTCTTTAGTGCGATCACCATTGGTAGCTCAGTGGGCGATTTCCTTAAGTGCATCGAGCTAGAGCTCCTCGATAAGATCTCGGATGACATAAGGCACTCTGACTTAGTACAAACTTATCTCTAGAATTCGTTGATCAATCCCACGAGGACCTTGAGACTAGGTCACCTTTTGGAAACTTCGACTTGACCTTTTAAATGTATGGGTCATTTTCCTCGATAAGCTGAACATGATCTGGCGCCCACCAAATCAATCATCCAATTTGAGCTAATAATCATACTTGGTGAGCCCACTTTCGATCCTCGGATATACGATACTCTAATGCTACTCGAGGATCCCATCTCAATTTCAATAGAAGCGACCTTGCCTCCATATATACTAAAGTAAGGTGTAGCCCGGTTAAGGTACAGATGTACGATAAGCCTGATACGAAAAGGGAGATTCTACGGCCAATCCCACTAGAAGTCTCAACCATCTTTCTCCAAAATCCTCTTGATGTTATTTGTGGCCTCAAGCGCCCCATTAGTCTATGCTTTATATGCGAGATATCGATGATGTTGAATACCATACTCTTGGACTAGTGTATCCACTTCGCCTCTGAAATGCGCTCCTCTATCTGAGATCAACTCATGAGGGACCCCATATCAGTAGTTAATGTGCGATTTGATGAATTTGGCCACTATAGTCGTTGTCAATCTAGCATAAGAAGTAGCTTCCACCCACTTAGTGAAATAATCAATAGCCACCAGGATGTACTCATGCCCACTGGAAGACTTGGGTGAGATCTTCCCAATAATATCAATACCTGTGCGAAAGCGACCCGAGGAATGTAAATGCATGCAACTTCCCGGAGAAGATGGCACGTGTATCAGAATCCGTGCATTTGACATCGGACATCTACGTACAAGCCCCGGAAACAATCTGTCTCCATAGTCAACTAAAAGTAACTAGTCCTCATGATCTTCTGTGGCCCAGCATGTGGCCTCCATGTGTGGGCCTTAGACCCCCGGCATGAACCTCTCTCATCACTCGATTTGCGAGAGCGCGGTCGAGCACGCAATAATAATAGGCTAACGGGTGATCCTCTATAAGGGCATCCCACAAATAATAATCGGTGGCCAAGCGTACCGATGCTCTCCTATCCTTGGTTGTGGCTGTTTCAAGGTAAGCGCCACATAATAGAAACTGATAAATATCATGATACCATGGTAGCTCATCCTGATTCTCAATATCTCCAATTAAACAACATTAGAGTAAGGTGCCGGACTGGTCTCGATCAGTAGTGGTGCGATCACTTCTATGGGGAATTTATACCACATAAGCTAAGGTGGCTAGCAGCGTGACAAACTGATTCTGCCTGGCGATGTATATATCTATTTCGTCAAATCTGTGATGATAGGTCTAAGTAAGCATGGTAGGGCTTCAACTTCTCATCTCGAGTCCTCCAGATACCCTGGGTTTACTGTATAACTAAGTTGGAATCCCCATGGATCTCCAACTATTTAATGCCAAGATCCAGCGCGGTCTCTAGGCCCGTAATGCAAGCCTCATACTCAACTATATTATTCGTTAACCTGTGATGATCAGAAAATGCTAATCGAATTGATCTGGGAATTTGATCACCCTATGGTGATATCAATAAGATACCAATACCAAACCCCGACTAATTGACGACACTATCGAAGTACAACTACCATCCTGTAATGCTGGTCATTGAAACAAATTACTCATCAAGGAAATCATCGTCAATTGGTTATCATCAGATACTGGCTGATTAGTGCCCAAAAAGTTCTATTTTGAACCCTATTTATTATAGGTTTTGAGTGCTTTTTGTGTACTAATCATTGTAATTAACCCAATTTACACATTAAGGTCCCTATTATTCTACGATCGCATTTTGTATGTGTAAATTTTGCGATTTTGCAAGCTATCTATGCGAAATTGCTGAGTAGATCGAAACCTGAAAGAATTCGAGTCAAACTCGGCGTGCGGATCGAGAGACCCGAAGGAAGAAGAAGCGAGAAAATGCAAGAAAAATGGAGCATTCTTGAGTGCATCCCACGCCACTATTCTCCATCCTGGCACTTTGTTCTGCCTGAATTCTGGCGCCCGTTTGTTTTGCTTTTGGTCTCTTTTGTTTTTCTTCCTTTTTGCCCCGATTGTAAGAATATTTGGGAGGTTATTTTGTAATTTAGTAAAGGGTTGGCTACAAAATCCCCCGAGCCAAACCTTTGTAAAGAAAGGACGGAATGAATAAAATTGAGGGCATAAGCTTTCGGCCCCGTTTTTCTCCAGTTTTCCATTTTCCCTCATTTTCCCTCCTTTTCGGCTTCCAGGCAACATCGAGGATGGCCCGACTCGGGGATGGTTAAGCTAGGTCATTTTCTCCTTGAAGAGGAGGGTTGCTGGTTAGGGTTTGGAGGTAGCTTCGCGGTTCCTGATACTTATGAAGTTTTATTGGCATTTATGTTCCTATTTCTCCTCTGGGGTTGAACTCGACGATATGCCTTCATTGATCGGTGTTAGCAATCTTTTAGGGGTTCGGTGGATGCTTATTGCTAGATCCTGAGATTCGTGGATTGCTTCCTATTGTCAACGTGAAGGGTAGATCGGGAGGCACGATTTTCATTTTTAAGAACATTAAGGCTCAATAAATGCTGTTTTCAAAGGGAAAATCATAGGGTTTAGTTTTTAAAAGCTAAATGAAGATGGGTTCGGGAAATGACTATAGGTCATTTTCTTTGATGCGAAGGAAATGAACGGGGACCCCTCGAGTGAACTTTAGAAGCAGAATCGATAACAGATACTTGAGGAGAATTCTTTTACATTTTATTTTATTTTATTTAAATTTTAATTTACAACCATTATCTCCCACTTGTTTTTGCAAATTCCTTAAATCGAAGTGAAATTCACCATTTTGAACTCCACGCAACTCATTTTGTACAAAGAAAGCCCATCTGTGTTCGACCCTGAACCACTATACTGATGGCTTGACTACGGCGGTAGGAGGAGACAGGATATAAATTTTGTTGATTAGGATCACCCTGCGCTGGCCTTTGAATCAAATGGCGCCGTTAGGGATGGTGCCTAAGTGCATTTGACGAGCGTGGAACACTTGATCCTCATCCACAAGTTTTTGAGGTAATTCTTTTTATTGTCATTTTTTGTTTATTTTCATATCATAAAAAAAAAAAAAAAAAAAAGAAAAAGTTCTTTGCGAGATTTTTGCATTTTGTGTTGTCTTGTGTTGCTGTTATTTTACTGCGGGAATCCATGTTCAGTGGGCTTGAACTAGAATCAAATGGAACACCTAAGGGAGAAACGGTATAGTGGTACCACGTGGAGAAAACCCTAGAGCTTACATGTCCGCGAGGGACTATAGAAACTAATGGATTAGTTCACCATCATGGTAGTGCTTACAACCATAGTTGGGGGGAATCTTTGATTCCTCATGAGAGCAAAGACCTCCCTGATATTCACCTCCTGAACCTCCATATTATGCCCCCACTTCTCAGTAGCAATCACTAACCCCATCCCCTGTTGAACAAGCCATCCTGAACTTGAGCAAACAAGTGGATAATTTCATAGAGGAGCAAAACGTGTGTCGGGCCCAAATCGGGGAAAATTGTCTGATGAAACCTTGAGCAAAAGGTGGATAGGTTCAAAGCGAAGTGATGAAAAATTGGACATCCTACAGGAATCCATCTCAAACCTCACCAATAAGCTTGTTTATCAAGAGTAGGAAAATCCAGAAGGAGGGTTCTTGGCCCGACACCATGTGATGGGAGGCAGTGTCTACAAAAGCCAGCGGTAAAATTTTGGATCCTCGGAACTGATGGTCTTTGGCATGCGTCATTGGGAGAAGAAGAAGGAAACCTCCCGATGTTGGTACGAGGAGGGTAGTGGAAAGGAAGAAATGAAAAGCCCAGTCATTTGACCAACCCCAAAATAGGCCTTGCCCGGTGTACATATTGCCCACTGCGGCAAACCCAAAACCTGCGACACCGCTCCTAAAGCTGACAGTCCATCAGCATGCGTGCGAAAATTCCGAGATTAGTGGCCTTGTACAAGCCTCTTTGCCACTACATCAAATACCTGGCTTGTTGCCTACATTGCATGGCATAGTGGATGGTTCGGGTCTGGGTTCGGTTGGAGCACCCAGAGCCTCGGCATTCGAGCTCCGCCGATTTCAGCAGCCTCGAGGCCTAAGGAGTGGTTTGGGGGAACCATGATCTCCCTTTTTGTTTTCATTTTTCTTGTTTTATTTTTATTTTATAGTATTTTATTTTGATTTCGTTAATTTTCTTTTTAGATTTTCTCTAATTTTAGTTAATTCTTGTTTAGATTAATTTTACTCTTCTGCAATTTTCTTAATTTTTCTTGCATTAATTTTGGAGTTTTTGTGCAACTTTTGAAGGCGATTGAAAAGTGGAAGAAATTGCAAGCAGAAATGAAGATGGGAAGTTTTCGCAACTATAATGAAAATTTCGCAATTCTAGCGAAATGCGAAAATTTCGCTATAGAGAAAATTTGATGGAATTTTCGCTAGCTTAGCGAAATTTCGCTAAGTTAGCGAAATGGATTGCTTAGCAACAATAACAGGTGGGAAAAGGACAAAACAGAGCACAGTGTTTTATTTTATTTTATTTTTATTTATTTTATATTTTATATTAAAAAAACCGTTTGTTTATATTATTATTTTATTTATATATATATATATATATATATATATATATATATATATATATATATATATATAATAATAATAATAATAATTGTCTCTCACAAAAAATTGTTTTTATTTTTATTTTTATTATTTTTATTTATTAATTATTTGTTTATTTTGAAAAAAAAAAAAAAAAATTGGAATCCTGATAATTTAAGCTAAGCTAGCGAAATTTCGCTAGCTTAGCGAAAATTTTTCGCTATGGGCCCCACTTTTGACCTCCAATTTTGTTTCGCTCATGCTTTCATCGATCTCCGTTTTGGCGTTCAAGTGCAGTTGGAAAGCTTAGAGTGTAGAATCCAAATATGGCCAGAAAGAACACTTTTGAAATTTTTATGAATGTGTAATTTTCAAAATGCTCCAACTGGTCACTTTTTCCTCTCTTTTCTTCTCCTAACTTGTTTATTTGAAGCCCAAACGGAGTGAATAAGGTGTCGATGGAAAGCTTGTGAAGTTTCCTATCCAGCAATGATCACACCTCATCAAGGAGGTAACACTTCCTTCTCTAATTTTCAATCAGGAGGCCCCATTTCGGACGAGATGTTTGGGTTGGGGAGAGTTATCGAAGGAAGTGGCTTTTGTATTTATTCTTTTGTATTATTTTGTTTCAAACCCGTTTGTGATGTTCGGTGGCTTCTTTGGGTTCCCTCTATAATTTGTTATACCATACAACTTACTTTTTCAAAATCTGGACTCATTTTGCAATCAAAATTTTTTGTGGTTTTGACTAACTTGCAAGTTGGAAAATTTAAACTTTGTCCAATTCTATTGATGCTAGATTGGTTCCATGCTTAATTGAGTGGATGATTAGTTGGTGCTATTGATTTAAACATTTTTCTTCCACCTTTAGCTAACCACACACGAGCACATTAGGTTTCAATGATAAGGTGAAAAAGCTGTAACCTCCTTTACTTCATAACCTACCTAGTTTCATTGACACGCCTTTAATAGGTTAAGGACCCTGTGGAAAAAGAAGGTATGCGTCTTAAGAAAGAAAAAAGGGAGAAAAAGAAAAGAAAAGAAAAGAAAAGAAAAGAAAAAGAATAAAAATTGCAGCTTTGCCTTGAAACCCGAGCACGATCAGGGGTACTCATCAGCAACCTTTAAACCCGATGCCCTAAACCTTCACTGGTTGGGAGTCACAGACTTAGTGTTCGTTACATGGGTGGATGGGTGGAGTTTAGCAAGTTGTAGGTGCTGGGTCTCAAATCATTCGAGTCAGGGTGAAACACGAAGAGTTAGTGGTCGAGAAAGATCCTCGTGACTTGGTGCCCTAAGCCTTAATTGGTTA